>WOXC01004988.1:0-704520 GCA_011680675.1 Gymnobelideus leadbeateri
GACACTTAATAGCTATATGACCCTGGGCAAGTCACTTCACTCTGCCTCAGTTTCCTTATCTGTAAAATGAGCTGGAGAAGAAAATGGCAAACCACTATAGTATCTTTGCTAAGAAAACTCCACAGGGGTCATGAAAAATCTGACATAACTGAAGTAATTGAACAACAACAACAACAAAACATGTGGTTCATATTTCAAAAGGCCACAGAAGAGAGAGAGCAGTGTGGAATAGAGGAAGGCTTCATGGAAAAGGAAATGCTTCAGTTAGTAGGAGAGAGAATAAGTACATTCTAGCTTAGAAGAATAGTGTGAAAGTGACTACCATTTCTGAAAATTCTTGATTCTCTGATAATATTTCCCATCATTAAAAGAGCATTGGCTGATTCAAAGTGGACCCCATTTGGCTTTCCACATTTATAATTCATTAATTCCATTTAAAGAATCAAAAAGGTAGATTGTCCCTCATATATTGACCTTGTCTGAAATCATGATTACAATAATTCCTACTTTTTTTAATTCAGCTAAATTCTCACAAAATATATTCCTAATGCATGTTAGCTATATTAACCTTTGTGTTTGAAGCATGTTTTATGTGGATAAAAAAAATTGTTGAATTTTGCCTTTTAATTCATGGTTACTCTCTTCCATTGCATCATTGAATTCATCCCATTAATACTCAAAGTTATGATTTTAAAGTTTTATTTTTCTTCTATCAAATTCTTCTATAATAGGGGGCGGCTAGGTGGCGCAGTGAATAGAGCGCCGGCCCTGGAATCAGAAGGACCTGAGTTCGGAGCCGGCCTCCGACACTTAATCCACACAAACAAAAAACTAGCCGTGTAACCTTGGGCAAGTTACTTAACCCCAATTGCCCTAAAGGGGCGGCTAGGTGGCGCAGTGAGTAAGAGCGCCGGCCTCGGAGTTTGGATGACCCGAGATCAGATCCGGCCTCAGAAAATGAGCACCCACGCATAAATCAAAATGACTAGCCGTGTAACCTTGAGCAAGTTACTTAACCCCAATTGCTTTAAAAAAAAAAAAATTCTTCTATAATAGTTCTTCTCTTTAAAAAAGTTTGCACATAGTGCTATAGTTAGTATCACTTAGAGAAAAAAAATCTGACCCTAGTCTCCTCTTTTCTCCTTTCACCTCTGAGGATGGAGTGACAGATAATGCTGCACTGGAGTCAGAAAGAAATGAGTTTAAATCCAAGCTCTAACACTTATTACCTGTTTGACCCTTAGGAAAGCCACTTAAACTTTAGGTGCCCCCTCCCCAGGATTTATCTGCCAAATCATAAATGGATTATGATATATTTTGATGGAAGGGGTTCCCATTGTGGGCTAAAGAGGCAAAATCACAGACCTGCATAACCCCAACATTTAACACAACTCTAAGATCAATGGAATGAGATTTGAATTTTTTATATGGAGAAATTTACAAAGAAAAAAAATAAGGCATTAGTTTAAATCTCCTCAGGCAACTTTTTTTTTTTTTTAAAAAAGCCTCTTGTCCAAATTACTTGAAAATATCTAATACATTTTAAGAAGGCAAGCACAATTATTGCTAACAGTATTGCTAATGTTTTGAATTTAAGGTCAAATTCACAATATGATACAAATATTTTTATGTGTTAATTTCACACTTTATGGACACTGAAGACAATTAATTCATATGTGCAACATATTTATACTCATTTATTGGAACTGGAGTATAAGTATTTTAAATTATTGTATTCTGTCTTTACTATTATAGTATGCTTTTGGTCACTATTATTATTTTTTTGAGTCCAAGTTTTTTGTTCAGGAATTTAACCCCAATGACAACATAGTTCTTTTAGAAAAATATGATTTACTTTAGGACAATCTGTTTTCTGAAATGTTTTACAAAAACTCATTGAATGAATGAATGAAAAAGTTTATGGTCTAATTATATCCTAAACTATGGAAATAGACATAAAAAAACCAAACAGTCCCTGCCTTCAGGCAGCTTGTGTTCATTCTAATAAGGGAAGATCAACAATACTCTGCAATCTCTGGGGAAAAAAAAATGAACCCAAGACTCATGTTTAGGTTTAATCTGCATCATCTACATTTTCTCCAATGCTTTTTTAATCTAGACAATCAACAAAACAAAAAGTCAAGCCCTCATTGTGGTATTGTAACATTTCTGATTTCTAGGGGTGAATGCTCACACTGAAAATTCTAAGGATGTCCCCTCTGGAGGACCCTCAAAATGACTTCACCACACCCCTGTTAGAAGAATGGTCAGAAGGTAGATTAACACATCCTTTTGAGTATCAATGATGAAAGGTAAACAGGTGGTGCAGTGGAGAGAGCACCTGCCCTGGAGTCAGGAACCTGAGTTCAAATCGGCCTCAGACACTTGACATTTACTAGCTGTGTGACCCTGGCTTTAACATTGACTCTCTCTTTAAAAAGAAAGAAAGAAAGAAAGAAAGAAAGAAAGAAAGAAAGAAAGAAAGAAAGAAAGAAAGAAAGAAAGAAAGAAAGAAAGAAAGAAAGAAAGAAAGAAAGAAAGAAAGAAAGGAAGGAAAGGATTGAATAGCAATGAAAGAATTGATTTAATTACATAGTTCCAGACAAGAGACTCCTTGTTGGAGCTAACTCAGAAATAGTAGGCTATGGGAGTCCCTTACCAAAGTTCTGGAACTGAAATAGTTAAGTCTCTGGGTGTGTGTTGGAAAAGGGGGGAAATAGGCTTTTTTTTCTTTTTTAGTAACAAAAAAGGGGAGATTGAAGGTGGGGAGAACCTAGAGTTAAAGAGACCAGGTTTCTCTTTTCTTTATGGGGGAAAGAATGATTGATTTTGCAAAGGCGCCCTTCATGCCTAGATTGCACTCTTTCTCCTCACCTCTTCACCTTCTAAATGAATTCTTTCCTGAGTACCCCTGTTATTAGTGTTTTCCTCTAGAGATTACTTTTATTTATTTTGTTTGTAGTTTATATTGAATTATCTGCACAAACGTTGTTTGCACAGTAGGATGTAAGCTTTCGGAGGAGGTAGGAACTGTTTCATTTTTTGTCTTGATATACTCAGCACCTAGCTCAACTCCTATCTCATAGTAGGAGTTAAAAAAAAATACATGTCAATTGAATTAATGACTTTCTGATGTAAATGATAGCAAGTCTCTCACATTTAAAAAAATATTTTAAGATAGAAGAGAGGAATTATACCAATGTTAATTATAGTATAATAGAAAGAGCCCTGCATTGAGTGTCAGCTCTTCTATTTCACTAGCTGCCTGAACTTTGGAGAGGTCACTTCCCCTTCTTGGGCCTCAGTTTCCTCATCCCTAAAATGAGAAGTTTGTTCTGTTTGATCTAGTGAATTATCTGCTTAATTAGTTGTTGCCTAAGGTCCCTTCCAGCTTCAAGTCTTATAACCTACTTTTCGGTTTTGAAATTGCCCCTTAGTTCAATTTGCCAAGAAACACCCTCCTCCGAATCTTAACGTTTAGGAAACAAGATCCACTCACTAAAATACATACTCAAATCACACAAGATTTCCTTCGTATTAATCATAATAAAGCAAGTCGACAGCAAAAAGCCTTTTCAAAGAAGGATTCTTCCACAATGTCAATAGTCCCTGCATTTTACATATGAACAATGAAGCTGATTGAAATGAATCTATTTGGGAGTTCTTAGTATTATATTATCTCTTCAGTAATGACTCCATGGAGCTATTTCTCTTTTCTTACTATTCTGGCTACATCAACTTCCCACATAGTATCAGTTCCAATGCCCTTACAGTCTCTTGAAACATTTCCGACACTCTAGTGTCAGCTAATATTAATGAAGTTGATAAAGTCTAAATATTCATGTCCTGCAGGGTAAGGGAAAGAGCTGAGTGTGCTTGTCCTGGGTGGTTCAGAGTTCCGGTATTTTGGATGCTATGCAAATATGTCAGGTGCTTTTCCATTCATTTTTACAGCTTTTGCTCTTGCTTTGGTACATTTATTTAAAATAAAATCCCAAACTGGGCCAGTAAAGGTCAGTCTCTATTGCTTACTGTAACAGAATGCAGCCTTGTGGTTCTTGAATACCTTCCTTAATAATTTTCATTAAAGTGCCTTTATCACTGATGGATTTGACAATAATTACTGTTGTTGCTCATGTTGATGGTATTTGTAAAATTCTGTTGCACAAAACCCAGACCTTTATTTTAGATGGTGTGTTGGGAGAAAAACCCAGAGCTCTTACTTGAACATTTTTCATCTGGAGATGAATCATAGGCAATTAACAGGAACAATTCTAATTAACTGACATAATTAAAAAACTAATAATGTTTAACATTATTGTTTTATACAATGACATTAGCTTTAACAGCCTAGCAACACATCAAGGCCTCATTTACATAGTCACTGAGTATATTATTTATCCTTGGTTTCTGGGGTAACCAAATTGACAATAGTAACAGCAATGTGGATTCCTAAATTGTTTTGCCATACAGCTTCATAATTTATGCCATTGGCAGTAATTGTAATGTCTGTATAATTTCCTTTTAATTATCAACTAATGAAATTTACATTCATTTGGGTAAAACAAATATTCACATTCAACTTCCAATCACCTGTCCAAGTTTCCATTTAATTTGCTCAAGTTTGGTGCTTTTTACAGATTTTTTTAATATCAAACTGTGAGAAGAATATTAACACTTATTTTATGATTAGTGTTTAGGGAAATATTGATTATGTGGTTCTTTTCCACTCTTTGCCTTTAAAATGCTGCTGGGTTGTGTGTTTTGTTTTGTTTTGTTTTTTTTAGCTCAGGAAAGACTCACTACCAGCTTTTCCACATTAAACTCTAAGGATTTTAAGTGGAATTAATTTAGTAAACTTTAATTGCAGAATAATCTCTGCCTGTTCCCTTATCTCTTGATTTATTACAGGCATTTATTTCTAGTTTGAAAAATTCTCATCAGTTTCCCAGGGAATTAATTTAGATTTCCAAAAAGAAAAAAAAAAAGAAATTGCATCTAAATTCAAATTAAGATGCTAATTACAATAATTATTTCATCACATTATATAGAAACTTTGTACATATGAGTATGGCAATTTTAAGAGGGAAAATGCTATTTGTTCACAGTCTCAACCTGCCCAACTTTTGAACAGAACTCCTTGGCATGGTTTTATGCAATGAAACCACTGTGCCTCCCCCCTCTTCCCAAATAAGCTACATTTAATGCCAATCAAGTGGTAATGTGCAAAAGTGATCATAAACCAATCGGCTTTGCAAAGGAGCTAAGCATCAATATGAATAAAAAGAGAGAGAGAGAGAGAGAGAGAGAGAGAGAGAGAAGGTAAGTGTTAAAGTATGGGTGTTGATCATTAGCACGTCTGAATCGTGTTCTTTGGACCAGATAGGCTGCACTCTCATACTGTGCTATCTAAATAGGAAGAACTTTAGAAAAGTGATTATAACTTTTTTGATTAAAAAGAAAGCACACTGAAATGAACATTAGTTTATTTCTGCACCTGGGCTCAGTTCTTCTGGGGTTTTTCTCCTCTGTACTCAGTCATTGGGATCCTATAGGCTCCCTTGGAGGATTTAATTCTATGGGCCATTCTGTTAGTGAAGATGGAAGAAAGGAAAGAGGGAGGTTTTGCAATGTTAGTGTGGAAGAGATCTACCCCTTTTATTCCTCTCTTGGACTGAGAAATAATCTCAGGTTTCTGACCTTGTAATTTTCAGAAGAATTTAATATTGTTCTTTTATTTCTTGAATAACAATTTTTGTTGTTGTTCAGTTGTTTTTCAGTTGTGTCCAACTTTAATGAACCCATTTAGGGTTTTCCTGCCAAGGATCCTAGAGTAATTGGACATTTAGTTCTCTAGTTAAGCTTACAAATGAAGAATAGATGCCAACAGGGATAAAGTGACTTGCCCAAGGTCATACAACGAATAAGTGACTGAGGCAATATTTGAACTCAAGAAGATGAGTCTTTCTGACTCCAGGTCAGGCATTCTATCCATTGGGCCACCTAGCTGCACAAATAACACCTTACATAATAATTTATGTTTGTATAACCCTTTATATTTACAAAACACCATATTATTGAATGTAAGCTCCTTAAAGGAAAGGATTGGATTTTTTGTTTGTTTGTTTTTTTCTTTTTTCGCCTCTGGATCCCAGAGCCTAGCTCAGTACCTGCTACCTAGTAAATATTTGTTAATTGATGGATATGTACATTATCTCATTTGATGTTTATACTTAATCTGTAAAATAGTAAAGTAATATTATCCCCATTTTACAGAGGAGAAAACTGAGGTCTAGAGTAATATAATTATGATCTAAAGTCACACAGCTTATAAACAACTGATCCAGAACTAGAACCACATCATCTGATCCCAATTTTGGTGTTCTGTGCTACTTCAGATGATACATTTCCTTTAGGAGTATTTGCTAAAGTATCTGGAAGGAAAGACATTAGAGGATACCTTCCCCTTTCTTAAGGGATAGACTCTCTAAGTCCCCATGAACAGACAAACAAGTAAATATCTGTTCCCAACACAAAATACTTTTGACACTACTATTTCAAGCTAATGTTCTTCCGTTTTTAATGATAGATGGTGTGATGGCTGACTAGAGTGCTACAACTGAAGTCAAGAAAATCTTAGTTCAGATCCTGCCTCAGACCATTTATTAGCTATTTGCTAGTAAATCGTTTAACCCCGCCACCTCAGTTTTCTTTTTTTTTTTAAATGCTTTAACTTCTGGTTTACCTCATTCATTTCTGCCAGATTTTGAGTTACAAATTTTCTCCCCGCTTTTCCCCTACCCATATCCCCCAAATAGCGGTCCCACAGGATATCTCCTCCTCCAATCTGTTCTCTCCCATATATTCTCCCATACCCCCTTCAACTTTTCCAGTAGGGCATGGTGGTTCTCTATGCCCCAGTGCCTTTATATCTTATTTCCCAATTACATGTAATCTAGTATTAATGATAGTATACACACACACACACACACACACACACACACACACACACTATTCCCTTCCTCCCTTGTCACTCACCCTTACTGGGAAGATAAGCAATTCAATATAGGTTGTATGTGTGTAGCTAATGCCAAACATTACCCTAGGAGATATATTATAAAAGACTGATTATATTTCCCTCCCTCCTATCCCACCTCCCTCTTGTTCTATTCTCTACTTTGGTCCTGTCCCTTTTCAAAAGTGGGTGCTTCCAACTTCCCTCCACCCCAGCCTCCCCTCCCTTCCATCACCCCTCCCTCTCATCCCCTTTCTCCCTACTCTCCTGTAGGGTGAGATACCACCTCAGTTTTCTTATTAATACAATTGGGATAACAATAAGGATCAACTAAGATAACATATGTAAAGTGTTTTGCAAACCACAAAGCATTATATAAAGTTAGTTCCTATCATAATAATGATGATGTTTAAAAATGGGGACAAGTTCCAATTGCATGTTATCTTGTAAATCACCCTTTAAACAAGGAGAACCACCTGAAGTTAGTGTTAAAGAGAACAGTCACTGCTCCTTTGCAGTCACAATAGCAGAAAGACCTCTACTGAGAAGGGGCCCATCATAAACGGCAAACATCAGAATTCCAAGTCCTCAGTCCCTTGATCTGCCTGGCTAACCATATTCCTGAAGCTACTTTGGAACAGTGATGGACAGGCAACTCTTGAAGATTCCAGGTTAAGTCTTAGTTTTGTGGGTTATTCACCCTTCCTCACTCATCACCCTTTCTCTCTCCTAGTTCATTGGCCAAGAAGGGATAGAATAAACAATTCAAATGAATCTAGCAAGCCCCTGGCAAGAGGATTATTGTGGATCACAGATCAAGGTATTAACTGTGCTAAATGTTTTTGCCTAATGAGACCATTTGGGAATTGGCTCTTTTCCTCAAAAAATGTCCTTGTTAATTATGACCATGACTTAGCCAAAAGAACACATTTCTACTAACTATACTAGCAAAGGGACCACAGATGCCTTCAAATAGTGGTTTTCAAACATTCTTGACAGCCAGACCTAGTAGGAGAGAAGACTGGGGAAAACCTAACTTCACAGCTTTATTTCAATTTTCCTGCATGCGCCCATGCACACACACACACACACACACACACGTGCACACATGGCACAACTTAATAAGGCTAGTCACCTGAATTTGGGAAGAATCATGCCATTTAGATAAAGCATGTGATCATTTGTACCATGAGGAAAAAAGTACAAATAATGTTAGTGTAGGGGACTGCTCAGAAGTCAACTTGGTAAGCTTACAGAATATAAAGCTCTATTTGAGAACATGAATGTTTACTCAATAACTACCTCACTGAGAGGACTAAGAGACATATAGTGGGGAATAACAATTAATACCTCACTTGATCTCCCTCAGTCTTCATTGTTTGGCATGGGTTATGGCGGACCAAAATCACTTCTCTGTTCTGGGTCTACAAAAAAAGTTGGTCAATAGCAGAGTTGACCTTTATTTAGGAAGAGCTGACTACAGATGAAGTATAACTGACAATCAGAGATATGGGTCCTAGGGGCAGTAGTGGGATCAAAGCTGATGCATCTCAACCCCAGTGGGACAGAGGCATGTTGCTTCTGTGTATTCTCTCACCCATTTGGCCCAAGTGGTGGCAACCATTCTGGAAAGCAGTTTGGAACTATGCCCCCAAAGTTACTAGACTGGCCTCTACCTAAAAGACATAAAAGAAGGAGAGAAAGGATCTATATAAACAAACATATTTGTAGCTGCTCTTTGTGTAGTAACCAAAATTAGAAGCTAAGTTGGTGCCCATCAGGAAGGGGTATTTGAATGTAATGGAATATTACTGTACCATAAGAAATGGACAGTTTCAGAGGAAACTGTGAAGACCTCTATGAAATGTTGCAGAGTAAAAAGAGCATAATTAGGAGAACAATTTGTTAATGATAACAATATTATTGAGAAAAGAAACATGAAAGGATTGAGAACTCTGTTCAATGCAATGGTGGGACACAAGTCCAAGGGATTAAAGTTGAAACATGTCACCCACCTTCTAAGAGAGGTGATAGGCTTAAAATGCAGAATGTGATATATGTTTTTGAAGAGTCAGTATAGGAATTTGTTTTCCTAGACTATGGGTATTTGTTATGACAGTTTTATTTGTTCAGTTTTTTCACTGTTTGATTGGGGGAGGAAGAAACTAAAAGGGAGAGATACTAAAAGTTTATACAAAACTAATAAATGCTAATTTTTTAAAGGTAGTGTCAGGGTCTCTTACCCTGGGTTTCTGGGCCCACCATGAAGAAGCAGTGGTTTTACCTTTTAGTGTGAAAGAAGGCAGATCTAGAGAGAGAAACCACATGACTAAGTTGGCAAAATATAAGGATCCAGTCTCTATGTTATAGAAAGGTTGAAGGAGATTTCCCTAAGTGTCAAGTTTCTAGGGAGTCCTAGGACACAAGATGGAAATTAAAAAAAAAATGTTTATACAATTCAGAGCAGAACAGGAAAGAGCAATGTCACTGACACAAAGAAAGGAGAGATTATTAACTATAGTGATAACAGACATCACTATAGAGATAAGGTAAGATAAAATATGATGGGTAAGATACTTTGAATATGAATACATATCTTAAATTGGTTCTTCTGATGGAGAGTGAGTCAGCTCCAAAATTAAGTAGGAAGAAATGACTGGGCTGAATTCTATGGGCAACTAACTTCACAATATTTTTAATGATCCCAAACTGTTTACTGCAAGGAAAACCCATTTCTTTTGCATTAATGTCCTCCCATTGGGTACTAGGAGGACTATAAATGACCACAACTCACAAGAATACCATGATCTTAGAAGTAGCATAGTTAGAAATAATGGAAAGATGCTTGGTATTAAGAACAATGCCTTGCACATAATAAGTTGTGTGAAATATTTTGTCAAGGACACATTCTAACAGAAAAGAAAGTGGTCTAGTCACATAGTGAGAAGGAATGGTAACAACTGTGCAACCCAGGTGATATGTTGGCATAAGGTTGGTTGATATAAAAATTTAAATAGTACACTAGAAGTACCATTGGGTGCTACATAATTGATTTACAAAGGGATTTCTAGGTGGTGATTGTTCTAAGTGTTCAGAGATGGGAGAAAGCATTTCAGGTTTTCATTTTCAAAGAAAGTTGTACAAAGGATATGAGCTGGGTCTTGAAAGATGCCTGGAATTTAGCAAGGTAAAAGAAGGGGAAACTCAAGGAAAATGGAATGGTGTAAGTCAAAGGGCTAAAGTAGAAGATAAAAATTGACCCTTCCCATCAACCCCAAGATTTAGATAGGAGACATCTTTATCTCCATTTGACGGATGGAGCAAGTGATGAATAAAGGAATTCAGGGAAGTAGGAGTCACCCCTAGGAAGTAAGTTAGGATTAGAGCTGGAGACAGTACATTGACATCTTTCAAGTTAATGCACCTTCCAAGATACCATTCCTATTTCCAGCCAACTTCCATAACGGAGTCATAGCAACATTAATAACCTAAAATAGTTAATTTAAAAATTATTTCTATTCATCTTCAAAATCTATGACAATAGTTTTGCTGAACATTTACTGGACTTATTATATTTTACTTAAGAAACAGTTAATATTAGTTGTAATTCTCTAATTGACCGGATAGATAAAGGGAAGAGGGGTGGCTTCTCTGGAGAAATTAAATATTTTCCATGGAAAATTGACAAAATAGATAACCTACATACAGTTACTGAGAATTACGGCCTTAGATCACCTGTGCATATTGACAGCCCCCAAATATCTATAGGAGGCAGGAAGTTTTTCCTCTGGGCACAGCATCACACCAGAGACTATGGGCTGGGCAAATAACTACCCAAATGGGCCCTACACACTTACTTTCTTTACTAATACCAGCCTTCCCCTTGGAATTTATAAAGATAATAAAATGAATGGAGACTAGAGTATTTTCTTTTTTTCTGCTGTCAAATATTCCTCACCAGGGCTAAGTGGGTGTGTTCTGCTTTTGTCCAAAACCCAGTGAAGTGACTGTAGATTTTGTTTTCTCCACTCTCTTCCACATTTCAGTTTAGTCTCCACTGTAGGATTCTGGGTCAGAAGAATCAATACTCTGATGAAGCAAGAGCTATTATGATGCAGAACTGCCTTTTTTCAAAGACCATAGTCTTTGGCACCTTGGTATGCTAGATGAGTTTGAGAACACTCAGTACTTCTTCAATCACCTCATGGTAAATATTGAGCTGTATTGCCACATCCTTGCTTAAAAGTCTTGTGAATTTTGAAACAATTGAGGAAAAGAGGCAACCACATTGAACGGTCACATTCATATATTCATTGGGGTGGATAACGGTAGGTTGGAAGAGAAGGGAACAGGAATATTGACTAGGATGCACGGCAAAAACTTACCCTGAGGTACTAGCTCATCACCAGCCTGTGAATGTTTTATTGATCCTATGGTCTCTAGATAAGTTGTTAATATGGTCATTTACACATTAGATATTCATAGGGAGACACCTATGAGACATATATCAGATATGCCTTGCTGGTTGCCCTTTCTGAATAGAGAACACACAAGCTAAGCACAAAAACACAAAAAGGAAGGCCCAGGCCACTACAATTACATCATTTGACTATTTGTCTTGCTTCTTTCTCAGTCCATCCACTCATTCCTCAGACAACAGGATTCAAATGACCTATTTAAAGCTCAAACATAGGCAACATTTGCTACTTCCTACTGCTTAAAGTATGCTGGGTCATTGCAACACCCACTGAAATGGAAACACCAATGTACTCCCCAGGGAACTTACTTGTTTCTGTCCCTCAAGGTTGTTATACTGATTTACTTGTACCAACACTGAAATTCTGCAAACTGTCTCCCTTCGAAGAGGCTTGTGAATGATGGTTAAAACAGAATGGCTTTGGAGTGCTGGACTAATGATCAAGATAAGAAAGTTCATTTTCTAATTCTGTCACCCACCTCCTACACAACCCCTTTAAAGCTCTCCATGTATAATTTTCCTCCTTTGCAAATAATAGACCCAAATAAATATCGCATTCTTCGTCTCACAAGGGAGGAAGTTAATTATATAAAATCCTGGACAATTCTTTGAGCTCCTTGGAGAAAGGTAAATTCAATCTCTTACAAATTCCTACAAGGGAGATTATTGTCATTAAATTATTTAACATTTCCAGTGTGCCTAATTTTCACAGAAAATGACAAACATCAGTGCACTAATCAATGGTTTACTTGGGAAGAAGGTCAAAATTGTTTGAAAAAAAAAAGAAGCTACATAAATACAAAGAGATTAAGTAACTAACTCAGTGACTGCACTTGGAATTTATTCCCCTTCCCTTCCTTGCCATCCATCACCACCATATGAATTTCCTCTTGTTGTGTCTCTTATAAACACATAATGTGCTCAAGGAATAGATGAAAGGCCTAGGAAATTCTGTTTAAATCTGTTTTTGAAAATTATGGAAGCCTGTTTAATTCAATAGGTTATGAATATCATCATAATTTGGTTATGGAAGTAGTCATCCAAAGGAATAAATGAATATGCACCAAAAGTGTATAACCTAATGACTCTTGCACCTTTCTTGTGACTGAACCCTCCTATGTGTGCTATTTTCCCCAATTTGGATGTGAGTTATTTGAGAGGAGAGGCTATCTTGCTTTTCCATTTACATCTCTAGCTCCTAGTACAAAACTTGACATAGTAAGTACTTAAGAAATGCCCTTTCACTCATTCATTTACTGATTCATTGATGTGGGTAACTGCGCTCTTTAAGCTTTAGGATTTGATGAGAAATATAGAGTCAAAAGCTATCTTCTCTTCCTAGAAGGCATGTTATCTAAATAGGACGCATAAACAAAGAAGTTAGGTCAAGAAAGCCAGTATCTAGATCTGACCTTGCCATGCCTTCTATTATGAAGCTGATTTTTTTTGTTTGTTTTTGTTTTTGTTTTGCTTTTTTTAGAGGGTATTTGTGGCTAAGTGACTTGCCTAAAGTCACAATGCTAGTAAGTGTGTCAAGTCTCTGGGACCAGATTTGAACTCAGATCCTCCTGACTCTAGGGCTAGTGCTCTATTAATTGTGCCACCTAGCCACCCCAAAGCTGATTTAAAAAAAAAAAAAACCCTGGTGTAGAACTTTATTTTTTTCCAATTGAATTTCATCTTGTTGAATTAAAGTCATAATTTTTATTTTGGATATATACTCCATCATTTAATGTCATCAATCCATCTTAACTTTGGGTCCTCTGCTAGTTTGAATATGCATATATCTAAAATTTCATCTAAGTTATTGATAAGGATATTGAACAGCATGGGGATAAGAAAAGATCTCTCAGGAAATTCTACTCAAGACTTCCCACCAAGTTGACATTGATCACTTAATGACTTTTTTTTTTTTGCACCTGCTGTAAGGATAATGGGCTATAAGATCTTCCCTGTCCATTAATAGGCCTTACATGGAGCCCTCAGAGGCTACAAGGATCCCCACACCTTTCCACATAAGTGCTGATTTCCAAGCTTCTCAGCACTAAGCCAATCAAGCCTTTGATTGGAATATGTATATATATATATATATATATTTATATATTTATATTTATATTTATACACATATACTCACACACACATATAGTATTGCTTGGAGGGAGAGGGGTGGGTGGAGAGAGACTGAGGCTAAGGGAGAAGCAGACAGAGGGAAGAACTTGGCTATGGGAACTTGCTTGTGGGGAGGCTTGACAGAGAGAACACTTGCAATGTTGGCATTCCCTGGATTGGTGAGGAGTATCTTACTAAACTTTGCTTTTTGGTATCCTAATAGCAATGGCCCAAATAAATACTTTGGTTTTGTCTTGGAGGAAGAGGATTTATTATATTTTGCCAATAAACCCTGGGAATACATATGTATATTCATAGCAATTGCTATTGGTATCACATTGGCATTACATCTGATTATACTATAAATTTGGAATCTAATTTTACTATCAACTAGCCTATACTTTTCCACCTGGTCTACAAGGATAGCATGAGAAACTTTGTTGGATGCTTTGCTGAAATGCAGGCTGTCTGTGGAATTTCCCCACCTCAGTCTAATAACCCTGTTTTTAAAATGGGATTAGCATAAACTATTCTTGATTAAATCAAACTGGCTTTTGTCTGTCTTCAGTGTCTACTTACTTTCCCTCCCAAATAATAATTGCATTAGTAATATATCTATAATATTTCCAAGTACTGCGGTCACACTTTTCTGGTCTACAGTTTAAAGATTCCACCCATTTCCCTTTTCTGAAAATCAAGACAATGGCCCTTCTTTAGTCCCATCCTGTTCTCCATAGCCTTTCAAAGATCTTTGTTATGTGTGGGAAGAAACCCAGCCCTGCTCTATTATCATCAGTTGTTCAGATTGTGCTGGTCTGGTGGGAAAAAGGTTTTCTTTCTAGATAGCCGATATCTATTTTCCCTCTGAGAATAGTCCAAACTCTTAGGGTAGTAGTAGTGTATGGCTGGAAGCTTTATTAGGCTCCTGGAGTGAAGGTAGAGCTTACTGGAATATCAGCATTACACTGAGGATTGGATCAACCATATGGAGGTTTCTATGGGTCTTTTGTGTCTTTTTCCATTTTTTTCTTGCAAAATAATGATTGATTAGAATCCAATGTTAGTTTGGTACTTGCATAGGACCTTTAAACTACCCAGGGGAAACTCTGGGTGTGGACAAAATGAGCCAAAGACATCCATTTGGGGGACATCTCCCAAGACTGAACCCAGAGCTTAGAGTGTTGATTTATGGGTCGCATACATATAATTATTGGATGACATTGGAACCAATGAATGTAGCAGATTCTTTGTAGGTCACTGCAAACTTCCTCAAAGCCTGCTTACTTGCTGGAAGCAGAGCCTCAGTTCTCTGTCCTTGCTGATAGCTCTTGTGGATGACTCTTGTAGGTTATCAAGCCATTTGGTATGCTGGGGTCTTGGATGGATGAGCAAGTGCCATGTGCCAAGTAGAAGTGAAGCAATAAGACTATCCCAAAGATCCTTTTCAGCTCTAAAACTATGATTCTGTTCGACTCACTCAGCAGAGTGAGCAGAACGCAAGGGATGAGAAGACGTATTTCTAGCAATGCCACTTAGTTGGGGTATACTGGAAACCTAAAGCACTGAACATATTAACCAGGCACTCAGCAGAGATAGGTTAACTCGTGGACAAAAGGCTTCATTCATCCTCTGAAGTGAAGATAAAAAAGCCATAAGAAGTAACAGGCTTTTTTTTTTTAAACAACCAACATTGGATCATTTGGATAATTTCTGTCATGTATACAACTGACTTGTTTTCTGGGTTATAATCTGGCTCACTGGAAGGACTGTTCCCATTAATGAGAACACAGATCCATTTAAAATTTGAGTTCTGAATACACTGACTGCAGGAATCTATTAAGATAATAGGATTTAGAGCTAGAAGGATCTGGGGCTTCTTAATCTTCTTTTTTTTCAATGTCATAGATCCTTCTGGCAGTCTGGTGAAGCCTCTGCACCCCTTCTCAGAATAATGTCTTATATGTATAAAATAAAATTCATAGGATTATAAACCAGTTATCAGCTATAATACAGTTACAAAAATTTTTAAATAAGTTCAGCAAACCCAGCTTAAAAACTTGTGATTTAATCCAAGGCCTCCATTTTTAAAATAAGGAAACTAATCTCTTTAAAAAAAAAAAAAGATGTCTTTCATGACTTACCCAGGAATAGATGTCAGAATCAATATACAAGCCCAGTCTTTGGATTCTGCAGCATCCTACCCCTGGCATTAGGTGAGGTGTTGTTGTTTCAGTTATGTCTGACTCCTCGCAACCCCATTTGGGGTTTTCTTAAGCAAAGATCCTGAAGTGGGTTGCCATATCCTTCTCCAGCTCCTTTTACAGAAGAGGAGCTGAGGCAAACAGGGGTAAGTAAGTTGCCCAGGGCCACACATCTAGGAAGTGTCTGACTCAGGATTTGAATTCAGGAAGATGAGTTACAGGTTCCAAGCCCAGTACTGTATCTACTGACCAACCTAGCTGTGGTACTTGGTCTTATTTTTTTTTCCATTATCACCGTGTTCACTCAGTCATTTCTGTTCATCCATTTTCCAATCCAATAACCATTTATTAAATGCCTACTATGAACTAGGCACCTTATTAAGTGCTGGGGATACAATTAATGAAAAACAGCCCCCACCCTCAAAGAACTTACAGTTTAAAGGGAGACAACACATAAAAGGAAGCGGGGAAAGTATGGGGAAAATTTTGTTCCATAGAGTTAAAACCAGGGAGAGTGGCAGATACAGAGCGGAATGGATAGAAGAGTCCAGTGTCTGCCCTCTATAAAAGAAGACATTGGGAAGAGTTTGGCACTCCACCCTCCCGCCCTCCAATCAAAGGGCAGAGGAGGCTGAGGGAGGTGGTGATAGTGTCAATCAAGACTTGAGTTAGCAGGTGGTGAAATTAGATGTGATGAGCTGATCCTGGGAAGGGCATTTTCTCCATGGAGTTGAAACCAGGCAGAGCAGCAGAATATCTTCAACTAATATTGAGGGGGAACATGGTATAGTGGTTACAGGACCAATTGGAAAGTCAAAAAGACCTGGATTCAAATTCTCCTCCTGACACACAGTAGCTATATGGCAGGGTGAAATCACCTAACTTTTAAGTGCCCCAAGAAATCTCTAAGGATAAAGTTACAGGTTTTTCATTAATCTGCAAGGTTAGAGAGAGTTCCTATCTAGGGAGATATTCACACTGATGAAACCATAAGTCTCAGAGTCCAGGGGTGGGGAACCTGCAGCCTCGAGGCCACATGTGGCCCTCTGGGTCCTCAAGTGTGGTCCTTTGACTGAATCCAAGCACAGGGGTGGGGATCCTGCAACCTTAGAGGCCAGAGTTTCCCCACCCCTGTGCTTAGACCAAAACAAAACAAAGAAGAAAACAAATAACCACTATTTGGGAGACGACGGGCAACAAAGAAAAATGTAATGAATGAGTGACACAACAATAAAGGGAATGAAGTATTGAGAGTGTGAATATGACTGCAAACAGGAAGCAGCCGTGTTTTTACCTACCTGGGGCCTCTCTGTCCCTGGTGGCAGCTGGAGGGTGGGGGGTACTTTGGGCAGTCACTTAACCTCTGGCTTTTTAGTCTTAGCCCTGGTGAGATGTTTACTTATCTAGAACAAGCTTTGTGATCCCTGGATGCTGTAAATTGCTTGTTATTAGCAATAATTGCCCACACATTTTTTTCAAGCCATTTACATGAAGAATCTTTGCAATATGAGGTTAAATTGCAATATGCTAATAGTCGATCAATGTGGAGCGGTGGGCTGCTTTGAGATACTGAGCTGCCACACTTTGGCTGCCTAAAGTAAGTGCACTCCTGCTCCTTTCTAGTTCTGTCTTGCTGCTTTCTCCATATTAAGGAACTAATAAATTTGCTCTACATAAGCTACTGCCATAGTTCTTTATATTTTCTTTGTGTCCTTGGCCTCAGGAAATGATGCATACATCCCACCTCCTGCCACAGTAACAGATAAACACCCATCCAGGTAGCATACAGCAGGAGGAAGATAAAATTTAAAGACTTGTGAACAAAAATTTCAGTAATGAAAAGTGGTTGGTAGCAACAGAGTTGTATGGAAGTAAATTTGCCGAGATCTCAAAAAGAGAAGGATTCTACACAGAAACATTCATTCAGAACTTATAGAGACAAAATGCAATTTTTTATAGGCTGGGTAAGTAAAAGTCCAGAGTTGGCTGGAGATCATAATGAATAAACTTCTCCTTGATGTTCATCCCCACAGCCAAGGGAGGGGACAGGGACTGTGGGCAGGCAAATTGGGCACCAAAAAAAAAAAAAAAGAAAAGATATTGCTAATGCTTCCCTCCCCTGAATAGCCATGTATGCCCCAAAGGAGCACACAAAATAGTTTCTGACTTCAACGAGCTTATCCTCTAGTTGGAAATATGTGAAGGAACAAGTAATATTATAAGGCCATCTGTAAGTTTCATATGAGAAATAGGACAGGAAGTCAATAGCACAGAGTCAAATGAAAGAAAGAATTGCTGGGGCTGACTCAGAAAGCTTCAAGGAAAAAGGATGTCTTGGTGCTGATAAAAGGAATGGCTCTTCTGTTCAATGGAGGTATCTTTTGGGGGGTGGGGGTGGTTGTCATGATGGTAGGATTGCTGATTTCTCTGTGATTTCTCCTCTGCCCCAATCTTACCCACATCTACTATTGAATGCTTTGCAATATGTATTTTATTATATCACTTAGAATGATAGTGGAAAGTTGACATGCTTGGACCTCCCCTGCTTTGATGATGACCTGTTCCCTTTCAGGGAATGATATGTAAGGACTCACACTGAGTCATTCCCACCTCAACTGAGTTTGAATATCTCACTCCCTTTCCCCCTTCCCCAAAGGATGATAAAAGCTTGAAGAGAACTCAGAAGCCATCTAATCCAGTCCCTTTATTTTACAGATGAGAAAACTGAGACCCAAAGAAGTTTATTGATTTACCCAAGGTCACATAGGGAATAAAAAGCAAAAGAAGGATTTGAATCCAGGTTGACTCCAGAACTCTTTCCATCCTACTACCCAAATTTAGACTGGATAGGTTAAATCACATTCACACCTTAACAGGACTAACTTTAATTATAAATGCAGATCAATACCTAGCTAAGTACTCAAAGGATGGGAATTTTTATTTGGACCAGATAAAGAAAGATAAATGTTGGGGTCTGGGTGGAATGGAGTTCTTTAAACAGCCAGTGGGCAGCACGAGGACTCTGGGCATCTGGAATTAGCATTCGATCTGCACATCATTCACCACGCCCTCCCACACATGGCTGGGGAAGTGGCTGTACACCCCATGGGAACCAGGAAAAGACAAAGAATTATTATTTGGGAAGAGAGGGTGGGCTGGCAGTTGGCACAGCAAACCGCGAATATTTGAAACTAAATCTCAAATCAGGAGGGCCTCCTGGAGATACTGTCGTCATAGACAAAAATAGTGGCACAGAGACAAATGTGTAAACACAGATAAATACATAAATAAATAACCCAATTAAAATTCTCACTTCTGGGCTATTGCCCAGAATCTTTGCAGGACCACTTTCATCTGGATTAGGTTAGTACTACAGAATAACAGCAGTCAGTTTGAACAGGGCTATTTTGTTTTGAGGACAGGTAGGCATGAAGGGGATTAATCAAGAGCTTCCCAATTACAATGAAAATAGATCTAAAATTTTGCATTGTTCACAGAAGCATGGTGCATATTTCAGAAGGCACAGCAAATCTAGGGTTAGTATATTGGTTGCTAAACTGCTGGTGTGGATTTGCGTGAAGTGTACAGCTATTTTGAATGGCAAGCATTTTTTGAATGATGGTGCATTGGAAGGGCAAACTGGACAAGAATATACAATGTTTGACTATCAAGTAATGAAACAGAGCCACAGGATGGCTACAAAATTTGATAATCATAACTTGCTTTATTATCATGCCTCATGAATAAAAGTGTCTTTTCACTGTCAATTGACCTTCCAGTTGTCCAAATACAATTAGACTTCTCAAGGTTCTTCTAGTAGTGATGACATGGTGGAAGAGAGTGCTGGACCTAGAGTCAGGAAGAGCAGAGTTCAAATCTGCTTCAACTACTTCTTAACTGTGTGACAGGGCAGCCTTTAACCTCTGTCTGCCTCACTTTTCTCATCTGCAAAACAGATATAAAAGTACCTACCTCCTCAGAGTTGCTGTGAGGACACAATGAGTTAATATTTGTAAAGTGCTTTGCTAACTTTAAAGTTATTATTAGTGTGGTGCACTAGAAAGAGTGCTGGATTTAGACAATCTGTGGGATCTTGGGCAAGCCATTTAATTTCTCTGGGCCTCAGTTTCCTCTTTGGTAAAATGAGAGATTTCACTCAATGATCTCTAAGGTAGTTTCAATCCTAAAACTATGATTCTACTAAAAACTTCTTTGCAACAAAAGCTGGATAAGAAATTAGGTAACTATGAGCAAACTGAAAGGACCTAAAATATGAATTAATACAAAAAAAAGGTTTCCACAATGACACATTCAATTTTTATAGGCTTAGTAAGTAAAAGTACAGAGCTGTGATGTGAGAAGAACCAGGTAAACTTTCTCTCTCTTTCTTTCTTTCTCTCTCTCCCTCTCCGTGTGTGTGTATAAAATATATGTACGCATATAAAATGTATGTACACATACATATGGCATATATATTATATATGTATATATGATATGCATGTGTACATACACACACATATAAAATGACTACAACCATGTAAATGGAAGGAGGGCAAGAGATACAGAACAACTGAAGCTAAATATTGCTAAATTATATTGGCAAGAAAGAAGAAATTTAAAGAGGTTTTCCTGCTTCTTTTCAGAGGTGAGGAACTAGGAATGTGGAACACTGTATACAATGTCAGATTTTTTTTATATGTTAGTTTTTCTGAACTATTTTTTTCTTCCTCTTTTTAATCCTTAAGTATAAGGGGGTGGATGAGAGTATTGCTAGGAAATATATGTAACATACTGACAGAAGATATTGTTGATTTTTTTTTTTTTAGAAACGCATGACTAACATAAGAGTGGTTTGCAAGCCAACCATTCTTAAACAAGGTGACTCTGGGAATGGTGTTTCTGTATGTATATGTGCACATGTGTGCAAGCACTCCTACCCCAGCCCTCTGTCAACAGATATCCTTGCAATAGAAGCACCAGGCTCTGCTAATGAATGTTATCACTGTTTTGGATAGTTGTATTAGGCATGTGAGGAGCCCCTTCAACTGCTCAGACATGGATAACCTTGTGAAGGGCCCGGGCATAGAGAGAGTAGCTTAAAATAAAAATAAAAGGAGGGAGATTTTTTTTAAGAGATGGAACATCTGTGATAAACTCATTTTCTCTGTGAGCACCAATGGTGAGGCATGTCTGGGTCGGCTGAACAGCATTTCTATAGCAGTCGAAAATTCATTTCATTTCATTATCTGAACTGTTCAAGCACCCCAGTCTGGATCAGAAAAAAGCTCCTTAAACCTGCAGGAATCCCATTTACCCCTGCTGAGGCTCCAGCTTCCTTCCTTATATGAAGGTAGAGATGCCTTGCTTACAAATTCTGGCAGATATATACAAGATTTGTATTGAAAGGGAAGGGATGTTTCCTGGGATCTGCCATCTATAGCAGCTTATTATTACCTTTTTCTGTTTTATTTAGGTCTGTTTCAAGGCTACTTTACCAATCTCTCATCCGTTAAAAACAGTTCTCACTACATTAGAAGAGAGAGAATGGCCTTAAAGGTGATGCAGAGTAGAACAAAGGAAAGAGCATCAACTCTTCCAACAGCTAGTAATGAAGCAATGTGGAATTTTTTTTCGAGGAAAAGGAGATTTTTAGAAACTTTTGTAGCTAGCAAAAGAACATTTAAAAATTCTGAGTTTTATTGAGGAAGATGGAAATGCTAAAGACCATAAACTTTTAGACTTAAAACTGGAGAATATTGGGCTTTTAGCAGTAGAAGAAAAATACTTGAAAGTTAGGACACTCGCTACCAGACTGCTTGATGGCACCATTGTTTTTTATTTTTGAATCCTGTCTGATTCTTTGTGACCCTGTGGACCAACTATCCATGGGGTTTTCTTGACATGGTTAATGGAGTGGTTTGTCATTTCCTTCTCCAGTTTTATTCTGGCAGAGGTTAAATGACTTGCCCGGGGTCACGTAGCTATAAGTGTCTGAGGTCATATTTGAACTCTGGGCTTTCTGACTCTGGGCCCAGTCCACTAGATGCTTCTGTGACACATACATAGCAATCCTTAACGTTTGTCTCACACTCAAGGATCTCCAGAACCTAGTGTACCGGAGCTTTCTGTCCTCTTCTACTATCTCCCTCATGTTACATCTCACACCCTAGGCTCTAGGCTACTCTATATCCCCTGCATATGCCCTGTGCTTTCTTGAACCTTTATTCATCCATCCTCACCCCTCCTTTGCCTTTGGGATCAATTCTTTGAAGCCTAATTCAAAAGCCTTCCAAGATTCTCCTGGAAAATAATGACTTTTCCTCTTCAAACCTGCCTCTTGAAACACTTAGTTTTCCTCTCTCTATTGTACTTAGCATGTATTATTATGTATTTTAATTATCCACTTGTGTGCCCTGGAGCCAGCTCAGACCAGCTCAGGAGAGTTGGTTAAGTTTTCAATGTGAGCATCGGCATTATAGAAATTGGCAGATGCCACAAATCAGAATTTGATTTATTATTTTGTTGATTAAGAAAGTGATGAGAAAATATTGAACTGTACATAAACTTAAAGTACATCAAGAATACTTTTCCCCCCAGAGAGCCAGTTGTTAAATATTTACCAGAATGTTCTTGCTATAAGTTTTCAATTAGAAGGCAGGGGGTATTCCTTTCTTGTCTAAGCTTTATGTCTTACCTAGAACTATAGTCACATAATAGGCAGTTGATAAATATTAGTCAAATTAAATTGACTTGTGCTATTCAAGACAATTCAGTGTAGTGGAGAGAACCTTAGAGTGTTGCATCTGAAGTCAGAGGTACTAGGTTCAAATTTTGCTTCTGTTTTCTCTGGGCCTCCCTCAGGTTCTTCATCTTTAAAATGAAGGGGTTGGACTTGGTTACCTCTAAGGCTCCTTCCAGCTCTAAGCCCATGATCCTACTAAAGAAGAAATATTCAGAAGGGGGGGAGCCAAGTTTTTTTCATTCCTCACAAAAGGCAGGCTTCCCCTTTGATCTCCTGAATCCTGTTTTCACACAAGGCTTCCTGCTGAGGACTGCCTAATAACTTGCTTTGATCCACTCTGGCCTGGTAATGACAAATGCATTTTAGCCTGGGTATTTTCAAGTGCCTGAGAGCAGTTTTGCCCCACCCCTCACCCCAACCCCATGCTTTCTTATGCACAACTTGAGACTATGTACAGAGTAGTTCCTAAATAAGTGTATCTTGAATGAATTAAATAAATCATAGCTCATGGGCTCTGGGTCACTGTATGTTTGCCAACTGAAAAAAATTCTGGTCAATGACATTTTGCAGTTATCTCATGAAGGATACCTTTAAGGCTGTGTGTCCCAATGATTGGATCTTGGAGTTATTGACTTGGTTCTAACAGTTGTCTTAATCATTGGATGGAATGTCTCAATGGTCCTAGTCGATTGAGTAACAAATGACTGTAAAGCAGAATCAGTTAGAACTATTATAGACATAAACTAAAATTCAGAATTCTTTTAAAATTCTTTTTATTTTTTCTTTATTTTTTTTGGTCTTTATTAATTTGTTCATTTACTTTGAGTTTACAAGATTCAGTTCCCCAGTTCTTTGAGTTTCACATTTTCTCCCCCGCCAGGCCGCCCACCCTTCTCCCCACCAACCTCTCTCCAACCCCCTACCCCATGGCGGCATACAATCAGGTATAGGATCTGCAGATACTTTCACATTAGACATTAGTCAGGTTATAAAGAAGGACTGTAATGGATGGAATGAACAATGGGAAAGAGGAAACAAAACCAAGCAAGAAAAAGAAAAAGAGCAGGTAGTTTGCTTCAATATGCATTTAAACTCTGTTCTTTCTGGTTCTTTCTCTGCACGTAGACATCTCTCTCCATCATCAGTCTTTTGGAGCTTACTTATAGCCCTCCATTTCTGAGAGGAGTCCGGTCTATCAAAGTTGGTCATCACACACACGTTGTGTCTGTAATTATGTACAAATTTTTCTTGGTTCTGCTCTTCTCACTCAGCATCAGTTCATAAAAGTATCTCCAGGTAGATATGAAGTCCATCTGCTCTTCATTTTTTATGGCACAATAATATTCCATTATATTCATATACCATAACTTGTTTAGCCATTCCCCAATCTATGGGCATCCCCTTAATTTCCAATTCTTTGCCACCACAAAAAGAGCTGCTATAAATATTTTTGTACATATGGGTCTTCCTTCCATTTCTATAATCTCTTTGGGATACAACCCTAGAAGTGGTATTGCTGGGTCAAAGGATATGAAGTTATTTATAGCCCTTTGGGCATAGTTCCAGATTGCTCTCCAGAATGATTGTATCAATTCACAACTCCACCAGCAATGTATCAGTGTACCAATTTTTCCATATCCTCTCCAGCATTTATCATTTTCCTGTTTTGTCATCTTAGCCAATCTGACTGGTGAGATGTGATACCTCAGAGTTGTTTTGATTTCCATTTCTCTAATCAATGGTGATTTAGAGCATTTTTTTCATATGCTTATAGATATCTTTAACTTCTTCCTCTGAGAACTGCCTGTTCATATCCTTTGACCATTTATCAATTGGGGAATGATTTGTATTCTTATAGATTTGACTCACTTCTCTGTATATTTTAGAAATGAGGGCTTTATCAGAGACACTGGTATAAAAATTCTCTCCCAATTTCCCACCTCCCTCTTAATCTTGGTTACATTGGCTTTGTTTGTACAGAAACTTTTCAATTTCATGTAATCAAAGTTATCCATTTTGCATTTCATAATGCTCTCTAATTCTTGTTTGGTCATGAAGTCTTCCCCTCTCCATAAATCTGACAGGTAAACTATTCCTTGCTTTCCAAGATTACTTACAGTATCATCCTTTATACCTAGATCATGTACCCATTTAGACTTAATTTTTGGTATACAATGTTAGATTTTGGTCTATGCCCAGTTTCTGCCATACTATGTTTGTTTTCCCAGCAGTTTTTGTCAAATAGTGAGTTCTTATCCCCAAAACTAGGGTCTTTGGGTTTATCAAAGAGTAGATTATTATAGTCATTGACTACTGAGTCTCATGTACCCAATCTATTCTATTGATTCACTGCTCTATTCCTCAGCCAGTACCAAGTAGTTTTGATGACTGATGCTTTATAACAGATTAAAATCTGGTATAACTTGGCCATCTTCCCTAGCATTTCTTTTCATTAATACCCTTGATATTCTGGGCCTTTTGTTCTTCCAAATGAATAAAATTCAGCATTCTTTTATTTGTTTCTGTTGACACTTGTGCTTTCATCAGTGTTGGGAACTTCCACTGTTTAAACTCCCTCCACTTGTGCCAATTGGCAACTCATCTCTAAGATATAGTCTTGCAGAATTGCCTCAGGCACTGAGAGGTTATCTTGCCTATTCTGTTATTATGTCAGAGACTGGACTTGACCACTCTTCCTGACTTCCAGGTTATTCTTCCATCCACTCTGCTTACATTTTTGACCTCCAGTTGATTTGCTTTGTGTTCTTGAGAAAATCAATACAATGACTACATTAACATTTTAAAAGCGTTCTTCATAGAAAGGACATTTTAAACTGGAGGAAATAAGGTAATTGTGTGTGCTCTACAAAATGTGCATTTGTTTACAATAGGCCATAGAAAAATGCAAATGTAAAAATACAAATTGCTTTTAGACACAAGCACAGTTTAATGCTTATAGTACTTACAGCTGTTTAAAATGTACATTTTAGTTTATATGTCCCCAAAAATGTGTTTCTCAAAGTGTATTTCTAGTATAGATGCTAGAGATACAGTTTCTAAATTTTCATTATTAGGCAAATAGATTTTAGTCAGTACCTTGAGTTATACAATTTTAAAAATCATCTACCTCACGTTAATGATCATTATAGAGTAATTCACAGAGACTTAATTTTTCAGTTGAAATCAAGATAATAAAATAAACTTACAAAGTGGTGAGTGTATCACCTCATAAGTTAAACATCTTGGTTTCATATATTTAAGTAACTGTTCGTGCTTGATTTAAGCAATAAAGAAAGGAGGGGAATGTAGATTCAGAGACAAAGAGACAGAGAAAGAGAGACAGACAAAAAGAGATAGAGAAGGAAGAGAGAGACAGAGAGGGAAAGAGAGGGGGGGGGTGGGGGGAATAAGAGGAAGAAGAGGAGGAAGAAGAAGAAGATGACAAAGGTATTTAATAGCAAAATAAACAATGATATATATATATATAAAGAACATTTTTTTTTTTTTTAGGTTGGCATTTTTTATTTAAGCTGAAGAACAGGTTATGAGGGGGGTGGGGGCAAGGGAAGAGCCAGGAAGCCGAAAGCCTCTCATCTGTGTCTGCTCCAGACGGGGTTGATCCTGATTTCTGAGCCTTGGTCCAGGGCACACAAGGAAGCACACGCTAAGATGAGGTTCCAAGGGTACAGGCTGAGGAAAACACGGGGGTGGCCAGAGTTACACATCCAGCCAGAGGTGGAGGCTGGGATTCTCCTTGGATCAGCAGCACCGCTTCCTTTTGGGAACTGAAGCCTAGTGAGAAGTCCCATCCCACATATTTCTTATAAAACATTCTTGTAGTTAAAGTCTTTGTGCTAAAGAATTCTTTCATCGCCTCTCTAACTTCTTGTACTTTGCTTCTAGTTTCTTTGAATAGGCATCCAACTTGTAAGCTGCCTGTTCAAGAGAGGCTACTTGCTCCTCAATTAAAGTGATCTGATCCAGATAAGGCTGAAGGGCGGCATATTTCTGGTTTAAGTCCTTTAGGTTTCTACTTATGTTTACTGCAATATCTTTCATTTCTAGATACTTCAAGCTAGTCAGTTTGTTCATATTTTCCAGAAGTTTATAATCTTCACTGGTGGCTGTCAGCTCGCCCGTCAGGTACGTGGCCATTTTGGAGAACATGTCCTGGCACAGGCCGGTGATGTCCGCCTCGGCAGGCTCCGTGGCCTCCTCAGCCGTCTCCACCACGGCATCGTCTAGGCCCGGGAAGCGAGAAAGGAGAAAGGATGGAGGGAAGGATGGGTAAGGGAATGGGGAGGGGGAAGGGGGAGAGGGAGGGGAGGGGGAGGGGGAGAGGGAGAGGGGGGAAGGGGAGAGGGAGAGGGAAAAGGAAGGGAAAGGGGACAAGGAAGGGGGGAAGGGATATAAAGAACATTTGAATACCTATATATATATATATACATGGTAATTCAAATATATATATATATATATATATATATATATATATATATATATATATATATATAGTAATTCAAATGTTCTTTTAACCAAGATATTTCTACCAAGTAGTATCCCATCCTCTTATTACTGATTTTGTACTGGATTTCTATGCTAGCAAAATATTGTTGTTTTGGCAATTCTTGTATTTATAAAAAAAATTCTTTTCTTCTCCCTCTTAGATGTCCTTTCCAGACATTCATCTGTCACGTCAAGAAAATAAACTATTCCCCACCCCATCCCAAAAGTCCAGGAAGGCAATTTTTACCTAAATTACTATTCCTGCAAACTTTTCTAAAATAGATTTCCAGGTTAATATATGCATTATTATAATCTTCCTCCTATGTAGAAGTGCCACCAAAATATTCTGAACATTTTTAGCCTACTTCTCCCAAAAAGGAAATGTGCCTTATTCTAAGTCCAATAGAAATGACACCAGCATCTATGCAGAGTTAATTTCAACTTTGCATCCTTCACTGCTTTTGATGTATCCAACCATATGTGTAACAGAGCAGAGCTTCAATGCACTGTTCCCAAACCTTCCTCCCAAGTGAATTGTAATGATGATAGAACCATGGAGCAACATCAGTGAGAAAATTGTACCACTTAGAGGGTTGGTACTGAGTAAAAATAATGTTTTTTAACACATTTTCTCAGAATTTATTTAACGGGCTTCCAAATGAAAACTTGATTCTTTAAGAAAGAATTATCTTTAACATGGGCATTAGCTAGGAACTTGTTCATCCTGTTAGATCCATTAGAACCTCCCAGGATGGGAGGAACTGCAATGTAGGGATGTAGGCAAGTGAGGTGCTTGCCACATCTATGTGGTACAAAGTAAAAAAGAAAACTAAAACCACGTGGACTTCAGGTTTGATATGATAGTCAGTTTTCACAATCCAAATTCACAACTCATATGAATCATTTCAGCTATGCCAAGCTCTAGTTTTTTACTGTCACTAAAAGTGACCTTTTTATGGGCAGCTAGGTGGCACAGTGGGTAAAGCACTGGGCTGGGAATCACATCTTCCTGAGTTCAAATCTAGCCTCAGACACTTACTATCTGTGACCCTGGGCAAGTCACTTCACCATGTTTGCCTCATTTTCCTCATCTGTAAAATGAGCTAGAGAAGGAAATGGCAAACTACTCTAGTACCTTCACCAAGGAAACTCTGAAATGGGGTTACAAAGAGTTGGACATGACTGAAAATGACTGAACAACAAACTGGCCTCTTCTGGGCCCATATAAAGGGAAGATTTAGCAAACTGTGAGGTGTTTATTGAAGGTCTGTTGTATTGAAAATATCATGCTACCTATTCAATTTTTAGTCTATTTGATCAATAAACCCTTAATCTTGATTTAAAAAAATATATTTACTTACTTTTAGTTTACAACATTCAGTTCCACAATCCCTCGAGTTCCAAATTTTCTCCCCCCTCCCTCTCTTTCCCCCTTTCCCCATCCACAGCAGCATTCAATCAGATATAGGTTCTACAGATATCTTCACATTAAACATTAGTCAAGTTGTAAAGAAGAATTCTAACCAATGGAATGAACAATGAAAAAAAAAGGAACAAAACAAAACAGAAAAGGGAGAGAGCTAATAGTTTGCTTCAATCTGCATTCAGTCATCAAAACTACTTGGTACTACTGGCTGAGCAATAGAGTAGTGGATCAGTGGAATAGATTAGGTACACAAGACACAGCAATCAATGACTATGGTAACCTACTGTTTGATAAACCCAAAGACTCCAGTTTCTGAGAAAAACTGCTGGGAAAACTGGAAAGTAATATGGCAGAAACTAGGCATAGACCAATATTTTGATAATTTGCTGATCATTTTAATTTGGAGCCTGTATTAATCCTGTTTGGCTGTTTACACAGACTAACAACTTTAAACAACAAATCCCTACTTTCCATTGTTTTATAGATACAGATGACTCTTACTTTATGAGATATTGTGCCAAATAAGGAATCTACGAAGAAATGATAATGGTTTGTGTTTATATAACACTTTAAGGTCTATAGAAGTAATGTTCTCATAAGAACATTATGAAGTATGTAGTATAAGAATGAATATAACCCTGCATTGGAAAAAAACACGCAGATGGAAACAAATTCCCAGGAACCCACTGGCCCATGAGGTCACAAACTAGAGTGTACCGGGTATAGTTCACAAATAATTCAAAGTAGGAGAGTAAGGAAGCCACAATCTGGGGTTGAAATGTTAGGCGGCTTCTAACTTGAGACTGAAGACTTTTGCAGAGTTGTTGTAACTATAAATCAGCGAGCAAGACCATTAATCATTTTAAGTGAAGCTTTAATTGCCAGCAACTGCCAGGGGTGAACACAACCCAAATCAGGCAGCCCTGAGATGTATAGTCTCAAGGCTTATATAGCTAGAAGCCACAACATAACTGTTACCAAGGGGAAACAACAACTTGAGCAAGCAGGGAAAATATAGAAACCAAAAGGTAGCAATCAGTTTGTTGCCTAACAACCCTTTTGTTGCCCAACAGAAAGTCCCCAAGTAACCAGGAATGGGAAGGTAGGGCTATGGGTTCTAGGTGGCAAGTTTGGGCAGGTCTCCTAGGCGAACTTACCCAAGAAGGGAGAGATGGGTGATGTTCACAAAATGGTGGTTATAACAGAGTCAAGCCCTTAACATGGGACTTGTGGATCTCTGCTCTGCCCAATCAAAAACCTTCAACAAAGTGACTGATTCCATACAGTTGAGATGGAAGAAGAAAGAATGACTGTGAGAAGTGAGCAATGAGATGAGCAGACCAGGTTGGGTGTGATGACATTTAGGGCCCCTGAAGGACAGTTTTCTCCACCCATGGCTCTGAGCCAGGGAGAAGGTGAATGCTCTTCTGAAATATGTGCTTCACTTCTCTGTGAGCAGAAAAAATTAACACAGGAAAATCCAGTTCTTGGCCACAGCCATATTACAGATAATGAAACTAAGGTCCTAGACATTAACTTCCCCAAGATCATATGGCTAGTGAGTGGCGTTGAATTCAAGTCAGTTGACAGTCAAGTTAATTGACACTGAATTCCAGTCAGAAGGCTCCAAGTTCAGTGATCTTTCCACTATACTTCACGGCTGACATTTTGTTGTTATTTGGTCATTTCAGTCATGTCCAACTCTCTGTGACCCCATTGGGGTTTTCTTGGCAGAGATACTGGAGTGGTTTACCATTTCCTTCTCCAACTCATTTTACAGATGAGGAAACTGAGACAAATATGGATAAATGACTTGCCCAGGGTCACACAGAGAATGTCTGAGGCCAAATTTGAATTCACGTCTTCCTGACCCCAGGCTCAGTGCACTATCCATTGTGCCACCCAGCTATCCCTATTCATGTAATACTTTATGGTTAAAATACATGTGCGTTATCTCATTTGATCCTTTGTGAGATAGGTAATTCAAATATCATCACGCCTATTTTATGGAGTTCAGAGGTGCTATGTTGCAAAGTCTCACAGCCAGCTAATGGTGAAGGTGGGCCCTTATTGTTCTTCAGTTGTCTCAGCTGTGTCTGACTCTTCATGGGATCACACATTTAGAACTGGAAGGGACCTTGGAGGCTATCTAGTCCAATTCCATCACTTTACAGATGAGGAAACTGAGGCCCGAGGTGGGGCAAGTAACTTACCCAAGATCACATAGAAAATAAACATCAGAGCCAGAATTTGAATCCAGTCCTTCTGCCTCCCAAGCTCAGTGTTAATTCTACTAGGCAATTCCTGTACCCCTTGTTTCAGTTCCATTATAGTCTACCAAGTCAAGTCAATGAATCATTAAGTGCTAAGCATTGTGCTAAGTTCTGGGGATTCAAAGAAGGGCAAAAAACAATCTCTGTTTTCAAGGAGCTTATACTCTAATGAGGAAGGCAACACACAAACAACTCTGCATATACTTACACACATACATGCTGTCCAAATACAAGCATGGAGGACAACTTGTGAAAAAGCATGGAGGAGGGAGAAGGGAGTCTTAAGACTTTTGGAACATACTGGTCCCCAAATTCTTGTCCTTTGAATATGGACGCATGGACTTTTTGTTTATTCTTCTGCTTGAACAGAAATTTTTTTCTACAATTTCTACCCATTGGTTTTAGTATGCTTTCTTCTGGAGTTGCACAGAACAATTCTGGTGCCTTTTCCATATAATAACACTTCAAATACTTGGAGATAGTGATAACATTATAAGTCTTTCTTTCTCTGACTGATCTTTCTATAACATGGTTTCAAGTCTCCTCACCATCTTGGTCATCTTCCTCTGGTTGCCTTACAGCTTATCAATTAATTTGAGAACTGGTTTGAATTATGGAAGAAATAACTTATTTGGCTTCAAAAGTCTTTCATCCCAAACTGGCTTTTGTACATAGATGCAGCATCTACATAGTTAAAGTAGTTTAAGCACATAATTTAAAAATCATTCTCTTATGGCATCAGATGTCTCAGTTGAAATGATAATACTGGTATATGAGTTAATTGCCCACCCTCCAGATATATTTATAAATGTTATTTATAATTGGCAATTAACTCAGCTGCTATACGTCTGGGCCCAGAGTGGCACAGAACTATTGTTGTTTTCAACTAGAATTGTAGAATTTTTAGGGCTGGAAGTATCCTTAGAGATCATGCCATCTAGCTTCTCATTTTACAGGAAAGGAAACAGAGGAATAGTTTAAGAGGTTTTTCTAACATCACATAGTTAATAGCAGGACTAACACCAGAGCATGTCTGTTGACTCCTAGTTCCAGCCAAGTCCTCTTTCCACCATATCACACTTTTTCTTGAGGAGACCTTTACAAGTATATTTCATTTTGTCCTAATCCAGTTTAGGAAAAACAAACTACCAAAGATAATTTAAAACATCTTTTCATATGTTTCTTTAATTTTTGAAAATGATTCCCCAGAAAATTATAGATTTCAAGAGAACCCTTTGCATCCAAAATGAGGAGAGACAAGAAAAAAAGATAGAATTAATTCTCTTGACTTCATCAGCATTTCAAGCAATTATGACTAATATTACCTTATCTTCTAAATTTGCCAAGTTATTTTATAGACAAGCAGAGGCAGGACCCAGGAAGCAAGCAGGGAAAAAAGAAAAGAAAAAAAAGAGACAGGAATTAGTGAGCTGGGAAATTGAGAACTTCAGTTCAAAAGAACTTTATACATTAGGTAATTTTGACAGAGGCAGAGCTGACATCTTGCTGGTAAAAACTGGTCCTAACTAACTGATACAACTTAGCAGACAGGTCAAGAAAGGATGAAGGAAGTTGCCAGGCACTGTTAAAGTTAAAAGTAGTGTTCCCAGGGTCTTTGGCATCTTGGAGCTTAGAACAGAACAGGTAGAGTTAACAGGCAATTTCCAAGGGACAGCAAAAAATTATAGTTCTTGGTTCCCAGGAGGTTTGACCAACAAAGGAATTATTTCAGTGATTTGCAAGTTAGGTGCTTTGTTTGTCTTCCTGTGTGAGGCAGTTACCAGTTGTGTGCTAGAAATACTATCTCATCTCTCTGCTTAAGAAAAAGGTAAAAGAGTTTGAGGGATATTTTCTATATTTATGAGAGAAGCTAAAAGCTTCCTTTTATTCTTTTCTGTACATTTCCAAAAAGACGTTTTAACAAACTTCTCCTCTCTTTCCTGCTTTCCTCCTTCTCTTCTTCCTTCTCCTCCTCTTTCTTCTCCTCCTTTTTCTTCTTCTTCCTTCTCCTCCTCTTCTTCCTCTTCCTCTTTTTCTTCTTCTTTCTCTTCCTCTTTGGAAAAAAAAAAGAACAACAAAGCCCTTGCAACAAATATTCATAAGCAAGCAAAATAAATTCCCATATTGACTATGTCCAAAAATATCTGTCTTGTTCTGCACTGTCCATCAGTTCTCTGTCAATAGAAGGATAGCATGCTTCACCATCAGTTCTCTGAACTCATAATTCATCACTGCATTGATCAGAGTCAAATTTTGTAGATTTATCTGTCCTTAATATGTTGTATAAATTGCCTTCCTGCTTCTGCTCAGTTCATTCTGAATATGTTCATATAATTCTCCCCAGATTTTTCTGAAACTTTCTATTGAATTTCTTATGGTTCCATAATTTCCATCTCTTTTTCACTACAAAAGGAGCTGCGTGTGTGTGTGTGTGTGTGTGTGTGTGTGTGTGTGTGTGTTTTGAGCTCGCATGCACCCTCACAGAAGACTCCTTATATTCTTTGATATCTTTGGTGTATAGGACTATTAGTGGCATCATTGGTTCAAAAGGGATGAACATACTGCTTTTGGACATGGTTCCAGATTGCTTTCCAGAATGTCTGAACAATCCACAATTCTACCAACAATGCGTACTGATCTTCTTGCAGCCCCTCCAACATTTGCTATTTTTCCTTTTTTGTCATCTTTGCCAAACTGAGAGATATGAAATGGAGCCTCAGGGTTGCTTCAATTTATATTTCTCTAATTATTTATGATTTGAATAATTTTTTATGTAACTATAGATATCTCAGATTTCTTCCTTTGAAAATTGCCTTTACAATATATTTATTTGGACTTATAAATTTGAATAAATTCCTTATATAAGAAATGAGATCTTTATCAAAGAAGCTGAATATATTTCACAAATAACTATTTCTCTTTTAATTTAGCTATGCTGGATATGTTTTTTGCAATTTTAAAAATATATAATAAAAATTGTCCATTTTGTTTTCTTTCTTCCTCTCCCTCATTTGATCACAAATACCTCCCCTCTCCATGGACTTGAAAGGTCCTTTGTCTATTAACTTTGCATATATCCATTTGGAGCTTATCTTGGCATATGCTGTGAGTGACTGATCCATACCTAATTCCTGCTGGACTTTTACTAGTATTCCCAGCTGTTTTTGTCAAATACAGTAACTGAAGTTGCTGGGTTTATCAAACACTATGCCCTTGTGTTCTGATGTCCCTATATGTCATATGCCACTGTTCCACTGAGCAACCTCTTAATTCTTTAGTCAGCAGCAAATAGTTTTGATGATTATAGCTTTGTAATATAGTATACGATCTGGTCCTATTAGATCCCCTTCTTTATCTCTTTTTTTTCATTATTTTCCTTATGATTTTTGACCTTTTATTCTTCCATGTGTCCTTGTAGAGTCTGGAATCTGCCTTTCCTCGTTGTACTCAACTCCCAATGCAAACCCTATATTAGTTATTCCAGGAAGGATGCTAAGATGTAGATGGAAAGTTTTAAGCTACACACACACACACACACACACACACACACACACACACACAACTCTTATCAAGGGGAAAAGTAAAGCTGAGCAGCTTTCCTCCCCTTTTTCCTAAGTGGTTCTTTCTGATTGCTTCATATAACCCCTGTATGACCAAACACTTCAACCAAGGTGAAGAGACTTCTTGTTCCCCCAATTGAAATGTCTTTTATAGAATCAATAGAAATGCCCAGATCTTGATTACATCTAGTGCACACATCTAAGTGACTCAGTAACAAGAGTTCTTGGGAAAGATGTTGAGTTCTGGTTTTTGGTCATGTTGAATTTAACATGTCTGCAAGAATTCCAGTTCAAGATGTCTAATATGTAGTTGGAGATATAAAACTGGTGGTTGAGAAAGAGGTTAGGGCTGTGCAGGTAAATCTGAAAGAGATCTCCCTAGAGATGATCATTGAAATTATCAAAACTGAGGGGCGGGGGGAGGGAGAGTGGAGTAGAAACAGGACTTCCACAAGGCTCCCATTCCACCTCCTGCAATTCATGTAAAAAAATGACTCTAAACAAACTTTGGAGCTACAGAACCCACAAAATGACAGAGAGAAGCTAACCTCCCGCTGAAGACAGCCCAGTAGGCAGGCAGGAAGGGTCCATCCAGCAAAGCATTCTGGGAGCTGAGCCCAGTCCCGCTTGAGCCCGAGGTTTTAGCCTCAGGGTGGTCACAACCAGCTGACCCCTGGAGGGACTTCAGATCACCAGCAGCTGTGATGGTTTCCAGAATTATTTTTTTTATATATTCATTTTTTTTAATTAAACAAATGCTTTATTAACTTCTGGTTTACATCATTCATTTCCACCAGATTATGAGTTACATTTTTCCCCTATTTTTTCCCTACCCACCACCCCAGAATAGCAGTCCCACTAGATATCCCCTCAACCAATCTGCTCTCTCCCATATCTTCTCCCATACCCCCTTCAACTTTGCCATTAGGGCAAGGTGAATCTCTGAGCCCCACTGCCTGGACATCTTATGAAAAATTTAATTTTAAAACTTCGATTTTCAGATCCATCCCCTTTCTCCCCTGTCACCCACTCCCTCTGAGAAGATAAGCAATTCAGTATGTGTTGTACATGTATATCTATGCAAAACATTACCATAGTAGATATATTGTAAAAGACTGCTTATATTTCCCTCCCACCTGGTCCATTCCCTACTTTGATCCTGTCCCTCTTTGATAGTGGGTACTTCTAACCTCCCCTCTCCCCAGAATGCCCTCCCCTCCATCATCCCCCCTCTCATCCCCCTTTCCTCTACTCAGGAGAGTGAGTGAGGGTAAGATATTCCATTTAGTATGTATGTGATTCTCTCCTTGAGCCAACTTCAATGAGAATATACTTTTGCCTTTTTGCCTTCCTGTTCTTCCCCTCCCCTGCAACTACTTCCCCTTGCCTCTTCTACATGAGATAGTTTGCCCTACCCTGTCTCTCTCCATCTCCTCTTGCCACTTTCCTCTCTCACCTCTTGAATTCACCCCTTAAGAATCATCCCTTCCTTGGGGCGACTAGGTGGCACAGTGAGCAGAGAGCCAGCCCCGGAGCCAGAAGGACCCGAACTTGGATCCCGCCCCAGACACTCAACACACAAACAAAAACCCAGCCACGTGAACCTGGGAAAGTCACCCAACCCCAATTGCCCTAAAAAAAAAAAAGAATCATCCCTTCCCATCAAATTCAACCTGTGCCCTCTATCCATGTATACCTGTGAACATATGCCATGTACCCTTCTTCAATTATTTTCATAATGAGAAAGGTTTCATCAAACACAGTTATTGTTTTTCCATGTAGGACTGTAAATAGTCCAACTTTGATAAGTTCCTTTTGATTTCTTTTCCTCGATTGCCTTCTCAAGCATCTCTTGCTTCTTGTGTCTGAATGTCAAATTTTCTATTCAACTCTGGTTTTTTCATCAAGAATGCTTGAAAGTCCTCTATTCCACTGAATGACCATATTTTCCCCTGAAACAAGATACTCAGTTTTGCTGGGTAGGTGACCCTTGGGTTCATTCCCAGTTCTTTTGCCCTCTGGAATATCATATTCCATGCCCTTCGATCCCTCAGTGTAGAAGCTGCCAGGTCCTGGGCTATTCTGATTGTGTTTCCACAATATTGAAATTGTTTCTTCCTGGCTGCTTGTAGTATTTTCTCCTTGATCTGGGGATTCTGGAACCTGGCTATAATATTCCTGGGAGTTTTCTTTTTGGGATCTTTTTCAGGAGGTGATCTGTGGATTCTTTCAACCTCTATTTTGCCCTCTGGGTCTAAAACATCAGGGCAGTTTTCCTTGAGAATTTCTTGAAGGGTGATTTCTAGGTTCTTTCTTTGATCATGGCTTTCAGGTAGTCCAATAATTTTTAAATTGTCTCTCCTGGATCTATTTTCCAGGTCAGTGGTTTTTCCCATGAGATATTTCACATTGCCTTCTATTCTTTCATTTGTTTGGATCTGTTTAATAGTATCTTGATTTCTCTTAAAGTCACTAGCTTCCATTTGCTCCAGTCTAACTCTGAAGGAATGAATCTCCTCAGTGAGCTTTTGAGATTCTTTTTCCATCTGGCAAATTCGACTTTTTAAGGCATTCTTCTCCTCATTGCCTTTCTGAGCCTCTTTTGCCATTTGAGTTAGTCTATTTTTTAAGGTGTTATTTTCCTCAGTCAGGCTGTTGACTGTCATTTCATACTTTTCTTGCATCTTTTTCATTTCTCTTCCCAAATTTTCCCCCACTTCTCTTATCTGCTTCTTAAGGTCCTCTATGGCCTGTAGCCAGCTTGTATTTTCATTTGAGGCCTTTGGTGCAGGAGTTCTGACCTCACAGTCCTCCTCCATGCTTTGAGCCTCTTTGCCCCTAAAATAGGAGTCCAATGTTGAACTTTTCTGTTTATTTTGTTTCCTTTGCCTAGGCATGTTGCCACTTAATTACTTGATTTTTGGGCTTGTTGCCACAGTAGGACTCTGCCACCAGACAGGGGAGCTTCCGCCCAAACGTGGGGTCTTCACAACTTCCGCCAGTTGTGTGGCCTCTGTAAAGCCTCCACCCACTCTGGCAAGTTGGATACCCACCCCAAACTTCCCCCCCAGACCACAATCCAGATCCAGGCAGTTTAAAGCAAGAGTGATTAACCCCCAGACTGATTGCTGCATCTTCCCACAGTTCGCAGACCAGGAGCTAGAGCCACTACTGACGCTGCAAAATGGCTTCTGTGCAGCTGTTTCTTCAGCAGCTTTTTGCCCCCAGGGGAGGAAGCCACGTGTTCCCCAAATACTGGTCCCAAAGTCCATAGGGCACTAACCTCTCACTTTGTCCTAGGCATATCTGTGCTGATAATTCTGGAATCGCCACAATTGCTGGTATTCTGGGGTTCCACCAGCCGGCTGAACGCCCGGCCGCCCTGGGGCTAAAACTGCGGACCTGGGCTCGGCTCTGCGGGCTGTGCTGTCGGTTCCCAGTGCGCTGTGCTGTCTGCTCTCAGAGCGCTGCTCTGGCCACTCCCTGCAGGGCTGCTGGGCTGACTTCAGCAGGAGGTTAGCTTCTCTGTGCCGTTCTGTGGGTGCTGTGGCTCCAGAAGTTGTTCGGAGCTCCCTTTCACATTGTTTGAAATTTGTCGGTTTCCAGAATTATTAACCCATAGATGCTAAGGACAAAGTGAGAGGTCAGTGCAGTGTGGACTTTGAGAACCTGTAATCTGGGAGTGTGGTCTGGTCTTTGCCCCATGGAGGGAGAAGCGGCTGAGGCACTGGGGCTGTGCAGCCACCACCACATGGCTGCTTCAGAGCTCCTGGCCTACAGATTGTAGGGGGACCAAGCAACCCTTCTGAGGGGTAATCACTCTTGCTTTGACCTGCTTGGATCTAGATCACTGTCTAGGGTGGAGGTCTTGGGGTGTGTGACAAGTTTGCCAGAGCTTGTGGAGGCTTCAGAGAGGGCAGCCAACTAAAAACTCCTGTAGCTTACAAAACCCCAGCAATTTGGGACAAAGGTCCCTTCTCTGGTAGCAAAGTTCTATTGTGACAAAAAAGCTCAAAAGCCAAGTAATTGATGGCAACATGAGCAAGGAAAGGAAGCAAAGCAAGCACAGCAATCAGACCTTACATTCCTATTTTCGGGACAAAAATGATCAAAGCATGGAACAAGAGGAAGACAATGAAGTCAGACCTCCTGCACCAAAAGCTTCCAAGAAAAATATGAGTTAGCTACAGGCCATAGAGGAGCTTAAGAAGGACTTTGAAACCAAATAAGAGAAGTGGAGGAAAAATTGGGAAGAGAAAAAAGAATGATGCAAGAAATTTATGAAATGAGAGTCAACAACCTGACTGAAGAAAATAAAACCTTAAAAATAGACTAACTCAAATGGCAAAAGAGGCCCAAAAAGCCAGTGAGGAGAAGAATGCCTTAAAAAGCCAAATTTACCAGATGGAAAAAGAATCTGTAAAGCTCACTGAAGAGAAACATTCCTTCAGAATTAGATTGGAGCAAATGAAAGCTAGTGACTTTATGAGAAATCAGGATACTATTAAACAGATCCAAACAAATGAAAAAATAGAAGGCAGTGTGAAATATCTCATTGGAAAAACCACTGACCTGGAAAATAGTTCCAGGAGAGATAATTTAAAAATTACTGGACTACCTGAAAGTCATGATCAAAGAAAGAACCTAGAAATCACCCTTCAAGAAATTCTCCAGGAGGGGCGGCTAGGTGGTGCAGTGAATAGAGCGCTGGCCCTGGAATCAGAAGGACCTGAGTTCGGAGCCGGCCTCCGACACTTAATCCGCACAAACAAAAACCTAGCCGTGTAACCTTGGGCAAGTTACTTAACCCCAATTGCCCTAAAGGGGCGGCTAGGTGGCGCAGTGAGTAAGAGCGCCGGCCTTGGAGTTTGGATGACCCGAGATCAGATCCAGCCTCAGAAAATGAGCACCCACGTATAAATCAAATGACTAGCTGTGTAACCTTGAGCAAGTTACTTAACCCCAATTGCTTAAAAAAAAAAAATTAAAAAAAAAAAGAAAAGAAATTCTCCAGGAAAATTGCCCTGATGTTTTAGAACCAGAGGGCAAAATAGAGGTTGAAAGAATCCACCCATCACCTCCTAAAAAGATCCCAAAAAGAAAACTCCTAGGAATATTATAGCCAGGTTCTGGAGTTCCCAGATCAAGGAGAAAATATTGCAAGCAGCCAAGAAGAAACAATTTCAATATTGTGGAAACACAATCAGAATAGCACAGGACCTGGCAGCTTCTACACTGAGGGATCGAAGGGCATGGAATATGATACTCCAGAGGGCAAAAGAACTGGGAATGAACCCAAGGGTCACCTACCCAGCAAAACTGAGTATCTTGTTTCAGGGGAAAATATGGTCATTCAGTGGAATAGAGGACTTTCAAGCATTCTTGATGAAAAAACCAGAGTTGAATAGAAAATTTGACATTCAGACACAAGAAGCAAGAGATGCTTGAGAAGGTAATCAAGGAAAAGAAATCAAAAGGAACTTATCAAAGTTGGACTATTTACAGTCCTACATGGAAAAACAATAACTGTGTTTGATGAAACCTTTCCCATTATGAAAATAATTGAAGAAGGGTACATGGCATATGTTCACAGGTATACATGGATAGAGGGCACAGGTTGAATTTGATGGGAAGGGATGATTCTTTTTTTTTTTTAGGGCAATTGGGTTGGGTGACTTGCCTGGAGTCACGTGTCTGGGTTTTTGTTTGTGTGTTGGGTGTCTGGGGCTGGATCCGAGCTCGGGTACTTCTGGCTCCAGGGCTGGTGCTCTGCTCGCTGAGCCACCTAGCTGCCCCAAGGAAGGGATGATTCTTTTTTTAAACAAATACTTTATTAACTTCTGTTTTACATCATTCATTTCCGCCAGATTTTGAGTTACAATCATTTCCCCCATTATTCCCCTACCCAACCTCCCAGAATAGCAGTCCCACAAGATATCACTTCCTCCAATCTGCTCTCTCCCATACCTTCTCCCATACCCCCATCGACTTTTCCATTAGAGGAAGATGAATCTTTGTGTCCCAATGCCTGCATATCTTATCTCCCAATTATAGGCAAAAAAGTATTAATAATAGTATTTATATATATATTTGAAACATTTAATGTTACGATCTTGAATTTCAGATCCATTTCCTTCCTCCCTTGTCACCCATTCCTTCTTGGTATATAAGTAATTCAGTATATGTTGTACATGTCTAGCTATGCAAAACATTATCATAGTAGATATATTGTACAAGGCTGCTTATAATTCCCTCCCACTCATCCCACCCCCCACCTGGTCCATTCTCTACATGATCCTGTCCCTCTTCTATAGTGGGTACTTCTAACCTCCCCTCACCCCAAGGATGCCCTCCCATCCATCATCTCTCCTCTCATCCCCCTTCCCCCTGGAAGGGATGATTCTTAAGGGGTGAAGTCAAGAGGTGAGAGAGGAAAGTGGCAAGAGGAGATGGAGAGAGACAGGGTAGGGTAAACTATCTCATGTAGAAGAGGCAAGGGGAAGTAGTTGCAGGGGAGGGGAAGAACAGGAAGGCAAAAAGGCAGAAGCATATTCTCATTGAAGTTGGCTCAAGGAGAGTATCACATACATTCTAAATGGAATATCTTACCTTCACTCACTCTCCTGAGTAGGGGAAAGGGGGATGAGAGGGGGGATGATGGAGGGGAGGGCATTCTGGGGGGAGGGGAGGTTGGAAGTACCCACTATCAAAGAGGGACAGGATCAAAGTAGGGAATGGACCAGGTGGGAGGTGAGACAGGTGGGAGGGAAATATAAGCAGTCTTTTACAATAGATCTACTATGGTAATGTTTTGCATAGCTATACATGTACAACACATACTGAATTGCTTATCTTCTCAGAGGGAGTGGGTGACAAGGGAGGAAGGGAATGGATCTGAAAATCGAAGTTTTAAAATTAAATGTTTCATAAGATGTCCAGGCATTGGGGCTCAGAGATTCACCTTGCCCTAATGGCAAAGTCAAAGGGGATATGGGAGAGATCAGATTGGATGAGGGGATATCTAGTGGGACTGCTATTCTGGGGTGGTGGGTAGGGAAAAAATGGGGGAAAAATGTAACTCATAATCTGTTGGAAATGAATGGTGTAAACCAGAAGTTAATAAAGAATTTGTTTAATTAAAAAAAAAAGAAACTAAGAGGTGAGAGAGGAATATAATGAGAAGAGATGGGGAGAGACAGAATGGAGTAAATTATCTCATATAGAAGAGGCAAGGGAAAACTGTTACAATGGAAGGGAAGAACAGAAAGGTAAAAGGGAATAAGTCAACCTTATTCTCATTGAATTTGGCTTAGGGAGGGAATGACATACACACTAAATAGGGTATCTCACCCTATAGGAGAGCAGGGGGGAAGGGGATGAGAGGGCAGATGATAAAAGGGAGGGCAGGCTGGCGGGGAGGGAAGTTGGAGGCACACACTTTTGAAAAGGAACAGGATCAAAGTAGAGAATAGAACAAGTAGGGGGTGGGATAGGATGGAGGGAAATAAAGTCAGTCTTTTACAATATATCCACTATGGAAATGTTTTGCATAGCTATACATGTACAACCTATATTGAATTGCTTATTTTCCCAATAAGGGTGGGTGATGAGGGAGGAAGGGAAAGAATCTGGAATTCAAAGTTTTAAAATCAAATGTTTAAAAATATATTGTTTTTATTATTATTATTTTATGTGCAACTGGGAAATAAGATATACAGGCACTAGGGCATAGAGATCCACCATGCCCTACTGGAAAGTTGGAGGGGGATGGGGCAAGATATGGGAGACCGCAGATTGTGGGAGGGGATATTCAGTGGGATCGCTGTTTTGGGGTGGCGGGTAGGGGAAAAATAGGGAGAAAATTTGTAACTCAAAATCTTGTGGATATGAATGATGTAAACTAAAAATAAACATAAATTTTAATTTAAAAAAAGAAATTATGAAAACCCAAATCAACACTCAAGAGAAAATGAGCATTTTATTTTCGATGTCATCACATCCCACGAAGATAATTTGGGGGCATAGTTAGCTATAACCTAAACATCAAGAAAAAGAAAGAAGGGATAGCACTATGATCTAAATGTTTTTTCTCTTCTTTTCTCAACTTGGTCTGTCTTCCCAAAGAGAGAACAGAATAAAGAAAAGAGATGAAAGGAAAAAGTGATCATCCTTTTTAAGACTTTTATTTTGGCTGTGTCTTTATATGAAGTGGAGAACTATATTATCCATATAGTATCATGCCAAAACCATATGCTTTTTAGTGAAATATCTACACAAAGGAGCCAAAATTAAAAAATGTCCTTAAGAGCAAGGTATGTGCAAAGATGGCAGAAATGGAGCCTGGGTTATTTGAACAGTTAGTTTCAATCATCCAGTTCACTTTTTATGTAAAAACAGTAAAGAAAGATTTTCAATGCACATAAACATTTTTGTGGATGGTAGAAAGAACACTTGTCACTAACTAGCTGTATGTACTTGGGCAAGTAAACCCATTAACTTCTCTGAACCTCAGGTATTTCATTTGTAAAATCAAGAGGTTGGACTAAATGATGTCTATGGTCCTTAACAGGTCTGTGGTTTTATGATTCTTTTTAGTAATGTCACTGAGCTTAAGTGGCAATGATATAGCCAGCACTGGTTTCTAGAACATAGTAGGTGCTTTTTTTTTTTTTGCTGATTGATTAATGATTCTGTATTCAAGTTTTTTGGAATCAAATACAATTTAAATAGATGTCTCAGTACCACATATATCAGCCCTAAATGTCACTTGTCATTATCATGAATCAGCTATATAACCTAGTGGACAAAGGACTGAACTTGGGGTTCAGGAAGGCCTGAGTTCTAAATCTGCCTCAGGTCTGTATTAGTTGTATGACCCTTGCCCCGTCATTTTATCTTTCTCAGTCTCAGTTTCCTCATCCATAACATGAGGATAATAATCACATCTAACTTATAAGGTTAATGAGATAATATATGTAAAGGACTTTACAAACCTTAAAGATCTATCTAAATGCTAGCTAATTTTATATAAAACTTGTTCGGTTGTATTGCTCACAATCACCATTTCCCTTTGAATCTCTAACACACACACACACACACACACACACACACACACACACACACACACCCCATCACCACCATGGGAATTCAAAATGACATTTGCTTAAACTTGAAATGCTAAATAAATAAAAATAAATTACAATCAACAGCAAACATTCTCACCAACCATATGCCAAAACTATTTCTTCTATGACACTGGCAGAGCCACATTCAATGAGTCATTCATTGCCAGTTCTTAAAATCAGCATCAGGAATGGTCTCTCTGCTTAGTCACCTCCCTATTCACCTGAGAGCAGCAGCACTAACTTTTGGAACATAGGCTTCTCTAAACCATAGGGAACTTGGTGTCTTGTCTTACACAGCAACTGCGTAATCACTGAAACCCTAGGTTTCTAAGATCCTATTTCTTGCCACTTATATCAAGGTCCAGAAGGGAAGCAGGGACTTGAGACACAGCTGCCATTTTCTTCTCTCTCACACTTCATTGGCATTTCTCCCTTTTCTTCTGGCACTAGCTCAAATCTTCATATCTCTTACCCTTTGTGAGACCTTTCACTTGCTGTTCTGCAGTCACTCTCCCTTATCCCCATCCCCACCCCCCAAAAAAGAGAATGCAATAGAATAGCAGCAGCATCTACCATATTGGTCATAAGCTTATGAGGTATGAAGTTCCTTCTACACAGACAAATCCACTTAATCCTTTATCTAAGTCATCAAAGTAAAATAAAGATCTGAGTAATTATCTGATATGTTTGATTGAGTTTATAGATAAACAACATGGTTTATCACAGGTTCCCAAAGTGGGTGATACCGCCTCCTAGGGGACACTGGAACAATTCTGGAGTGGGCAGTAGTAGTCTTGGGTGAAATTGGGGGGCATTGAATAAAAATAAGGGTGCAGTGGAACATATGGAAAGAAAAGAATTTTGAAAAACTGCTCATATATGTTTTATCTGTTGTGTAACAGAGTTAAAGTTGTAGTGATTACATTATTTTCCAAATAAATACACAAATTACAAGTTATAACTGATCAGTGATGAAGTCCACCAACAGGTCTTAAGAATCAAGTGTTGGCAGGTGAACATGTTGCACGTTGTTGGGAAGTCCAGCATGCATCAGCAGGAATGTGTGTGAATGACTTGTTTACAATATAATACCATATGCATCATTAAAATTTCAAAGCTGGACAAACCCCACACATTTACAAAAAATTACTAAATTTAAGACACATCATTTTTTTAAAAAATCATATTTTTTTGAAATGACACAAATTCCCAAAAAAATCATTAAAGAGTTAAAGAAAGTAAATTTTCTGGGCAGGTGATGAGTAATTTTTTTAAGGGGGCAATAGGTCAAATAAGTTTGAGAACCTCTGATTTAGGTACTAAGATATCTCTCAAATTTACATTAATATTCTCTTCCTCATCCCACATTCCATTAGCAAACTTGCATATACCTAAATAATTGACCCAAATCCTGCATTTTGCCAGATAATTTAACCATAAGATTTTGTGATGATTATTTCTTACATTTTGTAAGATCCTTATTACATATACATACAGAGTGTCTCAAAAGTCTTAGTGCAATTCTCTAAGCTTTAGTAGTTTAATAACAACTTTAATAACTTAAAACTGCTCTAAGACTTTTGGGATACTCTACATTTACAATTACAGATGTCTATATCACAAATACAGGTACCTCTAACATTCATATGAGAATATCTTTTTTTCAATAAATCAAAACATTTTTTATCTTTCTTAACACTAGGATGATTGGATGAGAGGGGATGTGGTATGATCATTTTACCTGCTTTCTAATTTCATTCACTGTCAAATGACATCCTTAATCCTTCTTTGCTTTTTTCCTCCTTCCATAAGGTTTTTCCAACTTGGAATATGGATCAAATTCCATATCTCTATAAACCTCAATTTAACTTTTAGTCCCATAAGGGGACATAAGAGCTATTTCATATTCTGGCAACCCCCCAAGTCTGCAAATTTTTATTTTTAATAATGTTTTCCTTGTCTCCAATTTCCTGTGTAAAAAAACATTCTCTTGGACAATTGCCTTGGAATACCTTACCTGAATCAGTTTCAGCATTAACTGTCTTAAAGAGTTCAGTTGTGTTTTGAGATTTTTTTTTAACTACACTTTTCTGTTTTTCTGAACTTTCGACACTTTTCAGCTAAAGCAGAAGTTTCAGTTTTTGTTTCCCTCTTAGTGTAATTAATATCTTAATTGGGTGATCATAATAAACATAGTGACCATGTTAGGAAAAAGAATTGGTAGTCTTCCTAATTATTGTTCTAGAAATAATTCTCTTTTGTTAACTGCTTCTAATCTGGAATCCTTTTTAGAATAGAAATTTTATAAATGGTAGTGAAATTCTCAAGTCCATCCACAAAAGGCTATCTGAACCCCAGTGTACAAAAAGTACAGCATTTATAGTCATATTTCAACTACATCTAACCTTGCTATTTACAGTATGGTTTCTGTGAAATAGGGAATTCTGAATGCCACCTAGGATTCCAGGAAGCTTGCTCACCAAGCATCAGGAAGCCTGCTTTCTTCTGGATAGCAAGGTCAAGAAAGTCTAATTATTGGTGCTGTAAGCAAATATTTGTTCCTTTAAGCTGTGCCATTTATTTAAGGAAACCATTTTTGTGCAGTAGGCCTGGAGATGGTCCCAGGCAAGAGAGATACTCTGAGTATTGCAGATATATTTTTTATTACAGCATGAAAGAAGGCACTGGCCCTATTCACCCATGTAAAATAAGGTACTTCTCCACATCCCAAATTTTTCACCATAGGAAACACCTGCCTATTAAGTCTCTTTCCTCTTGATCTAAATTGAGTAAAAAGGTTAGCTGTCCCCGTGAATCTATCAAATTGAATTGAGAGTGGGGGAGGGACACCCCAGTTCCTGAATCAAATTCCCCTAATATTCATGTGAATATATGGGTTGTCTGTGAGACCAGGATTCATACATCTACAACTCCCCATATCAGGCACAATAGAGTGTGAAGTTGTCATCAAAACATGCTTTTTCTCACTTGACTTAGAAAATATGCCTCCATGTTACCTTTGCTGAAAACTCTTTAGAGATGGGGTGCTTTAATGTAGATTTATAGACAGAAGGTAGCTGGGTGCCGCAGTAGAACACTGGAAGTGTTCAAAACTGGCCTCAGATACTAGCTATGTGACCCTAGGCAAGTCACTTGTCCTCTGTCTCATTTTTCACATCTGTAAAATGGGGATAATAAAAATCACTATTTCCAAGGTTGTTCTGAGCATAAAATGAGATAGTATTTGTATATTGCAAACCTTAAAGTGCTATGTAAATGCTAACTATTATCACATTTTGAATTTGCTTTAGTATGTATACTATGTGGGTGGGCCTATAAATAGATATGTGTATGTGCTGAATAACTATTTCATTATAGAATTAGATTACATGAAAAAGTCTAAATCCTTTTTTTTTTGCCTTTTTTTTTTTTTTGGAGAGCAACTGGGGTTAAGTGACTTGCCCAAGGTCACAAGACTAGTTTTTGTGTTAAGTGTCTGAGACCATATTTGACCTCAGGTCCTCCTGACTCCAGGACTGGTGCTCTATTCACTGCGCCACCTGGCCACCCCCGAGTCTAAATACTATTTTTTTTAGAGTTGTAGTGGCTTTATTGGGGACAAATCACCAGGGGATTAGGAGTTGGCATTGGGGCCCTTCTTCTTGCCAAAGGTGGGCACTACATTGACAGAGCGTTGGTTGTACTGCATCCTCCTCTTAGCACGCCCAATCTTCTTCTTCTTCTTCTCCTGCTTGGCCACCTTGGGAGTCTGACCCCTCACTTTTCCAGCTCTGGCCAGAGAGCCATGGACTTTACCTCCTAGCATCTGGCCAGCCACTTCCAGGTTGGACAGGGGCTCCACCCCGCACTGCCCCAAGATGTCTTCATCCTCCAGTGGGGAGCCCCTGAGAAGCAGGACCTGGTCCTCGGGGGCGATGCCCTCCAGGGACTCCACATGGGCCTTGATCTGGGAGACGGTCTCCTGCCCCGTCACCTTGAGGGTGTGCAGAGCCTGCACGCGGACAAACAGCTGCATGGTGGCCACTTGGACACTCTAGTCCTGCTTCCGCCACGGCGAAGATGGAGACCAGAAAGAGCAAGTCTAAATTCTTTTTGACAGTTGCTTCTCATTTTATTGTTTTAACATTCACATTAGGAATGAAATTTTGACAGGACAGCACACTCCAGAGCATACGTGTCAAAAACATGATATGGCTATGGAAGCAAGTAACTTGACTCATATATTATAGAAACTTTAAATATAGTCAGTCAGTCAGCAAGGGTTTATTAGGAACCCAATATGTGTTCAGATTATCCTAGCACCATGTGGGATACATGAATTCTATGATAATATGTGTACTCCTAGACTGGAAGTCAGGGAATCTGGGTTTTAGTCTTCCTGGCTTTGCCTCTCAATAGGTGTGTGACCTTGGGTAAATCAATCATTGCCCTACTTTGATTCTCAGTTTTCTAACCTATAAAATGAGAGAGTTATATTAGATGACCTCAAAGCTTCATGAGATATGGCCTTTTACTCCAAAACCATCATCTAGTTAGGGAGATAAGTTTAATACACATGGAATCCAATGCACATTGTACTCAAATACACAATACTCCACATGGAATGTTCCCTCTAACAACAGAGACCGCACCTCATCAATACTTGGCCATTCTGTGCAAATCTTCTATACATTCTCCCAAAAGTGCAGCACAAGGGGCCCACTCAGCATGCCTTCCTTGCTTTCTCTTAACACTATGAAGATGCCGATGATGCACACAGACTGAATGTTGGCTCTCCTTTCTCAGCTCATGACACAGCAACACACACTTCAAGAAAGGAAGCATTATGTCTAAATTGTATGATACAGGCCGTGAGCACTTTAGCAATGTTAGCTACCATTAGTTCCTTATCTGTAAGCCAGGTTCTAGTTAATGTTGACTATTCATTGTTCCTCGTGAAGAATGCAGGTGATGTGGCCCCCTGTCTTTGTTCTTGTGATTTTTGTCACCTGGGATGTTGTCACACCACCTTTTCCATTTACTGAAGTTCTATAAGTTGTTTCCTTGTTGATAAATGAGTCTCTTTAAGAAAACCCTGTAGGGGCTGCTAGGTGGCAGTGAATAGAGCACTGGCCCTGGAGTCAGGAGGACCTGAGTTCAAATCCGGCCTCAGGCACTTAACACTAACTAGCTGTGTGACCTTGGGCAAGTCACTTAACCCCAATAGCCCTGCCAAAAAGCAAAGCAAAGCAAAACAAAACAAACCTGTAGCATTCTGTTGTTTGATACAATCAAGCATATAAAAGCAAATATAAAATGAATATTATTACAACTTAACAAATGCTTACTACATAGGCCTCCACAAATTCCTAGTTTAATCTCCAAAGTTTGAACTAGCATGGAGTTCCTGATACTTTTCCTTCATTGCCAACACTCAGGAACATGAGTTTATTTTTCTTGGATTAGTACCCCCTGGGGCAAAGCAAGATGTCCTGCCTCACTTGCCCTGATCAGACTGGCACCCACCATGCTCCTTTGGCCATCATGTCCTTCTTTAGCAATGTCTCTGTGTTAGACTGCATATGCTTTCCACGGACTATGCTACCTGATTACAAAGAAGTCCATCACCAGCCATGTGACCATTAGTGAATCACTTTACTATGATAATCCACAAAAGAAAGAAAAATACAAAATGTTTGTGACTCCTCAGTACTTCTGCAATGACGTTGAAGGAAAGGTAGCAGAGGGGAGGAAAGGGATCACTAGGTTTTTAGACCATCTCTAGACATCATTTTCACTATTGTTAAGTTCTGCTTACCTCAGTTTCCTCAAGTGTAAAATTAGGATGATAATTATAGCACCTACTTGACCCTACTTATCTAGTGACATACTAGAGACATGAGTAGATATACTCTTGGAGGAACTAATTAAGTTCTCACTATAAAGGAAACTAGAAGACAAAAAGCTGCCACTTGACCTTTCCCAAAGCCACCTGAGAGTGGCAAAAGAAGGAGCTGTTTTGGTTTGGTTTTGGTTTGCCCATTCATACAAGGGCAACAGGAACTATAACTTTCGTGGGACATATGATCATCTCATAGAACAGTACTCATGAAATCTGCTTGTGTAAAAGACTACCTACCATGAAGGTAACTGCAATTTATATGTCAACATCTGTCAGTGAGGATGAGAAGGTATGAAGGAGATTCTACAAAGAATTTGATATGGCACTTCAAATAAAATCAATATACACTTTAGTACTTGGTGATATCAATTCAAAGAGGGACATGGGAGACGTGGCTAGGTGGTGCAGTGAATAGAACACTGACCCTGGAATCAGGAGGACCTGAGTTCAAGTCCAGCCTCAGACACTTACCACTTACTAGCCATGTGACCTTAGGCAAGTCACTTAACCCCAACTGGCCTGCCTTCCCCCTTCCAAAAAGCAAAAAAAAAAAAAAAAGAGGGACATGAGAGAGTATGGTGAAAAAATGTTGGAAATACAGCTTGGGACTAAGAAATAGGAAAATTGAAAAGCATGTAGGCTGTATAGAAGCCTCCAACATGCACACATAAAGAATATCCTCTTCATGAAGACAATCAGGAGATGCTGAACATGGAGAATATAGAGTATATCAACAACAACTACAACAAAGGAAATGGCTTGTATTTTTTTATTAAACAAATGCTTTATTAACTTCTGTTTTACATCATTCATGTCCGCCAGATTTTGAGTTACAATCATTTTCCCCCCGTTATTCCCCTACCCAACCACCCAGAACAGCAGTCCCACAAGATATCGCTTCCTCCAATCTGCTCTCTCCCATACCTTCTCCCATACCCCCTTCGACTTTTCCATTAGAGGAAGGTGAATCTTTGTGTCCCAATGCCTGCACATCTTATCTCCCAATTATAAGCAAAAGAGTATTAATAATAGTATTTATATATATTTGAAACATTTAATGTTAAGACCTCGAATTTCAGATCCATTTCCTTCCTCCCTTGTCACCCATTCCCTCTGGGGAGATAAGTAATTCAGTATATGTTGTACATGTCTAGCTATGCAAAACATTATCATAGTAGATATATTGTACAAGGCTGCTTATAATTCCCTCCCACTCATCCCACCCCCCACCTGGTCCATTCCCCACATGATCCTGTCCCTCTTCTATAGTGGGTACTTCCAACCACCCCTCCCCCCAAGGATGCCCTCCCATCCATCATCCCTCCTCTCATCCCCCTTCCCCCTATTCTGCTGCAGGTTGAGATATCCCATTTAGTATGTATGTCATTCTCTCCCTGAACCAAATTCAATGAGAATGTGGTTTTGCCTTTTTGCCTTCCTATTCTTCCCCCCCTTACAACCACTTCCCCTTGCTTCTTCTACATAAGATAGTTTACCCTACCCTGTCTCTCCCCATCTCCTCTTGCCATTTTCCTCTCTCACCTCATAATTTCATCCCTTGAGTATTCTCCCTTCCCAACAAATTCAACCTATGCCCTCTATCCATAGATAATTGTAACCATCTACACACACATTTACATATGTACTCATATGACCACACACCCTTCTTCCATTATTTTCATAGTGAGAAAGATATCATCAGTCACAGTTATTGCTTTTCCATATAGGAATGTAAGTAGTTCAACTTTGATAAGTTCCTTTTGATTTCTTTTCACTGATTACCTTCTCAGGCATCTCTTCCTTCTTGCGTCTGGATGTCAAATTTTCTATTCAACTCTGGTTTTTTCCTCAAGAATGCTTGAAAGTCCTCTATTCCACTGAATGACCATATTTTCCCCTGAAACAAAATACTCAGTTTTGCTGGGTAGGTGACCCTTGGGTTCATTCCCAGTTCTTTTGCCCTCTGGAATATCATATTCCATGCCCTTCTATCCCTCAGTGTAGAAGCTGCCAGGTCCTGGGCTATTCTGATTGTGTTTCCACAATATTGAAATTGTTTCTTCCTGGCTGCTTGTAGTATTTTCTCCTTGATCTGGGGATTCTGGAACCTGGCTATAATATTCCTGGGAGTTTTCTTTTTGGGATCTTTTTCAGGAGGTGATCTGTGGATTCTTTCAACCTCTATTTTGCCCTCTGGATCTAAAACATCAGGGCAATTTTCCTTGAGAATTTCTTGAAGGGTGATTTCTAGGTTCTTTCTATGATCATGGCTTTCAGGTAGTCCAATAATTTTTAAATTGTCTCTCCTGGATCTATTTTCCAGGTCAGTGGTTTTTCCCATGAGATATTTCACATTGCCTTCTAATCTTTCATTTGTTTGGATCTGCTTAACAGCATCTTGATTTCTCATAAAGTCATTAGCTTCCATTTGCTCCAGTCTAACTCTGAAGGAATGAATCTCCTCAGTGAACTTTTGAGATTCTTTTTCCATCTGGCAAATTCGACTTTTTAAGGCATTCTTCTCCTCATTGCCCTTTTGGGCCTCCTTTGCCATTTGAGTTAGTCTATTTTTTAAGGTGTTGTTTTCCTCAGTCAGGCTGTTGACCCTCATTTCATACTTTTCCTGCATCCTTCTCATTTCTCTTTCCAATTTTTCCTCCACTTCTCTTATTTGATTTTTAAAGTCCTTCTTAAGGTCCTCTATGGCCTGCAACCCGCTCATGTTTTCCCATGGGGCTTTTGGAGCAGGACTTCTGACCTCACAGTCCTTTTCCCGCTCTATGCCCCCAAAATAGGAGTCTAGGGTTTCATTTTTCTGTTTCCTTTGCCTTGGCATGTTGCCACTTAATTGCTTGACTTTTGGGCTTGTTGCCACACTATGGCTTTAAGGCCAGCTAGAAGAATTTTTGTCCCGAACGTGTGGGAAGCAACTTCCGTTTCTGGCAAGCTGTAAATCCACCCACGACTTCCACCCTAGATCACAATCCAGATCCAGGGAGGTTAAAGCAAGAGAGATTACCCCCCAAGACTGATCGCTGGATCTCCCTACTGTTCTGCAGGCCAGGAGCTGGAGCTGCCTCTGAAAACTATAAAATGGAGTGTCTCCTCAGCGGCTTCTAGACACCAGGGGAGGAAGCTGACGCATTCCCTAATACCAGTCCCAAAGTCCATAGGACACTAACCTCTTACTTTGTCCTAGGCAATTCTATGTTGATAATTCTGGAGTCGCCACGGCTCCTGGTGTCCTGGAACCCCAGAACTGGCCCTGCTGCCCAGCCGGCTGCTGGCCCTGCCACCCTTGGGCTAAAACCTCGGCTCACGTGGACCTGGGCTCTGCTCGGCTCCCCGCGCTCTGCGCTCTGCGCCCTGCCAGGTCCCAGACCGCTGTGCTGGTCCTTCCTGCAGGGCTGCTGGGCTGTCCTCAGCGGGAGGTTAGCTTCTCTGTGTCGTTCTGTGGGTGCTGGGGCTCCAGAAGTTGTTCAGAGTCCCCTTTTACATAGTTTGGGAGGAATCTGGGGGCAGAGTGGCTTGGATGAGCTGTTTCTACTCTGCCATCTTGGCTCCGCCCCCTGTATTTTTTTTAAAGGGGAAAAAAAATCCTGGTTACTGAATCAGCAATCCATATTCAGTCGAACCATCAACTTGCTAGATCAAAGATCAAAATCAATACCACTGAATTATAGATCTGAACCTAGAAAGGAACTCAGAGGCCCTCTTCTCCAGCCTTTCATTTTACAGATGAGAAGACTGAGGCCTAGGGAGTTTGAATGACTTGTCCAAGGTCATATAGCTACTGTCTGAGGCTGGATTTTTGCTTAGCTCTTGACTCTAGGCCAAGCACTCTGTCCACTGCACCACCAGCTGCCAAAAATAGGATATATCAAAATATTTAGAACAGTTATCACAGTGCTCTTTGTGATAGCATAAAGATGATTGCAAAAAATATAAATAAAATCATAAGCAGGACGTTGAATTTTGGGAATAGAAAAATGAGTGAAGATAGTGGAGTAGAGATAATGAAATGTGACTCCTCCCTCATGACAGAAAGGTGAGCAACAAATAGGACAGAATATTATATAGACCATTATATCAGTTTTCCATATCAGATATTTTTCTTGTTTTATTCTAGTGCAAAGGTAGTTTCATTCTGAAAGTTGACAGGAAATTACCATGATATAAAGACAAATGGCATCAACAAATTTTATTTTGAAAATTTTTTAAAAAAAGAGTATGACATGTGAATGAATGAACCCTGATCTTGCCTATTTAAACAAGATACTGTTGCCAAAAAACGGGAAATGTAAAAGACAGACATCAACACAGAGTATCACCATTTGCTAAGGAAGCTTAACACACATAAATTGTCATATTTAGGAGATTAAAAGATCCTAGAAATCACATTAGCTAGCAAACACTTGATCTCCTGGCCATGCAGAGAGATGTAGTAGCCAAGGGCAACACCAATTTAGAATATAAACTCATTTGTAAAATATTATGTGGGCAAAGACGATATAATAGTCAGTGTTGGAGGGGCATTTGGAGGATGGGCAATTAATGCAATATTGGTAGAGTTGTAAATTGGCCCATCTGTTCTATAAAACAATTGGGAATTATATGAGAAAAGTCACTAACTGTTCAGACACTTTGGCCCTACTGATCATTTACCCTAGAAGGTTAAAGATGGAAAGGCTCTATTTATAATAGCTGGCCAACATATACCAAAATATTTATAGCAGTACTCTTTGTAGCAGAAAAAAGACTGTAAACAAAGTGAATCCCCATATTCTGCAAAATGGCTAGTAGTGGTATATTAATATAATGTAATTCTATTGCTCTGTAAGAAATGATGAATATGAGAAATTCAGAAAAAACATGGCAAGAACTGTATGGATTGATGCAAAGTGAGGAAAGCAGGACCAGAAGAACCATAGACACAATGACTACAATAATGAAAGACAAAATAACCCTAAAAAGAAGCTGGTGTCTGATTAATATTAATGACTAAACTTAGTTTTAGAGAAAGATGATGAAATATGCTTCCTTTTTTGTTGAGGACCACGGGCCAGTGAGACCCTGACCCTGATGGCTGAATAAGCCCCCTCGGGCAAAGGGCTTGCTTCCAGGACCGGATCAGGTCCCCATCCCGTAGGGAAGAGTTCAAGCATGCAGGTGTGAGGATTGGATCCTTGAAATAAGTGTGGTGTTTTTGCCCCAGACTAGAAACACTGTAGTGTGCAATGTCCACAGGGGAAATCCATTAGGAAGTATCCTATAAAAGGCTTGTAATTAGAACAATAAAAGAGACTCTATTTTCCACCATTCTTTGAGTCCATGTCTCTCTTTTAACTCACCCTCTCTCACAGCCTCTGGGTAGATAACTCTCTAGACCCTGCTGGGGATAGCAGGGCCCCCACATTCTCTCAGCCCAGGGCTCCCTGCCTTGGCCCACAACACTTCTTTTTAGAAGAACAGGAGGGAACTATAGCTGTTAAGTGTTGTCAAACATAGTCACTATGTTGCTTGATCTTGTTTGAGTTGGAAGATTTATGCGGTATAAAAATTTTAAAGTCATCAATAAAAAATTTAAAAAACCATTTCTAAACATTTTATAAAAGGAAGAAGGTGTACAATTATGAGTAGTGGTGTCTTTCAGACCTATAAAATTAAGTTTACAGGCTAACTCCAATTCCTTTCTACAGTACCCATACTCACCCAGTCTGGCTCCCAAGTCACTCTCTATCTTAATTACTCTTCTCTGACACACTCCAATTTGTCAATGACTTTCCTCAGATAAAGTTCCCCAAAATTAACACAAAGGCAATCCATTCTGTGCAGAAGTATAGGAAGCATCATTTTGGATCAGCAGCCTTATTCTGGATACCTCTTAACCAATACCTCTTACTAACAACCTAAGATTTCATTCATATTTTTGACTGCTGTGTTACATTATTGACCTTATGTTCCATTAAAATCCTCAGAGCTTTCTCACATGAATTGCTTGTCAAACCGCAACCAATGTGAATGATATTTCTGAACCCAATGCCAGATTTTATATCTCATTGGGTAAAGGTTTCGTTCTAACTTAACAACAACAACAATAATAACTATGTCACTTACCATGTGCCAGGAACTCTTTGTGTTTGACAAATATCTCCTTTGATCCTCACAACAAGACTGAGAGGGAGGTGCTATCATTTTCTGATGAGGAAACTGAGGCAAGCAGAGGTTAAGTGATTCATCCAGGGTTGCACAACTAGTAAGTGTCTGAGGTCCAATTTGAGCTCAGGTCTTCTTGAATTTAGGCCTGGTACTCTAACCACTGTGCAACTTCGCTGCCCCTGTCAAAACCTTTTTTGTATTTTCATTCTGTCATTGAGCACATTAATTCTCTCACCCAGATAAGTTTTATATAGAGATTTGGTAAGCATGGTATTTACACATTCTTACAAGTTACTGATAAAAACATGAACAGAGGCTTGTGGTCTCCACTAAAGGTTCCCTCTAAATCACCTATGATTTATGGGCCTGGATATCCAATCAATTCTGAATCTACCAGTTGTCATTATCTAGTCTTCATCTCTCTGTCTTATCCATAAGGATATCATGAGAGAGCCTGGCCAAAAAAAAAAAAAGTTGAAATCATTGCTAATGTGGTTCTGAGAGCCAAGACAGTGGAGTAATCAGTAAGTCACTCTCACTCTCCCTTATTGACTTCAAAAACCCAGAAAACATCACCCCAGGAAAAATCCTAGAACAGGAGGGTCAGCAGAAGGATAGGATGTTTTTTAGTCTGGGAAGCTTGGGAGAATCATGGGAAAGGTCCTTCTTACTATGGTAGAAGGAGAGCAGTACAGGATGGGAGGTAGCCTGGGAAGCCAGCAGCAAGCCACTTGCTTAGGAAACCAAACCAACTGGAGATCCTGAGACTTAGGGTGGTGGACAGGCAAGTTCCAACACTAGAATGCCCCACATGCCTTGGCACAGCCAGGCAAACTGGCAGACTCCAGCTTGGAGAACCACCACATGAACTGGCAGGCAGGAGTCCTCCAGCAGTCAAACCTCCCTGTGCTTCAGCACAGCCTGGGTGAGCAGGCATCGTCCAGGGACCAGACCCTCCCACTCCCCAGCTTCAGTGTGACCCTAGGGAATGCAGATTTATACCAGAAAGACAGGGCTGGTTCAATATTAGGAAAACTATCAGCATAATTGACCATATCAATAACAAAACCAACAGAAATCATATCTTTATATCAATAAATGCAGAAAAAGCTTTTGACAAAATATAATACCCATACATATTTAAAAAAACTAGAAAGCATAAGAATAAATGGAGTCTTCCTTAAAATTGATAAGTATCATCTATCTCAAACTATTAGCAAGCATTTTATGTAATGGAGATAAGCTGGAAGCATTTCCAATAAGATTAGGGGTGAAACAATGATGTCCATTATCACCACTGTTATTCAATATTGTACTAGAAATGTTAACTTTAGCAATAAGAGAAGAAAATGAAATTGAAGAAATTAAGAATAGGCAAAGAAAAACAAAGCTATTACTCTTTGCAGATGATATGTTGATATACCTAGAGAATCAAGTAAAAAACTACTTGAAATAATAAACAACTTTAGCAAAGTTACAGGTTATAAAATAAACCCCCATAAATCATCAGCATTTCTATACATTACTACCAAAGCCCAACAGCAAAAGATAGAAAGAGAAATTCTATTTAGAGTTACTGCAGACATTATACAATATTTGGGAGTCTATCTGCCAAGACAAACCCAGGAACTATATGAACACAGTTACAAAGCACTTTTCACACAAATAAAGTCAGATCTAAATAACCGGAAAAATATCAATTACTCATGGGTAGGATGAGCTAATATAATAAAAATGACAATTCTACCTAGATTAATTAACTTATTCAGTGCCATACCAATCAAACTACCAAAAATCATTTTATAGGGCTAGAAAAAAATAATAAATTCATCTGGAAGAACAAAAGGTTCAGTCAAAGGAATTAATGAAAAGAAATGCAAGGGAAAGTGGACTAGCCATACCAGATTTTAAATTGTATCATAAAGCAGCAATCAAACCTTCTTGATGCTGTCAAAGAAATAGAGAGGTGGATCAGTGGAATAGATAAGGCACAAAAGACATAGTAGGCAATGACTATAGTAATCCACTATTTGATAAACTGAAAAATTCCAGTTTCTGGGATGAACTCACTAATATAAACTTCTGGGGAAAACTGGAAAATAGTATGGCAGAAAGTTGGCATGGATCAACATCTTACATTGTATACAAAGATAAAGCCAAAATGGGTACATGATAGTTTACCTGTCAGATTAATGGAAAATGGAAAAATTTATGACCAAACAAGAGAGAGAGGACATTATGAGATGCAAAATGGATAATTTTGATTACATTAAATTGAAAAGTTTTTGTACAAACAAAGCCAATGCAACCAAGATGGAAGCAGAAAGCCAAGAAACAGTTTTTATAGTTAATGTCTCTGATAAAGACCTTATTTGTCAAATATATGGGAGAAGTGAGTCAAATTTATAAGAATACAACTCATTTCCCAATTGATAAACGGTCAAAGGATATGAACAGGGTATTTTCAGAGGAAGAGATTAAAACTATCTGTAATCATATGAAAAAATGCTCTAAATCACTGTTGATTAGAGAAATGTAAATCAAAACAACTTTGAGGTACCATATCACACTTATCAGATTGGCTAACATGGCAAAACAAATGATAAATGTTGGAGAAGATGTGGGAAAATTGGAAGACTAATGCATTGTTGGTGGAACTGTGAACTGATTCAACCATTCTGGAGAGCAATTTGGAACTATTCCCAAAGGGCTATTAAACTGTGCATACCCTTTGATCCAGCAATACTACCTCTAGGTCTATTTCCCAAAGAGATAATAAAAATGGGAAAAGGACCCACATGCACAAAGATATTTATAGCAGCTCTTTTTGTGGTGGCCAAAAATTGGAAATTGTGGGGATGGCCATCAGTTGGGGAACTGAGCAAGTTGTGGTCTATGTAGTGGAATACTATTGTTCCATAAGAAATGATGAGCAGAAGGACTTCAGAAAAAACTGGAAAGACTTACATGAACTGATGCTGAGTGAAGTAAGCCGAACCAGGAGAACACTGTACACAGTAAGAGTAACAATGTGTGATGACTAACTTTGATGGACTTAGCTCTTCTCATCAATGCAAGATCTAAGACAATTCCAAAAGATTCATAATGGAAAACACTACCCACATCCAGAAAAAGAACTATGGAGTCTGAATGTAGATTAAAGCACACTATTTGGTCTCTTTCTCTCTTTTGTTTATTTCTTCTTTCTTATGGTTTCTCTCATTGGTTCTAATTCTTTTATACAACATGACTCATTTTGAAAATATGTTTAACGTGATCATGTATGTAGATTCTATATCAGATTGTGTGCTGTCTTGGAGGAAGGGAGGGGGAGAAAATTTACAACTCAAAATCTTATGGAAGTAAATGTTGAAAACTAAAAACAAATGAATATATTTTTAAAGGAATCATTGCTAATGTGGAACTATGCCTTGCATGACAATATGTATAATGGATATTGCCTTCTCAAAGGTAAGGATAGAAAGAGAGAGAGAATTTGGAAGTGAAAATTAAAATTAAAAAAATTAGATTTGTTGAAAACCAGAAAGGCCGTATTTCTAGAATTCCCTTGATCTACCAATTTAGTTACCTCAAAAAGCAAGGAAGTTAGTGCAAGGAAGACATTCTGTCTTTGGTGATCATGACTTCTCTTGTATAAGTATAATAGAGAACAGTTATTATGAATCCTAAGGAATTCTCCCAAACAAAGAGCTTACTATGACTTAATTCCATCCAATCAATTTGATGAGATTTTAGGGTATAGATCTTTGTTTGAAGGGAATATCTTTAATGGAGCCCTAGCCTCATGCCAAGTAGACACAGTTGACTTTTCTTATTGGTCTCTGGTGAGTCACTGAGAACCTGGAAGACACATTCTTATTGGAAGAACTATTCCTTTATGATAAAAGTAAGGTGTGAAATTGATCTGTCACTTTTGGGCCTAATTAATCTAATTAACCTTAAAGACCATCTATGATGGTCTCTATGAATATTTTATGTTTCTTTTATTTATCCATGTCAGACCCTTTGTGTCTCATGTTTTTTCTGGACTGATGAAAAGAATATGTTATCCCACACCCAATGACCATATAGTACTCGAGTAGCTTTGTTTGAGGGGAACCTGTTACTCACATATGGGGAAACTCTAAACATGTCACACTTAAGCTTTGTTTTGGAGATTTCTTTGGAATTTTATTCTGGGTGGTAAACAGATACTAAAAGAGAACCTAACCCATATTGGGACAGGCCCACTTTCCTACCCCCATGATGGAAGCCAGGCCACATAGTTCCATAGTTCTTTGGAGACCCACCAGGCTGTGGATGATATATGATGTTCACACAATGTCCATTTAATTGTCATTAAAAAACAAGTAGTCACGCTGTAAGAAAATCACTTTGCAAATTGTAAAACTATATAAATGTGAATTATTACTTTTCAAAGCTGTATAATTCTTTTTTGACAAATGGTAATACATAGAGTGATTGATATACCCAACTTGGATACGTGTGACATTCTTCATATTCTTGAACGATATTAGAACTTAGTTTCTGAATTCCAGCCAAGTTCTATGGTATCTAGAAAAATATCTCCTTTTTCTAATTTAAAATTTAATCAGAAGCCTTAGGGGTAAAAAATGGATTATGGTAATTATTTCTCTTGGATTCAGTTTGCCTTTTCAATTCTACCTTCATTACATTAATGTAAACATTTCTGTAACAGTGCAAAAAACTAAGCCTGAGGAAAGATGGAGTTGTATGAATATTTCTAAATTATAAATCATGGTTGTAATTACCAAGTCATACCCCTAAATCTCCCAAAGTACTTCTTGTCCCTCTGCAAATGCTAAGTAATCACCAAAGTAGGAAGACAGAAATACCTTGAGTGTGGTTTTCCAAACATTCAATCTTGAAAATATCTTTCATTCCTTGCTCTCCTTTGTGCAGTTCATCACCAAGTTCTGTCAACTTTTCCCCTTTGCTAGTTCTAAGATCCCCCCTCTACACACACACACACACACACACACACACACACACACACACATATCCCTGCCCCTCCCCCTCACTCAGTGTTCCCACAGCTGTGTAGTGGTCCTAACTTTAACTACCTCATGCCTGGACCATTACAGAATTCTTGCTGATCTGCTTCTCTATAGTCTAGCCTTGCTCCAACTCATCTCATATACAGAATTAAGAATTATTATCAGTAGTCATAGCCAGGACCATCCTTAGGCAAGATTTTTAAAGAGGACTTTGAGTCTTCTCTTCCCGTTTTTCACTAAACTCTTCTTTGGCTTGGACAGGGTCCCATGCTACTTACTACCCAGGTTCTCCCCCTAAAATCTATGTCCTATTCCTTCAGGACCCAGATTTCCTGCTAGGTGAAAATAGGTGGTAAGGGATTAATTAGACAAACTAATCTTTGTTAATGGGTTAGCTTGCTAATCTGTTACCTTCCCAAGGCAGTATGATTTAACCCTTAAGGAATGACTATTAATGCTGCCAATTTTGAATAGTGGGAGAAACGAGTATTTCTCTGAACATAGGATAGCCTTCATTCAATACACATTAAGCCACATCACAGGGGTATACTGGAGCCAGCTCTTTGCTAGTCAATTTTTAAATTTTCATTGTGAGCATTTACACCTGGAAAATTTGGAAATAAATAAGAGATTTAATTATCAATTGTCTAAATTTAAGAAAGTAATAGAGAAAATATTAATAATGCAGATTAAACTTAAAAGTGTGTCATGAGTAGGTTTTTTTTTGGTGGGGGAGAGTTATTTGTTAAACACTAACCAGCACATCACTACATGTCATACAGCTGGTCACCCACTGTGACCTAAATCTTGGTCTTATCATTCCTCTTCTAAAACTAGTGGTGATTTCCAGTTGTTTCACTACTAAACACCAACTCCTCACCTCAAAGTCTCCACTCTAGTACAGAAAACACGCTCTGTCTGCCTCTAAGGACCCTTCTTAACAGTCACATGTATTGTAAAGATCTCCGTTCTCTAATTATGTGAGTATTATTATCTGGATAAATCAGAATGATTTTAATTAAAAGGTCACATTCATCTAAATAAGATGCTTCTATCCAACTTGAAAACAATTTGTTTTATAAATTCCTTTTATGAAATGAGGGGGCTGGAACAGATGATCTCTAAGGGACCTTCCCATTTTAAATCCCAATATTCTAGTATCCCAGCTGTAATTTGTCTACATATTTGTGTATGAAAATTCTTTTTTAAGAATACTGCAAATATTTACTTCAAGACTTTTATCCAAATTTTCATTAATTAGAAATTAGCCAAGCCCTGAGAGCCAGTAATCAAAGAAAGATGGTTATCTAGTTCTGTTGTTAAAGAAAGCTATAAAAGGGGGCATCTAGGTGGCAAAGTGAATACAGCACCAGCCCTGGAGTCAGGAGGACTTGAGTTCAAATTTGGCCTCAGACACTTAACACAAATACTAGCCATGTGACCTTGGGCAAGTCACTTAACCCCAATTGTCCTGCCCTTTCCCTCAAAAATAAATAAATAAATAAATAAATAAATAAAAAAGAAAGCTGTAAATATTTGTTGTTAATAAAAATAGCTAACATTTATATAGCACTCTAAGGTTTACAAAGGACTTTGATTATGTTATCTCATTTGGTCACAGAAATATCTGCTACTATTATTCTCATTTTACAGATAAGGAAACTGAGGTTTTGAGAAAGAAAGAAGGGTTCCATGATTTGCCCAGGCTCACATAACTAGTGTCTGAGACTGAATATGAATTCAGGTCTTCCTGACTTCAGGTCTAGTGCTCTAGCCATTATGCCACCTAGCTTATTATGCCATAGTTTGTGGTTAAAAATATATAGTCTAGGAAAAATTACTGGCTACATGTAATGAATACTTAACAAAAGCTGATGAATGGCTGACTAAATAACGTCCACTATGTTAGAAATAAGGCTTTTTGTACCAAATATTCTTAAAATAGAATAACATGGGGTGGCTGGGTGGCACAGTGAATAGAGCACTGGCCCTGGAGTCAGGAGGACCTGAGTTCAAATCTGGCCTCAGACACTTAACACAAATACTAGCCATGTGACCTTGGGCAAGTCACTTAACCCCAATTGCCCTCTGAAAAAGCAAAAAAAAAATAGACTAAAACACATAAAAGTGAAATATACTTTACGAATATACTTAGAAAGTAGAATAATAAACTCCAGGCATTATTCAAAATGTTAGATCTTTAAAGTTATTTAGTCCAAGCCCCTCATTCTATAAATGAGAGAATCAAGGGACATAGAAGTGATTGAAGGGTAGTCACTTAACCTTGTCTGCCTCCGTTTCCTCTTCTCTAAAAATGAGTTGGAGAAGGATGTGGCAAATCACTCTAATATCTTTGCTAAGAAAATTCCAAATGGAGTCACAAATAGTTGGACTTAACTGAAATGACTAAATAACAAACAACAAGTAACTGATTGTCTTTGTGAGGGACACGCAGCTCGTTCTTAGCATAGCCAAGACTAGAACCTAGGTGTCCTCACTCCCATTCCTTTTCTATTATGCTAACATTGTTGGACAGCTGTAGTAGGTGGACCATTCCTTCTTATTTTGACCTGAAAGCTGCCTCACTATAATTTCCACCCATTATTTTTCCCTCTATACTATAAAATAATGCAGAAGGAAATCTATTTCCAAAAGTAACCAATGTTAGATATGACCCAGAAGCCAGAAGGAGCGTAGCATGTTTGTAGATCAATGAGGAGCATGGACCTCACTCGAACAGCCTTTTAAAAGGTAAATATCCTACATAAAGTAATTATAGATATAGATATGTATTCAACAAATAGGTATAACTTTCCCTCTATGTAGTAGTCCGATTTCTCTGAAATTGTGTGTAAAATGAATCTTGGTAAAAACCTAATGGAATTTGCTAAGTATAGATACTTCATAATGAATGTTTCCAATATATGAGGCCACTTCTAAACTCACAAAGCATGTTTGTACCTCTCTAATGCAGTCACCATGCAATATCCCATACAAAAGCTATTTGTGTATGTGTCATATCCCTCTGCTATACTGGAAGTTCCATGAGGACAGTTTAAATCTAAATTTTGCATTTTGACAGAAGAGTATTCTACACACAATAGGTGCTTAGTAAATGTTTGTAGAATAAAGGGATATGAACAGCAACTTCTTAATTTATTAGTTAAATAAATTTTGATTTTTAGGTGTTGGATTTTCTTAAATTCCAGATAGGTGTGTATTGAGAGAACACTGGTTCTATTGACCAGGAAAATTAAGAACAATTGATTTACCTATTTATTTCTTTCAAATATCTGGAAATGACTCAAAAATTAGAAAAACAATATAAGAACTAGAATATACTTTAAATATTTTCAAGATTTATAATATCCTTTTCTTGGAACCTTTATGTCCCAAGATACAAGTAATAATGGGGGTGAAAATTCTGGTTTCAATAGTTAAGCCCATCCCAGGCCTTAGGAACAAGACTGAAGGAGCTAAATTTATTCTCTATTTGCAATAAAATATGATAAATCTTTGATTATTCAAGAATGTCGAATTGTCCTCTATAAAGAACTTAGCTTCTTTGGACCTCAATTACCTATTGTATGAAAACAAGATCGTGGGACTGGTCAGTTCCAAGGTTAGGAAGGTTATGTAAAGGACATCCAAGCTGAAATCTGACCATATAATATAGTAAAGTATATAATATTCAAACCCCCGTTGTACCATTTATTATCTGTGTGACCTTAGGTAAGTGTCCTTACCTCTCTGGGCCTTAGTTATCCATCAGCAAAATGACAGAATTGAAGTAAATAGCCTCTAATGTTTCTATTAGCTCCTAAACAAGGACCCTTTGAACTTTGTGTTTAAAGGTTTTAAGTCCTAGGGTTTTATGAATGCCGAGAATACTAGAGATAGGAATTTTACAAAATGGCCACTAGGTGTCAATATACTGTCATATTTACAATTACTTGGCATTACTCTCCGTATTCATAACTACATTGTATGGAACCACATTTCAACCGTTCTGATATTAAAGCATGTAAGAAAAGCTTCAGATGGCCTGCTTTTTGAGAGCATTTGAATGAAATGGCACTCAATATTTGCTTTAAGTGAGAAAAAAATTAAAATAGGTTGGCTACAGTTCGTTCTGCCTTTCACATTTTATAATTGTCATGTTTGGCCTCAGGAACCTCATAATGAATCAAGCTACATCTCCCCATGATAGGTGATATTTGTATAGTGCTTTAAAGTTTACAAAGTCATTTTGATCACTTTGAGACTCACAACGGTTACAGATATTATTATTACTATTATTTTTCTCACATTCCAGAGAAGAAGACAGGCTCAGAGAAATTAAGTATTTTGCCATTGAGCACAAAGCCAGAAAATATCAGAGGTAGGACTTGAATCCGGGCCTAAGGCCAAATCCAACTCTCTACCCAGTGGTTCTACAGAGGGAAATGCTCTCAATTTATAGCACCATTCAAGATTTCTGTTAGAGATTACTTATTTGGTTTGTAGAAAGTCATAGGGGCAACTAGGTTTTCCAGTGGATAAAAGTACTGGTTCTGGAGTTAAGAAGACCTGAGTTCAACTGTGGCCTCAGATACTTACTAGCTATGTGACCCTGGGCAAGTCATTTAATCCTGCTGGGCAGTTTCCTCATCTGTAAAATGAGGACCTCCTGGGGTCCTGTGGGACAAGCCCATACCTGACAGAGGTGGATTTAGACAGGAGTCTCCCAACACTTGGATGCACTAATCTGAGGCAAGAAAGGATGGGGAAAAGCTCTAACTCTCTTCAGAGAGAAATTGGTAGAGATTGATCTAAATGGGCAGAAGAAAGAGTAAGATAAGCCCAATAATGTGAATGTGCTGCGTGAGCTGAGCAGACTAATCAACTTAGCTCTGAATTTGCTATTGGAGAAGATGGCTGTAGGTGCTGGCAGCTGACTGAACAATGCATGATCCAGCTAGAGAGCTTTGTCATGACTATTCTCATCTACAAGAATCTTCTGCCTTAAAAAGAGGAAGCATCTCTGGCCTTTGCCTACTCTCTTTGGCTTGAGGGGAATAAATGGAGATAGTCAGGTTTTTCATCAATACTTTATGAAGAGTTATTCTTTTTTATTAATAATAGTATTTATATATATTTGAAACATGTAATTTTAAGACCTCGAATTTCAGATCCATTCCCTTCCTCCCTTGTCACCCATTCCCTCTGGGAAGATAAGTAATTCAGTATATGTTGTACATGTCTAGCTATGCAAAACATTACCATAGTAGATATATTGTACGAGGCTGCTTGTAATTCCCTCCCACTCATCCCACCCCCCACCTGGTCCATTCCCTACTTGATCCTGTCCCTCTTCTATAGTGGGTACTTCCAACCTCCCCTCCCCCCAAGGATGCTCTCCCATCCATCATCCCTCCTCTCATCCCCCTTGCCCCTATTCTGCTGCAGGTTGAGATATCCCATTTAGTATGTATGTCATTCTCTCCCTGAACCAAATTCAATGAAAATGTGGTTTTGCCTTTTTGTCTTCCTATTCTTCCCCTCCCTTGCAACCACTTCCCCTTGCTTCTTCTACATGGAAAAATTTACCCTACCCTGTCTCTCCCCATCTCCTCTTGCCACTTTCCTCTCTCACCTCGTAACTTCACCCCTTAAGTATCCTCCCTTCCCAACATATTCAACCTATGCCCTCTATCCATATATAACTGTAAACATATATACACACATTCACATATGTATTCATATGACCATACACCCTTCTTCCATTATTTTCATACTGAGAGAGATTTCATCAGTCACAGTTATTGTTCTTCCATATAGGAATGTAAATAGTTCAACTTTGATAAGTTCCTTTTGATTTCTTTTCCCTGATTACCTTCTCAGGCATCTCTTGCTTCTTGCATCTGGATGTAAAATTTTCTATTCAGCTCTGGATTTTTCCTCAAGAATGCTTGAAAGTCCTCTATTCCACTGAATGACCATATTTTCCCCTGAAACAAAATACTCAGTTTTGTTGGGTAGGTGACCCTTGGGTTCATTCCCAGCTCTTTTGCCCTCCAGAATATTATATTCCAAGCCCTTCAATCCCTTAGTGTGGAAGCTGCCAGATCCTGTGTTATTCTGATTGTGTTTCCACAATATTGAAATTGTTTCTTCCTGGCTGCTTGGAGTATTTTCTCCTTGATCTGGGGATTCTGGAACCTAGATATAATATTCCTGGGGGTTTTCTTTTTGGGATCTTTTTCAGGAGGTGATGGGTGGATTCTTTCAACCTCTATTTTGCCCTCTGGATCTAAAACATCAGGGCAATTTTCCTTGAGAATTTCTTGAAGGGTGATTTCTAGGTTCTTTCTTTGATCATGGCTTTCAGGTAGTCCAATAATTTTTAAATTGTCTCTCCTGGATCTATTTTCCAGGTCAGTGGTTTTTCCCATGAGATATTTCACATTGCCTTCTAATCTTTCATTTGTTTGGATCTGCTTAACAGCATCTTGATTTCTCATAAAGTCATTAGCTTCCATTTGCTCCAGTCTAACTCTGAAGGAATGAATCTCCTCAGTGAACTTTTGAGATTCTTTTTCCATCTGGTAAATTCGACTTTTTAAGGCATTCTTCTCCTCATTGCCCTTTTGGGCCTCCTTTGCCATTTGAGTTAGTTTGTTTTTTAAGGTGTTGTTTCCCTCAGTCATCCTGTTGACCCCCATTTCATACTCTTCCTGCATCCTTCTCATTTCTCTTCCCAATTTTTCCTCCACTTCTCTTATTTGATTTTTAAAGTCCTTCTTAAGGTCCTCTATGGCCTGTAACCCACTCATGTTTTCCTTTGGGGCTTTTGGAGCAGGATTTCTGACCTCATAGCCCTCCTCCTGTTCTATGCTTCAATCCTCTTTGCCCCCAAAGTAGGAGTCTAAGGTTGCATTTTTCTGTTTAATTTCTTTCCTTTGCCTTGGCATGTTGCCACTTAATTACTTGACTTTTGGGCTTGTTGCCACAGTATGGCTCTGCTGTAAGACAGGGGAATTTTCATCCCGAATGTGTGGGGGGACAACTTCCATTTCTGGCAAGCTGGAAACCCACCCACAACCTCCCCCTGAGATCACAATCCAGATCCAGGGAGATTAAAGCAAGAGTGATTACCCCCCAAGACTGATCGCTGGATCTCCCTACAGTTCACAGGACAGGAGCTGGAGCTGCCTCTGAAAACTACAAAATGGCGTGTCTCCTCAGTGGCTTCTAGCCCCCAGGGGAGGAAGCCAACGTGTTCCCCAAATACTGGTCCCAAAGTCCATAGGGCACTAACCTCTCACTTTGTCCCAGGCATGTCTATGTTGATAATTCTGGAATTGCCACAGCTGCTGGTGTTCTGGGGTCCCTCCATCTGGCTGCTGGCCCTGCCGCCCTGGGGCTAAAACCTCGACTCAGGCGGACCTGTGCTTGGTTCCCCGCGCTCTCTGTGCTGCGTTGCTGGCTCCCAGAGCGCTGCGCTGGTCCTTCCTGCAGGGCTGCTGGGCTGTCCTCAGCGGGAGGTTAGCTTCTCTGTGTTGTTCTGTGGGTGCTGGGGCTCCAGAAGTTGTTCAGAGTCCCCTTTTACATAGTTTCAAGGTGATCTGGGGGGAGAGTGGCTTGGACACGCTGTTTCTACTCCGCCATCTTGGCTCCGCCCCCGGGACCCTGAGGAGTTATTCTTAAACTTAAAATTTTGCAGAGGACTAATTGTTTGGAACAAAAGCCTCTATTTTCTGAAGAACTGGGGAAAAGATACATTGCCTTATTTGGTGCTAGGTTCTGTTTCAGTGAAAAGAAACACTCTTATAGCCTATAGAGACTTAGTGAAGAAGAGAGAAACTTCTTTGCCAAAAGGGTCTAGCTGACAGGCACAGGGAACCAACGGCCTCAAGGCCACAAATGGACTGCTGGGTTCTCAAGTGTGGCCCTTTGTCTGAATCCAAATCAAAGGACCACACCTGAGGACCTAGAGGGTCACATATGGCCTTGAGGCTGCCAGTTCCCCACACAAGGACTAGCAGAAAAGCTTATAAGAGGTGGAGAAATTAGTGGAGTTTTGCCCAATAGATAACACATGTTACTTAATTTACCCAAAGAGACCAAGAAAATCACAGAGTTGTGATTTACCCTGGGCATTTATGTATTTCATGGCTATTTTTTTCTAAGTGTGTACCTACTAATTACCCCAGTACTAACTCAAATTAGATGAACTGGGGGGAATAGAGTCCCTATGATCTTGAATGAGCAGAAATTTTCAAAGACGATGTGAATTTGTTTGGTTTTACTTGTTATGACTTTCATGGAAGTGGGGAGAAGAGGTAGTGATGGCAAAGTCAAAATTTCTAAAATAAGGCAGTGAAACTTTTGTGCATAGTATGGGAAGGATATTCATATCTAGTATCTGGTGTTTTATATTGGGAAACATCGGCAAGGTCCCAAGCTCAAAAACATATTTCCCAGACCAGCTTGTCAAGGATACCTAAAATTCTACCTGTGCTGTATAAATAGAAATAGATAGGTTGGAGTATGCTGAAGTTCTTTAACTTGAAGGGAATGTTATTCATATTAAGAGGTACCACTTTCTAAATACTTTTTTAAGGGTGATAATTAATTGAAATAGCTTGTAAAGGATATGTTTGAGTTCAGGAGAGAAAAGGATTTGCCCAGCTAATGAGTGATAATGACCAACAGTCAGGCATCCTTATGTAGCTCAGATATCCTAAATGGACAAAGAATATTGAAGCCTACAACCACGGCTGTGAGTTATCCTAAGGACATGAATTTCCCTCCCTCTGTACTACTCTGCCAGGTTCCTATAACTGTGTGCCTACTATTTACCATACATACTGAATACATTGGTGGGGGAATATGATCTGCATTTGTATGTTTATTGTGATACATTTCATTATATAGGTATTTTAATATGTTGGTATCTATAAGGATATTATTTCTTTGATTTGATGCTATTATGAGAACTGTCATTCTTAGCTCACTTCTTCAACTGAGCAAAACTGGAGAAAATCACAAAACTATGCTGATTGGGTCCACAGTGTTATTTTATATCCTCCAAACTGGGTCTTCACAGAAACCAGGCAATCCTTTTATACCTTCCTCATTGATGGTCCACTTAACAAAGAGAATTTTCCAAGCTGTTTTCATCCTTTCTCAAACCTCCCATGGTTGCTCTTTTCCAACCCTCTCAGCAGAGAGGCAAGCCTCATATTTCACTGAAATAATTGAGGCCATTTGCTGAGAACTCCCCTTCTTTTTTTGTTCTTCATCTCGATTCACTCATGCCTTCTGCTACTGTCTCTCCATTCACCTTTGTCTTACATAACAAGGGAACCCTTTGACAAAGCAAACCTCAAGACATGCACAGGTGATCCTATTCCTTACATTTTCTCCAGCAGATTGCCTCTCTATCCTCCCTACTCTCACAAATTTTCAATAGCTCCCTATCTTCTGGATGCTTCCCTACTGTCTACAAACCTGTTCATGTCTCCTCCATCCTCAAAAAACTCTTACTTGATACATCTACCCCTGCTAGCCACTGTCCTATGTCTCTCCTGCCTTCTTTCAGCTAAACTCTTTGAGAAGGCTTTCTGTAATAGATTCCTCTGCTTCCTTTTCTCTCTATTCTTAACTTTTTGTAGTTTGGCTTCCAATGTCATCTTTCAACCAAAACTGCTCTTCAAAGTTACTAATGACCTCTTAATTGCCAAATCCAATGACCTTTTCTCAGTCTTCTTTCTTCTTGACCTCTCTTCTTTGACTCCTCCTTAATTCTCCTTCTTCTTAATTCTCCTTCTCTCTTCTTTTTGGGGAGTCACTTGATTTTTTCCCAGGATTCTTCAGGCAGAGAAAGAGGCTGGCAGCATTCAACCTCTTCAAAGGACTTCCCTGGCAGCATTGGGGAGGGGTTGCCAGGGGAGAAAGACCTAGTCTTGGACCAACAAGATGGTTAAGAAAGTATTGGACTGGGAGTTGGAACAACTGTGTTCTAGTCCTGGATTTGACACTAATTGTGGATCTCTGTTTCTTCTTGTAAACTAAAGAGACTGAGCAAAGGCTTCCCTTCCAGATGAGCCTGAGATTTAAATGACAAAAAGGTTTGCCTCCATCTCAGCTCAGCCTTCATTTCAGTAAGCTTTGAATTAACCTACCCCTTGCTCTGGGTACTCAGTTTCTTCCTCTATAAAATTAAGAAATAGGACTAGCTGATAGCATGTCCCTTGAACTCTCACATGATATTTTAAGGGTTTGGGGGCCATTATCCTCAAACCACCCTTTAGTCTCCTTCTCTAAATCACCTATGTGTTGCTGTGTGGGTTACCAATTCTCCCCTGCAACCCTGGTAACCAACCCCTTGGATACCAAATGTGAGAAAACAATTTCCCTTGGCACCCAGTTATCAATTATAATTAGTTTAAAAAGGAAGTTATCAAATAGTCTGATACTTTGGGGGTTAGGAATAAGCAACCTTGTAGTTTTCTGGGATTTCTGAATCTCTGAGGGGGAGGTGGGAGCTGTCAGCCTCACCCTCCAAATAAAAGTACCCTTTGGGCCACCTTCCCCAGGGATGGTTTCTGGTGTTGGTCCCAGGTGTGGTAAATATTTGTTATGGGTCTACTACAGCCTTTAAATTCATCAATATTTATTCATTGTCTACTATGTTTAAAATGTTGTTGTAGGCACTAAGGATACAATGGGGAAAAAAATGAAACAATTAGGGTGGCTAGGTGGTGCAGTGAATAGAGCACCTGCCCTGGAGTCAGAAGGACCTGAGTTCAAATCCTGCCTCAGACACTCAACACAAAAATTAGCCATGTGACCTTGGGCAAGTCACTTAACCCCAACTGCCCTCCAGAAGGCAAAAAAAAAAAAAAAAGTTAAAATGAAACAATCCTGCCTTTAAGGTGCTATAGTATTGAAGAGATTCATCAATGATGAGGTAGAGCGTTAGGGGTGCTCGAGACCCCAAAATACCAACACACTGGGTCCTGCTGAATGAATTCAAGTCTTCTCTCAGCCAAAGAAAAGTAAAGTTTATTAAAAGTTTGCTTGTATTGGACACAGAGTAAGTCTGTGCTAAGATGTGTCTTATATACAGAAAGGCTGTGGGAGGAATCTAGGGGTGGTCTAGGGGAGGAGTTTAGTGGGGGGATCCTCAGGAGGAATTAATGAGGTAAATGAGTAGTGGGTGGGAAGGGTGGGAAGCTGCTGGAGGCTACTGACAATGGTGGGCTAGGCCAGTTCAAGGGTGGATTGAGATTTTGATAGGCTCAAGAGTGGGAAGTAAATGGACAATGGAGGGCTAGGCTGGTAACTGAGGTCTGGGTATAGCCACAAGGAAAGCACTATGGCCTCATGCAAATACTTCATCAATTGGGAAGATTCAATCAGAGTTCAAGGGAGTTCCCATAGCCTGTACCCCATCAATATCAGCTCCTATGTTCCAAGCACTGACCAACAGAGGAATGAAGGTGAAAGGTATCATCCCACACAGAGACAGCTTTAACAAACTTTGGAGGAGAACAACAGCTAGACAGTCTCTGTGTGCAGCGTACATGCCCACAGTGGGCTGCAGGAGAAGGGGCAGGATGGATATCCACGGTTCAGGAAAAGTCCAGAGCCACACAGGTCTTAATCTTATATATCATTTGAGACAAATAGCTAGTAGGATACCAATGGAAGAGTGCCCTGTTATCCCTAGGACAAGTAAAGTGGAGGTATTTTTTTAACTTACCAAATTAAGTAAGAAGAATTGAAGAACAGGGAAATTAGAAATCAGGAATAGGGACTTAGGAAAGTTAACCTTAACAATACCATTCTGGCAAGACACTAAAAAGGGTTGATGCCCAGTGTCTGGGTTTATTAGCCTCGATATAATGATGTCCTGGGGGCTGCGTCCATACTAACTAAACCAGCTTCCATAAGTCGTTAGTAACATGAAGAAAATATGTACCTGTTATCTGTGTTAATCTCGTATCTCTCTTGGTTATCTACATCTAGCCACAGTCTAACTGTGGTACCATCATTCATCTTGTGGCAAATCCCTGTATTTTATTAGTTCTCAGGCAGAGGAACTAGAAATTTATAATTCTTGGAAAAAATAAACCAGGGGTCAAGGGTCAGGCTTCTCAATTTAACCCTATGAAAGCTGAACATCACTCCTCACTTTGTACCTGTCGTGTATTTTTTTCCACTTATTTTAAATGGTTATTACTTTTTTATATTTTATTTTGTTTTATTATATTTTATTTCCTTTTCTATATCACTATGATTTTTCAAACATTCACCATCCCCAAATCCAAGTAGAACCTTCCTTTGTAATATAGCCAAGCAAAACTAATCAACATATTGGCTATGCCTGAAAATATGTATTAGTCATTCTACACCTTGCAGTCCACTGCCTTCTGGAAAAAGAGGGGAGACATGCTTTGCCACGAGTTCTCAGAAGTCATGACTAATCACTGCACTGATCAGTCCTCAAGTCTTCTCGTGTTTGCTTTTACAACATTGTGGTCATTGTGTCAAGTGTTATTCTGGTTCTGCTCACCTTGTTTTGCATCAGTTGATAAGCCTTGCCAAGTTTCTCCAAATTCTTCATATTTGTCATTCCTTATGAGTCATTTTAGTCATATCCAATTCTTGACCCCATTTGGGGTCCTTCAGCTTATTTTACAGATAAAGAGACTAAGGCAAACAGGGTGAAGTGACTTGATCAAGGTCACACATGGCTAGTAAGTGTCTGGGGCTGGATTTGAACTCCATTCTTCCTAAAACCAGGCCTGATGTTCTATCCATTGTACCACCTAGCTATCCTTATAGCACAGTAATAGTAATTATATTCATCTACAATATTCATGATTCATTAAATCATTCCTCTGTTGATGGGTGCCTACTTTCCTTCCAGTTTTTTACTTTAACACAAAATATTGCTACAAACATTTTGTAGAAGTGGGACCTTTCTCTCTGACTTTGATCTCCTTAGCAAGGGTAGGGAACCTGAGTCCTCCAGGCCACATGTAGCCCTCTATGTCCTCAAGTGTGGCCCTTTGAATGAAGCCAAACATCACAGAACAAATCCCCTTAATAAAGAAAAGATTTGTTCTGTAAAACTTGAATTCAATCAAAAGGCCCCACCCAAGGACCCAGAAGGCCTCAAGGCCACAGGTTCCCCACCCCTTCAAAGTATATGCTTAGCCAGTGGTGTTACTCAGACAAAGGACTGATACAGGTTAATAAGTCTTCTTGTATGATTACATAATGTTTTACATTATAGTTAGACCACTTCACAGCTCCACCAACACTGTATTAGCATGTCTCTTATGCAGGGGGATGCTGGTACAGGTTTAACAACTGACTCTCCAAAATACAAAATACTTTTCCATTTCATCTCCATCATTAACATTCCCTCTTTAACTTTATTAAGTCTAGATAATCAACAAATCAATAAATCAAGCCTTGATTCATAGTGATTATTGATTTCTGAGGTATAAGTGCTAACAATTTTGAAAACTTAACAATTGAGTCTCAAAACCCAGTCAGATGACTCCAGCACACCGTGTAACATTCCATTTACTATTGTGTTTATTTTCATAGTTTTCATATTGCATGCTACTCCCTTCCCCTCCATTCCCCCCTTGCTGGTCTTTGGATTTTCCTTAGTACTCAGCACAATGACTTGTATAATTGAGCATAAAAAAATTTTTTTGTTGAAATTTAAAAATAATGAAACTATCTCATGGATCCAGGGATGGCTTCATTCTTCACACTTGTACGCCAGCACCAAGCACAGTATCTGTCACATAAAAAATGCTTAATAAATGCTTATTGATTTATTTATTAATTCAATCTTTTGGTTGGGATCAGTTTTCTATTACACAGTTTAATACAGCCAATGTCTCAACCTAAGAAAAAGCTTCCCCCACCCCTATCCAAGCCACTTTGAAGTATGTGTCCAATATAGTTTCTGACACTCTAGAGCTGAAGATTCTAACATTGTTCCAGATTCCTTTCTGAAATCCCCACAATTCTCACTTTTAGCAATTAAGACAGTTGCATTCCTTGTATATAATAAAGGAAAACTGAGCAGAAGTCTCTTATAAAAAAATTAACATTTTATATTAAAGCTTTGCATTTCAAATTCTATTCCTCCATCCCCTCTGTCTTAGACAGTGAGCAATCAGATGTAGGTAGGTTATACATGTATAATTATGTAAAACATTTTCATATCAATTTTTACAAGAAGATTCAAATAAAAGAAAAAAATGAAAGAAAGTGAAAAATATTATGCTTCAGTCTTTAGTCAGTCAATATCAGTTCTTTTTATGCAGGCAGATAATATGCTTTATCATTAGTCCTTTTGAATTGCCTTGGATCATTTTATTGCTGAGAATAGGTAAGTCATTCACAGCTCTTCATCAAATACTATTACTATTACTGTGAGCAACATTCTCCTGGTTCTGTTCACCTCACTTTGCATCAGTTCATTTAAGTTTTTCCAGGTTTTTCCTGAAATCATCCTGTTTGTCTTATAGCACAATAATATTCCATTACAAACATATACCATAGCTTATACAGCCATTCCCCAATTAACATGCATCCCTTTGATTTCTAATTCTTGGCCACCATAAAAAGAGCTGCCATAAATACTTTTGTACAAATAGGTCATTTTCCCTCTTTTTTGGATGTCAGAAGTCTCTTTTCAAAAATGCATACATCCATTATAAAAACTGTAATAGTTTGATGTTTCTATGCAAGAAGGGAATAATAATTTTTTTTTAAATTAGATCTTACTCTAAGTCTGTGTCTAATGCATAACAATTATTTTCTCATTTAATTTGCTTCAAATGGTGAACTTTTTTTAATTGCAAAGAGACTCAAGAATTTAGATAAATTGCTGTAAAAATCTGTTTTGTCCCAAAGGAAAGGTTTTGTTTACCAAGCTGGGTCATGTGGGACAAGAGAAGAAAAATGCACAGAAGTTGGTGTTGTTGAAATTTATGTTAATTTTGCTTGAGTGTTCTGGGAAGCTTCAGCTAAGCTTTGGCTCTGTGTGAGAAGAGGTGTGGGAATTGGGTGGGCTGGGAAGTAACAAAAGAATCAATGATTAGTAACCATAAAAAAAATGGAGCTCTAAGTACAAGATAGCCACTCTCTCTGGTTCTCTGAATAATGTTCCAGCTCCTGAGACACAGGTTAAATTTAACTTAGATCATTAGCTAAATGAATAGACCTTTTAAGACAGCATTTCAGCCGTAAACATTCTGACAGAGTGATTGGCAGCCTCTCATTATGGAGGCGTAGTGATTAATTAGCAAGGAGCCACAATTAGTTTTCCAAAGCAAGGAACTATATTTCTTTGCAGTGAAGATCAATATTTAAATACGAAGGAGCTCCTTCTTGCAGTTTTACCTGAATTATAGTCTGACTCACATATTTAGCTAACTTTTTAAGAGCAGTTTCTAATAAATTCCATGTGTTCCTACTGGGTAGAAGGCTGGACTTGAACTCAGAAAGGCCTAGTTTCTATCTCACCTCAGACACTTGCTTAGATGAACTCTGGGCAAGTCACTTAATCTCAGAAACCTCAGATTTATCAACTGTAAAATAGATCTACTTTCATTTACTTATTCATTCATTCGTTGATTTATTCGGAACTTAAGAAATAAAACAAGCATTTCCATGATAAGGTAAAATAGAAAAAAAGAGGATTTCACATGAAATTGCAAACCTATTATGTTTGCTTTTCCTTTTAAATATAGAATAAACTTATAATGTAACTTTTTTTTCTTCTCCCTCCCTCCCCTCACCCCCCACAAGATGGCTACCATTAAACACAACTAAAAGCTGCCCTCATGAAACATATTCACTCTTTTATGGCAGAGAAATGGAGGAGTAGGACTGTTGTACCTGGCGTACCTGGCTTTCCCATCTCCCAACCTCAGCTCTCCCTCAGGGAAGTGAGCAGACTGCCAGGTTTAGCTCCTCCCTTCCCCAGTCAGCCTATCTTCAGGGAGGTGGGCGGGCTTCTGGGTCAGGGAGACTTGGCGCCATCAGGAATTTCAAGGTGTGTACTGACCAATCACTGTTTTTGGCCTCTGCAAGTTTCTGTTTATGTAATACCTAACCTTAGGCTGTGTGGCCTCCCTTTAAAAGCTGAGGCTTTACCTGAGATCACTGCTATAGGACCTGGGATGGTGGGGTGGTGCCTCATCAGCCCGCCATGTGGCCTGATCAGCCAACACAGCATATAATAGAGGGTCCAATTCTGAATTGTTACTTGGGTCTTGCTCTCGTTTTCTGGGTACAACAGGGCATGATAGTGTGCATATTATCAGATATAGTTTATGTGTTGGCTATTCCTACTTTAGCTTTAGCTTTGTCACAAGGGAAGTTTCCATCTGGTGAATGGGGTGGGTGAGGTAGGATGTAATGCTAAGCAAAACAAAAGTCATCAAAAATTTTTTTTTAAAAAGTAGTTTGACAATGATGGGGTCCTTGGGATGTATATATGTTTGTAACATCAGTTTGTAATATCAATCTGTAACATCAGTTTGTAAATGGGGTGCTTTGGGATCTATGTCTGTAAAATTAATTTGTAAAAGCAGTCTGTAAAATCACACTTTCCTGTCCCCAGTCTCAAAGCATTAACTCTGCCCCTTCCCCCTGCCAGCACTCTGCCCAGCAACAACTCATGAACTGTTTATCTCTACTTGAAACAATAAGCTACTTATGAATCCTTCACAAAACTATCTATAAACATTTTTAGCTTAGGCAAATGTTATCTCCCTTAGTTAGAGTGGCCAGGTGCACCATGAATTCTTCAGTACCCTATCTATAGGGTAACTCCTTAGCCAATTATACCCACACTGTGTCTCTGATGGCCTTGGTTCCCAACATCTATCTTGTCAAGCTTGACAATGATGGGTGGCAGACTGGACACTCCTTAGTAGCCATGACCGAGGATTGACTTTAGTGACGGGTCAAGCCTAAAACCACACCTCCAGGTAGCCCCCCCACTTGGGCTATTTCCCAGTGAATCATGGGCAATACTCCTGCACAGTTGATATTAAAAGTGCATGGTCCTTTAAGCACTGACCACTCCTTAACTCCTCCCTGATCCCACCCTTACTAACCTAGTTAGCATAATTGACACCTGATTAACTATCTTGACTCCTTAAAACTATGCCTGTGTTTTCTTTAGGTTTTCAGGTTCCATAAGAATTTAGCCCATTGTCCTTATGCAGCGTAACAATAAACTTTACAATTTCAGCTTCAAAGTTTGCTTGAGCCTGGTGAATTCCTTCCAGACTGGATGCCAGGGTGGGTCCCTGGCAGAACCACTTACCCTCCCCCCTCCTTATCACCTTTCCCTTTTCAACACCAAAGGTCACTTTTAGCACTAAATCTATGATACAACAATCATTACCTTCAAGTATTAGAAGGCCTCTCATCTAAAAGAGACATTAGACTCATGCCACTTGGTCCCCAAAGAGCAAAGGTAGAAGCAATGGGTAGAAATTGCAGGGTTACAGATTTGTTCTTGATGTTTAAAAAAAACCCACCAAAAAACAAAGTTCGCCTTCCTCACAATTAGAGTTATTCCAAAGTGGCATAGACTGCTTCAGAAAGCCTACAGAAAGGATGAGTGGCCACTTTGGGGTATATATATGACATGGAGGAGTCGATACAGAGGCAAGAACAAGGGATTAGTTCAGTTATGAAGGCTTGCGAGGAGCCAGTGGGTTTGAGATAGAGAGGTCTATGGAAAACCTGGGACCCAGGGAGTTAAGGCTGGCTATAGATTTTAGAGCTGTCTCCTACTTGGACATTTTAGAACAGAAACCCTTTGAAATATTATTGCATTAAAGCATTTTACAAGATGATATGGTATGTATAAATCATGTTTAGAAAAATGACCTTTTATTTGTTAGTGAAGATAAAAATCTTATTGGGGGGTGAATCTTCAAAACAAGATGCAAATCTTTTTTTTTTCATATTTAGAAACAACATAATCTATTTGAACTGATCAAAAATTATCTTGCTCTCACCAATTTGTTCTGTTGAATTTCTTTAGTTATCATGATATGCTATTCAAGTCATGAATGGGTTATGTTGAAACCTGGAGGCTTGTTGCAGACCAAATAGAAATAACAAAGACAGACATATGATACAAAGAATTAAGGCAGAAGGGGACGCCTTGACATGATTCCACCTGGGGGGTTATTTCTGGCCTTTTCCTTGCCCTTTCCTTCACATGGGAGACCCAAGTAATCGAGGGCTCAGAGAAAAGCTAAGTGCCCAAAATCCACTTAACATTTATGGAGCTCCTTTGGCAAAAGCCTCCTAAAATGGTTAAGGTAACACAAAATCACTGAATTGCAGGGTCAGAAGGGACGTAATCCTTGTAAGGATTAAACAGGAGTTAAAATGAGCTTCTAAGAAAAAGTCAGATAGAGGCTTGGGAAAGAGGCCTCCTGGACACTGTCCTGTCTGTTACTGGGTCAAAATATCCTATCTAAGCTCTAGGCATTTTCTCTGTCTTTGCATGCCTGAAATGTTTTTCCTTCTCAGCTTTGCCTAATGACTTCTCTGTGTTCCTTTTAGTATCCAGTCTCCTTTTTCACAGGGATCCTTTTCCAGTGCTTTGTTAATTCTGTTGTCTTCTCTCTGCTATTTATTTCTTCTTTAATCTGTATATGACTCGCTTTGTACATATTTGTTTGCTTGTGGTCTCCCTTATTAGATTGTAAGCTCCTTGAGGGCAGGGAATGCCTTTTTCCTCTTTTTGTAACCTCTACACTCAGCACAGTTCCTGGCACAGAGTAGTCACTTAATAAATGTTTACTGATGGATGGATGGATGGATGGATGGATGGATGGATGGATGGATGGATGGCTTGACAGGGACCCAGCCCCTAGAGAACAAGAAGTTAAAGACAGATGAAATGTAGGTATACTACTTAGCCAGTTACTGGCTAGGTCATCTAAGTTCCAAAAGAGCTTGGACCATGGGAGCAAAGATACTTTTTGTGAAGGGAAAAGGTCTACTACAACCAAGGCTTGGGGAAATGACAGGCTCTTTTTCCCTAGCCTGTTATTGACTATGTGGAAGACATAAAAAATGATATAATGATATAATGAATAAGGATAAGTTTTTGTACACGGAGCCAGACAAAAGATAGTGTAACCTGCTTTTCTTCATATAGACTAAACTCAGCTGAGAATTCCAAGTGAAATCAGAAGTTGAAAGTAAAGAGAAGCTCCCTAAATATTGGCCCGGCAATATGTTGCTCGGGCTGCTAGGTGGCACAGTGGATAGAAAGCTGGGCCTGGAGTCAGGAAGGCCTGAATTCAAATCCAGCCTCAGACACTTAATAGCTGTGTGAACCTGGACAAGTCACTTAACACTGTTTGCCTCTGTTCCTCATCTGTAAAATGAGCTGGAGAAAGAAATGGCAAACCACTCTAGTATCTTTGCCAAGAAAACCTCAAATGAGGTCACAAAGAGTCAAACATGACTGAAAAATGACTAAACAACAAAAAAACAATTCATACTTAACCTGCTATTTCTCCACTGTCCCCTTTGGACTCCCTAGACTATTGGTATTTTTAAAAAGGAGGCCTTTATTTCTGGGAGAAATATAGGCTTTTTAATTTCTTAAAAGCAATCCTACTTTCATTCTTCTTATTTAATTCTGGGCCTAACTTATCCATTTGTAAAGTCTGTCCAATATAGATAGATAGGTAGATATAGATATATAGACAGACATAGACATAGCTATAGATATGTAGATAGACAAAGATAGATATTGATATAGATGTAGATAGATATAAATATAGACAACAGACATTGATAGATGAGCTTTATGGGCTGCCCATCTAATTGAACAATATAATTAGACATAGATATGATTAATCTGTATAATGTGAGAAATGATTATTAATAACCAGTATCTTGGGGAAATTCATAGCTCCCCTCATCTTTTTTCTGAAGTCCAGACTTTAAGTTTAGTTTTCTTTTTCAAGTAGGATATTACTAATAATGAGATTGCATTAACTCTTCTAGATCTTGGTAAGACCCCACCCAACCTTGCAAAGAATTTAATCTAGAGTGGGAAAGTCCATTGTGTTCTCCTCAGGCTTGGGTGGGAGACAGATCCTTTTGTTTAGGTAGCCCAAGGGTGGGAGAGGTCTAGTAGTTGGGGGGTAGTCTAAGCAGAGATCATTTTTCTGTGGAAGGGTCACTCTCAGCCCCATTGACCACCTACTGTTTTTGTTTGTTTGTTTGTTTTTTGGAGGGCAATTGGGGGCTAAGTAACTTGCCCATGGTCACATGGCTAGGTTTTTGTTTGTGTATGTTAAGTGTCTGAGGCTGAATCCTAACTCAGGTCCTTCTGACTCCAGGGCTGGTGCTCTACTCACCACACCACCTAGCCGCCTCGCCCACCTATTGTTTTGAAGGGGAAGGGAATATAAACTGTGAGCCCTGCTGCAGTGATTGTCTTTGGTCTAAGAGAAATGGCCAAATAACCATCCTTTTATTAATAACTTGCTGGTCTTATTAATAAAATTATTTAATTACCCAGAAATTATGTCTCTTGAACCTTTTTAAACATCATAATAAGGAAGAGAGAGCATTCCAGTGGAAGGAGTAATGTAAGCAAAGGTGTAGAGGTGGGAAACTGGAAGATGTTAGGAGCTGGTGCATGGTCCATAGATATGGTAGCTATAGCTCTCCACTTGACAAGTAAGTCAAGTTTTCCTGACTTCACAAAAGTCAGCAAAAATATAGTTCTTATTAATTATATTTGCTAACATTCACTTCCTGCGTATACTCCTAATTCTACTGACTTTGCCACCATTACTCAGCTGAGCTTTCAGCCCTGGAATTTTCTTCAACCCATGTGTGTTCCCTTCTAACCCTACCATATATCCCTTCATGCTGGTTCTTTTATCCCATGAGTGAGTTCTTTGGGGGGCCTGGATTTTGGGGATGAACCCAGTCCCACCATGCTTCGTTCTCCTCTCAGTCTTGCTTCTTACTTTAAGAACTTTGATACCCACCCCTACCCAGGTATCCCTTATTTCTGCTTCTCTCTATCTCTAGTTCCCTTTTATGTGTTATCCTTCCCTATTAGACTGTAAGCTCCTAGAGGCTAGGGAGCTCCTTTCTTTTTGCTTGAATTGGTATTCCCAGTACTTGGTGCAGTGCCTGACATACAATAATAAAGGCTTGTTACTTTTTCTTACCCCACCATGTCACTTTTGGTTTATTTTTGTTCTCCCTGTGGTGGCATTATATTTACATTGGTTATACTTCTGCATAGAAATGTTGTTCAGTTGTTTTCAGCCTGTCCAACTCTTTGTAGCCTCATTTGGAGTTTTCTTGGCAAAGAAACTAGGGTGGTTTGCCATTTCCTTCTCCAGCTCATTTTACAGATAAGGAAACTGAAGCAAACAGGGTTAACTGACTTGCCCAGGGTCACACAAGTCACACAGCTAGTAAGTGAGTGAAGCCAGATTTGAACTCAGAATGAGGAGTCTTCCTGACTCTAGGTCAGATGCTCTATCCTGTGTGCCACCTAGCTGTCCTATGGAAACATGGTAGGCACTTTATATTCTTTCTTCCATCCACATCCCATTTTTCTTCATTTATATTTTAATTAAACAAGTCATGATGGAGTTGTTTTTTTTTTTTTTAAAGCTGGACACCAAATCTTTCTCATCTTTAATCTTCTAGTTTCATAATGATTTTAGTCCTTGCTTTAACAATTCTGTAGTCAAAATCTGCACCAACAGTTGATGTAGAAATGATTTTAAAACAGTAATGAGTAATTTCCTGTTTGCTAAACTGTAATCTTTCTCATTTTTTTGAGATATTATTTTCAACTCATGCTTTCTAGAGCCTTCTGCTTCTTCTTTAGAAGTATTCATTATATAGATGAGTTTTCTGTGTATTTTTCCAATCTTTAACCTGTTTTATTCCTTATTCATGATCCATATTTCCTAAGATTTCTCACCATCTGCACCTATTTCCACCTTTCATTTGAAGTCATTCATTAGAAGTAGTTGGTGGTACAGGGGATAGAACTCTGGGTCTGGAGTCAGAAAGATCTGAGTTCAATTACTTCCTCAGACTCTTACTAGATTTTTTACCTTGGGCAAATCACTTAATCCCTGTTTGCCTCTGTTTCCTCAGCTGTAAAATGAACTAGAAAAGTAAATAGCAAACCACTCTGGAATCTTTGCCAAGAAAACTCCAAAAGAGATCAAGAGGGGCCTACGTCCCAGGGCTGCAGTGAAGATCAAATAAGGTATTTGTTTGAAAACAAAATACTTAGCATAGTACCAGGTTCATAGTAGGTGCTATATAAACATTTATTTCTCCTTCATTGAATGTCAAAGTATATCCTAATATCATTTGGAGAATCTCTTTGAGTTCTTCATAGTATTTTTCCACCTCTTCCGCTCCTGCAAACAGATTGTTATTGGCACATAAGCCAAAACAATATTCCTGGTGATCTTTGTGAATGTGTAATGATGATTAAATGTTGCAAGACATGATGTTTGTTGCCTTTGGATACAAGATAGAACCAACTTCACTAACTCCTTTATTTTTCTTTTCAAGGAACACTTGTGAAACATCCTTCCACGTAGGCTGCAACTTTCTTGTCTTCTAGTTTCATTTATGGTGAGAATGTCAAGAACAATATGATTTCATGTCTCTAGTATCATAGGATCATAGATTTAGTTGGAAGAGATACTGATGACTATCCAGTCCAATCACCTCATTTTATAGATGAGAAACCTAAAGCCTTGAGATGGTAAGTGACTTGTTCAGTCTCATGTAAGTATTAAGTACCAGAGGCCAGATTGGAACTCTGGGCCTCCTCCACCCTGTTAAACATAGATTCACATTTAGAATCTAAATAGGTTAAAGCTTATAGAGGGTCTAAAATCTGTGATTCTTTTCTGTTATTCTGCCCCTGCCACTGCAAAAGCAAAAGGAGGTCAAAAAAGACTGAAACTCATTTTGTATGTTTTTTTATTTCACATGTGGCCACGCATGGCCCAAGAATTCAGCCCAAAGTGGTCAACCATCTAGTCACAGACTTAAAGATGGAAAGAACTTTTGAGATGATCTATTTTACAAATGAGGAAACAGTCCCAGAAACATTAGGTGATTTAACCATGGGTTACAGATAGCAATTGGCAGAGCCAGGAGTTCAGCCCAGGTCCTTGGACTCCAGTCCATAATCTTCTCCCATTGTATCACAATAAGGCACAGTGGATAGAATACCAGACCTGGAGTTTGGAAGACTTATCTTCCTGAGTTCAAATCTGACCTCAGACACTTACTAGCTGGGCAAGTCACTTAACCCTGTCTACCTTGGCTTTTCTTATCTGTAAAATGAGCTAGAGAAAGAAATGGCAAACTGCTCGAGCATCTTTGCCAAGAAAACCCCAAATAAGGTCACAAAGAATCAGACACGACTGAAAACAAATAAACAACAAACATCAAAATAAACTTCCATATACCTAGCTAATCTATTCTCCTTGGAAAGCTGACTCAATCTACTGCCAGGACCTTACAGTAACTTATGAAAGAGCTTTCTGTTTATTCAGGCTTGTAATTTTATCAGGTAGAGAGCACATGGAATGGTCACTTATCTGTAATACATAGTATTTGGGTTGGGGGGGGGGTACCTAGAGAGCTGAGAGTTAAGAGATTTGTCCATGATCACATAGTATATGACAGAGACATGGTTTTAACCAAGGATTTCCCGACTCAAAGTGCCATTCTCAATGGACCTTCCCATGCTACTTCTCCATAGGAAGTTAATATGAGATAGTAATGGAAATGCAGGTTGGATCCAAGTTGTAAAGGGCATTGAGTGCCAGATTGAGTTATTACTTCATTGACAGACAATAGAAAGCCACTTGAAGTTCCTGTATGTCGGAGTGCTGAGATGGGTATGGTTCTACAAAGAGGCAGAAGTATCAGGGCTGGGTATGCTGGGTCAGAGGGGACAAAGACAAGAGGCAGGGAGACACTTGATATTGGATAGGTGTGAGGTAATAGGGAACTGAATTAAACTGGTAACTTTGGGAATGGAAAATAAAGGGGGAGTACAAGCTTGGGGACAGATTGTATGTAGGGTGGGGTCATGAAGTCAAAGATGACTCAGAAATTTAGAGTCTGTGTGAATGATTAGCTTTGCCACTCATAGAAATAAGGAAGTGGGGAGCTGGTTGCTGGGAGGTGATACATTAGCAGAGAACACCATACCAGAAAATACCAAAGAAGACAAGGTGAGGACTGGGACACTGCAATGAATGAAGGAAAAGAAAGAAACAGGTGGGAGGGTAGGACTGCATGGGATGATTTCCTCCTCACCCCCTGCCATTTTGAAGAGAGTAGAAATAGAAAATAAATTATTTGTTAAATATATTAGTCTTGCTGAACTCTTTTATCTCTCTTGTTTATTCTTCATTATAAGGGACAGCTTTCTGGAAGGAGACCAGGAGGGGCTTGAAGAATACAATGGGAAATGCAAATGATGTCTTTTCCCTTTCTTTGTATCTCTAATACTTAGCATAGTGCCGGGCAAGTTGTAGGCTCTTGCTTCTGTTTATTGACTGAGGTTAAAAACAGAAGATAGCAACAAAAATTTATTTAAAAAATCAAGTACACTTACTAGCTGTGTGACCTTGGGCAAGTCACTTAACCCCAATTGCCTTGCCTTTCCCACTCCAAAAAAAGTTAAGTAAGTGATTGTGATGGGGTCAGAATTGGGAATTTAAGAAGCACAAGACAGTGGTTGGACACTGATTTGGTTTTTTGAGCACAGCAGAATGGAAGGAAAGATAGTGGTTATGGGGAGAATATGTTTTAGGAATAAGTTGTCCTACAGACAAGGCAGTGAATGTGAGATGATGATAGGGAGTCACCCATCAGGAGAAAGTGAAAGTAGTCAACAAAGGAGGATGAGAGATCTTAGCAACACAAGGTTTTGCCTACTCCAGAGGGTTCACTTGATGAGGTTAAAGGTTAAAGGATGCCATTGTTTAGGACTCTGTGTCTGAAAAAAAAGACCGATTTTATTTCCATAAATAATCATTCCCACAGAATGATTAAGCTACATCTTCATGAGTTGATTGAGTAGGTACAAGGGCTCTATGAAAGGTTTGGACATCACCATTAATAGCTGCTTTTAAAAATAAATAATGGATTTTAATCATTTCTGCATTTATATTTAGATTCAAAATTAACATCTTTGTTAGTTTCTTATAAATGCCAGGAAATGTCTCTATATTGTACTTCACATTATTCTGCTGGGCTTTATCCAAATGGACTTTTATAAATCTACTGCTATCTAGTTTCTCATGAATTATATTGCCGACCATTTCACTTGGGAAGACCACATCTTCAAGTATTTCATCATGCACAGTGGTCAGAGTATGGCTCATGGGACCCTTTTTTCTTAGCTCTTTTTTATGGATTTTTCTTGTTGGCTTATGAAGAATTCTTCTCTGAGCAGCAAATACCACATACTTACCACTGATTTTTTCTCCAGTTCACATACTAGCTGTACTTAGATCTGAAAAGATTTTAGCTGAAGGACTGAAACTAAGATAATGATAGTTTTTCTGCCACCACCAATTACAATTTTCTGATGTATTTCGATATTAAGGTCTCTTAGATGAGCCTTTAGTGAAAAGCTCATCTCCAAATCCAGGAGAGCCTATGAAATACTACAGGAAGTTCTTCAACCATGACCTTTCAAAGGAGTAGCAAGACTTCCGGGACTGTGGTTGTGAAAAGCCATGTTTGGCATCCTGCCCCTGGGCTTCATGATCTTGGTTCTGGAGCTAAACATAGCACTGCTTCACTGAGCACAAACTTAGAAAGAGGGAAAGTTCTCAAAAGAGCCCATACCAGCTTCCTGAGAAGACTCTGGGAAGTTCCTATAATTGGTCCTAAGGAGGATGTTGCTTCTGGATATTCAACTCATTCATACCTCATGAAAGTTGAGTGATTAAGATCCAGTGGTTTTTGTTGTTGTTGTTGTTGTTTGCTTTTTTTTTTTTGGAGGGGGGAAGGTAGGGCAATTGGGCTTAAGTGACTTGCCCAAGGTCACCCAGCTAGATTTTTGTGTTAAGTATCTGAGGCCACATTTGAACTCAGGTCTTCCTGATTCCAGGGTCAGTGCTCTATTCATTGCACCACCTAGCCACCCCAAGATTTAGTGTTAAGGATGGTTTAAATGACTGAGGACAGTGGCAGGGATCCTGCCACCTTGAGGTCCTTGGGTGCAGCCTTTTGACTGTGTCCAAGTTTTACAGAACAGATCCTTTTTTTTAAAAAAAAAGCAATTGGGGTTAAGTAACTTGCTCAAGGTTACACGGCTAGTCATTATTTATGTGTGGGTGCTCATTTTCTGAGGCTGGATCTGAGGCCGGCTATCTTACTCACTGCGCCACCTAGCCGCCCCTTTAGGGCAATCGGGGTTAAGTAACTTGCCCAAGGTTACGCGGCTAGGTTTTTGTTTGTGTGGATTAAGTGTCGGAGGCCAGCTCCGAACTCAGGTCCTTCTGACTCCAGGGCTGGCGCTCTATTCACTGCGCCACCTAGCCGCCCCCCCAGATCCTTTTTTTTTAAGAGGATTTGTTCTGTGAAGTTTGGATTCACCCCTATGCCTGAGGATACTGAGGACCAGAACTGTCCGTATGGGCATGTGTGAGCTGGGTGTGCTGACACACCTTGGGAATGAGTCCCCATTGTCCTATCCACTATGGCTCTCTTTATATTGATTTTTTTTTCTTTTGGAGGGCAATTGGGGTTAAGTAACTTGCCCAAGGTCATATGGCTAGGTTTTTTTTGTTTGTTTGTTTGTGTGTGTTTAGTGTCTGAGGCCGGATCCGAACTCAGGTCCTTCTGACTCCAGGGCCAGTGCTCTACTCACTGAGCCACCTAGCCGCCCCCCTATATTGAATTTCTAACAGGATTCCAATAGATCTGCTTAAATGAATGGAGAGACAGAGATGAGAAACACAGAGAGATGTAGAGAAAATCAAAGAGAGAGAGAGAGAGAGAGAGAGAGAGAGAGAGAGAGAGAAGACAGGGGATAGAAGGAGAGAGAGAAGAGAGAGGGAAGAGAGGGAAAGAGGAGAAAAAAGAAAGAGACAGGGACACAGAGACATAGAGAACTGAGCACAGGCCAGGGACAGGAGAACATGTGAGGAAACTTGGGTCTCTGATCAATTAACATTTGCTCGTTGACCCATTTTCCCCAAGATGCCACCACCTACATCTCTGCTCATCTAACCCCAACACTGGTAGCCCAGGCAGAGGTGGCAGCAGTCCAGGGCAGTGGTGAAGTTCATCAGCATCAATTCCTAGACTCCATAGAGTTAGAGAGAGGTAGACAGTGGAAGAACCTGGCAACCAGAATATCTGGCAGATATTCTTGACCCATGACCTTCTGGAGGAATAGCAAGACTGCCTGGACCGAGGACCAAGAACCAAGCATGTTGTAGCAGCAAGCACCCCAATATCCCCAGGGTGACTGCCAACACAGGTTCTTAGATCTGCTTTTCAAAAGGAAAGCAACTCAAAATGGGTTAACAAGCTTACTAAATTTAATCAAACAAACACACATTACCTAGTTCAGGGAAAAAGGTCAGCACCCCGAACTTCAGAGTTACAGAACTTACAGATCACACAGACAGGCTTCCAAACTGTCCTACCATTATATCAATACCAAATCACAGTTACCAGAGAGAGAAGCATCAACATCTGGGTTTTCAAAGCCGGGGGGCTCTCAACAACGGCTTCCCAGAGTCTCATCTGGTCAAATCACACAACACTTCTCAAAGTGAGCCCCAAAGCAAAGCCCCTCATCAGAGTTTATATAGCCTTCTCCTGGCTCAAAGATTGTAACAACTTCCTTGACCCACTGCCCAATCACAAAGTATCAAGGTGTGGGCTTTCCTGAAAAACAAGCCTCCCACCACAAGCTCCAGGTGCACTTAAGCTAGGGGCAGGGAAGATCTTTAAATCTGCATTTCCATTACACATGTGAACAGGGTAATGTACCTGATCGTAGGTCCAGCAATGCCTCCCTCCACAACTCAGCTATGGGTTCCTCTCTCCATACTTGCTCTCTCTTAGGTTGAGAAGCTCTGCCCTTGCCTCTCCATAACCATCATCACTGAGACTGGAATTGGGAGCAGTGACTAAGTAGCCCATAGGGTGCTGTGCAAACTAGAATCCCTGATACCATGGCTCCACACCTCCAAAATTATCTAGCTCCAACCTACTTTACTAATCCTACCTCACGTGATTCCTCTTTATGTACTCAATGTTGCAGACAAACTGGCTCACTCACCTTTACCTGCCTTTGCTCCCTATTGTTCCCTATTCTTGGAAAGCTCTCCTAGGGATATGAAATAGAAGCCCAGAATTCAATTCCCTCGGTTCTTCGTGAGCACTGCTTCCCTTTACAAACACAGATCTTAGAATTTTGTCAGGGATCCACAACAAGAACATTAGACTACAGTCTGCAGCCTCCACGATCCCCCCCCCCTTTATTTTTTGAAAATCAAGACAATAGGGGCGGCTAGGTGGCACAGTGAGTAGAGTGCTGGCCCTGGAGTCAGAAGGACCTGAGTTCGGATTTGACCTCAGACACTTAATGCACACACAAACAAAAACCTAGCCGTGTGACCTTGGGCAAGTTAACCCCAATTGCCCTCCAAAAAAAAAAAATCAAGACAACACTTTCCCATTTTCCAGTCTGGGTCCCTGCTCCTGTTCATTGCCGATGACCTTCCCCTGGCTGTATTCAACAATCATCCATTCATTTTCTGATACCTTCGATCATTTCCATCCATCAACTTTACAAGAGAGAAAGTCTGCTAGGAAAGGTTTACACATAGTTTATGAGCATGGCTAAACTTAAATGTGAAGAAATCTCAGAATACAGACTACATACCATTGAAACATTTCAGGGGTATAGCCAATCATTCAATATACATTTATTACGTCCCTACTATGTGCCAAGCACTGTACTAAAAATACAAAAAAGAGGCAAAAGATAGTTCCTCCCTTCAAGGAGTTTACAATCTGCTGGGGGAGGGGAGACAATGAGAAAAAAATAGTACAAACAAGTTATAGACAGGATAAATAGGGAAGTGACTTAACAAAGGGAAGTGACTAGAAATAAAAGGGGTTGGGAAAGGCTTTCTGTAAAGATGGGATTTTTGCTAAGACTTAAAGGAAGCCAGGGAAGCCAGGAGGTAGAGATGAGCAGTCAGTGTTCATCTGTCCTAAAATTAGTTTAATTTACTCTATCCTAGTGCTACTTTTGTAGTTAAAAAATGAAAGTTTTCAAAGAAGTAAATATTCTGTGCTATAGAGCAAAGAGCTCTGAGTCACTAGTTCTGGCTTTGAATCTGAACTCTACCAAGTAATATTGGTTGGACCTCAGTTTCTCATCTATAAAATGTAGGGGTGAGAAAATAATCTTAGGTTCTGGGCTGGCTAGGTGGTACAGTGAATAGAGCACCCGCCCTGGAGTGTCCGACCTCAGACACTTAACACTTAGTAGCTGTGTGACTTTGGACAAGTGACTTAACCCCAATTGTCCTCCAAAAAGAAAAAAAATAATCTTGGGTTCTTTTTTTTATTTTTAGGTTTCTTCTAACTCTGTTTTGTTACCAGGCCCTGGACAGCCCTCTGCTACCCCTTTTGGTCCTGATACTGAGGTCACATTATTTTGGCAAGTCTATCCGCTTTACTGTCTAGTCCTAGTCCAGACCTTGGTCCAACTGGTATATTTAATTGCTCTTCTGGTTTTGGGGGGGAGTGGGAAGGAAAATAAGGCTCTTTCCTCATGTCTGTCTGGCACTTCTATCTAGCCTGTGACATAAGTACTTCTTTTTTAAAATAGTTCAACATAGGTCCTTCTTGAAGATGTTCTCCCTTTCTCTTCTCCCCATCCCAACTCCAACTTTCCTCAGTTCAGGGTTAAAACATCCTGGATATTTTCTTATTTATTAATTGTCACCAAAACCAAAAACAAACAAAGAAAACAAAGAGAACCTAAAATCACACTACTGGCTAAAACAAGGTCAAGATATCCTGTAAGGAGATTCTGTGAGGATCTCAGAAGCTCCATCCTCAAATCAGAGTGGTCAAGAAAAGGCCAGCACTGGATAGTAGCTGGACCTGGAACTGGACAGTGGAAGTAGGATGAATCTAGATTCCCCTGACTTTAATTGAAGCCAGTTTCCTATCTCCAACTTATCTTGACTCTTACTAACATTTAAAAAAAATTACAAGTGCATGTCAATAACATAGAATGAGTTAACCTCTAAATTCCATAATCTCCTTTGGAAAGGGGAATTTTCTTATCCAGAGAACTGGAAAGGTAATGTAACTAAGACTCAAAACATGGTCAATATATCAATGGAACCTGGCTTTCTTTCATCTAGGTGAGTACTTTCTTCTTTGGTATAGATTCCAGTGCATCCTGTCTTATAGGATCTTATAAAGATTCTCCCATTAATTATCCATAATTAGATCACTTAGTATATTGGAATGCCTTCTTCTAGATTTCTTAACATTACAATATATGGGTACCAATGCTCACAAGGTGATAAGTTCCTTTGCCAAGGCAATAAATAAAACAACTTATCACTTCTAATATGTAAAAATGGCTTCTACTAATATCAAACAACATAGCCACCTACCTTCTATATTCTGAAAAGACTATTGAGCTTTGTAAAGACAGCAATGACAGCTATAAACAATTACTGTGTTATGTCATAGTTTCTATAGTCCATCATATATTGAAAGGAACCTTAGAAAATGAGTCATTTTCAGACAGGTTTATGTATATACATATTTGTATACACTATGAATGAATGTTTTATAAATGATAGACTGATGAACAGCTAATGCAGCAGTTCTTTTTAAAATTGCATTTAATTTTTTTAAATCAATAAAAAGCTTCCTTCTTACCCTTCCACCCTAACTACACCCCCTCCTCCCTCCATTGAGAATGAAAGAAAAGCTAAACCAATGTTACAATAAAACAAAATTTTAAGCACAACAGATTTCCGCATTGGCCACATCCAAAAACAAAACAACAAAATCCCTATTCTATGCTCTGAGGCATAGAATGCCTCATTCTCTATCAGAGGTAGGTAGCACGTTTCATAATTAGACCTTTCGAATACTGGTTGGTCATTATATTAGTCAGAGTTCCTAATTCTTTCTAAATTGTTTGTCTTAATGATATTGTTGTCTTTATATACATAATTGTTCTACTGATAATGTTTACTTCACTATGTGTTGGTGCATATGAGTCTCCCCAGGTTTCTCTGAAACCATCCCCTTCATCATTTCTGTAGCGGCAAGCACCCCAATATCCCCAGGGTGACTGCCAACACAGGTTCTTAGATCTGCTTTTCAAAAGGAAAGCAACTCAAAATGGGTTAACAAGCTTACTTTAATCAAACAAACACACATTACCTAGTTCAGGGGAAAAAGGTCAGCACCCCGAACTTCAGAGTTACAGAACTTACAGATCAAACAGACAGGCTTCCAAACTGTCCTACCATTATATCAATACCAAATCACAGTTACCAGAGAGGGAAGCATCAACATCTGGGTTTTCAAAGCCGGGGGGCTCTCAACAACGGCTTCCCAGAGTCTCATCTGGTCAAATCACACAACACTTCTCAAAGTGAGCCCCAAAGCAAAGCCTCTCATCAGAGTTTATATAGCCTTCTCCTAGCTCAGAGATTGTAACAACCTCCTTGACCCACTGCCCAATCACAAAGTATCAAGGTGTGGGCTTTCCTGAAAAACAAGCCTCCCACCATAGGCTCCAGGTGCACTTATGCTAGGGGCAGGGAAGATCTTTAAATTTGCATTTCCATTACAATTTCTTACAGCACACTAATGTTCTACCACATTTATATAGCCTACTTGGTTCAGCCATTCCTAAATTTATGGGTACTCCCTCAGTTTCTAATTCTTTGCCACCTCAAAGAGAGCATATTGTACATCTTCAGAATTTGTTTTGCTTGGGGCTAATTCTCCCTAAAAGTAACCTCCCTCTAATTCCCCCTTCTCCCCTCTCCTCTTTCCCTTCTAATTCCCTATTGAGTGAAATGTATTTCTGTATTAAACTGTGTGAGTGTATGTGTTCTTACCTCTTTTGATGAGTTCAGATGAGATTAAGGTCTTAGTCTGTATTTCAAATTTTTCATAAACAGGCTACCTTAGCCTTTTCTAAACTTTTTTTCCCTCAACTGTCCATGGGACTTTCCTGGCAAATATACTGGAGTGGTTTGCCATTTTCTTCTTTTGTTTTATTCGGGCAGGGGTTAAGTGACTTGTCCAAGGTCACACAGCTAGCAAACAAATCGTTTTGAACTCTGGTCTTTCTGATTCCAGGCCCAGTGCACCACCTAGCATCTTCCAAATCACCTCAGTTGATTATTTCTAATTAACCCTGTACATACCTTTTTTGCAGAGAGCGGTTTTTATATTATCTCCCCTAAGTACACTGTGGGCTCCTTGAAAAGGATCGAGTTATTGCCTTTCTTTGTAATAAATGCTTACTGACTATTGAAAATGCAAACACTTTTAGGCTTGGGGAGTAGGGAAAAAGGCCTAGAGATAGTCTGTTAAGGGCCCTGGAAGCTTAATCCAAACATCATCATCCTCATTGGTATGTATGCCCTATACTCAAATTAAATTTTAAAAGTTTGCTAGCCATCTAAAATTAAAGTTTATAAACTTTTTGAAATACTTACATTTCACTAGAGCTTGAGAAAGACAAGAAAAAAATATTAATTTTTCAAGTAGTTCAGAGTTGGCAGTACAATACTGGTTAAAATGCAATGCTGGGCTAAAGTGTAAATGGGCAATTCATTATCCTGTTATCTAATCTCCAATTTGTGTCTGCTCTGTAGTTCAAGGAGTTGTCTTAGGAGGAGAGTTCAGAGACCTGGGATTAGAAGGTCCTCAGAGGTCATGGTCCAATGCTCTCATTTGACAGTTGAGGAAATTTCGGCTCAGGGAAGAAGCTCAAGGGAAGGAAAACAGGTGCCTATATTTGTTCCGATGTTCTAACTCGATCCTAGTTAAGTTCCAGCTTCAAAATAAAAACATACCATGCATTGCAGCGTTACTTTTGCCAAGTTTTTCTGTATGCATCGATTGTTTCCTACTAAGAGTACTTGCTGCACGAATGCTGAAGACAAAAATAACAATAACAACTTATATTTGAATAGCACATTGCGTTTTACAAAGGTCTTTTTGTATGTTATCTGATCTGAATTCCACACCTGGCTCTACCATTTACTTAGTTGTATAACCAACCTTAAGCAAGTCATTTATATTCTTGACAAGACTAGCATAGGAGAGAGAGTAGGGGTTTTGGACTCATTGGCCTGGGCTCAAATCCCAGCTCTACCACTTACAACCTATGCGGCCCTGGGTAAATCACATCACATTCTATGTTTCCTCATCTGTAAAACAAGGGAGATTGTACTAGATGGTTCCGAAGGTCCTTTCCAGTTCTGGATCTGGGGAGCCTTGTCTCTAAAACAGGTATCATAATGTTTACACTATCTACTTTATAAAGTAGTTGTGAGAATCGGATAATGCATGTGAAAGTACTTTAGAAACTAAAAGATGCTATACAAACATAAGCCATTCTTAGCAATAATAGTAATCGTTCATGAATGCTTTTTAAATTTTTTTTTTTTGATTTTTGAAGGGTAATTGGGGTTAAGTGACTTGCCCAAGGTCACATAGCTCATTTTTGTGTTAAGTGTCTAAGGCCAGATTTGAACTCAGGTTCTCTTGACTCCAGGGCAGGCACTCTATTCACTGCGCCACCTAGCTGCCCCCATTAATACTTTTAAAATATAAAGAAAAGAGATCTAATGGGCTTTAAAAAAATTTTACAATGACAATTTTTTGAAGGGAAAGGAAGGGAATACATATTTACCAAATGCTTATTGCCAGGCACTGTGCTAAATGCTTTACAAATATTATCTCATTTGATCTTCATAGCAATCCTGGGAAATAGGTACCATTATTATCCCCATTAGAAATGGAGGCAGAAAAAGGTTAAGTGACTTCCCCAGGGTCACACAGCTAGCTAGTAAGTGTAATGATGTAATTCTAAAGGAAGGAGAGAATATTTAGCTGCGAAACATTTTTCTTCTGAAAAAATCTTTTATTAGGACATGCAGGAGAACATTTAGTTAATCAGGAACTTCTTAGCAACCTGGTTAAAAGAACTATCAGGAACATAAAATTTAGAGCTGCAAGGGCTCAGCTGGTCCAACCCTTCTCATTTTATATTCATTACAGAGAAGTGCTCAGGGCCACTCAGGCAAGGAGTGGCAGGGCTCATCTTCAGTTCCAGCAACTTGGATTCCAAGTCAAGTCTTTCCCATGTATGAACCATAAACCTATGAATCTATGATCCAGGATGCCTCAGAGGAGGAGAGAGTTGATAGATAGTTGGTAAATAGGTGGCCAGGCTGCAGAATAGTAATTTCCATTTTAAATCATTACTAATGGCACCTGTAAATATCAAGGCAGTATCTATGGATAGAGTGCTCTGCTTGGAGTCAGGAAGACTCATTTTCATGAGTTCAAATCTGGCTTCAGACACTTACTAGTTGTATGATCCTGGGTAAGCCACTTGTTTGTGTCAGTTTCTTCATCAGGAAAAATGAACCAGAAAAGAAAACAGTAACAAAGATAACTCCAGTTATCTTTGCCAGGAAAATGAAAAATGGGGTCATGAAGAGTCTCACATGATGGAAAATCACTGAACAACAAAAATAGGACTAGAATCATAAAACTGTTGAGCAAATCAGTGTCCAGATATAGGCAATAAATGGTCTAAATGGTCAGAAAGGAGTTGACTTATTTCTTGATGGAGTTTAATGGATGTGGAATGATTTTAAATTATATTGATGAGGAGAAATGTGCTTTATTCTTGAGTAACTAGCAACTTTTAGGTAAAATGTTAGAGCTTATATTTAGGGACTTTAATAGAGGATTTTTGAGTTAAAACATCCTTAGACAAGATCTACCCCAACTCCTACATTTTGCAAATAAGAAGACTTAGAGTCAAACAAGTCACGCGACTAGGCCAAGTTCACGAAGCTGGCAGAGCTGAGATTAGAACATAGGTCTTCTGACTGACACCTAGTTATCATTTTACCATGTTAGAAAGAAGTACCTCCAGGAAGGCACAAAATAATAGTTTGCAGGATTTGAGGCCCAGTGTTATTACCATAGAGATTTGCTGGGAAGGGGTTGTATTTGCTTTCTCAATTTTCTGACGTGCAATACATTTTTGGGGCAGTTAGGTGGTGTAGTAGATGGAGTGTCAACCCTGAAGTCAGGAAGACTCATCTTTGTGAGTTCAAATCTGGCATTAGATACTTTCTAGCTGTGTAACCCTAGGCAAGTCCCTTAACCCTGTTTGCCTCAGTTTCCTTACCTGTGAAGGAGAAGGAAATGGCAAACCACTCCAGTATCTCTGCCAATAAAACCCCAGTGGGGTTATGAAGAGTTGGACATGACTGAAATGATTTAAAAACAACAAATCCAGATGTTGAGAGGCAATATGATAGATGTGGCTGGTGAGTTCTATATTTGGTGCTACAGGACGTTGGCTCAAATCCCAGATCTATCATTTATCTATCTAGGCAACTTTGGGCAATGGTTATTTAACCTCTCTGTTTCCACATCTGTAAAATGAAGGACCTCTAAGGTATCATCCAGCTCTAAATCTATGGCCCTATGATTTAATGATGCTAATGCATCTAACATATCTCATATTTTCATAGTATATTTTCTTTCCTTGTGGTCACATGATTGGAGTGAATTTTGTAAAGTGGCTCTATTGGATCCCAACAGGTCTGAAATGCTCAGCTATTAAGAGTTCTTAGGTTGGGAGTCTGTAAACCAAAAAAAAAATGTTTTTTTTTTTTTACTATTGTACTTCAATATAATTGATTTCTTTTGTAATCCTATGTATTTCATGATAGGCATTTTTCTGTGAGGAGACCTATAAGGCTTAACCAGATTGTCAGAGGGATCTATGACACACAAAAAGGTCAAAACCCCTGGACCAGAGGGATAGCACAGCTTCAGATTAATCACCTTTGCAGAAATGAGGCTGTATCTGAAATTACTATGTAATAAATAAGTAAATAAATAAATAAATGTAAAAAATGTAGTAAATTATTACACACTTGCCTTTCTGGTGAATTGACTTGTCCCTTCTCTGGGGCAAGTACCAAGATGCCTCCGGGGTGAGACAGGGACATATTACAGTTACTCCTACCTCCATCCACTTTCCTATCTAGTTAGCACATGACCTGCATAGGGGAAGACTCTCTGGGTTACCTATACAATGGCAGTTTGTGTGGCAAAGGATTATTCGGAAAATTTCTTTTTTCCTGAGGATAAGATCAATTCCATATGGTTATTCTTGAATCTACCAGTAATAATGCCTGATCTTCCTTCTCCTTAAATACTAATTAAACGTCTGCAAGTCAATGCACTGATTTACTAGCTCATTCCTAAATCAAAGGATGCCCAGCCATTCTCTGATTTCTTCTTGCTTGCCTTGGAGGACTGGTAGCTGAGCTGAAACTATGGTTCTATCAAAGAAGTAGTCCCTATGATTCAGGCCTCCTCTTCCTGCTGGCCTTGAGGTGAAGGATCACTTTCAGGGTGTTGGAGTGGGTGCCTTTTTCCCCCACTGGGAAGAAGGTCATGAACTCATGAGTTCCTGGGAAAGTCTGTGTCTGGGATGGGCTCTTAATGCTTGTGTCTTTTTTCCTTTGGGACAAGGTCTTGTGGTGTTGTAGGGTAACCCAAATCACATGCCACCTGATTTAGAGCCCACCATTAAGCCCCTTTATATTTGTCTTTGCCTCTATCCTAAATCCTGAAACTGCTTGTAACAGCTTAAAGGCATAGTTTCTTGCTCCCTTATCTGTCCCTCAAGTTAGTATTTCCCTAAGTTAGTACTTCCCTAAATCAAAAAGCCTTGAAGCAGCATTTTGTATAAGGATTATGGTGCAAGTCTAAATAGAGATCATAGGGCAAGTCTATCCCATGCAAGAGACCACCCTGTTCTGGGATGCTGACCCAGCAAGGTCCCCTACCCAGAATGCCAACCAAGCAGGTTCCCCCACACCCTTCACCCAGAACATGACCCTGACCTGTTCCATGATCCCAGCCTGTTAGGGGAATTCCACTGTCCCTGTGCCCTCCACCCTGGTCTAGGAGGGATCCCTGTCACACGTTGAACCATGATTCCCAAATTAGCCCTGAGCTGTAGATCCAACCAATGGCAGTTCTTGGCTTCTGTATGTCACTGCTTATACTAGCTCCCCTCCCCAATTGTGGTTTTCCTGGTTTTTGCCTTTATAAACTCAGCCTGTATCCCAATTCGGGGCTGCCTCTACTCTGGGCAGTAGAGCACTTGATCAATAAATTCACATCTAAATTTATCTAAAAAGCCAGATCTCAGCTTGCTCTTATTCTCTTCATAACAGTGGAACTTACAAAAGCAACTGGCATCCCCAGGCACCCTGCAGTAGATTTCTGGTTGCTGGTGTAATTGCAGTAGCAGATAGTGACCAAATGTGTAGGAGGGAAAGAATCACCTCAAGAAAGAGAAATAATCAGAAGATAGAGCCTTGTTGGATATTGCTTTGCCAGTACTCACTGGAGGTGAACTGTAAAATAGATAATAAGCAGCTCTCACAAAGGATCTGTTTGCAAATGAGCAAAAAAGTCTGAATATTAGCCTCTCTTTCAGGCAGCTTAGTGGATAGATCCCTGAACCTGGAGTCAGGAACACTTGAGCTTAAATTCTGTTGGGCTAATAACCTCTGTTTGCCTCAGTTTTCTTATCTGTAAAATGGGGAGAATAATATCACTTATCTCCCAGAGTTGTTGTTAGGATCAAATTACATAATAATAATAAAACACTTAACACAGTGCCTGGTACAGAGAAATTGCTATATTTTTGTTGCTGAGTTGTTTCAGTCATGTCCAACTCTTTGTGACCCCATTTGGGGTTTTCTTGGCAAAGATATTTGAGTGGTTTGCCATTTCCTTCTCCAGCTCATTTTACAAATAAAGAACTGAAGCAAAAAGGATTACACAGTTAAGTGACTTCCCCAGGATCATACATCTAGTATTTGAGGCTGCATTTGAACTCAGCTCCTCCTGGCTCTAGGACTGGTACTCTATCCACTGCACCACCTAACTGCCCATAAGTGTTATATAAATGTAAGCCATTATTATTATGCCCTCTTTATGAATAAAATTGCCTGTCCCCAATCTGATTTATATTTTTATTCTGAGTAAAATTCTGTTCTTTCTCCCTCCTGCATCCTCCTACTCCCATTTTCTCCAGGGAGGACCCCCTTGCACTCAACCCTCAACTAGAATTGTTTCTCAGGAATCTGAGATGGGATGATACTGAAGTACAGAGAGCCCAGTTCCCCTTTTGAGGCAGCTGGTAAGGGTAGAACAATTAACTCAGGAGAGGTAAAGGGCATGAATTGGAGAAGGTTACAGACTCAGTGGCCTCAGCCTAGGGAAGACATCATGTTAGACTAGAATGTAAATCCCTTGAGAATGTTTCTCCAGCTTTGAAAAATCTTTGAATTTTTGTTCCTTGTTTCTGGCACAGTGCTAGACTCAAAATCGGTGTTAAATAAATGCTTATTGATTGACTGATTGCAACTCACTTCAGTTGCCCTCTGTTCCTGTAACTCCACTGGTTTCCAATAGTTTCTTAGCTAAGGGATTTGTCTTTTTTTTTTTTGCCCATATAGAATTTTTTTTTCAGTAGGATATAAACAGTATTTTGATGGCATTGTTTGAATTAATCACATTTATATCCACAGAGATAGATCTTAAAGGGTATTCTTCATTCCTGTCCCCAGAGCAACAGAGAGAAAATACTAAAACTGCACACACATTACGAGTCCATATGGTTTTGTTTGCTTGTTTGTTTTTCCCAAGAATATTTCCAAATTCCAAGAGTATCATAGAATCTTAGAGAGGGAAGGGGCTTCAGAGGTCATTTGGTCCAACCTGTCTATATTACAACAAAAATCCTTTCAACTAAATCCAAACATACTTGAGAAGTGGTCACCTTGCTTTTGTTTGAAGAGTCTTGGTTAGATGAAGGAAGAGAAAGACTTAAACTGAAAAAGGAGATAATTAGGAGATTTAGAGGGTGTGGGGATTATGAAGATCAGAAACTGGAGATGGACATTCTGGTAAAGGCAAAAGAAAAGGACTTATGGTGAGGAACTTGAGCTAAAAGAGGTTTTCTGGAGGAAGAGGAAGACCTGGGCAGAAGACCCCAAGGTGAACCAGGACCTGATGAAACAGGTCACAGGAAAATATAGACCAAGGAGTAAGAAGCCAGAGACAGAACCTATTTGATTTATGGGCCAGGAAATAAAAGGAATACATTTCTACTTGGGAACATGTTCTTCAATCCATTTTGATAGAAAGTAATTCAATTCATGATAATACACTTTCAATTTTCTGGGCATGTAAATACAATATAAAGAGGAAGAAGCACCATCTCTAGAGATCAGGAAAAATAAGCATCATAGAGTTGGAAGTGACCTGAAAATGCTTTCTTTGAAAGCATTTTGTTGGGGGTAGTTGTCATTTCTGGATCTACCTAATAGTAACACAAACAAAAATGTACTTTAAAATTTTAACTTTATTATATATAAAATATTCATATATGTTTATATATTTAAAAAGAATAGCAAGGGTTTTCAGTTTCATGTGTAATCATGTTTTTTTTTATTATTATACTGTGTATGTTATGGAAATGCTTGTTTTAGTCCATAAATTAAAAATAATTTTTTAAAAGCAAAAAAAATTCTGTAATTCAAGCTTTCATTCTGATTAGTCTTCCTTAAACTGACTTCTTCCCATTTATTTAAATAAATTAGCTGTTGCCCTACATCTGAAGAATTAGGAAATAACATAAATTTAGGCACTGTGTAATCTTTTCTTTCAGCTATTTAGTGTCTGGCAGTACATGCAAAGAAAGTCATGCTCTTCAGAGAAAAAATGTGAGCTCAGGCCAAAGTGTCACAACTACTGTTAGTGACATCTCAGAAACTCAGGAATTCTCTATGCCTGTGTCCTGTCTTCCTGTGTTTACCTGTCAAACACAGGGGAAATTGAGTTGTGGTGATTTCCCTCCCACAGACAGGAAGCAGCAGAATTGTCCCCAAAAGCTAAGATCAAAAGCTAGATCAAAGCATAGAAAAAGGAAATCTAAGTTTATATGACAGTTTTCTTAAAAAAAAAGCAAAAATCTGGACAAGTTAGAGCGATAAAAGATCTGCCCTGTAACGTTCCTTTGGAATACCACATGCTTGCTGAAGAACATGATTTATCTTTCTATAATCTGCACAACTATTTGATAATTATGACTGTGTTATTAAAGAGGAATACATAACTACCTTAAAACTTTTTAATAGAAAGTCAAAGTATATTTTTATCTAATGACATTGAAAACAACTTTTTACAACAAATGGTAATAGAAGGACCATTTTGGCTGTGGCTCTAACCTTGCCTGACCTTGAAATAGGCTTCTGTTCCTTTCTCGGAAGAAAAAAAAGAAAAAGAAAATAGAAGGGCCTGGAATCTTGGATTCTGTGAATTAATTGTCGCCGCCCTTCCTGCTCTCAAATTCTGTGGGGCAGTTTGCATTAAGCACAATAAATTTCTTTACATTGGGATGTGTATTTTTATTCTTAAAGGACGGTGGGTGGGTGATAGAAACCTTAGGCGCATGGACATCCCTAGGGGGTGGTCGGGATTTGAAGTTGTAGGGGTGGGGAAGCCTAGAATACACAAGGTTTCTGGGATGGGAGGAAATGCTGGGGAGGGAGCCCTGGCAGGTCCCAGGGGAACCGCTCCAAGGAGCCCACGCCTGGGCGGGCGCCGGACTCTGTCCCCGGCCGCACCCCCTACAGGGCGGAGCATGAGTCCGGTAGGCGCCCCGAGGGATGCCCCTCCCCTGGGCAGCTGAGACTGCAAAGTTCCCGGGAAGGGTCGGAGCGGGAGAAGGACCCCGGACAGTACAAGCTCAGAGGCCCCAGACCAGGACATTCCCAGCCCCCAGCTACCTGGAGCCAGAGGTAGCTTCGGCCAGGAGGGAGGGTGGGGCTGCATCTTTCTGGGTTCCGCCAGGTGCCTGGGGGCGGGGATTCCCCCAGCGCTGGTCCCTCTCGCGTTCCTAGGGCCTCGGTGGAGCCTCTTTCCTGGACTAGGACCCGGCTGTGGTCAGTTTCCTCTGTGGTCAGTTTCCTCTCCTTCCTTAACCTCCCGCTGTTCTAGCGCTCTAAGGGGAAGAAGGCGCACAGGATCCCACAAGGGGCGTGCGAATCCCACCCCTGCCACTGCCCCCCGTGCACGAGATGCTTTACTGCGCTGGGCTTTTCTTTGCTCACCTGTAGAATTGGGGTGCTGGCGATGGACCTCTGAGGCCCCTTTCACCTCCAGACCTATGATCTTATGAACTTTCCTGCCCTTGGTTGGGAGAGGTTGACTTTTCCCAACATGTTGCCTGATTGTGGTGGTTGTGTGGCTTGGTCTCAAGGATGTTTCATTTTCTTTGTGATTTATTGATGACTTATATAGCTCTAATCCGTACTCAGGGTATGCTCAGCATTAGTTCCTCTAAATTAGAACTTTCTATATACCCATAGTAGAAACATAGAATTTGGTATATGGGAGAGCATTTAATCTAAGTAGAAATTTTCTCTGCAGAATTCCTGACAAACAACTTCTACTTAAGAATTTCTGCTGAAGGGGAATTCACCATCTTTTACAGTTCAGTCCACTGTGGGGAAACTGATTGTTAGTAAGGCTTTGCTTACCCAGAGCCTAAATTTGTCTCTCTGCAAAGTCTATGTATTGTGATTGCAGAGGGGGAGAAAAGCCTCTCTGTCATCCGTCCTCTATTCACCACGGCTTATTTGTGATGGGGATTGGGGTGCTGGTTGGGCATTTGGGGGCTCTGAGTGTTTTTAGAAAGAAAAATGAATGGATAGTTCTGTGTTATTGACTTCCCAGCCTTCAGAGACAGGTAAAAGAAGCAAAAGGGCCATTTGTTTGTCATTTAATACATGCCTTTTTCTGCTCCAGTAGAAGTATCATAAGGTGATTTGCAAAGGGGGATCATTTTTCATGGAAGGAGTAGAAGAAGCACAACAGGCCAGTGGAGAGTGCTTTAGGTATGACAGTGAAATTAATTTTGTTTCTTCTATCCCCTTTGGAGTCAAAAATCAGTAGACAAGAAGGCACAAGCCAGCATGAACTTCAACGTAACGGAGCTGTAGGGATTTAAAAAAAAATTAAGTCAGTGTAAGAAAAATGCTTCTTGCTTGCTTTCAAGTCCTTTCAATTCCTTATTTAAATCTAAGCTACATGAAGAGTGACAAAATAGAAAAGGAAATCATTCTTCATTGGCTATAGGAGGGAAGGGGAGCAGAGTGATCTCTCCTGTTTTGCTTCTGTTTAATGCTATTAAAAATTCACCTTCGTGTAAGTCACAGTTTCCAGAAATTTGAGCTCTTCTAGTGTCTCAGGTGCTGTGGCTTTGGCAGGCACAGTTGGTGATGCTGTCACACTCTCTGGCTGCTTTTTTTTTTTCTCTACAGGATTTGAGAGCAAATTTTACTTTTATGGTTATTGCAGAAAAGCCACTACCCTTAGGAATAAACAGAAATAGGAAGTACCCTGCTCTCCCTCCCACAAAGGGACACTTACCAAGGAAAGAAGTTAAAACATTACATTAATAGCATTCTAATTCTTGGCTGGGGGGAGTGGGGAGTAAAAACACTTTTAACATTTAAGTATCAATAGCTCCCCTGATCAAAATGTAAAGATACTCTTTCTGCTTAGGTTTTATATATGATTATGAATCATAGTCCTAGAATATTAGATTTGAAAGGGACCTTAAAGATTTCTAAGGCCCAAACCAGCTACTACAGGGTGGCTACTGAAGTCTGTAGAAGTTTTGACTTGCCTGTTTAATTGACAGCCATTGACTGGCCTTAAGATGGACCAGGCACTATCTTCTTAGGATCATGGAATGCTAGGAATGAAACCCAGGGGTTCTTAACCCTTTTTATGTGTCACAAACTGCCTTTGGCAGTGTGGTGAAGCCTACTGATCCTTTCTCAGAACAATGTTTTTAAATGCATAAAATAAAATCCAGAAAATTACAAACAAAACTAATTATATCGAAATAAAGATGGATTGTTTTTCTCATTCAAGTCTATGAACCCCCTGAAATCAATCTGGGAACCTTAGCTTTAGAATTCTTAATTGAATCCCACCCCCTTCATTTTTCATATGAGGAAAGTGAGGCTCTGAGAGGTATAAGTTGCTCAATTAATTAAGAGCTAAGTTTCCCAATTAATCAGATGGCTTATGATATGCTTAGCAGTGGGCTAAGGTTTTAAAATATTTAGCCAAGGTAGCCACTTATCCTGTTATATTTTTAATGCTATTTTTCACTGAAACATCATTAGTTTCCACAAGTCAATTCTTTCTATAAAGCCATAATAGAAACATAGAATTTCACATATGGGAGAATGTTTAATCTAAGGAGGAATCTTTCCTGCAGATTTCTTGACACCCAGTTTCTACTTGAGATTTTCCACTGAAGGGGAATTCACCCTGTGGGGTAACTTTGTTAGTAAGCCTTTTCTTACCCACAGCCTAAATCTGTCTCTCTGCAAAGTCTACCCATTGTTCCCACTTCTTCCCTGTGGGATCTGAAAAGAACAAATATAATCCTTCTTCTGTATGACTGAGGTGGTTTCTGGGAGGGCTTTTGTTTGAGAAGGAGATACTCTAGGGGCTGACTGATTAAGTGAGAGGGGTGTGTCCTGGAGTATGTAGGGTATTGGTGACAGTGGTATTCTGAAAGTTGAGCCATGCATGGAAGAGCCTGTACTCAGATGTGTACCACCAGGGCCCATCACTGTGCTTAAGGCCTATAAAAATTAAAATGCTTATGAAAACATTTTTGACCATATGAGTGATACTTAGGGTCATACAAAATTCTTTTATCTAGAAAAAAAATATGCATTCACCAAAGGACCATAAATCAGAAGTGACTAGAGCCTATAGAAGTAACCTTAGTTGGGCCTAGTCACTAGTCATAATAGCTGGTATTTACATTTCACTTTAAAGTTTTCAAAATGCCTTACACAAATCCCGTCTGATCCTCACATCTGTTGGGAGGTAGGCACTACAGGTTTTATTATCATTTTACAGATGAAGAAAATCAGTGGGCATTCAATCATATACCACTATATATTGGTGAATCGAAAGTTGTTTGACATTATGTCTTGTTTCCTGAAGTGAATTTAAAGCTTTTTGATGGCAAGGATAATTTTATACATACATGTATATGTGTCACACACATATTTATTTATATATATTTCCATCTTTTGATAGCTGGCCTTGAAGTCAGAGTTAGACACTAAGATGGTAGATGGCTAGAATCTGGATTAATAGAAAAGGGAGGCCTTCCAATAAGGGAAGACAACATGACTGGGCACGTGGCGTATTCATAGGATTGTGAAGACTGGCCTGCCTGAAGCTGAGAGCATATGTAAGCAGAGTAGCAGAAAGTAACGTTGGAAACAGAGCGGGGATAGATGATAAAGGATTTGGGGAGTCTTGTAGGAACTATGGAAAGACGCCCAAGTTGGTAATAGGAACAGACTGCTTTGGGGTATAGATTATACATTCTTTAGGTATAGACTTGTTGACAAATTCTAAAAGTTTCCCATCAGCAAAGGAAAGTTTGTTCTTTTTGTCTCAGTTTTTACTTAGCATCTTAATATCTTAAAATGCCTTAAAAAGCACTTCTCAGGAAGGAAGGAGAAAGTTGTAGATTTTGTCATATATACTTGGTAAGGGGGATATTGTAAAAACTTGTATAGATTGCTATAACTTGAATGTCAGAATATTTCAGTTTTTACCAGATTACAGATTAGGTTATAAACTACAGAAAGGAAAGGATAGTGTTTTAGTCATCTTTATTTTCCCCATGAGTCAGGCATAATAATACTAGCTAGCATTTATATAGTACTTTCTGTTTTGCAAAGCAATTTTATATAGCTTAAATAATTTAATGTATTATATACCTTCACTTTATACATTCTATCATATTTACTTAGGGAAATGTTTATTTACTTCAATTTATCCAACTCTTCGTGACCCATTTTGAGTTTTCTTGGCAGAGATATTGGAGTGGTTTACCCTCCTGTAGCAGCAAGCACCCCAACATCCCCAGAGAGGCTGCCAACACACATTCTTAGATCTGCTTTTCTTTTTTTTTCTTTTTTTTTTTAAACAAATGCTTTATTAACTTTTGTTTTACATCGTTCATTTCCTCCATATTTTGAGTTACAATCATTTTCCCCCCATTATTCCCCTACCCAACCTCCCAGAATAGTAGTCCCACAAGATATCACTTCCTCCAATCTGCTCTCTCCCATACCTTCTCCCATACCCCCATCGACTTTTCCATTAGAGGAAGGTGAATCTTTGTGTCCCAATGCCTGCACATCTTATCTCCCTATTACCAGCGAAGGAGTATTACTAATAGTATTTATATATATTTGAAACATTTAATGTTACGACCTCAAATTTCAGATCCATTTCCTTCCTCCCTTGTCACCCATTCCTTCTTGGGAGATAAGTAATTCAGTATATGTTGTACATGTCTAGCTATGCAAAACATTATCATAGTAGATATATTGTACAAGGCTGCTTATAATTCCCTCCCACTCATCCCACCCCCCACCTGGTCCATTCCCTACATGATCCTGTCCCTCTTCTATAGTGGGTACTTCCAACCTCCCCTCCCCCCAAGGATGCCCTCCCATCCATCATCCCTCCTCTCATCCCCCTTCCCCCTATCCTGCTGCAGGTTGAGATATCCCATTTAGTATGTATGTCATTTTCTCCCTGAACCAAATTCAATGGGAATGTGGTTTTGTCTTTTTAGCCTTCCTTATTCTCCCCCTCCTTTGCAACCACTTCCCCTTGCTTCTTCTACATGGGATAGTTTACCCTACCCTGTCTCTCCCCATCTCCTCTTGCCACTTTCCTCTCTCACCTCATAATTTCATCCCTTGAGTGTTCTCCCTTCCCAACAAATTCAACCTATGCCCTCTATCCATATAACTGTAACCATATACACACACATTCACATATGTATTTATATGACCACACCCCCTTCTTCCATTATTTTCATAGTGAGAAAGATATCATCAGTCACAGTTATTGCTTTTCCATATAGGAATGTAAATAGTTCAACTTTGATAAGTTCCTTTTGATTTCTTTTCCCTGATTACCTTCTCAGGCATCTCTTGCTTCTTGTGTCTGGATGTCAAATTTTCTATTCAATTCTGGTTTTTTCCTCAAGAATGCTTGAAAGTCCTCTATTCCACTGAATGACCATATTTTCCCCTGAAACAAAATACTCAGTTTTGCTGGGTAGGTGACCCTTGGGTTCATTCCCAGTTCTTTTGCCCTCTGGAATATCATATTCCATGCCCTTCGATCCCTCAGTGTAGAAGCTGCCAGGTCCTGGGCTATTCTGATTGTGTTTCCACAATATTGAAATTGTTTCTTCCTGGCTGCTTGTAGTATTTTCTCCTTGATCTGGGGATTCTGGAACCTGGCTATAATATTCCTGGGAGTTTTCTTTTTGGGATCTTTTTCAGGAGGTGATCGGTGGATTCTTTCAACCTCTATTTTGCCCTCTGGATCTAAAACATCAGGGCAATTTTCCTTGAGAATTTCTTGAAGGGTGATTTCTAGGTTCTTTCTTTGATCATGGCTTTCAGGTAGTCCAATAATTTTTAAATTGTCTCTCCTGGATCTATTTTCCAGGTCAGTGGTTTTTCCCATGAGATATTTCACATTGCCTTCTAATCTTTCGTTTGTTTAGATCTGCTTAACAGCATCTTGATTTCTCATAAAGTCATTAGCTTCCATTTGCTCCAGTCTAACTCTGAAGGAATGAATCTCCTCAGTGAACTTTTGAGATTCTTTTTCCATCTGGCAAATTCGACTTTTTAAGGCATTCTTCTCCTCATTGCCCTTTTGGGCCTCCTTTGCCATTTGAGGTAGTCTATTTTTTAAGGTGTTTTCCTCAGTCAGGCTGTTGACCCTCATTTCATACTTTTCCTGCATCCTTCTCATTTCTCTTTCTAATTTTTCCTCCACTTCTCTTATTTGATTTTTAAAGTCCTTCTTAAGGTCCTCTATGGCCTGCAACCCATTCATGTTTTCCCCTGGGGCTTTTGGAGCAGGACTTCTGACCTCACAGTCCTTTTCCTGCTCTATGCCCCCAAAATAGGAGTCTAGGGTTGCATTTTTCTGTTTCCTTTGCCTTGGCATGTTGCCACTTAATTGCTTGACTTTTGGGCTTGTTGCCACACTATGGCTTTAAGGCCAGCTAGAGGAATTTTCGTCCCGAACGTGTGGGGGGCAACTTCCGTTTCTGGCAAGCTGTAAACCCACCCACAACTTCCACCCTAGATCACAATCCAGATCCAGGGAGGTTAAAGCAAGAGCGATTGCCCCCCAAGACTGATCGCTGGATCTCCCCACGATTTGTAGGCTGGGAGCCAGACCTGCCTCTGAAAGCTACAAAATGGCGTGTCTCCTCAACGGCTTCTAGCCCCCAGGGGAGGGAGCTGACGCATTCCCCAAATACAGGCCCCAAAGTCCATAGGACACTAACCTCTTACTTTGTCCTAGGCATGTCTATGTTGATAATTCTGGAATCCCCACAGCTCCTGGGGTTCTGGGGTTCCTCCAGCCGGCTGCTGGCCCTGCCGCCCTGGAGCTAAAACCTCGGCTCACGCGGACCTGGGCTCAGCTCGGCTGGGCTCCTTCGCTCTGCACTCTGTGCGCTGCCGGCTCCCAGACCGCTGCGCTGGTCCTTCCTGCAGGGCTGCTGGGCTGTCCTCAGCGGGAGGTTAGCTTCTCTGTGTCGTTCTGTGGGTGCTGGGCCTCCAGAAGTTGTTCACAGTCCTTTTTTACATAGTTTGTGAGGAATCTGGGGGCAGAGAGGCTTGGAAGAGCTGTTTCTACTCCGCCATCTTGGCTCCGCCCCCTAGATCTGCTTTTCTAAAGGAAAACAACTCAAAATGGCTTAACAAGCTTACTTTAATCAATCAAACATATCGTTTACCTAGTTCAGGGGAAAAAGGTCAGCACCCCCAACTTCAAAGTATATAGACAGAACTTACAAGACAGAGAAACAAACAGATCAAGCAGACAGGCTTCCAAACTGTCCAACCATTACATTAATACCCAATTACAGTTACCAGAGAGGGAAGCATCAACATCTGGGTTTTCAAAGCCAGGGGGCTCTCAATGGCTGCCCAGAGTCTCATCTGGTCAAATCACACAACACTTCTCAAAGTGATCCCCAAAGCAAAGCCTCACATCAGGGATTATATGGCCTTCTCCTGGCTCAGAGAATGTAACCACTCTCTTGAACGACTGCCCAATCACATAGCATCAAGGTGTGGTCATTTCTGAAAACCAAGCCTCCTACCACAGGCTCCATGTGACCACATTCAGCCTATTAGGGGGCAGAGTATATTTTCAAATCAAGGAAGGTTCTCAGAGTCTCTTAAGCAAATCAAAGGGCCTAGGGGCAGGGAAGATCTTTAAATCTGCATTTCCATTATACCTCCCCAGCTCATTTTACAGATGAGGAAACTGAGGCAAACAGGATTAAGTGACTTGCCCAGGGTCACACAGCTAGTGTCTGAGGCCAGATTTAAACTCAGGAAGATGAGTCTTCTTGATTCCAGACCTGGTGCTCTATGTGTTATAGGATGTAGGATCTGCCCTGGGTTTAATATTCTCATGTATAATACATATAAACATATATACACATGCATGTCTATTATATATATCTGTATGAGTGTATATATATATATATATACATATATATGTATATATATATATACACACATACATACATATTTGTCTACAACATAGTGGATATCCAGACCTAGTGGACAGGGAGGATAATCTGGGCAGCTAGGTAGTGCAGTGGATAGAGTGCTGGGACTCAGGAAGACCTGAGTTCAAATTTGGCTTCAAGACACTTAGTGGCTATGTGACTTTGGGAAAGTCCCTTAACCTCTGTTTGCTCCAGTTTTTTCAGCTATAAAATGAGGATAATAACACCTATCTCACGAGATTGTTGTGAGGATTGATAAGGAATGTTTAAGAGGTCCCCTGTTGTGAGGATTGATAAGGAATGTTTAAGAGGTCCCCTGAACCTGGATCAAATGAGGTAATTGTAAAGCATGTAATAGTGCTTGCTGCATAGTATGTGCTATATAAACACTAGCTGATATTATTACTGCTGCCTCTGACATATACTGGCTTTGTGACTAATACAAGTCACAACCTCTCAGTCCCAGGGGTCAGCAAACTATGGCTGTAGGGCCAAATTCCACCCTTGGAAAGGTAAGAATTTTTTTAAAATTTTCAAATCAAAATAAAACTTTTTTTTTTAAAGTAAAAAAACTTTGTTCGTTTACCACTGACCCCTATTCTAGGCAGCTCTCTATAACTTTAAGTTGCACAGAAGGTGCTGACCTTCATTGGTGCAGAGAATTTCCTCTTTAGAAACTTCCCTGGATCAATGAAATCACATGTCAAGGCCCTATCCCTCTATCTCCCCCACTGCCTAGCACAGATCTTTGCATAGAGCTGGGGTTTTAACAGATAACTGGTGAGTGGGTAAGTGGATGAAATGATGATACCAAAGGATATAACAGAGACCTTGTTGGCCTATGGGTTCATCTTTTGTATGGTTAGCAGGATCTTCTTTCTGTAATGCTACCCCCACGCTGACTTTCTAATTACCCCGTTTGCCTCACCAGCAAATCATGTTTTTTGAATGGTCATTAACCCTTTTAGGCTGGAGGAATTGGTTTATTATACAGGATATGCCCAGGAGGTGCTGGGTAAACCCTCCTTGTGTCTCAGTAACCAGATGGGAGATTTCCTTGGCAAGGTTAACCCCTTGTTAACAGGATGAGGCCTTCTTCTGGCCTTACTGTCTGTTTGTTAAAGCATAAACTTGCCTCATATCTTGTCCACACTGGCCCACTGACAACATATTAAGGATGTTAGGTTGAGTTCAGCCATTGGGGACTCTACACTTCAGTTAGGCCATTAAAGGAAGGAGCTAGACAGAATGAAAGAGGTGATAGAGAAAAGCGTGTTGGACACATGCTGACATACTGAGTCTAGTTTCCTGGAGGGAAGCCAGTGTGGCCATGTAGTCCCACTGGAGGCCTGCCTAGTGCCAACTCCCTGTTAATTCTGATTCAGACCAAAATGAGAAACTTGAAATCATTGAACACTTAACAAATGGGGGTTTGCAAGAATATACAAGAAGGACCCAATGGCACTTAGATTCTATAAATGTCCCTCCCCACCTCTCATATCTAGTCATCAAGGCAAGCAAGGTATGGTGACTTCAGACATTCACTGAGTTAGAGGGGCCTTGATTCCATATTGCTGGGACTTTTATACCCTTAGGAAAACAGTAAACAGAGTCAAGGGAGGCAGGGCAGGGGACAAATTTGTTTACTTATAGGAAAAAACTAATCCTTGTTACTGGAAACATGGAAACACTGATCCTTTAACACATGACTTCTCTGGGAAACCAGGTACATCAAGGAGCTGCAAGACCTAGGAGACCAGGGAAATGCCTGGCCTCAGAGCTGATAGCAGGAAGAGTTCCTAGGCCAAGTGTGGATCTCTCAGAACATGAGTTGGTAGTAGTGACAAGGGAGCTGAGGAGCTCCTGCACACATCAAAGGAGCTTCTGGATGACAGTGATTTCCTAGACTGAGTAGGACCTAGCATCTCAAAGCACCATGATATCGGGGAACAAAACTGGACCTTGCTCTTTGCCAGTACTGTTGTGAACTGTGCGAGGTGGGGGACTTGATTGACTATCTAGCCTAATTTCCATCTGTGTATCTATGTGTCTGTAGAGGTCAATCCTATAGTTATATTACTTTAGAAAATTAAGGTAAACTGAGAGACAGTGGTCTGAGCAGGGTCAATTTGTGTTAGGCCAGCAGTCGCCAATTGGATCAGTAACCTCTCTCAGTGATCAAAGGTAGGGCTTACTAGCCTTACTACAGTTTTGGGGACTACAGAGTTGGGTAGGCAAGGAAGACAATTGACTTGGTTACAGAGGAGACAGAATTGTGGGGGATTGGTTATTTAAAAAAAAAAGTGGACAAGCACACCCAGATGAGGCTATTGACCACCCTACTCTGACAATTAAGGAACATTCATTGTTTTATGGTACCCATCAGCATCTTGCAGACCTTGTTAGTGGAGCTGAGTTAGCCTCCCTGGCACCTAGAAGGGTTTGTTAGGGAGGTAAGACTCTCCTTAAGTGAACAAGGACAGGCAAAGATGGACAGTATATCTTGGGGAAATGTACCAGGTCAGCATGTAGGCCATCAAAGATAGCAAGCATATGTTATGGAATGTTCCAGGAGCTGGAAGTATAAGGGATAACAAGTTTTCTTTTAAGTAACTCAGAGGGGGAACTGAACTTCTGTGACTGAGAAATGTTAACTGAGTCCACGTGCAAGGTTAGAGGTAGTGGACCAGACTCCCTGGTTCTGCATCCAGGGAGTGGACCCAGACCTGCATCCCTCAAGTGTAACAGATTTCCATGAGATAGGAATAGAACAATGATTAGTAGAACTGGATTTCTGAACTTAACTCATTACAGGCCAGCTGAATTCAGAGACAAAGTTTAGAGAGAAAGAATCATGACTTCTTAAGCAGGTACAGGACAAAATCAATTAACTGTAAAAGGATCAGTTATAAAATGCTACAGATCAATATAATTCCTTCAGTAGTACTATATGTCTAGGGTAGAGGTGTCAAATGTGAATGCTATGGGGGAACCAGATTAAAATATAATTAGGAAATATTTTACAAAAATAAATAAAAATACAATAGAACACAAATAGCGTAAATATATAGTTTTCACTGTAAGTGGTGTCCAACTCAAAGAGAAATGGAGGCCACTAAACCATAAATATGGATGCTAGGAGCATATTGACTTTAAAGTGTAATATATTTTATTATACTTTTAATTTATTTTGTCTAATATTTCCCAATTATATTTTAATCTTGTTTCCACACACCTGGTACTGTTGGTTGTCTTCTGTGGCTTTGTGTTTGACACCTGGGGCCTAAAAGACCATATATGACTTTGAGAGAGATGAAGGCCCACTTAGTAAAGAAAGGAGCTTGTCTCACATGTTATGAACCTGGGTACAAGTCCTCTATATTTCCTATCGTTTTTCTTATTTGTGGAAGTCTAGACATAAGCTGGGCAGCTAACTAGTGCAGTGAATAGAGTCTGGGCCTAGAGTCAGGAAGACCTGAGTTCACATGTGGCCTCATACACTTACTAGCTGTGTGATCCTGGTCAAGTCACTTAACCTCTGCCTCAGAGGTTAAGTGCAGCTTTAAATGGGGAGAATAATAGTACCTGCCTCTCAGGATTGGTGGATCAAATAAGATAATAACTATAAAACACTTAGCCCAGTGCCTGGTAAAAAGCAAGCCCTTTGTATATATTACCTATTATAAATAGAAGAGACCTTTTACAGATGAGAAACTGAATCTGAGAGATTTTAGTTACTTGCACAGCTGGGATTGGTAACTGAGGTCCTCCAGCTTGAGTGTGATGCGTTTCCTAGTTCCCATTTTACATCTGTCTTGGGCTGATTTTGAGGCATTTTGCCATGCTTTTTATTTGGTTCCCCTTCCTGTTTTAGGCACCATGGCATTAACTATTTACTACTCAAAAAACCAAGATAGGGGCAGCTAGGTGGTAAAGTGAATAGATCACCAGCCCTAGAGTCAGGAGGACCTGAGTTCAAATTCAGCCTCTCTCTCTCTCTCTCTCTCTCTCTCTCTCTCTCTCTCTCTCTCTCACACACACACACACACACACACACATGCTATCTGTGTGACCTTGGGCAAGTCCCTTAACCCCAATTGCCCTAACTTCCCTCCTCCAAAAAAAAAAAGCAAAAAAATAAAAAACAAAACAAAAATTAAAACTGACCAAGAAAAGTAATCATTAGAAATGGTAAATAGAATGTTCATCTGACCTCTGGTGCAGCCACTGATGTTCAATTTCTTTATAATTATAAAATGCCTGAACAAAACGTTTGAATGGCCTACACACAGGACAGCTCCTCCTTCTCGGCTTTGAAATGCTGGACTGAGGTTAGCTTCACTCCTCCATGCCAGGAAGACTCTGGGTATTTTACAGGCTCAGCTTATTTTAACTGGAGCTTAGCAGCTGCTTTTCATCTTATCACTGGCATCCCTCAACACTTCCCCAGGCTACTCCTTTTTTTCTTAGACTCAACATTTTTTCCTTTTATGATATATACTTATGTTTAAAAAAATTCTTTTGAATATCCCCTGAATTATTTAACATTTATCAACAGATTGATACTCTGTGGAGAGCCTTGTTTTAGGGAAGCTAAAATAATAATAACTCTGTTAGCTTGTATATAAGGGGTAGGGTTTTTTTGTTTGTTTTGTTTTAGGCCCAGTCCTATGATTTCACTACAGTAGGGAAATTCCCTCAACCAACCAAGGTTAATAAGGGCAACCCATTGCAGCAGTTCCAATGAGGGCTATTTATGTGAGTTCTAGGAGTTTAAAATTGAGGCCTGACCAGTTTTTCAAACTCATTTTAACTCTTACTTGGTTGACAAAAGCTAAACTGACAGCCACACTCTGGAAGGGGAAGGAGAAAAATACCAGACAAAAGGCCAAATGAGGCTAATCGGAGGATTATCTTTACTGGGCTGGAGGCAGAGGGGATGCTATGGGTTACAGGTTTGAGCCCAGATTGCGGGGAAGGGCATGGCAGCTCCACACCTGGCATCCTAGCTGGCCCTTTTTGTACAGGAAAAGTCTGATCTCCAACGCATGTTGGGGCAGTAACCCTGGGTTTTTGATGGGCTCTAGGATGGTGATTTGGGGCTAAAGAAGATGTTATCTAGTATTTTTAAATTTTTTTTTTCAGCATGGTAATTGATGGTAGGGGAAATAGAGGGAGAAAGGAAGTAGGGAGAGAATCTGACATCCCCATGGCTGACTTTAGACTTTCCTTTACCCTTTCCTTTCTTTTCCCCTTTCCTTCCTTTTCCTTCCTTTTCCTTTCTTTTACTTTTCCTTTCCTTTCCTTTCCTTTCCTTTCCTTTCCTTTCCTTTCCTTTCCTTTCCTTTCCTTTCCTTTCCTTTCCCTTTTCCTTTCCTTTTCCTTTTCCTTTCCTTTTCCTTTCCTTTTCCTTTCCTTTTCCTTTGCTTTCCTTTTCCTTTCCTTTCCCTTTCCTTTTTCCTTTTTTCCTTTCCTTTCCTTTCCTCACCCTCCTCCTTCCCCCACTCCAGCAAAATAGGGGCTTGTTCTTTTTTTTTTTTAAGCAATTGGGGTTAAGTAACTTGCTCAAGGTTACACAGCTAGTCATTATTTATGTGTGGGTGCTCATTTTCTGAGGCCGGATTTGATCCCAACTCCGAGGCCGGCGCTCTTACTCACTGCGCCACCTAGCCGCCCCTTTTAGGGCAATTGGGGTTAAGTAACTTGCCCAAGGTCACACGGCTAGGTTTTTGTTTGTGTGGGTTAAATGTCTGAGACCGGATCCGAACTCAGGTCCCTCTGACTCCAGGGCCGGCTCTCTACTCACTGCACCACCTAGCCGCCCCTAGGGGCTTGTTCTTTATGGCTTTGGTTGGGTTTCTGAAAAACTTGGTTCAACACTGGTGGTCATGAGCTCATACAAAGAGCAAAGGTGTCAACATTTGTTCATGGCTTGAATTTTTTATATCTTAACTCTCATTCAGTTTCCCATCTGAAAAAGTTAACATTCTTTAGGAATTTTGGCTGATAGGGGGTATGGTGGAGAGAGTGCTATACTTGGAGTTAGGAAGTCCTGAGTTCAAATTCTTCTCAGACAGGATGTAGATATATGACTCTTGGCAGTTCACTTAACGTGTTTCAGCTTCAGAGATGTGAAGATCAAATAAGTTATTCATAAAGTCCTTTGCAAACCTTAAAGAGATATAGAAATGTTAGTTATCATTATTTCATATTTTGGGATTTCTTGGATCTTAGAGGCAGGTCAGAAGGCAGAATAGGCCCTAAATAATGCAGGTTCTCCGTAACTGTTAGCCTTACAGAGTTTCCCAGCCTATAGAAGGTTAAGTGAATTACCCAGGGTCACAGTGCATTCATGGTAGAACCAGGACCAGAACCCAGACAGGTGTTATGTTAATGGAATTTAAGATTTTCCCCACCCATTAAGAGGCCTCAGGTGGAGCCCATTAAAGGGAAGCTTGCTCAGTTGTTCAGAAAGGCTCTCTTGATCCAGGGATGTATGTAAAGTGTATAGTAATATTGCTTTGATTCAGGCATTCAGAGCCCTGTTTGTTAGTCTTTATTTCTTTGCTTGTATTTTCTCTGAAGTTCAGGGTACTACCTTTCCCCATTACTAGTGAATGTAAGTAAAAAAGATTATTGATCCCTTAAATAGCTGTCTTTCCTAGTAAAGCAGATCTAAGAAACTTGGGCTAACAGGTCTTCTGGATTCCTCATAGGATCCTCTGTCCTTTACATCTTGCTGCTTCTTGTGTAACATATTATATTATAAAATGATTTCCTCAACATAAGCTTCTAGGGGAAAGTAAAGTATCTTAGGTAACTGGAATGCTCACAGAATGAGGAAGTTAGTTTTCTAGCTAACTCAGGGTTCATGGGAAAATCCTTCTAATATGTATGATTGCTATCTTGCCTTAATTAGTATTTAGTTGTTGTTCAGGCGTCTGACTTTTTGTGACCTTGTTTGGGTTTCCTTGGCAGAGGTACTAGAGTGGTTTGCCATTTTCTTCCCCAATTCATTTTACAGATTAGGAAACTAAGGCAAATGGGATTGAGCAACCTACCCAGGGTCACACAGTAAGTGTCTAAAGCCAGATTCAACCCAGGTCTTCCTGACTCCAGGCCCAGTGACTTTCTGGTAAGTGTCTGAGGCCATATTTGAACCTAGGGTTTCAATTGACTGGGAGCTTCCCACCCCTGCCCACAGGGCTCTCTAAAGTAGATTTGTATCTAGAAGGGCCAACACTTTCATTTTACAGATGAGGAATTGAGAGCCATAGAACTCAAGAGACTTGCCCAAGGTCACACAGTCAAGTCAACCAGCTTATTAAAGCATTTTCTATGTGACCACTGTTCTCTTTAGTTCTGGGGTTACAAAGAAAGGTAAGACAACTAGTCTCTAGCTCTCCCATTCACAACTTGTAAACAGCTTGATAGATACATGCTGCTAAAGGGTTAGAGGAAAGGCTTTCTGAGAGGGGAATGAATTGGAAAAGCTGGGGGTCCAGGAGTAGCTTTCTGGAGTGGGTGGGAGTTGAGCTGAGTCACATAGAAAGAGGCAGGTGGAGAATTCTATGCAAAGAGCAAAGAGATGGAGTCATGTTTGGGGAACTGCACATAAGCCAGTATTGCTGAGCATACAGTACATGGAGAAAATTAAGGCCCAAGGCCTCTAACCCCAAATCCAACATACTTCCCACTGATCCCATTCCTACTATTTTGTTAGTGAACTAACCCAGTGATTTACCTCGATGGGGCAGAATACTGGGTCAGGTTCTCCAGAGGTTACATTTGAGAACTCAGCTTCTAGGTTCCCTGGCATGGACAGCCTTGACCACTGAGCTGTTTTGGGCTCAAATCATTTAGAGCTTATTTGTCAAAGTTTATACATGGACAGAAGCAATGAAAATCAATGGGAGTCGAGCCGTGCTGTTTGCACCCATCCCTAGGCCCATCTTCACCCATTCTGCCCTTGTGTATTGTCAGTTGCAGCCTCTTGTGGTTTTCAAAGGTTCAGCAATATATTTTAGGTCACAATGAACCATAATGCTGCACGTCAGAATAAACCTAAGTTTGTTAAGCTTTCATTTGTGTAAAATCTTTACACAGCCCTTCAGCCTATTAGAATAATTTTCAGTTTATGCTGAAAGTTCAGGTAGAAATGATTTGTTGTACTGCAGTTCAAACAATGATGGAAACAACAGAAGCAAACAAAAAGTGAGTGAGTAATGTGGCTGTAGGCATTGTGGCCCCTGAGTTAGGGAGACAGGTCCAAGCTCCGCCTCTGACTCATACAGGCCACCTTGAACAGGATTAGTCAACTAACCTCTCAGTGCCCCAGGAAATGCTAATATCACAAGTTGCAAAGTTCACTCTCTGAATGAATAGTGAGGAGTTTTCTCACAGGGAGTTTTCTTAACCAATGAAATTACAGTTTTGATTAACAAATAAAAGCATAATTTGTAATTCTTTAAGGAGGGGGGAAAAGCCAAGATCAGAAATACCTCATGCATGTCCTTCAGTTCAGTTTCATCATCCCACGTGAGATTAATCCGTCTTACACTGGATGCCAGCATTGTGACATTCATATATGGCTGGGGGAGCAGGTAGGAATTTTATATTTAGCTAAAGATCGACTTTCACAGGAGTTTGAAGAGACTTTATTCAGTTTCTGGTGCTAGTTCCTATGTTGCTATTTTTACCGTTTAATTTAGTCACATATATTTCCTAATTTTGTCCTGTGGAGCAGTCTCCAAGGTCAGTAACAATTTTAAAAGGTACAGAATTGGGAGGCTAAGTGTTGCAGTAAATAGGGCGCTGAGTCTGGAATCAGGAAGACGTGTGTTCAAATGCTGACTCAGACACTTCCTAGCTAAGTGGTCCTGGGCAAGTCAGTTCCCCTCCCTCAGCTTCTGTTTCCTCATCTGTAAAATGCAGATGATGGTAATAATAGGACCTACTTCCCAGTGTTGTTGTGAAGATCAGATAAGATATTTGTGAGGCTCTTTGCAAACCTTAAAGTGCTATATCAGAGCTGGCTGTTACTATCTTCTAAAAATTATTTATTTTTAACATTTCATTTTTTTAAAATTTTGTGTTCTGAATTCTATCCCTCCCTCCCACTCCTCTCCCACCCATTGAGAAGGCCAGAAATGTGATCTCAGTTATACATTCAAAGTCATGTAAAACATTTCCAGCTGTGTTCCAAAAGAAAACACACACAAACATTTCCATATTAATGCTAGCTATTATTAATATTAAGGACTGTTCTCTAAAAGTCATATTGCATGGAGGGGCATTCACAGAATCACAGAGTAGGAAGGACCTCAGCAGTCCTGACCAACCTATACACAAGGAATCCTTCCTATAACATACTCCCAGGTGGTCATCCATTCTCTTTGGGAAGACCTCCACTTACAGGGAACATGCCCATCTTGAGGCGGCCCATTCCACTTTTGGTCAGCCATAACTTGGGGGCACAGTGGATAGAGCACCAGGCCTGATGTCAGGAGGACCTGAGTTCATATCTGGCATCAGATATCTACTAGCTGTGTGACCTTGGGCAAGTCACTTCAACTTTTAGCCTCAGTTTCCTCATCTGTAAAATGAGCTGGAGAAGGAAATGGCAGACCTCTCCAGTATCTTTGCCAAGAAAACTCCAAATAGGGGACACAAAGAGTTGGACATGAATGAAGAGCAACAACAAATTTTGGGGATATTTTTTCCTGACATCAAGCCTAAGTTGGCCTCCTTTGCATCTTCTACTCATAGCTTCAAGTTTTGCTTTCTAGGGTCATACAGAACAAATCAAATTCCTCATTTATATGACAGTCTTTCACATACCTGAAAGCAGCTGTCATGGACTATGCCCTTCCCTCTGCCCCCAATTCTCTTCTCCAGGCTAATTATCTCCATTTCCTTCAACCACTTTTCATATGATATGAACTCCATACCTTCCCTCAATAAACATTTATTAAGCACCTACTTATTAAATATCTTCTGTGTGCCAGGCAGTATGGTAAGACTGAGAATACTAAAAGAGGCAAAAGACAGCCCCTGCCCTCAAGGAGCTTGCATTCCACCATCTGCCCTGTTCTAAACATTTCTTTAGCTTTTCAATATCCTTCTTGAACTATGGAGCCCAGAACTGAACACCATTTTCAGATGAAATTTGATGAGAGCAGATTACAGTAAGATTCGCACCCTCTTTATTTTTGGAAGCTCAGCTACTCAGAATGCAGCCCAGTATCAGATTAGCTTTTTTATCTGCCATATCATATTCCTCTAATATTGAAATTGAAGGCCACTCAGACCCTCAGATATTTTTCAGAACAATTTCACTATGACCATGTCCCACTGTCTTTACTTGCAAAATAGATTTTTTTTTATATACAAGTGTAAGACTTTTATCTTTTATCCGATCACACAGTAAGATTCAGCCCAGGGCTCTAGCTTTTCAAGATCCTTTTTTATTCTTACTCTGTCATCTGTTATGTTTTCTGTTATAGTTTTGTGCCATATGCAAATTTAATGAGAATGCCTCCTATACCTTTATCTAAGTCAGTTCCAGACAGCAGGATTTTATTGTCTATAGTGCAGAGCCTACATGCAATTAAGGGTATGTATGCCTTGTGGCACCTGATACCCTCACATACTTTGCTGTGCCCTGTCCTCCTTTGTACCCTGGAGAACCTGCATTTCCGCTGAAACCTGTTTGGTGGATATCATCAACCCCTCTGTTTACAGATAAAAAATATCATCTAATTAAATGCCACAAATTTAGCACAACAGAAACATACAAAATAATCCTAAATATGTAATATATACATAATATAATTTATTAAATAATCCTAAACTATAACAGCTATAGCATATTTATAATAAATTAGTTGGGATTTTTAATCTTTTTCAAATGACATTTGCATGATAGGAGTGTTAGAAAAGCCGAAGGATTAATTTAAGTTTAACTAGACTGCTTCAGGTAATGAGAAATCACGTGTAGAATTCAGATCAGAGGGGCCAGTGGTCACAGGTTATCTGTTTAGTCAGTTGAGAGGAATCCAACCCTGACTCAGAAATCCCTAGCTTCACTCCTAGATTAGTCATGTGTGTGTGTATTCATAGGGGAGGGAGAAGATGGTGGATTGAGGTCCTAAATACAAGGTAGACACTTCTTAGCCCTCCCTGTGATGTTGCTTTGGAGGAAGGAAAACCATACATTTCAAGTTATGTCCTCATTTGATCCTGGTACATTTAAGGTTGTATTTCCATTGTTGGGTAAATTGTAAATTACTATTCTTCTAGATGAATGGTATCATGGTTTAATGTATACAGAACCTCAGAGTCAGGAAGGCCTGACTTCTTGACTGTAACTGATACTGACTGGGTAACCCTGGGCAAGTTACTTGACTTCTGATTGCCTGAGTTTCCTCAACTTTGATTTTTTGAGCAGGTGCTAATCTGTATTGGTAGTGGGAATTTCTACACTGGAAGTTCCCTATAACAATGAAATCACTGGTCTCATAACCAAAACCAAAAGAAAATTGTCATAGACGAAATAGTTTAGACTCTATTTCTGTAACAAAACGTGAGAATGAAATATGTGTCCAAATTCACTTTTAATTTGCTTGAATTTTTTTTAAGGTATATGCATATGATGAAGAGTAAATTACTCTATACATACTAAGGATCGTAGATTTAGAGCTAAAAAGGATCTTAAAGGCCATCAAGTCCAACCCCTTCATTTTGTAGGTAGGGAAACTGAGGCCAAGGCAAGGTTAAGTGACTTGTACCTGGTCATACAGAAAGCAAGATCTGAACTCAGGGCTTCCTGACTCCAAAACCAGCAGCTATCCATTGTAAGACCTCACTGCTCTGAGTAGTCCTGAAAGATAAAGATCTTAAATGGTAAATTTAATTTAAATTAAATAGTAACTTGACCTTTAACAATTATGGGCATTTACCTTTTGAAAAAATTTCCTCAGTCAATTTGCTTTCATGGGCCAACAAACAAGTAAACAGTCGAGTTAGACTCTCTCATCAGAAAATAGAAAACTCTTTACCTTTTAGCTAATTGGAAATGGGAGTATCAGGCCAAAACAATAAGTACTGTGAAAAGGGACAGCATAGCCTCACATGACTGTATGGAGGAAAGGGGTTTTCTATTCCTATAAAGAACCTCAATTCAAAACTGATATATTTCTTTTAAAGGGACAGTATACCTAGTAATCAATAAATGGGCCATAGAATTTGGAATGTCTTATTGTGAAGTGAGAAGCAGAGATTAAGGGCACTTGCAAGAAAGGATCTGACCTGATTAGATTTAAAATATAGGAAAGAAAATAAGAAGAACATAGAACTTTTGCTACCTTCTTCATCTCTTCATTCTTCATCTCTTCTCTCCCTTTCCTGGGTGACAAATGTGAGCCTGGATGCAGCTTTTTGCTTGTCTGGTTTTGTACTATAAGTGAGAACTCACATTTTTCTTTTTTAAATAAATTTTCATTTCATCAATTTTTTCTCAATTACATGTAAAAAATTTTTTTAACATTCATTTAAAAAATTTTGAGTTCCAAATTCTTTCTCTTCCTCCTGTTTCCCCCACGCCTGGAGAAGGCAAGCAATATGATATTGATTATACATGTAAAACACATAAAACATTTCCATATTATCTGTGTTTCAAAAGAAAACACATATACACACACACACACACACACAAAATAGATAGCTTTAATTTCTTTGTCTGAAAACTGCCTGTTCATATCCTTTGACCATTTATCAATTGAGGAATGACTTGTATTCTTACGAATTTGACTCAACTCTATATATTTTAGAAATGAGACCTTTTTCAGAGACACTGGTTGTTAAAACTCTTTTACAGTTAATTTTCAATGCATTGACTTTGTGCAAAACCTTTTTAATTTAATGTAATCAAAATTATCCATTTTGCATTTAATAATATTCTCTGTCTCTTGTTTGGTCATAAACTCTTCCGTTCTCCATACATTTGACAGGTAAACTATTCCTTACTCTCAGTTGTTTGTAGTATCAGCCTTTATATCTAAATTGTGTACCCATTTCAATTTTATTTTGGTATATGGTGTAAGATGTTGGTCTGTGCCTAGTTTCTGCCATACTGTTTTCCAGTTTTCCCTGTAGTTTTTGTCATATAATGAGCTCTTATCTCAAAAAGCTGGGTTTATCAAACAGCAGATTACTATAGTCATTGACTACTGTTTTGAGTACCTAACCTATTCCACTGATCCACCACTCTATATCTTAGCCAGTATCAAGTAGCTTTGATGATTGCTGATTTATAATATGATTTAAGATCTGGTATGGGTAGGCCATCTTCCCTTGCATTTCTTTTCATTAATTTCCGTGATATTCTGGACCTTTTGTTCTTCCAGACAAATGTATTTTTTTTTCTAGCTCTATAAAATAATTTTTTGCTAGTTTTATTAGTATGGTACTGAATAAGTAAACTAATTTAGGTAGATTTTTATTTTTATTATATTAACTTGGCCTACCCATGAGCAACTAATGTTTTTCCAGTTATTTAGATATAACTTTATTTGCACACACAAGAGAAAAAAAGAAACTAAAAAAGAGTATATTTGATCCGTATATAAAGTTCATCTGATCTCTCTCTGAAAGTGGATAGCATATTTTATTCTGGGTCCTTTGGAATTATCTTGGATCATTGTCTTTATCAGAGTAACTAAGTCTTTCACAGTTTATCATTATTATAGTATTGCTGTTGCTATGTACAATATTCCGGTTCTGCTCACTTCACTTGCTATCAGTTCATATAGATCTTCCCAGGTTTTTCTGAAACTATCCTGCTCATTATTTCTTATAGCACAATAATTTTCCAACACAATCATATACCACAATTTGTTCAACCATGTCCCACTTTAGGGGCATCCCCTCAATTTCTGATTCTTTGTCACCCCAAAAAGAGATGCTATAAATATTTTTGTACAAATAAGTCATTTTTACTTTTCTTTGATTTCTTTGAGATACAGATCTAATAGTAGTATTGCTGGGTCAAAGCTAAGTATAGCTTTATGGCCTTTTGGATTCTCCAGAATGATTGAGGTAGTTCACAACTCCAGCATTGCGTTAGTGTCCCAATTTTTCTGCATCCTCTCCAGTATTTGTCATTTTCCATTTTTGGTCATGTTATCCAACCTGATAGTGTGAGGTGGTACCCCAGAGTTGTTTTAATTTGCTTTTTTTCTAAACAAAAATGATTTAGAGTGTTTTTTCATGTGTCTATCGATAGTTTTGATTTCTTATTCTGAACACTGCCTGTTTATATCTTTTAACTATCAATTAGAGAATGACTTATATTCTTATAAATTTGACTCAGTTCCCTACATATTTGAGAAATTAAGACTTTATTGGAGAAACCTGCTATAAAAATTCCTACCCCACCTCCCATTCCTTTTTCCTGTTTTCTTTTTCTTTTTTTTTTAAACAAATGCTTTGTTAACTTCTGTTTTACATCATTCATTTCCGCTAGATTTTGAGTTACAATCATTTCCCCCCCCTGTTTTTCTCCTACCCACCCTCCCAGAATAGCAGTCCCACAAGATATCGCTTCCTCCAATCTGCTCTCTCCCATACCTTCTCCCATACACCCTTCGACTTTTTCCATTAGAGGAAGGTGAATCTTTGTGTCCCAATGCCTGCACATCTTATCTCCCAATTACAAGCAAAAGAGTATTAATAATAGTATTTATATATATTTGAAACATTTAATCTTAAGACCTTGAATTTCAGATCCATTTCTTTCCTCCCTTGTCACCCATTCCCTCTGGGGAGATAAGTAATTCAGTATATGTTGTACATGTCTAGCTATGCAAAACATTATCATAGTAGATATATTGTACAAGGCTGCTTATAATTCCCTCCCACTCATCCCACCCCCCACCTGGTCCATTCCCTACATGATCCTGTCCCTCTTCTATAGTGGGTACTTCCAACCTCCCCTCCCCCCAAGGATGCCCTCCCATCCATCATCCCTCCTCTCATCCCTCTTCCCCCTATTCTGCTGTATGTTGAGATATCCCATTTAGTATGTATGTCATTCTCTCCCTGAACCAAATTCAATGTGAATGTGGTTTTGCCTTTTTGCCTTCCTATTCTCCCCCTCCCTTGCAACCACTTCCCCTTGCTTCTTCTACATGGGATAGTTTACCCTACCCTGTCTCTCCCCATCTCCTCTTGCCACTTTCCTCTCTCACCTCATAATTTCATCCCTTGAGTATTCTCCCTTCCCAACAAATTCAACCTATGCCCTCTATCCATATATAACTGTAACCATATACACACACATTCACATATGTATTCATATGACCACACCCCCTTCTTCCATTATTTTCATAGTGAGAAAGATATCATCAGTCACAGTTATTGTTTTTCCATATAGGAATGTAAATAGTTCAACTTTGATAAGTTCCTTTTGATTTCTTTTCCCTGATTACCTTCTCAGGCATCTCTTGCTTCTTGTGTCTGGATGTCAAATTTTCTATTCAATTCTGGTTTTTTCCTCAAGAATGCTTGAAAGTCCTCTATTCCACTGAATGACCATCTTTTCCCCTGAAACAAAATACTCAGTTTTGCTGGGTAGGTGACCCTTGGGTTCATTCCCAGATCTTTTGCCCTCTGGAATATCATATTGCATGCCCTTCGATCCCTCAGTGTAGAAGCTGCCAGGTCCTGGGCTATTCTGATTGTGTTTCCACAATATTGAAATTGTTTCTTCCTGGCTGCTTGGTGTATTTTCTCTTTGATCTGGGAATTCTGGAACCTGGCTATAATATTCCTGGGAGTTTTCTTTTTGGGATCTTTTTCAGGAGGTGATTGGTGGATTCTTTCAACCTCTATTTTGCCCTCTGGATCTAAAACATCAGGGCAATTTTCCTTGAGAATTTCTTGAAGGGTGATTTCTAGGTTCTTTCTTTGATCATGGCTTTCAGGTAGTCCAATAATTTTTAAATTGTCTCTCCTGGATCTATTTTCCAGGTCAGTGGTTTTTCCCATGAGATATTTCACATTGCCTTCTAATCTTTCATTTGTTTGGATCTGCTTAACAGCATCTTGATTTCTCATAAAGTCATTAGCTTCCATTTGCTCCAGTCTAACTCTGAAGGAATGAATCTCTTCAGTGAGCTTTTGAGAGTCTTTTTCCATCTGGCAAATTCGATTTTTTAAGGCATTCTTCTCATTGCCCTTTTGGGCCTCCTTTGCCATTTGGGTTAGTCTATTTTTTAAGGTGTTGTTTTCCTCACTCAGGCTGTTGACCCTCATTTCATACTTTTCCTGCATCCTTCTCATATCTCTTCCCAATTTTTCTTCCACTTCTCTTATTTGATTTTTAAAGTCCTTCTTAAGGTCCTCTATGGCCTGCAACCTGCTCATGTTTTCCCCTGGGGCTTTTGGAGCAGGACTTCTGACCTCACGGTCCTTTTCCCGTTCTGTGCTCCCAAAATAGGAGTCTAGGGTTGCATTTTTCTGTTTCCTTTGCCTTGGCATGTTGCCACTTAATTACTTGACTTTTGGGCTTGTTGCCACGCTATGGCTCTGCTGCCAGACAGGAATTTTCGTCCCGAACATGTGGGGGGACAACTTCTGTTTCCGGAAGCTGGAAACCCACCCATGACCTCCACCCTAGATCACAATCCAGATCCAGGGAGGTTAAAGCAAGAGCGATTACCGCCCAAGACTGATCGCTGGATCTCCCTACAGTTTGTAGGCCAGGAGCTGGAGCTGCTTCTGAAAACTACAAAATGGCATGTCTCCTCAGCGGCTTCTAGCCCCCAGGGGAGGAAGCCGATGTGTTCCCCAAATACTGGTCCCAAAGTCCATAGGGCACTAACCTCTTACTTTGTCCTAGGCATGTCTATGTTGATAATTCTGGAGTCGCCACAGCTCCTGGTGTTCTGGGGTTCCTCCAGCCGGCTGCTGGCCCTGCCGCCCTGGGGCTAAAACCTCGGCTCACGGGGACCTGGGCTTGGCTCCCCGCGCTCTGCGTGCTGCTGGCTCCCAGAGTGCTGCGCTGGTCCTTCCTGCAGGGCTGCTGGGCTGTCCTCAGTGGGAGGTTAGCTTCTCTGTGTCGTTCTGTGGGTGCTGGGGCTCCAGAAGTTGTTCAGAGTCCCCTTTTACATAGTTTGGAGGTAATCTGGGGGCAGAGTGGCTTGCGTGAGCTGTTTCTACTCCGCCATCTTGGCTCCTCCCTGCTCCTGTTTTCTTTCTAATTTTGGCTATAAAAACTTTTAAATTTTATGTAATCAAAACTAGCCATTTTACTTCCTTTGATCTTCTCTATCTCTTGTTTGGTCATAAACTCTTCCCTTTTCCATAGATTTGACAGGTGCATTTTCCCATGTTTCCCTAATTTACTTATATCATCCTTTATGTGAAAATCATTTATGTATCTTGACCTTATCTTGGTATATGGTGTGAGATATTGGTCTATACCTAGTTTCTTCCAAACTGCTTTCCAGTTTTCCCAGCAATTTTTGTCACATAATGAGTTCTTAACCCCACAAAGCTTGGATCTTTGGATTTATTGAACATTAGAGTACTATGGCCATTTATTATTATGTGTTTCTAATCTATTCCAGTAAGCGACTCCATTTCTTTCTTTTTTTTTTTGCCATTTTTTTTTTTTGGAGGGGGGAAGTCAGGGCAGTTGAGGTTAAGTGACTTGTCCAAGGTCACACAGCTAGTAAGTGTTGCATGTCTGAGGCTGGATTTGAGCTCAGGTCCTCCTGACTTCAGGGCTGGTGCTCTATTCACTATGCCACCTACCTGCCCCATCCATTCCATTTCTTAATCAATACTTGATCGTTTTTGTGATTACCACTTTGTAATATAGTTTAAAGTCTGGTATTGCTAGACCACCTTCCTTCACATTTTTTTTTCATTGATTCTCATGATATTCTTGACTTTTTGTTCTGCCAGATGAATTTTTTTATTATTTTTCCTAGCTCTGTAAGTTAATTCTTTGGCAATTTGATTGGTATGGCACCGAATAAGTAAATTAACCTATGTAGAATTGTTATTTTTAAATGGACTCAGCCTTCACATGAACTGTTAATATTTCTCCAGTTGTTTAGATCTGTCTTTATTTGTGTGAAAGGTGTTTTATAATTGTGTCCATATAATTCCCAGTTTGTCTTGATAGGTAGACTCCCAAGTATTTTCTTTTTTCTTTCTTTCTTTTTTTTTTTTTTTTTTTGGCTTTTTGGAGGGCAATTAGGGTTAAGTAACTTGCCCAAGGTAACATGGCTAGGTTTTTGTTTGTGTGTGCATTAAATGTCTGAGGCTGTATCTAAACTCAGGTCCTTCTGTCTCCAGGGCCGACACTCTACTCACTGTGCCACCTAGCCACCCCTCCCAAGTATTTTCTACTGCCTGTTGTTATTATGAATGGAATTTCTCTTTCTTCTGGGTTTTGTTGGTAGCATATAGAGGTGCTGATGACTTATGTTGTTTTATTTTATATTCTAAAACTTTGCTAAAGTTGTTTCAACTAGTTTTTTAGTTGATCTCTAGCATTCTCTTAGTATACTGCCATATCGAATGCAAAGAATGATTAACCTAGTTTCCTTATTTTCCATTTTTATTCTATTTCTTTTTCTCGTCTTATTACTATACCTGGAATTTCTAAAACAATATTGAATAATAGTGGTGAGAATGGATATCTTTCCTTCACCCCTGATTTTATTGGGAAGGCTTTAAGTTTATTTCCCCATTATAAAAAATGCTTGTTCTTGGTTTTAGATAGATACTACTTATTTTAAGGAAGACTCTATTTATTCCTAATTTCATTATTTTTGCAGGAGTTTTGTGTCTTCAGGTGTATTAAGACAAAGCCTCTATATTTATACATAGCACGTGAGATAGGATTGGTTTCCCTCCTACTTTGTGTCATAAAGAGAACTAGTCTTGTCATTAAAGGATCATGTGTTACTTTTTTTTTTTTTACCCTCATCAAATATCTATTCCCTCTGTCTCCCTCACGAAAAGTTGTACTTCTTTTGTTGAATGTGATCAAGTCAGCTAGGGCATGCTGGTAAATGTTTAACATGGCACTCGACAATACATTTTATCTGCATTATTAACATTTTCTTAAGTCTACGCAGAAGTGTCAAACTCTTGAAAACTCCTTTGGCAGGACCAGATTAAAATTCGTATGAAAAATGTTTAACAAAATAAATAAAAATGCATTACAATATAGATAATATTAATTTGTGGTTTTCTAAGTCAGTTTGTGGATAGCAGGGATCTAGGTTTCTATTTGAGTTTGATAACATTGGCCTAGACAACAAAACAAATCCATTTTTACATTTATACATTTATTGATTTATAAGGTGACTGCTCATGCTGAAAATATAACAATCAGCTCTTGAGTTTTTAATCAGCTGACTCCAGCATGCCCCTTGCATCAGCTCAAGGTTTTACTGACCCTTTGCTAAATGATCAGGAGAGTGACCCACTGGAAAGGGGAGTCAGAGCTTGGAAATCACTTCTAGGAGCAATGTTGACAACAATACAAATGTAGAATATGATGGTAGTTTTTAAAAAAGTTGAAATTTTCGTAATACCTTGTAGACACGGTATTTAAAATTGAAATTATTTCTCTACTTTGTTAGATGTGGGGCATCGTCATTGAGGGTATTTCAATTTCCTATTCCAAATTGCCTCTCATTCTGATTTTATGGTTCTGTCTGATTTTTGTCCATGTTTTTGCACAAATCACTCATAGAAGATGTATCCAAAGCATTGGGGGCCTTCTTCTGGTTCTTTAATATCTTGTGGCATTTGTGTAGCATTCCATTCTTTATTATCACTACTGGACTACATTTCCCTTCTGGTATCAAATGATATCTTTTATATAAATTCTCATGTGAAAACAGTTTTTTTCTTGACAATATGCTGTAGATTAGTTAAACCACTATGAAATTATTTGTTGCTATTGGGTCATTTGCTAGTTTGATTTTTCTGAGATCATGGTATTCTGTGATTTACAGCCTTCTTGCTGTTGGTCCTTCGTTTTCAAAGAGGATCAATGAGTTATAGATGTCCCTGCCTGTCATGCAGGAAACTGGGGTTTGATTCCCTGAGGAGGAGGCCTGACTGCTTGTTTTACAACTTTATGGCATTAGTTCAAGAATATTAGTGGTAAAAAGATGGGGTTTTAAAGCACCAAACTAGTTGAGATAATCAAAAGTGTACAGTTTCCCGACTATAAGGGTTCATGGATTGAGAGCTGGAAGAAACCTTATATTTGACCTCTTTTCTTCCTCCAGCTTAATTCTTCAACCATATCAGTGCTTATCTACAATATTTGTCCCTATTAGATACCCTGATGGATTGCCTTTAACGTGCATAATATAATCTTTAGAATATTCATTTTTATCCACTTTGTTTTGAATTGTGGATGGCTGGGCTGACTTCTTTTGAATTTTGGTTCTCATTTCCTGCTTGATGCAGTTAATCCAATGGCACTTGCAAATAGGTACATCTTGAGAACTTAAACATCAAGAGAGAATCCCCCTTGCTCTGAAGTCTGTGTAGGATATCATCCATGACACTGGGGTTCACCTTTCAGCAGATGCCTTTTTGTTTCAATCCTTATGTAATGTTGATATTCAATACATTATTGAATAAAGTAATCTCCGTGGTTATACCTGTCATAGAATATTCACGGTTTTAAAGTGGGTGGGAAACACCTCATTTGAGAATACATTTAATTCTACTGGGTTAAAATATGAGGGATGAAAAATTAATAAACATAGTGGAATCCATCTATACCTCTAAATTGTATGACTGAAAATGACAGAATCTCAGAGTTGAAAAGAATTTAATTAATTAATTAATTAAAAGGCCATTTAATCCAACGCAAATCTGAACAAAAATCCCCTTTACATCTTATTTGACAAGTGGTCATCATACTTTAAAGACTTCTAACGTGAGTGAACAGTTTACCTTCTGAGGCAATGCATTCTCCTTTTGGATAGCTTTGCTTATTTAGGTGGTTTTTGGTGTTTGGTGGTTGTGTTTTTGTTTGATTTTTGTTTTTTTTAGCGTCCAACTTAAGTCTCTTTACAGGAATCTAGGCAAGAGACAAAAATAAGCCAAGTTATCTCTAGTAAGTTTAAAAGTAAACCTAGAAGGAGGATGACAAACAGCAGAAAGATGGAAAAGATCTATTAAAAAAAAGAAAGAAAAGAAACTGTTTTCACTAATAAGGACAATGGAACCACCACACTGTGTTGGTTGGCCTTTTCCTCGTTTTTAAAACTGCTGATCATGGATGTAGGACCCTCTGACATATGAAATGTATAAGTAGATTTGACCTACATGACCAAGTTTCCAGCCCTAGAGAGACATTGTTGAAATTTACATTCAACATTCACAAAGACAATTGGAAATTACTAAATCTGCTCTCAACATAACCTTCCCTCCCCTCTCTTCAGATCCATCCATCCTTTCTTGAAAGTAGCAAAGAAGAGTATTCTGACTTTTTTCCTTTTTCATATTAAATTTTTAGATGTTTAAGGTAATCTTTTTGAAGGAAGGTTGCCTGTAGTCTTCCTCCTCTTCTGAATAATCAGTTAAGGAAGTGATTATCAATGATCCTTTCCCCTCCCTAAAACAATCACTAAGTGAGAGTGGTTTCTTTCATTTTGGAAAATATGAGATCATTCTCAATGAGACCTTTTATAGTAACATCCATTAAACTGAGTATGTATTGTCTCCTAATTCTTATTAAAAATAATTGTGTGTGTGTGTGTATTTCTCATCCAGGGGGCTGTAGTGTTCCAAGACTTATTTCAATGAATATAATAGAAGTAGGAAAGTAAGTAAAACTGTGTTGGCTTCTGTGTGCATAATTTCTTGGTGGGTTAGGTTAATGGGTGCCAATTTCTCTAGTTCAGCAACACACAAGGGAACAATACCTTTCCCTCCCTGAAGCCTAAAAGGGAAAGAACTAAAAATCTCTGAGCCTCCCTGTTTGTCTTGTTAATGAGATTCATTGATTTCTGCTAAACTAGTGTGAATGAAAAGCACAGGGAAGTAAACTCTTCCTTTGTCTCTTGTTTACTAGTAATTACTAGAACTAGGTAAGTCTCCTCCATAGTTGCATTATGCCAATGAATTTCTTTTTTGCAGCTCTGGCTACATAGGCTTTCTTTTTTTTTAACTCCATGATTTTAGACAGAAAAATTTTATATTGAATTGAAAATTTAGGTGGGGTGGTGGTAAGCTAGATGGCTAAGAGTGATAGATTGTTGAATCAGGAACATTTGGGTTCAAATCCTGCTGCAGACACTTCTGAGTTATGTGACCCTAGAAAAATCACATATCACTTTCAGTCTCAGTTTCTTCAATGGGGCTAATAATATTACCTATTTCCCAGGGTTATTGTGAGGATCAAATGAAATGACATATGTACAGTGCTTCAGAAACCTTAAAACACCATGTAAATAATAAGTAGTATTTTTTGTCATGTTAAAGTGTCCCAGTTATACTGTTGGTAGAATTAATTGATCTAGCTCAGAGGGGTGGGGAGCCTGCTACTTAGAGGCCACATGTGACCCTCTAGGTCCTCAAGTGCAGTCCGTTGATTGAATACAAGCTTTACAGAATTAATCCCCATAATATAAAAGGATTTGTTCCATAAAACTTGAACTCTGTCAAAAGGCAGCACCCAAAGACTTAGAAGGCCACCTATGGCCTTGAGACCACAGGATCCCCACCCCGGTAGCTAAACTATACCCCAAAGTCACTAATTTATATACATATATGTGTGTGTGTGTGTATATATATATATACATACATACATACACACACACACACACACACACACACACACACACACACACATATATATATACATACACACATATATATATATATATATCCATTGACCCATTGATACCACTACTATAGTAATACACCCCTAGAGATTGAGAAGGGGGGAAAGAAACCAAGAGTTTTCTTTTCGGGATCTTTTTCAGGAGGTGATCACTGAATTCTTTCAACCTCTATTTTGCCCTCTGGTTCTAAAACATCAGGGCAATTTTCCTTGAGAATTTCTTGAAGGATGATTACTAGGTTCTTTCTTTGATCATGGCTTTCAGGTAGTCCAATAATTTTAAAATTATCTCTCCTGGATCTATTTTCCAGGTCAGTGGTTTTTCCAATGAGATATTTCACACTGCCTTCTATTTTTTCTTTTGTTTGGATCTGTTTAATAGCATCTTGATTTCTCATCAAGTCACTAGTCTCCATTTGCTCCAATCTAAATTCTAAAGGAATGATTCTTCTCAGTGAGTTTTTGAGATTCTTTTTCCATCTGGCAAATTCAGCTCTTTAAGGCTTTCTTCTCATTGGCTTTTTGAGACTCTTTTGCCATTTGAGTTAGTCTATTTTTTAAGGTCTTATTTTCTTCAGTCAGGCTGTTGACACACTTTTCAATGATTTTCTTGCATCATGCTCATTTCTCTTCCCAGTTTTTCCTCCACTTGTCTTATCTGGTTTTCAAAATCCTCCTTAAGCTCCTCTATGGCCTGTAACCAGTTCATATTTTTCTTGGAAGCTTTTGGTGAAGGAGTTCTCATTTCACTGTCTTCCTCCTGTTCCATGCTTTGATCCTTTTTGTCCCCAAAATAAGAGTGTAAAGTCAGATTGCTGTGCTTGCTTTGCTGCCTTTGCTTGCTCATGTTGCCACTCAATTACTTGACTTTTGAGCTTTTTGCCAAACTAGAACTCTGCTTCCAGAGAGGGGAGCTTTGTCCCATATTGCTGGGGTTTTCTCAGCTGCCAGAGCTATTAGTTGGCTGCCCTCTCTGAAGCCTCTACATGCTCTGGCAAACTGGTCACAAACCCCAGGACCACCCAGGACAGTGATCCAGATCTAAGCAGGTTAAAGCAAGAGTAATTACCCCTCAGACTGGACACTTAGTCCCCCTATAATCTGCAGGCCAGGAGCTCTGTAGCAGCCACATGGTAGTGGCGCTGCACCTCAGCCTCTTCTCCCTCCAGGGGGCCAAGGCTGGATTACACTCTCAGACCCCCTGTTCCCAAAGTCTGCACTGACCTTTGCTTTGCCTTTGGCATTTATGGGTTGATAATTCTGGAAACCACCACACCTATCTATTGGGAATGGCTTTTTATCTTTAGGATACATATATAACATTTGCATATTATATATGTGCATACATACAAATGTATGTATGTAAATTTCTTAGTTTTCTATATTTCTTGGATATCAAACCTTTAATTAGAGAAATTTGCTACAAATATATGTTTCTCATTTGGCCACTTCCCTTCTTATCTTAGCATTATTTTGATTTGTGAAGAAGCTTTTCAGTTTCATGTAATCAGTTAAGTTAATCTTCCGTAATTGCCTCCATCCCTTGTTTAGTTAAGAATATATCTCCTACCCATAGCTGTGAAAGGTAGATGATCTGTTTCTCTTTTAAGTTTTTGGTGATATGATCTTTAATATTAAGGATGTATATAATATGGAATAAATTATATATGTGATTTTGTTGTGAATATGGTGTTAAATGTTGCTCTAACCCTAATTTCTGTCAGACTGCTCTTGGAGTATCCCACCCAGTTTTTATTAAATAGGGAGCTCTTTCCCAAGTAACTCATGTTTTCTCAGACACTGGTTACTGAATTTATTTATTGCTGATTCTCCAGTATCTAGCCTGTTCCATTGAAATTGTTTTTCTGTTTTTTAACCAATACCAAATGGTTTTGATGACTGCTGCTTTATAATAGTTTAAAGTCTGGAAATGCTATAACCTCTTCCCTCCTAACTTTTTCATGATTTCCCTTGATTTTCTAGATCATTTGTTTCTCCAGATGAAATTTGTTGTTGTTTTATTGAGTCCAGACATCAAAGTATCCCTTTGATATTTAGTCTGGCATAGCATTAAAATGGTAAATTAGCTTCAGTAATATCCTTTTTATGATATTGTCATGGGACAGCTATGAGCACTGAATATTCCTCCAGCTATTTAAGTTGTTCTTTAAAGAACATTTTAGAATTTAATTTAAAGGTAGATTGGTTCCAAATATTTATGTGGTTAGTAGTTATTTTGAATGAAATTTCCCTTTTTATTACTGTTATTTCTATTATTTCTATGGGATTTTGTTCTTATTAGATAAATAGAAATGCTGTTAATTTTTGTGTGTTAATTTTGTATCCTTAACTTTGCTTAAACTCTTATTTATCTCAATTCAGATCTTTGTTGATTCCCTAGGATTTTCTAAGTAAACAGTTACCTCATGAATTAGAAGTTATCTCCTATTCAGTTATTCCTGTATCTTTACTTTATTTCCCTTTTCTTATTACTATTACTAGCATTTCTACAACTATAGGAAACATAATGAAGTAAGTATTATGGGAATCCCCATTATACAAATGGCTGGTGAGGGTCACCTGGCCCATCCAGTATCTTAGGCAGGAGTTCCATATATCTTCCTGACTCAAAGCCCATCTCTGGCCAGGTTGGCTCTCAAGCAGAGACTCTTTGTTTATAGGGATCCTGATTTGGTTAGATCAGATGGCAGCGGGCATTGCTGTAACACTTTCCAAATCTACGATTCTCGGTTTCTAGTCATCAAATCTTGTTCTTTTCCACAGAGGGTCAAATAACATGAGCACACTTTGTATAGTATATCCTTCTTAAGTCATGAAGGCCTTTCATTATGGTCACCACATGTTTTGGATTTTTCCAGACAATGCCAGTTTTAAGGAAAATGTGTTTTAGTAGGATCTTAAAAAAGGAATGTCTTTTTTTTTTTTTTAACATTTTCCCTGACACTTGGTTTGGAGTAAGCAGCATCTATGCCTACAAGTCAGGACCTTCTCTTTTTCCTCCTTGTTGAGGGTGGTGCTCTGTGAATGGGTTTGGCAGTAAAGGGTGAATGTCACTATTTTTGTTATTATGGACTGTGGTTCTTGCAGATTTTTTTCTAAGCTAACTTATTCTTAAAGCTTTTGTGAATATTCCACAGCAGAAGTCAAATGTCCCTAATACTGAGATATCACTTCTATAAGACGGCAACTTTGCTTTCCCTGACTAATCTAAGAAAATACAACTACCATCCTACCTATAGTAAATTGTTGCTGCTGCTGCTGCCCTAGATGGAAAACTGATGTGGGTGATTTAGATTCAGGCTGAAATGAAAGCTCAAACTGGATTTTTCCCAAGAGTAATTATGCTACATGGCAGCTCTCTAGCATCTACTGGCAGATGTGTTCCCTTTTTTTGTTTTTTTTTGTTTTTTTTTTTAAAGGAACAGTGGATCATGGGACTGCAAAAGAGCCCAGGCCAAAAATAACAGTGGCAGTTACCCCTTTGTAACTGCCTCTAGATCTTGAAACAAAGCTCTCATTTCATGTTGATGATCTTGGATAGGAGACCTTGGAACTGGGGAGCAAATGAAGTTATCCCTACTCATTAAGGATGTTTGTGTTCCATTATGATCTAGGCAGTTTCAACAGTCAGAGGAGAGGGATTCCTTGCTGTTTCTGACTTGTGGAGAAGAGATTTTAAATACCAAGGATTTTGTATTTTGACTTTTATGATAGAACAGGTTTATAAGATTTTCAAAATTTTCATAGGCTACTTTTTATTTGTTCATTTTAGAATACAGATGATCTTATTGTGAAGAATATCATGAATAATAAAGAAATAGTATCTTGTATCTTTGTCAATAGCATCTTATAACTAAGTACTGAGAACTTTAGATTTATAATATAAAATACTAAACAAGGGAAAAGAAAAAGCAAAGATGAGATGAAATAAAGGAAAAAGAGGAGGTACTTCAGCTTTCCTTCTTTTTATTATCCCTTGTCTTCCCTAAAATAAGCATGTCCCTCCAAGGCATTAATTAGTATGTTGTTTTTTACCTTCTTCTGTCATCTTATCTTCCATCCACCCTGTGTGTGTATATTTTAATAACATTCACATTGTCTTTGTTATTAGACTAGTTGCCCCCATGAGGGCAGGGACCATGTTATTGCCTTTCCTTGTATTTTCAGGACTTGTTACAGGGCCTAGCATTTGGTAAGCCCTTGATAAGTATTTGTTGATTGACTCTGTGTATTCCTAAAATTTAGAAGTTCTTTTTAGCCTAAAATTTAATCCACTGGGCCTCCCTCTGCTCTACTTTTGCTGATGCACAGATAGCATCATTAAAATATACAAAGAATAAAAAGAAGACATGCCTAGTACCTAGGCTATTTACAATAAAGAGAAAAGGTTAAAGAGAAAAGACAGGCCTTTCACTTTGCCAAGGACTGTCTGTTTTCAATGTGAAACTAGTAAACATGGCCTTTTTTACATGAGTTCAAATTGATCTATTCATTAATGGTTTATTTCCAGATTTTACTTTTTTCTTTGCTTTTGATAATCATATACTAAAGAAATAGTAGGTTTATATTTTTTCTCCCCTATTGTTATTAAAATACCGAATTTTTAGTAATGATTATTTTGGGGAAATGCATTTCATGTTTTTATTTCTACATTTCTAGACATGCAAAAACACAAGTGATTTCCAGAATTTTTTTGCTGCATTTGGATGCATTTTTTATGCTAAAAGAAAGAAATCCCTTTTACTTAACCCAATTCTGTTTTTTTCTAAATATAGAGGGATAACATTGGCACAAAATGACAACCTTAGCAATGACCAAGGAAGTGCTCCAGGAGGAGAGACGGGTAGAAGAAGAAAATTTAGAATTATATGAATCCACATCTGCCCACATTATTGAAGAAACAGAATATGTGAAAAAGGTAACCATGAAATGTTCAGTCTTGCTATTTTGCTTTGTGCTGATTTTTAGATACTATTGTAGCCTCCCTATCTTGACACCAAATATAGTAGTATTTGTTTTCTCACAATCACGTTATTTCTATAATGAGAAAAATCAGGTATATAAATTAACAAAATAATTTTGTATTATTTGTAAATAAATTTTTTAAATTTTATTCTAATTTATTATAATTTTTCCTCTCTGTGCAAATATACCTTAAATACAAATAATTACAAACAGATCTTATTTTATTTTGAAATATAATTTTTTACCTTATCTCTAGTATATGCAGTTACACTGCCTCAATTGATGCAACTTGGTCCTTTGAGATATTCTTACATTCTGGCCCTTGGGTATTAAATGATTTCTGTAGAAGGCCTGGAATGCACAATACAGAGACTCTCATCAGTCAAACAATTGTATCTGACTGACTGTGTCTGACCCGACTTGGAATTCCATGCACTTGATTATCTAGTGTTTTGTATTGTGTCATTTGTAAGTAAGGTAGTGTAGTGGTTAGAGTGCTGGGCCTGGAGTCACGAAGGCTCATCTTCCTGAGTTCAAATTTGCCATCAGGTTATCAATCCATAGATGCTAAGAACAAAGTGAGAGGCCAGTGCAGTGTGGAAATTGGGAACAGGGAGTTCAGGAGTGTGGTCCAGCCTTTACCCCCTGGAGGGAGAAGAGGCTGAGGTGCAGCACTGCCATGTGGCTGCTTCAGAGCTCCTGGCCTGCAGATTGTAGAGGGACCAAGCGACCAGTCTGAGGGGTAATCACTCTTGCTTTAACCTGCTTGGATCTGGATCACTGTCTATGGTGGAGGTCCTGGAGTATGTGACCAGTTTGCCAGAGCATGGGGAGGCTTCAGAGAGGGCAGCCAACTAATAGCTCTGGCAGCTGAGAAAACCCCAGTGATTGGGACAAAGCTCCCCTCACTGATAGCAGAGTTCTACTGTGGCAAAAAGCTCAAAAGTCAAGTAATTGAGTGGCAACATGAGCAAGCGAAGGAAGCAAAACAAGCACAGCAATCCGACTTTAAACTCCTATTTTGGGGACAAAAAAGATCAAAGCATGGAACATGAGGAAGACAGTGAAATGAGAACTCCTGCACCAAAAGCTTCCAAGAAAAATATGAATTGGTTACAGGCCATAGAGGAGCTTAAGAAGGATTTTGAAAACCAGATAAGAGAAGTGGAGGAAAAACTGGGAAGAGAAATGAGAATGATGGAAGAAAATCATTGAAAAGTGAGTCAACATGGCGGCTAGGTGGTGCAGTGAGTAGAGCATCGGCCCTGGAGTCAGAAGGACCTGAGTTTGGATCCAGCCTCAGACACATAATGCACACACAAACAAAAACCTAGCCGTGTGACCTTGGGCAAGTTACTTAACCCCAATTGCCTTCCAAAAGCCAAAAAAAAAAGAAAAAAAAGTGGGTCAACAGCCTGACTGAAGAAAATAAGACCTTAAGAAACAGACTAACTCAAATGGCAAAAGAGGCTCAAAAAGCCAATGAGGAGAAGAAAGCCTTAAAAAGACAAATTTGCCAGATGGAAAAAGAATCTCAAAAACTCACTGAGGAGATTAATTCCTTCAGAATTAGACTGGAGCAAATGGAAGCTAGTGACTTTATGAGAAATCAAGATATTATTAAGTAGATCCAAACAAATTTGCCCTCAGACACTTAACTGTGTGAACCTGGGCAAGTCACTTAATCCAGTTTGCCTTAGTTTCCTCATTTGTAAAATGAGCTGGAGAAGGAAATGACAAACTACTCCAAATTTCTTTGCCAAGAAAATCCCAAATAGGGTCACAAAGATTGAGATAAGACTAAAAAATGCCTGAATATCAACTACATATTATCTCATTATTTTATCTCATCCTCTCAACTAGATTTTGGACTCTTTATAAGGATTTTGTTTTCTCTTTTGTAATCTCTGTGGTTCTTAGTAGGTATTCAAAGTCCTGTTTATGGTGCTTTAAAAATATGTGTAAACTGTTGTACGGGGTGGCCTTTAGAATACAAATGGGGAAATTTGAGGCATCAACTAGTTTGTGACTTGCTTGAGATTGAATAATGTGTCATGTCAGAGTTAGTAAATTCTAACAGAATTCATCAGTTTGTTTGTTTTACTTTGGCTCAGCAAAACACTTGGTCTCCCTTTTAAAAAAATCAATCTCTCTGATATGCTATCCTATAAAATTCACAGCTTTGTAATAGTCTTTGATTCTGGTTTAACTAGACATGGTCTTAAATCAAGAGCTTGGTTTTTGCTTAGATTGCTGAGAAATATCCAAAGAGATTTGCAAAAAAAGTGCTTATGTAGGACATAGTCATTTTAAATATCAGTGCTCATATTTCTTGTTGCCATGCTTATATTGGGCACCTTGACTTACAAGCATAAGGGCAAAAGAGGAAAGAAAGAAGCATCTGTATAGCCCTTACTGTTATATGTCAAGGAGCGTGGTCAGCACTTTTTACAAATATTATCTCATTTGATCCTCACAACAGAAAAGAGAAGTCATGTAACATGATGGGAAAAGTATGGATTTTGAAATCAGAAAACCTGGATGTGGGTCCTTGCTGTGTTTTTCCATTACCTTTGAGAGCTTTGGGCAAGTTGCTTAACCCTTCAGTTTTTTCATCTGTAAAATGAAGGGATCTTATTAGATCAAGTGGTTCTCAAAGTGTGGTTCATAGACATCTGGAATCCCCAAGACCCTTTCAGAGCATCTCAGGGTCAAAACTATTTTCATACTTTTACTAAGGTATTATTTGCCTATGAAAATAAAATTTTCTTCATGTAATTCATGCAAAACAACATTTCAGATTGAAAGCAAAAGCATATATGAAAATTCAGCAATGTTCTATTAAACCAAATATTAAAAGATTTGCCAAAAAAAAACCTATGTAAAACAGTGCCACTGTTCTTATTAATTTTTTGGTGGGGTTGGATAATGTAGTTTTTGGTTTTGTTTTTTTTTTGCTTTTTTTGTAGAGGCAATTGGGACTAAGTGAGTTGCCCAAGGTCACACGACTGGTAAGTGTTAAGTGTCTGAGGCCGGATTTGAACTCAGGTCCTCCTGACTCCAGGGCAGGTGCTCTATTCACTGTGCCACTTAGCCGCCCCAGATAATGTAATTTTAAATTAAAATTTTATATTAATCTATAATGGATTTATTATTGTTACTTTAAATGAATTAATAAAATATTTAAAGTTTTATCAGTTTTAGTTTCGAAAATGGTAAATATTGATAGATATTTGAGGTCCTCAATCATTTTTAAGTGTAAAAGGATCCTGAGACTAAAAAAGTTTGATAACCATTGAATTAGGTGATCTTTTACTATGCTTTTGGCATTAAACCTGATTAGAGAAAGGAGGCTGCTAACAGTCCAATTGAACATCAAAATAATTTTTTTTCTTTCTGCAGATTCGAACTACACTAGAGAAGATCCGATATCAGATATTTAAAGATGACACAGGTCATAAGAACACAAATCACAAAAGAGATGCACAGGTATTGTCTTAATAAGCTCCCCCAATACTTCTCTGCATTCAGAAAACCAAAAAATTGCTAAAGTCACTATGATTTTATTTTGTGATTTGCTTACATTAACTTTAAAAACACTCCTTGGAGGTGGCATACTAAAGGAGACCCTGTGTGTTTGGGATGGGGAGTATTCTAAGAGGTGAAAGAGGTTCTTTTTTTTTTTTTATAAGTTTTCCATAAAGTATCATTGCTACCTTCCTTTTTTAGAGAATTTTTATTTATAATTTATGGAATAAAATAAGCATTTCCATAACATAGTACAATAAAAAGATAATTGTACATGAAATTGCAAATCTGCTATGTACAACTTACTATTCCTTTCAAATATACAACACAATTATCAAGTAAAATTTTTCTTTCCTTGCCCCACCCTAGAGATGGCTACCATTAGACATAAGTAGGTATATGTATATGTAAAATTATTCTATACATACTTCTATTTATCAGTTCTTTCTCTGGATGCAGATAGGATCTTTCTTTATGTTAATTTGGGATTTTATAGTAGACAAAATAACTTATTCCCTTAGAGTCATTCTGAAAATAATATTGCTGTTACTGTTCTCTTGGTTCTGCTCATACCGCTTTTCATTATTTCATGCAAATCTTTCTATGTCTTTCTGATTCCAGGGCCAGTGCTTTTTCACTGTGCCATCTAGCTGCCATTCTTTCTATGTTTTTCCTAAATCACTGAGCTCATCACTTCTCATAGCACAATAGTATTCCATCACAATCATATACTACAACTTGTTCAGCCATTCCCCAATTAATGGGCATCCCTGCAATTTCTAGTTCTTTGCCACCACAAAATAAATAAATACTTCAGAATCTATAGGTTCTTTTCCCTCTTCCTTAATTATCTTTGGAAATAGACCAAGTATAGTATTGCAGGGTCAAAGGATATAGGTAGTTTAAATACTCTTTGGGCATAATTCCAGATTGCCCTCAAATGGTTGGATCAGCTCTCGGTTCTACCAACAATGAATATGTCCCAGTTTTTTCACATCCTCTCCAATATTTGTTGCTTTCCCCATTCTATCACTTTAACCAATCTGATAGCTGTAAAAATGATATCTCAAGGTTGTTTTAATCTGCATTTCCTTAATCAGCCATGATTTAGAGAATTTTTTATATGACTATAAATTGTTTAGATTTCTTCATTGGAAAACAGCCTATTTATACCCTTTGGCCATTTATCAGTTGGGGGGTAACGTGTATTCTTGTGATTTGACAAAGTTCTAATTACTATTTGTGAATTTCCCTCCATCTTGTTTTTACTCACTATTTTCCTTCTCTGCTTCTCTTTTTTCTCCATCCCTATTACTATTACTTTTATCTTTTCCCCTTAAGCTGTTATTGCTTATTTTACCCACCCCTCTAAAATCCCTCCTTTGTCTTCCCCTCCTAATCTTATTCTATACAACCTTTTAAAAGTCCCTGCCCCACCCTATCCCTCAGTTTTCTCACTTCAGTAGTACACTTTATTTCCTCTTCAATCTAGATATGAGTAAGGTTCCAATATTAGCAGCCCTCCATCCCCCTACCTGTTTCTTCTGTATTTATTCTTCCTTTCACACCCCATTTTTGTGATATAATTGCTCCTTTTTACTTTTTCTTACTGTTTTCTTTTTCAGAATCACCCCATCATACACAACTCAGACATAATCTTTCTTTCAAACTACCTTAGTAAAGACAACAATTTTAAGGATACTTATAACATTTTCATATATTACCAGTAAACAATTTAACCTTTATCAGTACCTTACAATTAGTCTTTAATGATTTCCTTGTATTTCTTCTGGATTTTTTAAATCAAATTTTCTGATCTTTTTGCTACCTTTTCTAAGATTTCCATACTTATAGCCATGAAAATGCCTTTTCTACTCAGAATTTATTGAATGTTTGTTCTGTGCTGAGTAATGTGTTAGGCATTGTGGGAGAGTTGGGGAGGGAGAACTAGAGAAATAAAGGACTGGATTTTTTCTTTGGAACAGATAGAATGGCAGAACTAAGGGTAAATGCATCACTTGACAAGTATGGCCACACTTCTTTGTTGAGCCCAGGTAATAAATGAGAGGATTTTTCATGTAAGGGAGAATCTTGTTTAGAAATAAACCTGATATGAATTGCATTAAAAAGACTAGAGATATAATACTCTTATTTATGTTAATAACAATCTCTGCCTAGGATCCTTAAATCTAAGGGTGAAGCTAAATCAGATTTTCTTCACTTTTATCTTAGGCACACACAACTTTTTTTTTTTTTGCTTTTTTTGGAGGGGAAAGGGTAGGGCAATTGGGGTTAAGTGACTTGCCCAAGGTCACACAGCTAATTTTTTTTTGTGTTAAGTGTCTGAGGTCGGGTTTGAACTCAGGTCCTCCTGACTCCAAGGCCAGTCCTCTATTCACTACACCACCTAGCCACCCCCTAGCCCTAGCACACACAACTTCTATTGTTTGTAAGAATCCTATACTGATGTTGTTAAGGCTATAAAGTTTTTGAATTAAGAAAACAATTTAATTGTTTATTGAGTACACATTGGGTGACTGGCATGTAGGGCACAAGGTATAACTTACTATCTCTCTTAACTGTTGGTGATGTGGTACTTTTGACTGTTGCTTAGCAAATCATGAGGGTTCAGACATCACTAGGTCACAAACTCACTGAGGGTAGCGTCCAGTCTAAGCTAAATATATTCAGGTGGCGTTCCACAAATTGTTGCTGATCAAGTGATAAGTTCTAGAGACACAGTTTTTTCTTCATCCAAGAAGTTGATTCAAAGTGGGGTGCAAATACACCCAGTTACATGACCCATGAGGCAGTATGGCATAATGGGTAGAGAGCCAGTCACAGAGTCAAGAAAACTTGAGTTCAAGTCCCACCTGTGACCTACTGACTTTGTGACTCTGGGTAAATCACTTGAACCTCTGAGTCCTCTAGGGCAATTATTTAGAATTTCAAGGCTCAGAACAGTCACTAGTCTATGGGGTAGGAGTTCCCTACACCAATGAAATCACACAGGTCAACAAAAATAAACAGACACAACAGACATGGTTAACAGAGTTGAATCATTAATAATTAAATGATTTGATGCCCAATGAAACAGGAACATGAGTCTTTTGCATTTATTAACATCATGTTAATATGTGTTTTTTTCCAATCAGAAGTATTAGAATAGAACTTTATCCAGTGAGTAGAGCATCGGCCCTGGAGTCAGAAGTACCTGAGTTCGGATGCGGCCTCACACACTTAACGCACACACAAACAAAAACCTAGCCGTGTGACCTTGGGCAAGTTACTTAACCCCAACTGCCCTCAAAAAAACAAAAAAGAATAGAACTTTATCACCTCCATTGTTTTAGGTCTTTTTTCAGGCTTATGGAAAATCCAGATACTAGAGATGTGGTCTAGGCCTTGGTGTGGCTACATACTGAATTACCCTTATTTGTGGATCAGAAGTTCTATTTTATATGCTTTGACCTGACTTCTCTCTCCTTTGTGAAACTTGGTGGGATGGCTCAAGTCATCGAAGGCTTTGAGTTTAAACAAGAGATCAGATCATTCTCTTTCATATTTCTTCATTCCAGCCCTGTTGTCACAAAGCCGAGGGTGGGCATGAGTCCCAAGTGGAGACCTCTCGTTCCAGTTTTGATCTGATGATGGAGAAGATGAAAGGCAAAGACCTACAGCTCCTAGAAATGAACAAAGAGAATGAAGTGCTGAAAATCAAGGTGTGGTGATTATACCTGAGTTCTCAAGTCAATAAAATACTTACATTCCTACAAGTGATGCTTTTGTACTTTTGAAAGTGCAAAGACAGATCAAGGGCATTAATTGTGAGCCTCACTTAATTCTGCAGGTGGCATTACCCATAGAACACCATAGGATTTCTGATCAGTCACTTGACTGCATTTCAGCTCAACCACAGGCAGAATGTCTGGTTTTCCATTGGTGTGTCACCCTCTCCAGGTCTTGAATTAGGTAGAAGAATGGGGCCCAAGTTTAATTATAAGACACATTTTTCCCATCCATCCATCAGTCTACTTTCTGCTTTCTCAGTTTACTGTTTCCCATTTTGTTCTGTGCTGGGAGCAATGAAATTTGAGTACCACTCCTACTTTCATCAAAAATTAGTTGAGTACCTGGGGCTAAACCTTTATCCTCCTCTGTAATTGAGGTGTTTATTAAATGATCTCCACATTCCCTTCCGTCTCTTAAAATCCCATGGTTAGTTTGGGTAGGAGAGGATTTTGGGGTGTGTGTGTGTGTGTGTGTGTGTGTGTGTGTGTGGTGTAGGACAATACTTTTCTCTCCCTCCTTCTGCTTTCATTACATAGAGATATAGAAGTCCCAGAAAATGTGTAAACCATCAAGGTTTTTGGCTGCACTGCAAGCTTATGACTGGGAACTTAGGAAGGGCAAGATCCCATTGAGTGAATGTATTAGAGAAAGGTCAAAGTTTCCTTGTTTACATTTAGATTAATTTACTTTTCTTTTATCTCTGGCATTGCCACCAGGTTCACAAAGGAAAATGAATATAACATTGCATTTTCAGGGTCTCAGAGCATAAATCCCAAGTACTTCATCCCAAATACCCATCCCTCTTGTACAGTGGAAAAAAATACTGACTTTGTAGTCAGAGGACCTGGATGCAAGTCCTGTTTCTGATGCTGCTTTTGTAACCTGGGGCAAATTCCTTAGCCACTCTGGGCCTCATTTTCCTCCCCTGTAAGATGAGGAAATTGGGCTAGATGACCTCAGAGTTTCCTTCTGTCTCTAAATCTGTAGTTCTGTTACCCCTTCTGAATTGATTTAAGGTTATATACTGTTTATGATATTTGTAGCCTAGTGCAGCTTTAAGAGTTTTCACCTCTTTGAAGTAATCAGGGTAGCTAGGTGGTAGTCAGGAGGATATGGGTCCCAATCCTGTCCTCAGACATTTGGTAGCTTTGTGACCCTGGGAAAGCCACTTAACCTTTCTTTGCCTCAGTTTCTTTCTCTATAAAATGGGGGTAATAATAGCACCCACCTCCTAGGTTGTGCAGACCAAAGCAGGTGGTGATTGTAAAGTGCTCAGCACAGTGTCTGGCACATAGTAAGCACTTTTAGCTGTCATTTTTATTATTATCATCTTTATTTGCTTTGTAACTGCCTTGTATGATGGAGGTTAGGAATGTAGTCTGACTTGGGAAAGAAGCTGACTAGTCAATCTCTTCTTTGAACTTGTGGCCATGATTTAATGATTTAATCAGCTGAGTTAGCCCTTCTGTCTCTTTCCTTAGGCTCCCTACTGGTCATGAGTACAGGTACAAGATATTTTGGTAGGGATGGGAGAAAGAAGCAAGAAGAGGGAAGGAGGCTTTAGAGGGACCAGGTAGTAACCAAAGTGTCAGGGGTCTGCCTGTGACAGTCTTAGCGACAGATTCCCAAATTATGCTTGAAATTTTAGTCCATTGCCTCGAACATTTGCTGCATAAAGACTGTCCACCACCTCATAAGGCTGCCATTTTAACCATTGGACAATAAAATGACAAGGTGGGGCCATGTGGCTTTTGATGAGGAAATGTTTGCAAAGCCATGTATACTTATAGAGTACTCAGATCTTATTTTTGGGGGGTTTTTAATTTATTTATTTTGGATTTTGCTTTTTGCTTTTTGGAGGGGGGAATGCAGGGCAATTGGGGTTAAGTGACTTGCCCAAGGTCACACAGCTAGTAAGTGTTAAGTTTCTGAGGCTGGATTTGAACTCAGATCCTCCTGACTCCAGGGCCATCCTCTATTTACTGTGCCACCTAGCCACCCCAAGTACTCAGATCTTTTAAAGGCAATTATTTCGTAAGCACAAAAGTGTTAGAAGTTACATGTTTACTTGTATGTCTATTAACAGTCTGGCTGCATTGTTGGTTTTACTAAGTAAGAAGTTAATCACTTGAAATTAATTTTTTTTCTTTTTAGCATGTATTTCTCCTGATTTTCTCTTGTGTTCCAAATGGTGTGGCCACTGCCTCTTTATTTTAGCTGCCTCCCAAATATTTCTTATTCAGAACTTTAAAAATATAAACATAATACAGTAATCTCTACTTTTTTTCTTTTCAGTTGGAAGCCTCAAGGGAAGCAGGTGCCGCAGCACTGAGAAATGTTGCTCAGAAATTATTTGAGAGCTATCATAAACAGTCTGAAGAACTTAGGAAAAAGCACGAAGATGATAAAGAGTTACTACAGGTATAAAATCCCTTCTCTCATCAAAAGCTAGTCTTCTCAGTCTGCCCAATTTCTTCCTTAGAAAATTGAGCGTAAAAGAGTTAATGGCAAAACTACCAATTTCTAAGTGGCTCAGAAGCAACCTTGGAGCTGTAGGAGTGGACACGATATTAGTGTGTCTTCACTGCTGTCTGTATTCTGACCCCAGCCCTGAGCCAAATAGGCCTGTGGTCCTGTGCGCTCTCCTGGGCTACTGCAAAGTCCACAGGCAGTGTGATGCTTTGGAAAGAGCCCTGGCTCTAGAATCAGGGAACCTGGGTTCAAATCCTACCTAGGACTATTAGAGGGTGGGACCAGATGACCTCTGGTCCCTTGGGGTCCCTTCTAACTCTAGGTCCATGATATGATGGTTTTTCTATAGTATGAACAGAACTGATTTGGACATAATTATCAAGCCAGCAAATTTCTTCTTAAGTATCTCTCTCTAGTTGCCTGGTGTGGTCATGCTGCCTCAGGTTCCCCTGCTGTAATTTTTGAGAGCCTGATGTCTGATGTCTGATGGCTGGTGCTTAACCAGATGAACCTATCTTAAGAAAAGGGGCTAGTCAATGGAAACAAGGTCTTTGGCGCACACAAAATGGTGGTTAAGCTAGAAATATCAAATGAAGTCATAGGACCGTGGGGGGATTATTTCTGGATAGGTATATCACAGTACAGCTGGAAGTCAAGAGACCTATGTCCTAATCTCAGTTTTGTTGCAAACTAGTGATTTAAGCAAATCATTTTGCCTTTTGGTATCTTGGTTATCTATTTATGAATTTAAGAGGTTGACTTGCCCCATCTCCAAGGTTTCTTACAGCTCCAATATTCTTTATAAAACTTTATTTATTTTCAATATTTTTACGTGAGTATATATTTATGGAATAAAACATTTCCATAACATAATAAAATTAAAAAGATGATTGTATGTAAAGCTGCAAACCTATTGAGCATAGCTTGCTATTCCTTTCAAATATACAACAAAGTTATCATGTACATTTCTTTTTTTCTTCTTTTTTTCCTTTTCTCCCCCCACCCACCTCAGATGACTACCATTAGGCACAAATAGGGATAAATATATGTATGCATACACATATATCCTGTGTGTATGGATAATAGCTTAATAGCTTAATCACTCAAAGTTTTTCTTCAAACATGTTACTGTTATTGTATACATTGTCCTTTTGGTTCTGTTCTCCTCAGCTCTGATGTTCTAAGAATACTCTGAGACATTACTACCTCTAAAATGCTTTGACCTTTCAGTATCTCTCTACTTGTTAAGTAAGATTGGGATGTTGTGTGAGCCTGAGTGAGCTCCTGAAAGTTTAAATAATGTAGCATGTAATTGGGCTCACTTTTTGATTATAATTTCTGATTTCTGAGATGTGTAATAGAAAATAAAATTTTCATTTGTGAAATCTTAGTTATAAATTAATTGAAATTTTAATTTTACATTAAAAATTTGTCCTTTTTCTGTATGAAGGGGGAGGGGAAGGGAAGGGAGTGAACATTTATTGCACTTCTCCAACAACCCTGGAAGCTAAGTGCTATTATTATCTGCATTTTACAGTTAAGGAAACTGAGGCCAACAGAGGTAAATTAATTTGTTCAGAGTCTCACTGGTAAGGGTTTGAGGCTGGATTTTAAATTAGGTCTTCCTGACTATAATAGTAATGGCATTTGAAAATCTCCTTGTATTGGCAAACTAACAGGTACTTAGCACTTAGTTCCAAGTTCATGATTGTGTTAAGTATTAAGACCCAGAACCTGTGAATCCCATAGTGGGATGAACTTGCTGACATAACAGGAAGGGACAGGACAGGGAAGAGCTAATACCTTATATAAAGGAAAGCCCAAGCTAGAGAGGCCAGAACTGCTTGGAGTGAGCTGCTGGAGGCTGGGCTGCTACTGCTGGAGAGAGAGAAGAGAACTGAGAACTGAACAGGGAACTGAGAAGAACTGAGAAGAGAAATGAGAACTGAGGACTGAACTGAGAATTGAGAAGAACCGAGAAGAGAAATGAGAACTGAGGACTGAACTGGTAACTGAGAAGAACTGAGAAGAGAAATGAGAACTGAGGACTGAACTGGTAACTGAGAAGAACTGAGAAGAGAAATGAGAACTGAGGACTGAACTGAGAATTGAGAAGAACTGAGAAATGAGAAGGGAGGAGAACTAGGAGGAGGCTGTCTGTTTTGATGTTACTTAGTCAGATTTGTCTGCTGTTAGAGAATGGTGCTGTTGTTATAGAAGCCCTGGGACCTTCCTGCTGGTTCAGAAGCTCTGAAAGAGGATTTTCATGTTGTATTTTACAGAAATCCTGGAGGAGGGTCTTGCTGATGATTTCAGAGGTTCTGGGGCTATCCTGATGATTGTGTTGAGTTCTCAGACCTTGTTAGTTGGTCTGAGTTGATTACACAGGCAGAAAATGAATTGATGAGGATACCAGCAATGTATGTGAATGTTATTGTTGCTTTGTTAAGCTTTGTCTTCCCAGGAACAGAAACTGTGAAGGACTTGAGGTAGATCAGACACTGTGAACTTCAGTGTGAAATGGGAACTGGACAAGGGACTGCACAAGAAGCTGGACAAAGAACTGAGAGCTGCTTGCCTTTGAACTCAGGTGACAGTGGGATAGATCAGGGCAGGAGCTGGGACCATTGAAGAGGAACCATGGAAGCTGAGAGTCTGCCTCAAGTCAAGATGAAAAGACCTCTCATTGGGTATTTAATGCAAACTGAGAAGATCATGATTTAATAGGGGTGGAGAACTTTGACCTTTATATTCAGATGATTGAGTTAAGGATTTGCTAATTAAGGATGATTGGAAACTAATCTCCAGTTAAGAAGAAAGAAGACTTTTTGATTGAAGAGATTTGATTGAAGAGACATAGGTCACAATGTCCTAGGGGTGGAAGACTGACTTTTGTGTCAATTAAGGAGGCTTGCCTCCTTAAGGGTGATTGAATTAAGGACTTACTAAATGAAGGACTTACTAAATGAATGTTTTCTTTTGCTTAGAACTATGTGACCACTTTGGTGAACATTATGTGGCCATTTTAATGATAAGTTGTTATGCCATAACATTCTGAATGCTGTACTTTCATTTCTGTCAATGTCTTGCTTTAATTTACTGTTGAATAAATAGACAGTTCACTATACTGTGTAATCAGAACCTTGAAAGCTGTTCACAGCAGTACTGCTCTGGAGAGTTGCTCCTGCTTGGCTTTACACTGATTAGACCCAACATTCTACCTGCTAGTCCAGTGCCTTAAGGCAGGATATTCACATTACTTATTCTTACCATTCTAGTTTGCCTTAAGATTACTAGAATTTTTTTTTGAGAATTATTATTGCATAGTCCAGTTTAAAGAGCTTTAGATTTGGAATCAGATTACTCCAGGTTAAAATCCCACCTGATTATTATCTTCTATGTCTTTGGGCAGAAAATTAACTTCTCTAGGCCACAGTTTCCTTATCTATAAAATGAAAGAGTGAGAAATTAGGTAGCTTCTAAGGGTCCTCCCAGCTCTAAATCTGTGACCCATCTATCCTTCCATCATCATACCTCCTTGTAAGGTATTACATATTTACTTATATTTTTTGTATATCAATTCTGGAACTTGATAAATATTTTTTCTTTCATCCATTTTTTTGGAGGGGTGAAGAAGGCAAGGCAATTGATGTTAAGTGACTTGTCCAGGGTCACACAGATAATCTGTTAAGTGTCAAGTATCTGAGGCCAAATTTGAACTCAGGTCCTCCAGATTCAGGGCTGGTGCACTATTCCCTGCATCACCTAGCTGCCCTGCTTTCATCCATTCTTTAAAGAAGCTGCATTTTTCAATGATTTTAAGCCACTTTTAAAGGAAATAGATTTTTTAAAAAGATTTTTAAAACCGTTATATGTTTTTGCAATCCCTTTCCCCTCTCTTTTATTGAAAAAATTGTACAAAAAAGCTGATAGTTGGGGTATAGAAATTGACAAATTGTTTAGAAATGAATACTCTTACCTTGACAACTGTATTTTCCAACCACAGGTAAGCAAACTTGAAAAAGAACAGAAATTCAAGCAACGTACAGAAAGTTTGAAGCAAGCAAATGAAAGACTGGAAGGAAAGCACAGACAGATCGCCAAGCTGGAAAACCTTGTGCAGAGAATGGAGGAGGTAAGCTCAGAAAGGCTGGAAGCTGATCCAAGTGAACTGGTTTGTTAGTTAAACAAAACCTGCAGCAGAACACTGAAACAGTTGAGAAATAACCCACAATATGGGAAAATTAAAACTTTTATTTAGTTAGTTTAATTTCATCAGCTGAAGGAATTGTAATGAATTGTGTTCATAGCTACACCATTTTAAACTGTGCTCCAGTGCAGTCATTTTTCATAGAAATGCAACACTGTAATAATGTATGCAGACCTTTTGAAAGCACAAACAGAAAAGACTTGAGATTGTGGGTTGTAGTCTCCTTGTTTGTGGTTAGGAAATCAGAATTTTAAAATGAAACCTTTGAGATATTGAAGTTACTTTCCCTCCCCACTCTTCTTTGCAGATATTGGGTACAGTAGCTATTGAATACTCCATATTATAGCAGCAAGCACCCCAACATTCCCAAGCTGCCAACACAGGTTCTTAGATCTGCTTTTCTAAAGGAAAACAACTCAAAATGGATTAACAAACTTACTTTAATCAATCAAACATATATAGTTTACCTAGTTCAGGGGAAAAAGGTCAGCACCCCAAACTTCAAAGTATACAGACAGAACTTACAAGACAGAGAAACAAACAGATCAAGCAGACAGGCTTCCAAACTGTCCAACCATTACATACCCAGAGAGGGTAGCATCATCATCTGGGTTTTCAAAGCCGGGGGGCTCTCAATGGCTGCCCAGAGTCTCATCTGGTCAAATCATACAACACTTCTCAAAGTGAGCCCCAAAGCAAAGCCTCCCATCAGGGATTATATGGCCTTCTCCTGGCTCAGAGAATGTAACTACCCTCTTGACCCTCTGCCCAATCACACAGCATCAAGGTGTGATCATTCCTGAAACCAAGCCTCCTACCACAGGCTCCATGTGACCACAATCAGCCTATTAAGAGGCAGAGTATATTTTTAAATTAAGGAAGGTTCTCAGAGTCTCTTAAGCCAATCAAAGGGCCAAGGGGCAGGGAAGATCTTTAAATTTGCATTAACATTACACATACATTGTCAGATTTTTTTGTTATGTTAGTTTTACTCAGTTTTTTCTTCTCCTTTTCCCCCTTATTCTAGGGGGAAGAAGGAGATAGATGGAGCGGGTAACTTAGGTGGTGTGAAAAATCCGAATTATTTTCAAAAAAAGAAGAAAAAGAAAAAAGGGAGAGTCAGATTAGGGTTAATTTGTATACTAAGTGTATTGTGCACAATTCTTTGATTGGACAGAAAAAGAGGACTACCTGTGAAACCATGGCTCTCTACATCTTGATTTTAAAAAATATGTATTTTAAAAATTACTTATATTTTCATATATCCTCATCTCTGAGAATCATCCCTTATAGCAGAGTTTTTTAATAAAAAGAAGAATAAGTAAAAACAAAATTCAACAAAACAAAGCAATAGATTAAAAAAATCTGTCATTTATTCTATTGCCTTCCCTCTCTTTATTATTTCCCATTGTTTCTGTATATAGCTTATTTGTATATAGTTATTTGCATATTGTTTCTTCCCATTGGATTGTGGGCCTTTTGCCTTTCTTTGCATCCCCAGCACTTAGCACAATGTCTGACACATAGTAGACACTTAATGAATGTTTCTTGACCAACCATGGACTACCTTGGGTGTGGGTAAGGAGTATCTTCTCATATCTCTTCTTTTGGAGACAAGCTTCTTTATTAAACTAAAAAAAATTTTTTTCAAGTAAGAAGCATGTATTTTCTCAACCCCACTGGAAAAAGAAGAATAACAAAATGTTTCTACAAATATGCATAGTCAAGCAAAACAAATTCCCACATTCTCATTATGCATCTTTAGAACACCATCCTGGTTACATGCTTCATCCCTGTCCTCTTGAATCCTGATTGGGCATCACATTGCTCAGAGTTCTTCAAGTCCATCAAAGTTCTTTGTCTTCCCAGTGTTATCATTGTATAAATTATCCTTTTTGTTAATGATCACTTCATTCTACAAAAGTTCATTTAAGTCCTTGGTTTCTCTGAAACCATCCCTTTTGTCATCTCTTTAAAAAAATTATTTAACTTTTGGTTTACAACATGCTGTTACACAGTCCCTTGAGTTTCCAGTTTCCTCCCCTTTCCTGTCTTCTCCCCTACACCGCCCCCCATGGCGACATGAAATTAAATATAGGTTCTACAAATACCTTCACTTTAACCATTAGTCAAGTTGTAAAGAAAGATTATAACCAATGGACTGAACAATGAGAAAGAAGAAACAAAACAAAACAACAAAAAAAAGAGAAAGTAGTTTGCTTCAATCTGCATTCAGATTCTGTAGTTTTTTTCTCTGGATGTGGATATCCTTTGCCTTTATGAGTCTTTTGGAGTTGGCTTATAACCTTGTGTTGCTGAGAGGAGCCCAGTTTGTCAAAGTTAGTTGTCACACATATGTTGTGTCTGGAATTGTGTACAAAGTTCTCCTAGTTCTGCTATCCTCATTTAGCCTCAGTTTATATGTCTCTCCACGTTATTATGAAGTCTGTCTGCTCCTCATTTCTTATAGCTCAATAGTATTACCTTATATTCATTTACCACAACTTGTTTACCCATTCCCCAACCGATGGGCATCCCCTTGATTTCCAATTCTTTACCACCACAAAAACAGCTGCTATAAATATTTTTATACAAATGGGTCCTTTCTCAACTTCTATGATCTCTTTGGAATACAGTCCTAGAAGTGCTGTTGCTGGGTCAAAGGGTATACACTTATTTAAAGCTCTTTGGGCATAGTTCCAGATTGCTCTCCACAATGGTTGAACCAGTTCACAACTCCACCAACAATGTATTATTGTTCCAATTTTTCCACATCCTCTCCAGCATTTATTATTTTCCTGTTTTGTCATCTTAGCCAATATGACTGGTGAGATGTGGTACCTAAGAGTTGTTTTGATTTGCATTTCTCTAATCAATAGTGATTTAGGGCATTTTTTCATATGCTTATAGATATCTTTAATTTCTTCCTCTGAAAACTGCCTGTTCATATCCTTTGACAATTTATCAATTGGGAAATGACTTGTATTCTTACAGATTTGACTCAGTTCTCTGTATATTTTAGAAATGAGGCTTTACCAGAGAAACTGGTTGTAAAAATTCTTTCCCAATTTTCCATTTCCCTCTTAATCTTGGTCCCTTTTATAATTTCTTATGGTACATAGTGCCATAATTAGTTCAGCCATTCTCCACTTGATGGACCTTCCCTGAGTTGCCAGTGCTCTGCCACCACAGAAAGAGCTGCTTTAAATATTTTTGCAAATATGGCTCCTTTTACACATTCTTTGATTTCTTTGGGGTATAACCTTAGCAGTGGTATCACTGGGTCAAAGGGTGTGCACAGTTAAGTAACTTTGGGGTCATAATTTGAAATCAATTTTTGGAATGGCTTTACCAGGTTACAGTTCTATCAGAGGAGTATTAATGTGCCTGTTTTCCCACAGCCCTTCCAATATTTGATATTTCCTTTTGTTTTGGTCAACTTTGCCAATCTGACGTTTTGGTTAATTTCAATGTTTTGTGATTCTTTTGACTTACGTTATTGCAATCTTTGTGAATATTTTTTTTCTGATTTTGCTTCAGTGTGCATTACTTCATGTAAGTCTTTCCATGTTTTCCTGTATTCATCATATTTGTTTTTTAATAGTACGGTTATATTCCACAACATTCATGTACCACAGTTTTTTCCTTAAACAAAGGGCATCTATTCTATTTCTAATTCTTTGCTACCACAAAAATGTTGCTCTAAATATTCCTGTCTGTGCCTAGTAAGGAAGCTGTGGGTCAAAGTATATGGACCAGGGAACCAGGGGAACCTGAGGCCCCAAGGTCACATTTGGCCCTCTATGTCCTCAACTGTGGCCCTTTGACTGAATCCAAACTTCACTAAACAAATCCCCTTAATAAAAGAATTTGTTCTATAAAAGTTGGACTCAGTCAAAGGGCCACACTTGAGGACCTAGAAGAACATGTGTGGCCTGGAGGCCATAGGTTCCCCACCACTGATATGATCATTTTAGACACTTTTTACATAATTCCAAATTGCTTTTCAGAATGGCTGTACCAGTTCACAGTTCCATCAACAATGTAATACTATGCCTGACCTGACTTTTCATAGCCCCTATGTGAGGAGAAACATAAGAGTATTTTTTTAAATTTTGATTTTTCTTTTTATTAGTGATTTGGTACATACATTTAATTTTTTTAAAATTTGATTTAATATCACTCCCCCCACCAAGATAACATTTTTCAAAGTAGAACAGAAACTCTGTACGAAACTCTGAATCTCTATTACTTGTTTTTAAAACTTTTAACATTCTTTTCTTTTTAAATCTCTAACTTGTTTTTAAAATATATATAATAGATAAAATGTGTTATTTTAAAAGCTGCCTTGCTTTTCTGTTTCTTTCTGAACTTTGTTGTGTTCTCTTTGGGGCATTTATAAAGAAGCTTTAAAGATCTACTTTTGCTAGGAATTATTCCCAGGATCCAGGGGAGCCAGTGTAGGTTGAATAGGGAGAGCTCAACTGGCTATCCTGTCCCCAAATTAGATGGTCAATAAAGATTCAAATATTTTTATCCTAAAAAATATAGGTTTATTTTCTTAGCCATGATATGTAGTTTTCATCTATCTGCCTGTCCCTTTTGTCTTGGGTTTCTCTTTTTCAAGTACATTCTGTAATAGAATAAGGAATTGTACTGGTAATGGCTCTGTGCCCAATGTCAGTAGTTAAATGACACCAAATGTCATCAAGGTCAACAGGGCTCGCATTGGTTTTCCAGCAGTTGTGGTGAATATCTGTTGTTACCTAGCCTCTCCTAGGCCCACAACCATAGATTTGTAAGATAGCTGGTTGGGTTGTGATATATTATGTGACCACAGAAGCACCAAATTTATTAAAAGGATCAAACTTATAAGCTTAGCCTCGTTGCTGTTCAGTTGTTTTTCAAGCATATCCAACCTTGTGGCAGAGATACTGAAATCTGCCATTTCCTTCCCCAGCTTATTTTACAGATGAGGAAACTGAGACAAGCAGGGTTAAGTGACTTGCCCAAGATCACATTGCTAGTACATGTCTGAGGCCAGATTTGAACCCAGGAATATGAGTCTTCCTGACTCCAAGCCTGTCATTCTATCCACTGTGCCACCTCACTGCCCTCAATGACCATATTAAAAAAAAACAGTCTCTATGGATGCTGAGGTTCTGTTTTGTACTGATGACATTGTACTGGTTGCATCAGACCTCAACAATAATGATATCTACAGTCATCTCCATATTCTGAGATGAGCCGGAGTTCTGTTCTTGCTATGTTACTTTGGAATTGTGGTTCTTAAAGTTGGTTATCCTTATCCAGTTCCTAGCTTTCTTTACCAATAGTAATTATGCGTTGTTTTGTATTTTATGTTTTTGTTGAAAGCTATAAGATTTAGCTTAATAATTTGTAGTATTAGAATATATAATCTTAACATTATATGATAATCAACATTTATATTTAAGTTAAATATATTAAGTATTTATTATTATTTAAATTAGGTATATATTTACCATAAGGTTTGCAGAACACTTTACAAATGTTTTCTCATTTGATCTTCAAAATAGCCCTGGGAGGTAGGTGCTATCATCATTCCCATTTTACATATTAGGAAAATAGGACAGACAGAAGTTTAAGTAACTTGCTCGGGGTCCTAGATTCTAACTTAGGTCTCCCTTACTCCACGTCCAGCCTTCTATCCACTAGCTGCCTCTGCAATTTCAAACTAATATGGTATGAAGAATGTTTAGTATTAATTAATGGAAGGTATTTTTGTTGTGGAATTAGGACTTGCTAATAGGAAGGCTTGATTTACTGATTTCCATTTTAAATAATAAGTCAGAAACTTTTCCTCAATTGGAGGCTTCAATACTTCAAGTAATTTTATTTAAAATTTTTTAACATTCTTTTCTTTTTAAATTTTGAGTTACAGATCCTCTCCTACCCACTGTTCCCCTCACATATTGAGAAGGCAAACAGTATATCAATTATACCCCTGAAATCATGCAAAATATATTTCCATATTAGTCATATTGCAAAAAAAAATGAGAAAATTGTACTTTGATTTGCATTCAGACCAGTTCTTTCTGTAGAGGTGGATAGCATTATTTTCATCATGGATCCTTTGGAATTGTCTTGGATCACTGTATTGATCAGAGTAGCCAAGTCTTTCACAATTGGTCATCATTACAGCGTTGTTGTTACTAAGCACAATGATCTGATTCTTCTCACTTCACTTTGCATCAGTTCCTTATAGGTCTTGCCATGTGTTTTATAAAACTACCTTTTTGTCATTTCTTATAGAACGGTAGTTCCTCATGATCATATACCATGATTTGTATAGTCATTCCCCAATTGATGGACATTTCCTCAATTTCTAATTCTTTGCCACCACAAAAAAGCTACTTTAAATATTTTTGCACAAATAGATACTTTTCCTTTTCCTTTGATCTCTTTGGGGTACAGACAGACCTATTAGTGGTATTGCTGGATCAAAGGATATGCACAGTTTTATATCCCTTTGGGAATAGTTCCAAATTGCTCTCCAGGATGGTTAGACCAGTTCACTATTCCATCAGTAGCAATTAATTATTTTCCCTTCTCTGAAGGATGTCATTTATGATAAGTATTCAGTGGTACCTGAGAGTTGTTTTAATTTGCCTTTCTCTAATCAATAGTGACTTTTTATATGACTATAGATACCTTTGGTTTCTTCTTCTGAAAACTGCCTATTTATGTTTTTTGACTGTTTCTCAATTGGGAACTGGCTTTTAGTTTTATAAATTTGATTCAGTTCCTCACATATTTGAGAAATGAGGCCTTTATCAGAGAAACTTGATTAAATTTTTTTCATTGTCCTTTTATTATATATAATATATATTATGTATGTAATGTTCAGTGTATATTATTCTATATCTTATTACATATTATATATGATGTTATATAATATATATTTTATTATTTCATATACCTAATTCTTCAGGTAACTTTAATGGTCTCCACATTGGATGCTTTCTTTTTTGAGACAAATCACAACTTCTCTCTAACTTAGTACATGTTCTTTGAGAGTTGCTCTGATCAATGGCTCCATCACTCTCCATCTGTGAGTAAGAGGACCTCCATTCAGATCCCGCCTCTGACAGTTATTACTTGTATGACCCTGACCTGATCCAGAAAATAAAGACATTAGACTAGATGGTCTCTGAAGCCCATACAGTTCTAGATGAATGATCCATATAAAAAACCTTCTGGGTGATAGACTCTTATTGAACTTAGCTAGACTGTTCCTCAGACAGCAAGTTATTCAATCCATCATTGGGCCCATATTTGAAGCCTTCCATGTTGTTGAGACTTATCAGATCTATTGCTTCACAGGCCTGACTTTCTAGATCTAAAGTTCTGTATCTGTCTTCCTCTTCATTTAATTCTCTGTAGTTGGAACAAGTTCCACATGCTTTAGGGTATAGGTGAGTAGGAATCCCCAAGCCCAGTCATACCAGGTACAGCCTCCCTTCTCATAGTACTATAGCTGGCAGGTAGGCTTCCCCTGGAGGATGACTCATTTTCTATTTATTTAAGTGAATTTCTGCTATGGTAAATAGCCATTAGTATTGTGATGTTTGGTAATGAACATATTAAAATCATCACCATCTGTCCCACTTTAATCAATAATGCAGTGAGAATAAATTCTGCTAATACAGTGATAAGCAAGCAAAAAGTCCAAAAGGGGGATTTAATATGGGCATATGTTTGTTTCTCAATTAGTACATTTCTATAATGTTTTCTCATTAGTTTTTCTAGTATCAGCTATAGACAAGCTAACATATTTGACTTTTTTACATTTTAGAATCAGAAGGAGCACTAGAGCTCATCTAGTCCAATTCCTTCATTTCAAAGATCAGGAAACTGAGGCACAGATAAGGGGAATTCTTTTTCTCCAAGTTGCAGAGCTGCTATTGGAAGTGTTCAGTCCATCTCTCCATAATCACGCCCTTATCACTGAGAGGTACCATATGTCCTGGGGCACTGAGAGGTTGAGTGACTTGTCCATGGTCACCCAGATGGCAAGTGACAGCGGAATGAGCTCCTGACTTTAAGGCCACTTCTGTGTCTCCTGTGCTGCTCTATAGCCTCTGTGATCTTTTAGAGGAGAGTCAGAGCGTGGACAAAGGTAAAGGTGGAGATGGTAGAGCTAGGACAATAGCTGAAATCTCCCTCACCTGGGCTGCCCACTGGGTGGTGCTGTGGGCTGCCTTTGGCTTTCAAGAGGAACTTTGTCCACATAAAAGAGAGCTGACTAGAGAATACACTGTACTCTGGGGCCTTTCTCCCATCGCCAGAGTTGAAACATTAGAAGGTGAGGCAAACCCAAAATGTATAGTTAAGGTCACTGCTAGACCCTGGACTCTGATTGTAATTAGCATCCGAAGGGGGTTGCCCAGTAGGGTCCTTACGTCAGCCGGGAAGAATATACATACCAAAGAAAAATTCATTTCCATGATACTAAAATTTAAATAAATAAATATATACACACATATAATATATTATACTTATATATGTGTGTGCATACATATATATATACATACACACAAAAACGTCAAACTTAAATACATATAATTTAAATAATTTAATAAGTTTTTATTAATATGTAATTTAAATTTTAGTATATATAGTAGACACACATATGTACACACACATAAACACATATGTAGGCAGCTGGGTAGTGTGGTGAATAGAATGCTGGGCCTAGAGTTATCAACTCATCTTCTTGAGTTCAAATCCAGCCTGAGACACTTACTAACTGTGTGAACCTGGGCAAGTCACTTAACTCTGTTTGCCTCAGTTTCCTCATTTGTAAAATGAGCTGGAGAATGAATTGGCAAACCACTCCAGTATCTCTGCCAATAAAACCCCGAATGGCGTCATGAAGTCAGACAAGTGTAAAACAACCAAATAGCAACAAAATACACATATTTATGTAGTATGTATATATATTTTATTTATTATATACATCATATACATCTGGAACATATTTGGATATTGTATATATAAGTTGTAGATATTATTATATATATATTAGTATGTATCAGTATAGTATATTGTCACACAACATGCATATATTGTACACACGCAAGATATACATGTGTGTTTATGTACATACATATGTGTGCACATGCATGCATTTACACATGCAGTATACATACATTATAGAAATGAACTTTTCTTTAGTATGAATATTCTTCCCAGTTGACCTTAGGACCCTATTGGGTATGAATTATGTATATATCATATACATGCACATATAGCATGCATATATTATGATATATGCATGTTATTGTGTGTTGATATAGAATACATTAATATCTAATAATGTAATATAATATATACTATTATATGTGTATATTACATATACATGTTAATATTCCATATATAATGTGTAGATATATAACATATATCTGATAACATATAATATGCACACATGCATGCATCTATTATATACAAATTAATATGCAATATATACTATATATGTGTATATATGTGTGAGTATATATACATATACATATACACATCTCTTCCCATTATGCTTTGAATACACTATTGAATTTGAGAGGCATATTGTATGTATTTTGGAATGGAATTTGTAGATTACAGATGCTTCAGATACTAGATTATGTTCATACACACATGCATTTGGATTGGGACTAATTTTCATGATTCTTTTGATATAGAAAACTCCCGGGAAAGGAACCTTGGTCTACTTATGTTTGTGAGCATCTTTTTCATCTTAAGACTATTCATGCTACAACACTGAGAAGTAACTTATCTAGGGTCTATATAACCAGTGTATGTAAGAGGCAACACTTGAACTCAGGTCTTCCTGACCTCCAGACCAGCTTTCTGCTCCATCCCACTGCTTTTCCTGCCTGTGTCTGTGTGCATGTTTATATGTGTTTATTAGCCTCTGAAGTCCCTTCAAGCTCTCAATATACAGTGCTCGATGAGTATATTTTATATAGACAGTGGTGGGTCTAACACTATAAAGAAACTTGGAAGAGTTCCACATGACCACATTGGGAGAACATTAGTGTTTTAAAAGATTGGTTTTGAGGTTAAGGAACAGCTTGAGATCATTAAACACACTACTAAATTTCCCAGATACAATCCCATTCCACTTTTTCCTATTCAATTCTAGGCCCAGCTCATGCTTTGTAAAAGAAGATTATAGGTTATATGTAAGTATATAGGCAAGTCATGTAATTACATACACACACACACACACACACACATATGGAGAGAGAGAGAGAGAGAGAGGGAGAGAGAGACTCATTAGCATTCCCCAAGAGATAAATGGCCAAAGAATATGAAAAGACAGATCTCAAAATATAATTGCAAATTATTAACAGCCATGTGAGAGAAGGTTCCAGATCACTAATAATAAGAGAAACACACATCAGAACAGCCTGAGGTTTCACCTCACACTCAGCAAACTTGTGAAGGATGACAAAATATGCTATATAATATGTTGATTTTAAACAGCTGTCTTCACCATTTGTCCTTGTAATGGGAATGGGAGATTTGAAGATCTTCCCTGCCCCTTAATAGACCTAGGGGGGAATTTGAAAACCTCCCCTTCTTTGAAAGTAAATTCTGCCCCCTAATAGGCCAAATGTAATCACATGGAGCCTATGGTGGGAGGAGTTTGCTGAAGGGAAGCAGAGTCCACAGGAAGCTGGGAACCAGAGCTGGAAAGTTGGTGGAAGAGAGAGGAAATTCAGGCAAGGAATCAGATAGGCTTGTGAGTAGATATTTATCTAATATTGGTTTATGGGAAGGCTAAAGGATGCTGTGGCTCTCATTGTTATTATGGCTTCTGAATATCTTTGGTACTATGATGAAATTGGCTTACATGGTTTTGGGAATCGGTTTTCTGGTGTCTAAATAAATGCTTCAGTTCTGTCCTCTACCTGGAGAATCTGTTATATTTTGCAATTGAACGTCATGCAATATTTATAGTCATGGTCTATATCATGATCGTGGGTGCTGTAAATACTGCATTAGCACTACAGTCCCAAAAAAGATAGCACTTCAAGTATTTTGAGTTAAAAACTACATTCCCTCTTGTGCTACTCATGGTTCTGTTTCTACCAATTGTATCACTTCCTTGTGTCTTATTTTGTTTCCTTTTACTGTTCACCAGACACCAAGATGAAGTGATTCTGTAGCCTGACATTCCAAGTTTTGTAATAAACATGTTCATTAAAACCTAACAAAAATGGATTTTGGTTTGTTGAGGTTTTGTTTGTTTGTTTTTAACATCAGGGCTGTAATTTGGTTTCCTTAGCCCCTGGAACTGGTTAACATTAAGCTATAGTACTTTCACCCCCCCTTTCTGATATTCTGTGTATATCTTCTATTATATGGGATTCTAAAAAATAATTTTTTATCTTTGAGGAAACTGCTGTCTTTCAGTCATTCATTCACTCAGCAAACATTTATTAAATACTTACTGTGTGCAGGTACTGTGCTAAGTACTCAGAACACAAATACAAGCAAAAAAGAATAAATAGTCCCTTCCCTCAAGGAGCTTATATTTTAAATCTGGAATGATTGTACCAATTCACAGCCCCACCAGAATGCTTTAGCATGTCTGACTTTCCACAAACCCATCGACTATTCCTTTCTATTGTCACCTTTGCCAATTTGAACATGAGGTGAAACCTCAGGTTTGTTTTCATTGACACTTCTCTTAGTATTATTGATCTAGAACATTCTTTCATATGATTGTTTATAGCTTGCACACTGTTCTGTCCCCTTTTCTATTGGCTTTCCATCTATATATTTCTGTTAGTTGTATGTTTGTGTATATGTGTACATATACATATATGTCTTCAATATGAAATCTTTATCAGAGATATTTGATATACTTTTCCTCAGGTGACTACTTCCCTAGGTATATTGTCCTAGATGTGGTAATTTTATTTGTGTAAAACCTTTTCATTTTGTGTTATGTTTTATCTTCAGTAATAACCTCTATTCTTAGTCTGGTTATGAATTCATCCCCTACCTGTTACTGTAAAAGGTAGATCACTTTATTTTTTTGTGGTGAGATGTTTAATATTCAAATATCTATTTTGGGTTTATTGTGAAGTATGGTTTAAGTTATCAGTCTTGAAGTCTAAATTATGATAGACTATGTTCCAGTTTTCCCAACAGTTTTTATCAGATTAGATGTTCTTCCTAGGAATTTTTTTTTAGGCTTATAGAATCCTGGGTTCATTTATTTCTGATTCTTGTCTCATCTACTTTTCCATTTTTTAGCCAATACCCCAAATGCTTTTCATATTTAATACTTTATAATATAGTTTGAGGTCTAGAAATATGCTATTTACCCTTCAATTCTTTTTTAAAATTCTTCATTATTTCTCTTTATGTTCTAGCTCTTTCATTTCTCCATACATTTTTTTGTATGATCTTAATACATGAATGAGATTCCTTTTTGGAGGGGAGCTTCTGAGGCCATATTTTGTTCTGCCAAATTGAATGCCTTTTTATAATAAATAAATATTGAAGTAGAAGAATCTCATATAATTTAAAGGTTTTAGTCAATTGTGTGATATAAAACTGTGGCCAGATATGGAAAATCACTTATGAAAGCCTTCCTTTATCATATTTTCATAAGGGATCCCCCTCAGTGTAGATTATTCTTGTAAAGATTTTATAAAGATTTTTTAAAAGTAGGCAAATAGTTACATACTTGTTGATGATTTTTGGTTACCCACTGAACATAGTCTATGGATTTTCCCCCATTCTTTTGGCATCTTCTGTTCCCTGATGTGTGTTGTAAAATAAACCTGTAGTGTTTTCAAAATTATGCTATCTCCAACATGGATTTCCTTGGTCGTCTGATCTGGCCCCACTATTATTCTTACTTTGTTGTTTTATGTTCTCTTTCCACTTCCTCCTATAGCCACACATCAAAGGCTGCGGGTACAGAGTCCAAATGGGGTGGTTCTATTGTCATTGAGGATGAAAAAGATCATTACAGACAAATCTGTTCTGTTTTCCGTTTATCTGTTATCCTGCCAATTTCTTTGATAAGTGGCCTTAGAATAATGTGACTTTAAAGAGCTATATATCTTTATTACTATCATTGTTGACATAATCAAGAAGTGTGTTTTGTAAGCAGTGCAAAAGCATATCTCAAAATGCATCTTTTTTTCCCCCTAGGAAAAGAAATTATTGCTGGAAAGAAAAGCGTCTTTGCAAACAAAGTTGGAGCAGCTCAGATTGAACTCTAAAAATGCTAAGAGGTTTGCAAATCATTTCTCTTAAATGACTTGCTTAAAACTCTATCATCTCCCATGGTAAATGGGTGGAAGGCATTATTTGCAAGGGATGAACATTTAGTGAAGAGCAGTGGGTTTGGTGTGGGTGATAATGAATTCAGTTTTGGATATATTTAATTTGAGATGCCTCTGGTACATCCAGTTGGAAATGTCCAAAGGATAATTGATGATATAGACTTGAAACACAGGTGAGAGCCTGGAGCTGGATATCTAGACCTTGAGATGATAAACTCAGGGGAATTGATGAGGTCACAAAGCAAGAGTATAGAGAGAGGAGAGGGCCAATGATAGAGCAATGGGTCACCCACCTTTGAGGGGTTGATATAATGACAGCAAAAGAAACAGAGAAGGAGTTGTCAGCTTGGTAGGAAACCAGAGAAGAGAAAGTATTCAGGAGGAAATGGGTTATAGCAGTGTCAAATGCAGCAGATAGCTACAAAAGGATGGAGACTGAGAAAAGACTATCTGATTTGTCAGTTAAAAGATCACTAGTATCTTTTGAGAGAACAGTTTTAGTTGAGTGATGAGGCTGGAAACTATACTGCAAGTGCTCATTGAGAGAAGGGAGGTGAAATGGAGGCAGGAAATCCAGACAGCTTTTTTCTTGAAGTTTGATAATAAATGCAGGATACATACAGACTGCTGATGGCTTGATGGGATGATAAGGTCTATTTTTTTTTAAAGATGAAGGAAACATGGACATGCTTGAAAGTAGTAGGGATGGAACCAGTGAATAGAGAAATGGCTAAAATTAGAGAGAGAGGGAATGACTGAGAAGGAAGACTGGAAAAGGTGGGGGGGCTGTGTAGAGAGAGAGTGAGGTGTTGTCAAAGAAACTCAATCATTATTGCATCTTCTGTGATATTTTCCTTAAAAATTGGTGGTGCCAAGGACCATGGTAAGAACTTTTTTGGGGGTCTTCAGTAGCTATGGTGTTTAGCACAGTGCTTGGCACCTAGTAGGACTGACACTTGAGGAGGCATGGGCAGTTAGTGCAGATCACATCTCCAGAAGGATTGCTCCCCTGGGCAATGCCTTTGGGAGCCAGGCTGCAATGAGGCCTAGTGGTCAGGGAAGGAGTGCTACTATTCTTAGGACTCTTTAGCTTACATTCTCTGTAGGTTCTCTGTTGGTCCTCAGTTGTTAATTGATATTAGTGGAGATGGTAAGTCCCTTTCTCCACAGTGGATGTTTTTCTTGATGATAACCATGAGGCCTTAACTGGAAGCAGGGTTCATGGCTGGGGGGATGATGGAGGAGAATGTTGCTATTCCCAGGGCTTTTGGGTCCAGGCCATTTCCTCTGGGACCAGAGGGGTAGTGGTCGTGGTGGTTTGGCCCAGATGGCATAAGCTAGCTTCTGTTTCTCTTTGAGGATACCTTACTGTTTCAGGTGGACAGGCTTGTCTGTCCCTTGGTGCAGTTGGTGTGGTGGTGGACTTCTTTCTTCATAAGGCTTGTTCCCTGGGTGATGGCTGCTGGGGCCAGGATGCCTGTAGATTAAGCTTAAGTTTAACTTTGCCATCAGAGCTAGTGTTTTGATAGTTTTTGAACAGAGCTCATACGGTCAGCATGTTTTCTAAAATCATCTGAGGTGTTCATAGTAGTTCTAACTAAATCTGAAATAGCTTTTAGGAGTTTTTATGGGCTGCATTATGGTATTCAAATGCTTCATGTTTCCAATAAGATGCTTGAACAGCCAGCTATTTCTACAGAATGTAGGTATCACTGATTGTTATAACTGTATTTTTAAAAACTATGTATGGAAAAAATTGTATATATGAAGAAAGTTGAAAATATTGCCTTCCAAAATGATAGGAAAAACACTCTCTAATTGCTGAGGTTTCATTCTGCCATTTCTAAACATAGATTTAGTCAGATTCAATATGGCATTTCTTAATTTCATATGCATATAAATTTGTAGTATCTTTTAGGAAAACACCAGCTCTAATCCAGGATCCTATGATCCTAGGGCCATTTTTCGTGCTTGATGGCACCTATTATATCAGGAGAAATTGACTAACCAGATTTTGCTAGTTGGAAAAGGCTTTTTCAGTAACTCAACAGAAATGTCTATTTGGTTTTTTTGCTTTAGGGTACATATGCAGGTTCAGGGAAAGAATCTTTTTCTAAAGTCAAGGTCAGGTCCCTAAGGAATTACTGGGGGCAGCAAAGCATGGTCCATGATGTGTATCCCTAGGCATATTAACCTGTGACATGTGATTTGGGGACATTGGATCCCATCTCATATAGCCTTTCCTTTTTCTATTCCTTTAATCTTAGTAACTCACTTTCCTCTTTTTGGCCTATTATTTTTATTATACAGTAATTTTCCTTTCTATATAATCTAACTTACTCAGATGGAGTTGTGGTATCATCAGTTTGGGAGTCCCCTCCAAAGATGCAGGTTTTAGCCCATTCATAGCCGTCCATCCTTGTGTAACTTTTGTCCACATTCTCCCAGAAATTCACTACAAGGTATTCACCCAGTAGGCTGGAGGACTTCCTCCAACTTAAATACCCCCAAATGATTATCCCAAGACAATTAAGAACACACAAGAACATGAGAACTATCCCATTTGTGAGACCTATAGTTAATCTATTCAGTTCAGTCAGTATTCTGTCATATGAAGTGATATTTTTGCAGTGAGTGACTGTCATTGTGGCAGACTGACAAGGTTGGTCATTCCTTAGTGGTCACTAGTAAATTGTGTTGAAGGAAGGCTTCCTTTTTATTTCTCTATGGTAAATTTTGCCAAAGTACTTCTACTCAATACCAAGGGTGGCAATCAGAACCTTGCAATTTCTTTATAAGCAGTTTTCCTCCCAATCACTCCCCACCTCCCAGTTTTCCAGTATTTGCTATGCCTTTGCCAGACAGAAGGGAAAACATTCCATATATTGGCCTATGGCAATTCTACCAGCATTAACTTTTTGTGGTTGTATACTCAGAGCCTTGAATTCAGTCCAGAAGTAATTTGAAGAAGTTTCTAGGGGCATAGCAGGTCACATTAGTGCATAAACAACTACTGTTTCTTTTAATCTGGAAAATGTACAGGTCACACAGGTCGCAGCACTGTTCACAAGACAAAGCCTTTGTCTGCTTTGTGTTTGGTACTTATTGGTGTGCTTATTTGTCTTTTCGAATGGAGTGTAAATTCCTTAGGCAATTTCTGCTTCTTCTTGGTATTCTCATGGCTTAGCTGGTGATAGTATGGTGTAAAATGGTTAGAGAACTGGCCCTACAGCCAGCAAAACCTGGGCTAAAGTTCCACCTTTGACACATATTGGCTGTATGACCCTGGTCACCCCACTTAACCTCTCAAGGGTTCTATGTAACTCCTTAAGACTACAGGTTTCAGGAAAGATGCTGACGTAAAATTGATAGAGAGAGTTTCCTCCTTTGGGAGCCAGCCAATAAATTTATAACCAATAAATAATGTGTTTGTGTGTATATATGTGTATGTGTGTATATACATATCTACACACATGTATATAGAGATATATGTATAACATAAGCAAATTTCAATGAACAAAAATTACTCTCTCACCTCTTCATTCCATTGAAGGGAAGGAAGAAAAATGAAAAATCAAAAACTGCTCTTTTTCACTTAGGCACTGTCAGCATAGTCAAGTAAAACAGTGTTTGTATGTATGTATATACACACATATATCTCCTTGTCTATTAGGAGGTGAGTAGCATGGCTCATCATTGGTCCTCAACAGTCATGGCTGGTTAGTGCATTGATCAGAGTTTTTAAGTCTTTTGAGGTTTCCTGTCTTTATAATATTGTCTTTTCATGAATTGTTCTGGTTTTGCTCTCTTCACCCTGTATCAGTTCATATAAGTCTTCCTAGTTTTCTCTGAAGTGATCCCTTTCATCATTTCTTACAGTACAATAGTATGTCGCTACATTTATATACTATAATTAGTTCCCCAACTGCTGGGCAGCCCTACAGTTTCCAGATCTTTGACACCATAATAAAGGATAACTGTAACTATTTTTTTTTTTACAGAAATGGATCCTTTTCCTCTTTCTTTGATTTCTTTCGGATATAGGCCTAGAAAGGGTATCACTGGCTTGAAGAATGGTATGCACAGTTTTAGTGGCTGGACCAATTCACAGCTTCAGCAGTAGGGTGTTAATGTGTCTATTTTCATAGCCCCCCAACAGCTGTTATTTTCTTTTTTTGTCATCTTTACCAGTCTAACATGTGTATGTGTGTGTGTATGTGTGTAATAAGTGTGAGGTAGGATCTTTGAATTATTTTAATTTTTATTTACCTAGTTATTAATATCTCCTACTTTTCTTCATGTCTTTCTTCCATCCTCTTTGGAACTTTAATTACCTTATCTGACTAAATCAATTGGTCAGTAAACATTTATTAAGCACCTACTATGTGCTAGGCTTTTCCCGTTTCAATATAACTCTACATTTAATTTTATCTTTTTTTTTCTCTTTATAACTCTCAGATTCCTAGTTTTTCCCATTTTAATTATTTTTTTTAAGTTTTATTTATGCCTTTTTTAGCATCACCATCTTTCAGGTATTATCATTCTACTCACCTCACTCCTCCCTCCCCATCCCAAATATTTTGGTAACAAATAAAAGTGACACAATGATTGGTTTGGGCAGAATATACCAGCATTCCATGGTTCCCCACCTGAGGAGCAGCAAAGTGCAATGGAAAAAGCTTTGCATTGGAATCTTATCTCTGCTCCTCCCCACATTTATGACCTTGGTCAAGTCACTTAATTTCTTTGAGCCTCATTTTCCTCATTTGTAATATGAAGGGATGATGCTAGATGACCTGGAGGGTCCTTTGGTCTCAAATTTTATGACCCTATTCCTTATTCAGGTAAAGGTTATTTTCTATTCTATTTTCTCACTTCTCCTCTAGGGATAATCTTGCTCATCACATGTCCATAGTGTTTACTCCCTTTTAGTGTTTTTGTTTGTATTATTGTAGTCATGAATATTGTTTTCCTAGTTCTTCCTTTACTCTGCATCAGTTGATACAGGTCTCGTGTTTCTATAATATTCCATTATATTCATATGAGAGGCACTTAGAGCTGGCTTTGGTGTTAGGAGGACCTGGGTTTGAATCCTTCCTCTGTCACCTAGTGACCATATGACCCTGAGCAAGCCCCTTACTTCTTACTTCCCCTAGGAAGATCTCTAAGGCTGTAAATACTGGCAGTGCCAAGTGCTGATCTATACTGCTTGAGGGAGGTCCATGCCTGGAAACCCCTTCCCCCATGATGAAATAATAGATTTGGTCCAAAATACCCCAAAATACATTAATATAGCACAGTTTGTTCAACCAGTCCCCAGTGGATAGGTACCTACTCTGCCCAAAATGAAGCAAATACCTGACGTCATGCACCTGCAGAAAGTCACTTAGCATGGGAATAACGTGTCAATAATTTAGGAACAGCCAGTACAAACAAATTATACAAGTCATTATTGGCAAAGTAATTTTCTTTTTCCCTTTTCTTCCCCAGCTGCAAGGACCTTCAGACAGAGATTTCCACTCTCCAGAGGCAAATTTCCTATTTGCAGTTTGTGATTCATTCCCAACATCAGAACCTACGTACTGTGATCCAGGAGGTCAGTTTAATCAAGTGTCTTTCTCCCGGAGATGGAATGTTTACTGGGTGAAGGACAAATAGGAGTGGCATGCCTGGGCTATAAAAGTAATGAAAGTTTTCCCCTCCCTGACATTTCCCCTGCAATGTTAAGTGCAACCTGGCTCTTTTGCTTGTGCTTGGCATGGGGCATTTCAGAAATAGTGTTTAGCTTTTCTTTAGACTTCTGATATTAAAAAAGAATTGAGTCTAGAAATCCCAGCATGTCTCATAGATCCAAGATTCCTTGCTGGAGCAGGTACTGGTTTTCACTTCCTCTGAGGCTTTTGATGACTTAGAAGGTAGGTTCAGTAGAATGGGCTGGCTACTTACTAGGGGAATTCTGGCAAGCCAAGGAGAAGAAGACACAGTGTCAGCTTAGAGTGACTGAGTCAGCCAGCCAAGGATGTGGCCCAAGCAGCTCTTTAAGACTGACTGATTCATTGATTGTGACCAACCTGCTTTAGATTTAAAACTTAAAAAAAAAACTCTTTGATATTTCTCTCTTAAAGAGAAAGGGTAGATAAGAGGTCTTAATTGTCTGCCCAATCTTCCTGCCTGTGTGGAAGATAATCATGGCATTCTGTAATTAATGGAGCAAAGTGACCAAAGGGCTGTAAAGCAGAATCCCGAAATGTTAGACCTGGAAGGGACCTTAGAGATGATCTAGGCCCAGATATCTCATTTTACACACGAGGAAACTGAAGCTCAGAGAGGTGAGGTGATTTGTCTAAGGGTGAACACAAGTCTCATCACTCGCAGTCCAATGTCCTTTCTCTGATATCGGACTAAATTCAGCAAACATTTATTAAGCACCTACTACGTGCTAGGCATTGGGTTGGCAATAATACAAAAACAAATGCTCCCTCAAGGATCCTATATTCCAGTATCTCTGGGCAAATTATCTTCTCCTCAGACAATGAGTTCCCTTAATATAAAGTTCTGGGGGACTAGGAAGCTCTTAATAGATGTAATGTACCAGGCTTTGGCCTTCCAGGGCCTTACTAGTTAGTATGGTTTGTGGGACAAAAACTTCAGTTGCGGAGGAACACTAAGATTCCAAATGATTTCTCCAGAGAGCTAGATTTAATTTAAAAAAAAAAGGTGTGAAAAGTCAGCCTCAGCAAACCCCTAACTTCAAATCTCTAAAAGACAAACTTTTATTCAAGTTTCCAGAAGCTATTTCTATTGTCCACTTTAAAAAATATTGTGGTTTGATAAGACTTGAAAAATGTTCTAATTTGTGCTTCCTGATTCTTAGATGGAAGGATTAAAAAATGATGTGCAAGAACAAGATAAAAGGATTGAGACTCTGAAAGAAAAGGTGAATATCCTCGAAGCTCAGGTAAGGAGGAAATGCTTGCCACACTTATGAATACATGTATGTGCATTCCCATGGGCCTTTTCACTGCGTTAGAAACTAAGCACATTTTTAATTTGGTACCAAGGTTTTTCAAGTCATGAAAATTATGCTTTAATTTCTATAATAACTTTGATCCAAACTTCCTGGTATATTTTATAGCCATGCATTTATATGAAAAGCAATTCTGTTAGAAACCAGAGGTGAGACAGCCTGGCTGTTGGACAGCGGGTGAAGGACCCAGTTAAGACCACATACAGCATCTCGTCTCTGTCCTGGGAGATATCCTTTCCTTAGCATATAGCCTGCTCACTCTTCTCTATGTCATTGGATTGAAGAATATGTTGGGGAGGACAGGGGCAAGGTATTAAACTGGAAAAGTTGAGGGGGTATGTTTTGTTGTCTTAATTTTTATTTATTTTATTTTTAAATTATGGAATAAAAAAGCACTTCTATAACACAGTATAATGAAAAAAAGATGATTGCACATGAAACTGCAAATCTATTATGTGCAACTTGCTAGTCATTTTAAATATATAATTGTGTAAATTTCTTTTTTCCCCTTTTTCCCTTCCCCCACCCACCCTAAAGATGCCTACCATTAGACACAAATGTATGTGTGTATGTATATGAAATATATGTATATATATTTATGTAAAATAATTTTATATGTACTTCTATTTATCAGTTTTTTCTCTGGATGCAGAGTCTTCCTTCATATGTTCTTTGTAGTTAATTTGGATATTTGTAATAGTCTTCATATTTGATTTATATTTTTATAATAGGTTTTGTATTTGATCCTAAGGGTAATAGACAGTCCATTTGAATAGTGGAGTGACATGGTCCCACCTGTGTTTCAGACAATCATTTTGGCAGCCGAATAGAGGATAGACTGGAGTGAGGAGAGATGTGTGACAAGGATGCTACCCAGCAGCCTATTTCAGTAGTCCAGACATGAAGTCCAAACTGCTTATATGAGGGGTTTAGCAGTACCGGGGAGAGGGGGCGTTATGTGAGAGATATTACAAGGGCAAAATCAACAGTTCTTAGCAACAGATTGAATATGGGGGTAGGAGCAGGGGTGAGAGGGTGAGGAATCAAGGGAGATACCTAAGTTTTGAGTCTGGCTGACTGGGAGGATGGCAGTACTCTCAAAGGTAAAAGGGAAGTTTGAAAGTTGAAATGGTTTTGGGGGAAAGAATGAGTTCAGTTTTGGACAGGTTGAGTTGAAGATGTCTACAGGAAATCCAGTTTGATATATCTAATGGTAGTTGCAGATGTGAGACTGAAGAAGTAAATCTGAATCATAAACAATAGAGAAGATAATTGAATCCATGGGATCTGATGAGATTGCAAAGTGAAATAATATAGAGGAAGTAGAGGAAGGCTCCCAAGTCAGAGCCCCATAGGACACCCCAGATTGGATGAATTTCCAGCAATTTTCACATTGAGATGGAGCTTTCAGAGAGGCAAGAGAACATCCAGAAGAGAGTAGTGCCTTGAAAACCTGAAGGGAAAAGAAAAGATACCAAGGAAAAGAGAGTGATTAATAGTATTAAAGGCTATATGTAGGTTGACAAGAATGATGATTGAGAAAAAGCCATTAGATTTGACAATTAAGAACTTGGCAGTTTTTGGAGAGAGTACTTTGAGTTGGATGATGAGGTAGGGTTGGAAGCCAGACTATAGAGAAGAGAGTGAAAGAAATAGAGGCAGCTAGTGTAAAGGACCTTCTCAAGTTTAGCCACGTATGGGAAGAGAGATACAGGATGATAACCAGTGAGAATGGATGGATCTCATGAGGGAGAAACAGGTGTGTTTGTAAGCAGTAGGGAAGCAGCCAAGTAGACAGGAAGAGACTGAAGATTAGTGGGAAGGTAGAGATGGGCCATCTGCTGGAGGAGATGGGATGGAATAGGATCGCTGGTGTATGTGGAGGGCTTTGTCACAGTAAGGAGAAGGACCACCTCATCATGTGAGAAGGGTGAAGGAAATGGAGGCAGAAGGTATCTGGGTGATGTGAGATGAGGAGGGGAGAAGTGGGACCTCTTGAGAAATGGAATCAATATTTTCAATAAAATACAAGACAATATTTTCAGCTGAGAGGGTCAGGTGAGGGAGAACCATGGGAAGTTGGAGAAAGGAATGGCAAGGTTTCAAAGAATTACTGGAGGAGACCTTATCTAGTTCACCCAGCTGCCTTCTCTTTTTTGATTACTTTACCTTACTCTGTATGTTTCTTGTGTGTAGCTCATTTTCTTATATATTGTCTTTCCCAATCAAATGTATCCTTGAGGACAGTAACTGGGGTTTGCATGTTTGTTTGTGTTTGGCTTTTTTGTTACCCTGTGGGTAGCATAGTGTCTAACACATAAGTTCTTTTTTTTTTAATATTTATTTTTAATTTTCACTTTTATAAGATTTTGAGTTCCAAATTTCCCTCCTCCCATCACCTCCCCCCGTAAGATGGCATGCAATCAGATATACACTATACATATATAATAACATTAAATGTATTTCCACATTAGTCATGTTTTAACACACACGTTCTTAATAAATGCTTGTTGACTGATAGGTTTGGGACCTAGTTATTTGCACTAGTTATTTATAGTTATAATATATATATATTTATATATATAGAATACATATGATATATATATAATATATAGTATATATTATATATATAGTTATAACGCACTAGTTATTTATAAGTGATCATTAAACGAATGAATAAACAGACACAATAAGAGTAGAATTTTTCCCTATTCTATTAGAATAAAGTATTCTTTAAGTAATGTACTTTATATTAGTGAATAAAAAGGACTGGTTTTTAAAGATTTAAAAAAAAATTATCCCCAGGGAAATATTTCATTTATTTTAAGCTTACAGGACTGACTCAAAGTCCTTTTGTAGGGATATGATGATGTATAAGATAAGGGCACCTCATCCTCAATTTGTTCCACATCCATGTTTTCTGGGACACCTTCTTCCAAATTGAAAACTGAATATTATAGAAAACAAACAGATGGATGTCCAAATCCTTCACATTTGTTGAGTAAAGTGGGGAAACTTGCTTTTCGATAGGAAGAAGGCAATAATCCCATGTTATCCAGTTTAGGCTTTGAGATGGGCAGACAATATCAGACAGCTTCTCTGACTGGTTATGGAAGTTTTCATCAATTTGTGTAAAGAAAACATACAGATGTGGTAGGCTTCACAGGGACTTGAGGGCCACTCGGTAGCTTGGGATCTCATTAAGCAGTGTCGTGCTCTCAGGAAGGCCAGAATATTGATTATCATGGCTGAAGAGGCTCTTCTAATGGAGATGAAGATTTTGAGACACATGGAAAGTACTCTTTTTCTTGACTAAAAAGATTATGAAACTAGAAAAAAAGGTCTACTAGATAGAGACAGGCAAATGCCTTTACTTACTGTGAATAATTCCAATGGCATTTAGGTTTTATTAGTGTGGTTATCACAGTTACTGTATATAATACCTTTTTCTTCCATTTCTGCTTCCAAGTATTCAAAAATTCTGGGGGAAATTATCTTTCGATTTTGTGAGGCTCTTTCTCTTCCTTATAAATCATGCCTTCATTTTTTCCCACGTTGGGAGTGAGATTTACTGATTCAACACTGTACAGTTTTTTTCTTGTACATTCTCTTGTTCACTCAATTTTTTTAGAAAATCTCTTTTAAATGTCACTAGAACCTGATTTCAGCCTGACTCTTCTTAAGATTCTTAATTCTTTTCCTCTCAGTTTTTTAGACTTTTTTCATCTTCATTTGAAGCTTCTGGCAAATATACAAGAGTTCAAGCGCCTCTCGCTGATAACCTGTTCACTTTTAAGTATATTTTAAATATTCCCTTCCATCTTGATGTGTTTCCGTTTGTAAATCCTTCTGTGTAACTGTACATCCACCATTCTCTGTCAGATATGAGTTGCCATGCTTCAGTAATAAGAGCAAATATAAGAATGTTGTAGAGAAGAAAATGACTGTAGGCTGTGCTGAACCAGAGCCGTAACTGGCAAACGTTTTTACCATTGGCTCAGATAATTTTTATTTGACAAAAAGCAATTAATGCAGAACTTATATAAGTGTCTCATTTAGTAGAAACATCATAAAAGCCTGTGTAAGGAAAACATTATCACATGAACAGAGATGGTAAAGCATATGGGGAGACTGAAGAACAGCAAATTAAAGCCTGTCATTTTGGCAAGGAGGATGCTTTCCTACCCCGTATATCTATTTAGATGAGTTATAGAGAGAACTGGGGGTGATAATTCAGGAAGTGAATTTTAGTCACTTCTAATCACATACCATCTCAGAACATTCCCCTGGTATAGAGATGGGCATCCTGGAGAGAGAGATGGCCTTGAACCCAGGAAGACCTGGGCTCAAGTCTGGCCTCTGACACATATGGCTGTGTGACTTTAGGCAAGTCACTTAACCCCTTAGTGATCTAGGCATCTCTGTAAGTCTCTAAATTTCAGAGTGGCCAACCTGTCTTGGTAGGAGGTGGGTTTCCTTACCTAAAAGTTCCTATATCAATGAAATGACAGGCTCAGTCCATATCCCTGTAGCATTTTTCTCCATTGACAACCAACTGAGCTTGAGTTAACATAATGTTTAGTAGAGGAAACCTGGAGGATTAAGACAGTGTGCATCTGTATATGTGTATATGTATAGGCACACAACAATATATGTGTATATGTATAGGCACACATGACAACACATACATACATATACAGCTGCAATATACACATGCATTTGCACACATATCCACATAGATACATGCATTGTATATGTATGTTCACACATGCATTGTATGTACCAGTTGCAATGTAACAACCTATATGTTTATATAAATCCATGCTTGTATAATATACATATACAATTATATATCTGTGTGTTTATATATGCATACATGTACACACATATATGTATATACACATATGTATGTGTTTGTGTATATGTATTATAAACAGAATATGTACAAAATAAATCCAAGTTCATTTTTGGCAGGGAGACACTAGCAACTGGAAGGGTTCAGGAAAAACTTCGTATAGAAGGTAGAGCTTGAACTAGACTTTGGAGAAAACTAGAGATTCCAAGAAGGGTAGGTCAGAAGGGAGAGCACTCCAGGCATGGAGTACATCCAGTGCAAAGGTGCAGAGATAGGAGATGGAGTGGCTGTCATGTTTAGGGACTATTATTAGACCTACCACATGTGAAACGAAGGTCTCATTTCCCTTGCTCATTTTTCTTCCTTGGTATCTTCTCTTTCTTTTCAACCAAAATCATAGCTTGTCTTTCTAAGTCCTTTTTCTGTGAGGCTTTCCATGACCACTTCCTGATGGTCTCTCGTCTCTGAAATCATAGAAATCCCCTCTACTCCTCCCCACCTCCTCTCTCTCTCATAACCATATTGCTGTTTTGTGGCAATACTGTCTTTATTTTGTTTTAACTGGTAGCTAGTGATACAATGGATAAGGCTCTGGATTTGGAGTCAGGAAGTTTTAATTTGCATTTCTCTAATCAACAGTGATTTAGAAAATTTTTTATGTCACTATAGATAATTTTGATATTTTCTGCAAACTGCCTGTTCCTATCCTTTGTTCTCTATATATTTGAGAAATGAAGCCTTCATCAGAGAAACGTGCTGTAAAATATTTCCCCCAGTTTCCTGCTTTCCTTCTAATATTGGCTGGATTGGTTTTGTTTGTGTAAAAATTTTTTTAACTTAGTGTAATCAAAATTATCCATTTTACATTCTGTAATGCTCTCTATCCTTCTATTTTCCATAGATATGACAGGTAAACTATTCCATGCTCCCCTAATTTGCATATGATATTACCCTTAATGTCTAAATCATGTATCCATTTTTACCTTATCTTGGTATATGGTGTGAGATGTTGATCTATACCTAGTATCTCCTGAACTGTTTTCTAGTTACCCAGCAGTTTTTGTCAAATAGTGAGTTCTTGTTCAAAAAGCTTGGCTCTTTGCATTTATCAAACAATAGATTGCTACAGTCATTTACTATTATATATTGTGTACTTAATTTATTACACTGGTCCACCCCTCTATTTCTAAACCAGTATCAAATTGTTTTGAGGATTACTATTTTGTAATACAATTTGAGATCTGGTATAGTAAAGCTACCTTCCTTCATATTTTTTCAATGATTCCCTTGATATTCTTGACCTTTGTTCTTCCAGATGAATTTTGTTATTATTTTTTCTAGCTCTATAAGATATGTTTTGGTAGTTTAATTGGTATAGTGCTGAATAAATAAATTAATTTAGGTAGAATTGTAATTTTTATTGTATTGGCTTGTCTTACCCATGAGCAATTAGTATTTTTCCAGTTGTTTATATTTGACTTTATTTGTGTGAAAAGTATTTTGCAATTGTGCTCATATAGTTCCTGGGTTTATCTTGGCAGGTAGACTCCCAAGTATTTAATATTTTCTAATTATTTTATTTTAAATGGAATTTCTCTATCTCTTGCTGCTATACTTTGTTGTTAATATATAGAAATGTTGATGATTTATGTGAGTTTAATTCATAGCCTACAATTTTGCTAGCGTTGTTAATTGTTTCAACTAAGTTTTTAGTTGATTTTCTGGAATTCTTCAAGTGAATTTCTTAAGACTGATTGTCTTCACCAGTTGAATTTCAGACCTCGAATCAGAATATTGCTTGAGCCCATATTGGTTTAGGCATTTCCCTAGGTGCTTATTCTTTTCAGGATATCACTGAAGACATTATGCCATTAATGTACAGTGATCAGTGATCTCAAGAATGACTCGATAGATCAGCTGACAAGTTTCTAAGGAGGGACATAGGCTTTGGGTAGAAAAGAGCCCAGTCCATATATGCAAAAGTGTCATTCCATGTCAAGGTTTCTACCCAATCTTGATAGAATTTTCTTTTCCATTTTAGAATAAAGACCTAAAAAGCAAGATTGAACTTTGGTCAGATAACTCCAAGATGAAGGTATCTAAGGGAGTCTCCACAAGGTAAGGTGTTTCCTTCTCTCCTTGTCCCACCATATCTCATGTAGAATGTAATTATGTATATGACTTCGGATATGTGAGAAATTATTACTACTTTGTATTGATAAAATATAGACAACATTGAATCTTTTTAAATAACATAAATATGAACTTGAGACAGCATGATATAGAGGATGGAAAGGTGGTCTTGGAACCAGGAATGGTGTTTAGTTCTGAATACACTGGCTGTGTATTCCTAGGCAAATCATTCAACCTCCCATTGTTCTAGGATACTTCCTTTTTCAGGAGTTCTTAACATGGGGTCCACAAACTTTTAAAAAATATATTTTGATAAATATTTCAATGTAATGAATTTCCTTTGTAATCCTATATGTTTTATTTCATGCATTTAAAACTATTATTCCAAGCAGGGTTCCATAGCTAAGGTCCAGGATGCAAAAAAATACAAAGACTCAGAGCACCATTCTCTAAGACTCTAGGTTTTAGGGAAATTGCTAACATCTCTTGGTAGAGAAAGTTCCTCACTGGGATACTGCCAATTCCAGTGAAATGACAAGTCCAGTCTCTGTTCCCATTCTAAGTATGAACAGGATGAAAAACTATCCACAGTTAGTCTAGTTAAGAGCAGCTTCTCACTGGATTGACCATATCACAGATGACTAGATTTTTTTTTAGCCATTTTCAAAGATTTATGTCACAAAAAACTTTCTAATCTTTTTGATGATGAAGGCATCTGCACTATCCCAAATGAGATAATATTAGTAAATAGTTCTTAGCATGTGCTTGGCACATAGTAGGTGCTATACAAAGGCCTATTAATTCCTTCCTTCCCTTCCTCCTTTATCTACACTGATAAAATCATGGGATCTTAACATGTAAAAGAAATCAAAAGTTTATTTCTACTTTAGTATTATGAAAAGAAGAGTAGCAATGCATTGTATATTTATGAACAGAAATATAGGAAAATGGACTCAATTTTTTTTTCTTTGTAAGGAGCCCATCAAGCTGAGAGTATGGTGCATACTGACCCTGTGGTTGGCTTTTACCAGCTGTGATCAGAGAATTCCTAGCTCCACTTTTGACAGCTGCACTGAATAAATATTTTTTAATCATTTACATTTGTTGTCATTCTCAAATTTAGCTGAACTGAATTGTACTTACTTGGTTAGAACCTAGTCAAGAATATTATTTAAATTTGGCCTGCCAAAACTTTAAAATGCTTGATAAGCATTCTGTAAATGTCTTTTTTTTTAACTGAGAAAAAGTGGAATATTTTCCCTAGGAGATGCATATCCTTGAAAAATGTGTGCCTTTTATTGATATAGTGCTTTCAGATATGCTATCTTGCCACACAAACTGCCTTCCTGTTGCCTTCTTTCTATCACTAATATCATTTTATAGACATCCAGGATTAAAATTTTAGTCACCTTTGAGTTTTCCTCTTCCCCACTTATCAGATCTCCAAATCCTATCTATTGTTTTATAATTTCTCATGAATCTATCCCTTCCTTTACATTCCATGGCGACCTCCCCAATTCAGGTTCTTCTTACCTCATGCTTAGATCTATGCAAGGATTCTAAATGCTTCACTTGCTTCCAGTGTCCCCCACCTTACACCAAGCACATTTCAGCACATTCTACACAATGCTGGCTTATTAATCTTTGTAAAGTAGCACTTTCATCATATTACTCCTTTGCTTGAAATTGTGACTCTTCATCAATGGCGAGCAAAGCCAGCTTTATTAGCCTGACATTTGAGGCTATCCATAAACAGGTTCCAAGTTACTTTTCCAGAGTTATCTTTAATCTTTCTCCAAATTGGCTGTAACCCCAGAAGTTCTTCTCTAACTAGACTGAGCTTCTCAGTATCTCCAGAGTGTGACATACATTTCCCACATCATGGTTGACAATGTTCTCTAATACTTTTTTCCATCCCTCTAGCCTTTCTGCCTATTTGAAGCCCACTCATTCTTCAAGGCTTTGCTCAATTCTAGCTCATAGTGATCACTCCTCTTGCACTCAATTAACATTATTTAATCTAGTTAAGAGCAGCTTCTCTCTGGATTGACCATATTAGCATTTAATCACAAAATGCCTTTTGTTATTATTCTACGTTTCACATGGTCTGTGTCTTATCTGCCCAACTAGATTATAGGAGAGGGCAGAAATAATTTTTCCCCTGCTTCCTTTAATCCTTCGTAACATCTGGCACAGTGCTAAACACATAATAGATTCTCCCAAAAATTGTGATGAAAGGGTGAATGCTCACGTCCAGAATTATGCTTTGATGGAAATTATAAAGAAGAATAAATTACTTGGATGTTTAAATATTTTGCAAATGGCAGAATACTTCCAGGCCTATGTCCTGTTTCTTTGATACTCCACAGAATTGCTTCCATAAAGGAAAACAAAAACAAAACTATAGTCCATAATTACACATATCATTAAAGATGCAATTAAAAATTTCCCATTCTAGCAGAAGCTTTTAGGTTTCTCCAGCTAATCCCCTTAGGGCACATTGTGATTTTCTGAACCTCCATGGGCACAGTGCATGGAGTAGAGAACCAAGCCCATTGTGATTAGTGTCAGTCTGGGAATCCAGACAGATTCATCTCATACTTTAAACTGTTTACTGTGGCACATCTCTTTCCTAATGATATATGTAATTAGGGACTACAGGGAAAAAAAGTTTCTGAGCCAAGCCATAAAGTCTTGGGGGCCCTAGGTCACAAATTGTCATCTTTTAGCCACTTTCCTATAATGTCTACAAGAGCAAAAAAGTCTCACCCCAGAGGTGTCCAGGAAAGGGGTAAAATTAATGTATTTCACAAACTGTGTAGATTGCTGACTGCCTCAGTGTGGATAACGGCTGTAGGTCTGTTTATATGACACTTTGCATTTTGTGAGACACTCTTCTCAGGAAGACACAGTGAGGCAGATAGTATAGCTGAGATGCAGATAGAGAAGTGACCTTCCCAGCATCATACAGAGAGTGAGTGCTGAAGCCAGATCTCAAACCCAGGCATTCTGATTTCAATCCTAGTGTTCCTTCTACCACTATACAGTGCTAGTTTCAGGGGCTCTTAACAACTGGGAGGCAGATTGGTTCTCAGTTGGATGGGGGAACAGAAAGTGGGGCTCAGATCTAGAGGGAATGTCTCTTACCTCCATGCCAACATGGAGACAAAGCCACTCTTTTGTGGCCGGGTTTGAAGTGCTTCAGAAAGAATTCTGGATGTGGGGTCAGAAGACATGGGTTCAGATCCTGACTCTGCCACTTTCTCTCTGTGTATCCTTGGGCAAATCTCTTAACTTCTTTGGGCCTCAGTTTCCTTATTTGTAAAAAGAAGGGATGACGTCTAAGCGCCAAGTCTGTGATCCTGTAAGTCATGTTGTTCGAATGGCCTCTAGTTGTGAGTGAGTCAAAATGGAAGGTGAAAGAGAAAGAAAAGGAATCTTTCCCTTCCCGTTTTCGGCAGTACTTTCTGCCTCAAGTGGGAGAAAGGAGCTGAATTTTTTCATTCGCGTATTCGCGTAGTGTTCAGAGCACTAAATCTGGAATCAGTCAATCAGTCAGTAAACATTTATTAAAGACCTACAATTTGCCAGGCCCTGTGCTAAGCACTGGGGATACAGAAAGAAGCAAAAGATGGTTCCTGCCCTCAGGGAGCTTCCAGTCTAATGGGGGAGACAGCACGTCGATAGATACATACAGACAAGTTTTATACAAGATAAATAGGAAATAATTAGCAGAAGGAAGGCTCTAGAATTAAGAGGAGTTTGAGAAGGCTTCCAGTAAAAGATGAGATGGAAGTGGGGGTAGCCCGTGGGCAGAGATAAGGAGGGTGAACATTCCAGGCATGAGGAGCAGCCAGAGAAAATGCCTGGAGCTGAGAGATGGAGGGTCTTGTTTGAGAGGTAGCCAGGAGGTCAGTGGACTGGATTGAAGAGTATGTGAGGGGAGTAAGGTATAAGAAGATTGGAAAGGTAGGAGGTAACTGGGTTATGAAGGGCTTTGGATGACAAACAGAATATTTTATATTTGTTGTTGGAGGCCATAGGGAGCCATTGAACTTTATTCAGTAGGGGAGCAAGGGTGGTTGAGGGGGCCATAGAGTAAGCTCATGGGAAGTTAGTAGGTTGAGGAACTAAGTGGTTAGGGTATTTGAGGGAGAGTCAGATAAAATCCTTGCTCTGTTCCTCACTAGTTGCAGAACTTTGGGCATGACACTTAATAATAATAGTTAGCTTTATGAATTGCTTTGCATAATTTATCACATGCAATTATTATACAATTTATCACACTTAAGCCTCACAATAATTCTGTGAAGTCAATGTTCTAATTACTCCCATTTTACAGAGGTGGAAGCTTAGGCTTGAAGACACCTATGATCACACAGCTTTTAAATGTCAAAAGCAGGAAGTTTGTTTTGTTTTGTTTTGTTTTGTTTTGGTATGGGGGGTGGGAGGAAGCAGGAGGTAATGGGGTTAAATGACTTGCCCAGGGTCACACAGCTAGTAAATGTCTTGAGGCCTAATTTCAATTCAAGTCCTCTAGAATCCAGGGCCATTGCTCTAGCCAGGACCAGGGCCACCTAGATGCCCACAGAAGCAGGATTTTTAATTAGGTTTCCTAACTTTATGGCCTGCACTCTGTGATTTTACCTCTTACCCAGTCTCAGTTTCCTCATAAAGGATTAGATTAAATAATCTCTAAGGTCCCTATGAGGCATAAGTCTAATGATCCTAATTATGTTTTGAAACTTAAAAAACAAATTTTATTATGGTTGAAAAAAATCACAGCATTAATGTTTTGGAGCATGGTCTCCTATTTAAAAAAAAATGAAAGGTGGGCAGCTGGACAGTTAAATGACAGGGTGGGCCAGTGTGCTATGAGTTGGCCAGGGTGTCCTGCAGACTTGGTCAGAGATAGTCAATGAACCTCAGGACCTCTGGAGGAAGGCAGAATAAGCCACATAAATCGATAGCAGCTGTGTGATGGGGATTTCGACCTTAAAGTTTGATCTTGAACTTCTAACCGGTTCCATTAATCATATGTAATTTTTTTTCCTACAGTGAATTCATGGCTGAAGACACCTCTCCCTATCTGATGCTAATTAGACTACGGAAATAAACCCTTAATGTGTATTGGATTATGGGAGCTCCAGACCCTGAAAGACTCCTTATTATGATGGCCTCAGTTTCTGAACAAGTTCTACTGTGTAATATATTTTAAAAAACATAGGCTAAATAAGAATGTTAATTTGCTGCTGTCTCTGATCTTCCAGAGGTTACCCACGGGTGGCTTCTGTAAAGAAGTTTTCCCCTGCTTGGTGGGAAGAAAATGTTCAGATCAGTCAGACAAGCATTTGGGGAAGAGTGCTCCTTCCCCAGTGCTGGGATTCTGCCATCCTGAACTAATGGGGAAATTTGCTTCTTCCCTATGGAAAACACTTGATTCTCTTTTCAAACTTGTTTGGTGTACTGGATGTAAAATAGAACCTCCCATATTATAATTGCAAATTCCTGCAGTGCGATTTCATTTGATATGGGAGCCTATCCCCTTCGGATGGTGAAAGGAAATTTGGTTGGCCAGATGCCACAGAGAAGTGACACCCTGGGAATGGGTTATTTTAGATGAGGAATGGGAAGAGTTGGGGGCCACTGAAGGACTACACTCTGCTGCCTTGCTCGGAATCAGGATTACAACTTCAATGCTTGACTGTGATCTGAGACTGTCAGCTTCCATTTGTAAATAAGTATGCTTGTTAGGGATGACATCAAGTGAAAAATGTGTTTAATAAGAAATGTTTTTTTCCATTGCAAAGGCCGTTATTTATGAGACACTGAGTAGAAGCCAGAAGGTCTGGTTTCAAACCCTGGCTCAGTCACTTGCTCTGTTGGATCTTGAGCAGATCACATAAATCCAGGCCTCAATTTCTTTTTCTTTAAGGGGAAAGCCAATCTCTAGGAGCCTTCCAGCTGTAGTTCCTATGTGTCCATGAATAGAGCCACTCAAATGAGGCATTTTCTTGATATGTTAATGATACGCCTCATTTTCTTGATATGTTAAGTGAAAGTGGGATGGATAGATTGAGTTATCTCTGAACACCCTTCTAAGGACACATCTTAACATACCATAAAATGTGAAACATCTAAAGAATGGAGCAACTGTGGTAGAATTAATTTTTAAACCAGTTCTTTCACATGCTATTAGCCCATAAGTTGCCATAAGAATTTGCTATGATTTTTAACCCAAATTGTTTTTTCCCCAAGAGTTATATGTGTTCATTGTTTAATGTCACTTCCCAGAAGAACATTGATCTTTGTCCCATCAGAGCCAAAAGACCTGCAGAAAACTTTGCAGGTCTCTGAAGCCAGACATATTTCATTTTTAGGATATAGAAGACCCTATTCTTCAAATGTGTTCCATGGGACTTTTGCAAGGATTCAAGACTTTCCTTGAAAATTCAATTCCTTTTTTAGGCATGTTTGGATGGAAACTAAGATGTTTCATATTCATTCAAGCCTTTGCCTTAGAGAGGAAAGCTTCCTTGTCCACTAGTAGAATACCTGTTGCCATTAATTACTGGTTATCTTGTCATATATGATTTTAGATTTCAGATATATTCAGTTAAGTAGTCCATCTGTTTTGTTTAACCAGTGGCTTCTAGTTGAACACTCTTCTAAAATTTCATATTAGAAGATACTTACAGATTTAACTTGTTGGATCTTGGTTTCCCTCACTGCATTCATTTTATTTTAAGACATAAGAAGTCTGGGCCTAGCTTGGTGATTTGGAATTGATAGATACTCTAACACAACTGCTGAACTTGAAAAGGCAATCTATTAGATGGTACTTTCATGCTCCTGAGAAAATGAACAGTAATTTATTTTTTTTTCAGGATTAGGCTAATATAAGCAGGATTGAGCCAGAAATTCATTTTAAATTTCATAGTAGCAAAAGAAGGACCATAAATTGGGCATATGCTGCTTCTTTTTAATCATATTTTTGAGACTGACTTTTTAAGAAGGAAATTATGTTAAATGTTTAAAATTGCAATGTCTACAAAACCAGATTTTTTTTTAATCTGAAAGATGTAATGCCACATTTTTGAAAAGTCTTACAGGAGATGTTTTTTTTTTTTAAAGCAATTGGGGTTAAGTAACTTGCTCAAGGTTACACGGCTAGTCATTATGTGTGGGTGCTCATTTTCTGAGGCCAGATTTGATCTCGGGTCATCCCAACTTCGAGGCCAGCGCTCTTACTCACTGCGCCGCCTAGCTGCCCCTTTTAGGGCAATTGGGGTTAAGTAACTTGCCCAAGGTCACATGGCTAGGTTTTTGTTTGTGTGGGTTAAGTGTCTGAGGCCGGATCTGAACTCAGGTCCTTCTGACTCCAGGGCCGGCGCTCTACTCACTGTGCCACCTAGCTGCCCCTATAGGAGATGTTTTATACCCTGAGAGTAGCATGTAGAATTTTTTATTGGCATGGAGGAATATACTCTCACCCCAAGTAAGGTAAAGAATTAACAATCAGTATTTTGCAAAGTCAGGTTTGAGTTGGGACTAGGAAGGTTTAGACAGTTTTAAAAATGTCTATTGCATTGATGATACACATTTTAGTATCAGGAAAAGTCATTCTACTGACTGACATCCTGTATTGTAAGTTGAAAAAAAAAGAAATTGTTTTGGTCTGGACCTGTACTTTCATTGGTATAATGCATTTCCAGTAAGGAAATTGCCTCTTCCGATGCATACTCTTCCCTGCAAATTAAAGTCTTGAAGAGGTTGCTGAGGGCATCCAGAAAGGGAAGGACTTAGCTAAGATCACTTAGCCAGTTGGATTTAGAGGTGGCACTTAACTTCTCTCTTCCTGCCTGAAGTAAGTTTTCTGCCTACAGTGATGCTTAAAGCATGAGAATTGTAAGAAATGTTTTAGCTTAAAAACTGGCATCATGTTATACTAATTTAAAGATTTTTTTGTTCAGTCATTTCCAACTCTCTGTGACTCCATTTGGGGCTTTCTCAGCAAAGATACTGAGTGGTTTTCCATTTCCTTATGCAGTTCATTTTACAGATGAGGAATCTGAGGCCAACAGGGTTAATAGACCTGCCCAGAGTCCCACAGCTAGTAACTGCCTAAGAGTAGATTTGAACTCGGAAAGATGAGTCTTCCTGACTTCAGGACTGACACACTGTGCATTATGACGCCACAATTTATAGTTATTTATAATAGGCAATATGGTATTCTGTAAAACAAAATATAAATATGTATGTGCTTATGCATTGTGTGTTTATGTGTGCAGACACTTGTTGCTGTGGCTGTTTGTCCTTCTTGAAGAGGACCAAGGATATCCAGAGCAAGGTGCTTTGACTTTGACAATTCATGACAACATGCATGCATACACTCTTACATACTTCCTTTACTTTGTCTCTTGATATAACTTTTTTCCTGCATTTTTATGTTGCAGTGAGATTTTTATTCATGAGAGTAACGCAGAGATTTTTTATTTAAAAGTTGATTATACAGGGAAGCTAGGTAGCGCAGTAAATAAAGCACTGGCCCTGGTGTCAGGAGGACCTGAGTTCAAATTTAGATTCAGATACTTGACACTTAATTAGTTGTATGATCTTGGGCAAGTCACTTAACCCCAGTTGCCTTGCCTTCCGCACTCCAAAAGGAAAAAAAATGTTGATTAAAGGATTAAAGAATGATATGCACTGAGCAAAACTTCACATTTCTCTAAATATTTTCTCCTTAGCGGTGCTCTTAATCAAATAAATTTATCTTCTATATCTTTTCAACTTAGAGTTTGAGTGTGAATGCCGGTGCTTCTCTAGTCCATAGTATTCCTTCACTTTGAAATTCATCTCTCCCCATCTTTCAGCTTCCAAAATCAGAATTAGGCGGCCATGTGGAAGCATGAGGAGTTATTGGGAAGTTACTCAGGATTAGAAAAAGCCCCAGCTGGCTCTGTATGCTAAGGGCCACTTAGCATCTCTGTTTTCTAAATATGGACAGGAAAAAAGATGCCATGTCTCCATCCAAATCCAAAATGGCTTTATTCCTTTTTTAAACATTGTATAAAATGTGGGACAAAGATGTTTGCTGTGACAATAATAAGTCATGAGGAAGTACTAAATAAAGGAAAATCAAATTATAATGGAACAGAGTCTGAATTTACTAGGGTGGGCCAGAAATCATATGCTTTCTTCTTTCCTCCCCAAATACTAGGGGGAGAAAGCAGCTTTATTTAGTGATCTAGTAGGTAGAACATTGGCCTTAGATGAAGGAAGATGTGAGTTTGAATCCTGTCTAAGGTACTTTGGCAGCTATGCAACCTGGAATAAGGAATTTAACCTTACTCCACTTTAATTTCCACCTTTGAAGATGGTGATAGTTGAGAGAAAGGGGGCAGGGGAGAGAGGGAGAGAGGGAGAGAGGGAGAGAACGAGAACCTATCTCCCAGGTGAAGTTCAAATGAAATGATGTGTACAAGGCATTTCACAAATTTTTTAATTAGTAGTATTTTTTTTTTAAAGCAATTGGGGTTAAGTAACTTGCTCAAGGTTACACGGCTAGTCATTATTTATGCGTGGGTGCTCATTTTCTGAGGCCGGATCTGATCTCTGGTCATCCAAACTCCGAGGCCGGCACTCTTACTCACTGCGCCACCTAGCCGCCCCTTTAGGGCAATTGGGGTTAAGTAACTTGCCCAAGGTTACACGGCTAGGTTTTTGTTTGTGTGGATTAAGTGTCGGAGGCCGGCTCCGAACTCAGGTCCTTCTGATTCCAGGGCCGACGCTCTATTCACTGCGCCACCTAGCCGCCCCTAGTAGTATCATTTCTGACAACAAAACTTCATTGACTTCTTATGTGTTCAGTATATCACTTTCTCTCTAGGAAAGGAGTTTCCCCGTCTCTCCTCCCAGTTTGGTTCCAGATTATAAAATGTTGGCCAAAAGAAATCTTAAAAATCAAAGTTAGGATTAACATCAACCTTTAGGGTTGACCCTTTTCTTAGTCCGAAGAGAGCATTTGCTAAAGAAGGGGGAGGATAAGAATTCAGCATGCAAATAAAAACGGGGAGCTAACTTAGAGATGACTTTTAAACTGTTATTTTAATTAGGGGGGGTGAAGAGTCCCCTATATATTTACTCTTAAGCAATTTAAATTATTTCCTGATATACCTTGAATTAAAATAGTGTGGTTACATTTTTGCCCCACTTTAGTTAGCTTGTTTGAAGCATTTGATTTCTATTGACTGAAAGGTTTAAAAGATCTCATGTTCCTGAGCTTTCTAAACCAGTATTTCGGTGAGTTTTATTTGGTTGTTTGGTTTTTTTATTATATCCTAAGCTTTGAGAGTTGTTCTGAGTCATATCCTTTTTGCTTCCCTCACTGGCTTTTTGTACTTGGGCAGGACTTGCCTCTGGTATCTTTTAGGAAGTGGAGATAGCCCCAAATGACTTTGCTGAAGTCTACCTGAATTCAGCCTCCCATGTAGGAGTAGAGTTGAGCCCCAGGTGACTTGGTTTTAGCTGTTAGCATTTCCCTTTGACTTTTGTGTACAAACTGTGAGCCTGGTGCCAGTCTTTCACACACCCTGAGAAGATGAGATGACCTTAGAGTGTAGAGACCTAGTTTTGGCATCCTTCCCTGATTTTATGGATGAGGTGGTGGGGGAAGGTTTGAGGGAGATAGGCTAAGGGAGCCAAATGAATCAATTCCCAAGTATCTCATTTCTCTTGCTCATCCTGAAGTTCACTGTTCTTTGAAAAGAGAAACAGTGTATAATAGTGGGTGGGGAGTAGATCTCCAAAGACCTGGGTTCAAGTCTCACCCCTAACTCATAGCCTGGGTGACCCTGGACAAATCACCTAACCTCTCAATGTTCCAGGATAAGACTATACATGTCTAAATAGTTGTAAATTCAGCAATACAGTGATCCAAGACAATCCAAAAGGATGCCTGATGAAAAAATGCTATCTGCCTCCAGGTAAAGAACTGATGTTGCCTAAACACAGACTGAAGCATAGTACTTTTGCCTTCTTTCCTTCCTTCCTTCCTTCCTCCCTTCCTTCCTTCTTTCCGTCCTTCCTTTCTTCTTTCCTTCCATCCTTGCACAAAATGGTTAATGAAAATATTTTACATGATTGCACATATATAACTGATATCAAATTGCTTACTATCACTGAAGGGATAAAATTTGGAACTCAAAACTTAAAAAGTGTTTTAAATTATTTTTTTCAAATGCTTTATTAACTTCTGTTTTACTTCATTCATTTCTGCCAGTTTTTGTGTTACAAATATTTTTTCCTACCTACCTCCCCAAAATAGCAGTCCTCCAGGATATCATCTCCTCATATTTCCCAATTACATGTAAAATAGTATTAATAATAGTATATATATATATATATTTTTTAAACATTTGGTTTTAAAACTTTGAATTCCAAATTCATTCCCTTCCTTCCTTGTCACCCACCCTTACTGAGAAGATAAGCAATTCAATATAGGTTGTACATGTATAGCTAATGCAAAACATTACCATAGTAGATATAATGTGGAAGACTGATTATATTTCCCCCCCTCCTATCCCACCTCCCACTTGTTCTACTCTCTACTTTGGTCCTGCCCCTTTTCAAAAGTGTGTGCTTCCAACTTCCCTCCCCCCCAGCCTGCCCTCCCTTCCATCATCCACCCTCTCATCCACTTCCCCACTACTCTCCTGTAGGGTGAGATACCAGATTTCACGTGTATGTCATTCCCTCCCTGAGCCAAATTCAATGATTATAAGGTTGACCCATTCCCTCATGCCTTCCTGTTCTTCCCCTCCATTGTACCCATTTCCCCTTGTCTCTTCTATATGAGATAGTTTGCTCCATTCTGTCTCTCCCCATCTTCTCTCATTATATTCCTCTCTCACCTCTTGATTTCACCTTTTAAGTATCATCCCTTCCTATTAAATTGGTCCTGTGCCCTCTATGTATACCTGTAAACATATATATGTATATATACACATACATTCTCATATGTATTCTTACACCTATGTACCCTCTGATAAAGACTATATATATATTTATATTCCCTTCAAGTATTTTCATGCTGAGAAAAGTTTCATCAGTTACAATTATCCTTTTTCCATGTAGGAATGTAAATAGTTCAACTTTGATAAGTTCCTTATGATTTCTTTTCCCTGTCTACCTTCTCATGCTTCTCTTGCTTCTTGTGTCTGAATGTCAGATTTTCCATTCAAGTCTGTTTTTTTCTTCAGTAATACTTGAAAGTCCTCTAATTCACTGAATGACCATGTTTTCCCCTGAAACATGATACTCAGTTTTGCTGGGTAGATGATTCTTGGTTTTAATCCCAGGTCCTCTGACCTGAGGAATATCATATTCCAGGTCCTTTGATCCTTCAGTGTAGAAGCTGCCAGATCCTGTGTAATCCTGATTGTGTTTCCACAATATTCAAATTGTTTCTTCCTGGCTGCTTGTAATATTCTCTCCTTGATCTGGGAATTCTGGAACCTGGCTATAATATTCCTAGGAGTTTTCTTTTTGGGATCTTTTTCAGGAGGTGATCAGTGGACTCTTTCAACCTCTATTTTGCTGTCTGGTTCTAAAACATCAGGGCAGTTTTCCTTAAGAATTTCTTGGAGGATGATTTCTAGGTTCTTTCTTTGATCATGGCTTTCAGGTAGTCCAATAATTTTTAAATGATCTCTCCTGGACCTATTTTCCAGGTCAGTGGTTTTTTTCCCATGAGATATTTCACATTGCCTTCTATTCTTTCATTTGTTTGGATCTAACAGCATCTTAATTTCTCCAAAAAATCACCAGCTTCCCTTTGGTCCATTCTAAATCTGAAGGAAAGATTCTCTTCAGTGAGCTTTTGAGATTCTTTTTCCATCTGGGAAATTCGGCTTTTTAAGGCATTCTTCTCCTCATTGCCTTTTTGAACCTCTTTTGCCCTTTGAGTTAGTCTGTTTTTTAAGGTGTTATTTTCCTCAGTCAGGCTGTTGACTCTCATTTCACACTTTTTTTGCATCTTTCTCATTTCTTTTCCCAATTTTTCTCCCACTTCTCTTATCTGCTTCTTAAGATCCTCTATGGCCTGCAACCAGCTCATGTTTTCATTTGAAGCTTTTGGTGCAGGAATTCTGACCCCACTCTCTTCCTCCTGTTCCCTGCTTCAATCCTCTTTGCCCCCAAAATAGGAGTCTAATGTTGAATTTTTCTGTTTGTTTTGTTTCCTTTGCTTGGGTATGTTGCCACTCAATTACTTGACTTTTGGGCTTGTTGCCACAGTAGGACTCTGCCACCAGTCAGGGGAGCTTCCATCCCAAATGCTGGGGTTTTCTCAGCTACTGGAGGTATTACTTTGGGTGCCCTCTCTGAGGCCTCCACATGCTCTGGCAAGCTGGTCACACAACCCAGGACCTCCACCCCAGACCGCAATCAAGATCCAAGAAGGTTGGGCGGAGCCAAGATGGCAGAGTAGAAACAGCTCCTCCAAGCCTCTCTGCCCCCAGATTCCCCCCAAACTATGTAAAAGGGGACTCTGAACAACTTCTGGAGACCCAGCACCCACAGAACGACACAGAGAAGCTAACCTCCCGCTGAGGACAGCCCAGCAGCCCTGCAGTAAGGACCAGCGCAGCGGTCTGGGGCCTGGCAGCGCGCAGAGCGCAGGAGCCGAGCCGAGCCCAGGTCCACGTGAGCCGAGGTTTTAGCCCCAGGGAGGCAGGGCCAGCAGCCGGCTGGAGGAACCCCAGAACACCAGGAGCTGTGGCGACTCCAGAACTATCAACATAGACATGCCTAGGACAAAGTAAGAGGTTATGGACTATGGACTTTGGGACCAGTATTTGGGGAACACATCGGCTTCCTCCCCTGGGGGCTAGAAGCCGCTGAGGACAAAGGCCATTTTGTAGTTTTCAGAGGCAGCTCTGGCTCCCAGCCTGCAAATCGTGGGGAGATCCAGTGATCAGTCTTGGGGGGTAATTGCTCTTGCTTTAACCTCCCTGGATCTGGATTGTGATCTAGGGTGGAAGTCGTGGGTGGGTTTACAGCTTGCCAGAAACGGAAGTTGCCCCCACACGTTTGGGACGAAAATTCCTCTATCTGGCCTTAAAGCCATAGTGTGGCAACAAGCCCAAAAGTCAAGCAATTAAGTGGCAACATGCCAAGGCAAAGGAAACAGAAAAATGCAACCCTAGACTCCTATTTTGGGGGCATAGAGCAGGAAAAGGACTGTGAGGTCAGAAGTCCTGCTCCAAAAGCCCCAGGAGAAAACATGAGCGGGTTGCAGGCCATAGAGGACCTTAAGAAGGACTTTAAAAATCAAATAAGAGAAGTGGAGGAAAAATTGGAAAGAGAAATGAGAAGGATGCAGGAAAAGTATGAAATGAGGGTCAACAGCCTGACTGAGGAAAACAACACCTTAAAAAATAGACTAACTCAAATGGCAAAGGAGGCCCAAAAGGGCAATGAGGAGAAGAATGCCTTAAAAAGTCGAATTTGCCAGATGGAAAAAGAATCTCAAAAGTTCACTGAGGAGATTCATTCCTTCAGAGTTAGACTGGAGCAAATGGAAGCTAATGACTTTATGAGAAATCAAGATGCTGTTAAGCAGATCCAAACAAATGAAAGATTAGAAGGCAATGTGAAATATCTCATGGGAAAAACCACTGACCTGAAAATAGATCCAGGAGAGACAATTTAAAAATTATTGGACTACCTGAAAGCCATGATCAAGGAAAGAACCTAGAAATCACCCTTCAAGAAATTCTCAAGGAAAACTGCCCTGATGTTTTAGATCCAGAGGGCAAAATAGAGGTTGAAAGAATCCACCGATCACCTCCTGAAAAAGATCCCAAAAAGAAAACTCCCAGGAATATTATAGCCAGGTTCCAGAATCCCCAGATCAAGGAGAAAATACTACAAGCAGCCAGGAAGAAACAATTTCAATATTGTGGAAACACAATCAGAATAGCCCAGGACCTGGCAGCTTCTACACTGAGGGATCGAAGGGCATGGAATATGATATTCCAGAGGGCAAAAGAACTGGGAATGAACCCAAGGGTCACCTACCCAGCAAAACTGAGTATTTTGTTTCAGGGGAAAATATGGTCATTCAGTGGAATAGAGGACTTTCAAGCATTCTTGAGGAAAAAACCAGAATTGAATAGAAAATTTGACATCCAGACACAAGAAGGAAGAGATGCCTGAGAAGGTAATCAGGGAAAAGAAATCAAAAGGAACTTATCAAATTTGAACTATTTACATTCCTATATGGAAAAGCAATAACTGTGACTGATGATATCTTTCTCACTATGAAAATAATGGAAGAATGGGGTGTGGTCATATGAATACATATGTGAATGTGTGTGTATATGGTTACAGTTATATATGGATAGAGGGCATAAGTTGAATTTGTTGGGAAGGGAGAATACTCAAGGGATGAAATTATGAGGTGAGACAGGAAAGTGGCAAGAGGAGATGGGGAGAGACAGGGTAGTGTAAACTATCCCATGCAGAAGAAGCAAGGGGACGTGGTTGCAAAAGAGGGGGAGAATAAGGACGGCTAAAAGGCAAAACCACATTCACATTGAATTTGGTTCAGGGAGAAATGACATACATAGTAAATTGGATATTTCAACCTGCAGCAGGATAGGGGAAGGGGGATGGGAGGAGGGATGATGGATGGAAGGGCATCCTTGGGGTGAGGGGAGGTTGAAGTACCCACTATAAAAGAGGGACAGGATCACGTAGGGAATGGACCAGGTGGGGGGTGGGATGAGTGGGAGGGAATTATAAGCAGCCTTGTACAATATATCTACTATGATAATGTTTTGCATAGCTAGACATTTACAACATATACTGAATTATTTATCTCCCAAGAGGGAATGGGTGACAAGGGAGGAAGGAAATGGATCTGAAATTTGAGGTCTTAACATTAAATGTTTCAAATATATATAAATACTATTGTTAATACTCTTTTGCTTATAATTGGGAGATAAGATGTGCAGGCATTGGGACACAAAGATTCACCTTCCCCTAATGGAAAAGTCGAAGGGGGTATGGGAGAAGGTATGGGAGAGAGCAGATTGGAGGAAGCGATATCTTGTGGGACTGCTATTCTGGGAAGTTGGGTAGGGGAATAATGGGGGGAAAATGATTGTAACTCAAAATCTGGTGGAAATGAATGATGTAAAACAGAAGTTAATAAAGCATTTCTTTAAAAAAAAAAAAAGATCCAAGAAGGTTAAAATAAAAGCGATTATCCCCCAGACTGGTTGCTGGTCCCCCTACAGTCTGCAGGCCAGGAGCTGAAGCTGCAATGTGGTGCTGGCTGCACCAAAGCTCTCAGTGGCTTCTTGCCCTGGGGGTAAGAACCAAAGCTCTCCCCACTACTGGTCCCAAAGTCCACAGTGCACTGACCTCTCACTTTGTCCCTGGCTTCTATGTGTTGATAATTATGGAAATGGCCACAGCTGCTGGTGTTCTGGAGTCCCTCCAGCTTGCTGCTGGTCAGGCTGCCCTGGGGCTAAAACCTCTGGCTCACATGGTGCTGGGGTCGGCTCCCAGAGTGCTATGCTTGCCACTCCCTGCTGGGTGGCAGGGCTGTCCTCAGCAGGAGGTTAGCTTCTCTGTGTCATTTTGTGAGTTCTGTAGCTCCAAAGTTTGTTCAGAGTCCCCTTTTACATGGATTGGTGAAAGTGGGACCTGGAGCTGCTCAGAAGTCCTGTTTCTACTCCGCCATCTTGACTCTGTCTCCCTTAAATTATTTTTACATGTAATTTGGGGAAAATATTATTTAAAAATAAATAGTTGCAGATCTTTATTGGCAGAGGCAGTTTATACACTGAAAGTTTCTATGTGAATGAAAAAATAGATTTGCAACCATTTGCTGCTGCCCCTACCACCTGTAATAGCTAGCATTTATATAGCACTTAAATGTTTGCAAATGTTATTCACACTTTACAAATATTATCTCAGTTAATCCTCACAATAACTCTGAAAGGTAGGTGCTGTGTTCCTCCCCATTTTGCAGATACGGAAATTGAAGCAAACAGGTTAAGTGACTTGCCCAGGGTCACTTAGCTACCAAGTGTCAGGGATGGTGTTAGAACCCAGGTCTTCCTGACTCCAAATCAAGCATTCTATTTACTGTCCCACTTAGCTGCCTCAGTCAGAGGAGAGGACCTGGGTTTGTCATTATACCAAGGTGGGAGAAGGGCACCAGGTTTATGTATATAGGAAGCATGCAACTGTGAATAATATTAGTCTACTTAATAGTTCTGTTTGACTTCACTTAAATCTATAAATTAAAAGGTAAAATTCTCTGGAGATATACTGAAAAATGGGCACAATTTGCACAAATTTTCTCCATTCACCTTCCATATCTGGACCTGTGGAGTAATCTAAAGATGTGCCACATATAAGAGGGTTAAGCCCATCTTTACCAAGGTCTGTACCACAAAGCATTCCTAACTACATCCAGACCTACATTCAGGTGTGTTATGGTCACTTCTTTTGGTTTCTTGAGCTGTATACAACTAAGCTATGATCTAAAGCCACCAGAAACCAGATATAGCCACAGATGACTATTATAAAAGAGTCTGTATATCTCTCTGTGAACTCTACCATTTTTCTTCTTTGTTTATTGATGAATATATTCAGTTATCTTTTTTTAAGTTTTTGACATCTGTCCCCACACTTTCAATTTACAGAATCATAGATCTAGAAGGAAAGGATTTTAGAGATCATCTAGCTTGACCCTCACATTTTATAGCTGAGGAAATTTTGTCTGTGAAAATGCCAGAAGTCACAATACCCTCAGTTAAAGGACCTATGAGTTTATTAACCCATGCATATAGTGGAGAAATACAGAACTCCTGTTATTTATGGGCAGAGTTTTAATGTCAGGATGCCCTATTTCCTTTCTCAACATGGAGCACATTTGTGACTATTTCGGGCAGCCAGCGCTGCAATGACTTATCTTCCACTATTTAAGATGGAACCAGGGAAGAAAATATATGTCCCTGGTAATGAAGAACAATCTGTTTGCGCACTCACAATATGTATGTGTGTGTATACACATATATAAACACTAATAGATACCATAAATCATATTTGTTGTTGTTCACTTATTTCATTTGTGTCTGACTCTTCATGACCCCATTTGGAGTTTTCTTAACAAGGATACTGGAGTGGTTTGCCATTTCTTTCTCCAGCTCATTATCAGATGAAGAAACTGAGGGAGAGTTAAGTGACTTGCCCAGGGTCACACAGCTAGAAAGTATCCGAGGCCAGATTTGAACTAAGGCCTTCTGACTCCAGGCCTGGTGCTCTATCTACCATGCCATAGGATTACATATAGACTTCTATATTAGATACATACTGATATATTCCAATTATATGTATACATACATCTATATGATATGTAAATGTGTGTGAATACATATACATTATATGTACATTCAAATTTCATATATGTATATACATATGTTTTTATATGCACATTTTTATGTGAATGTGTGTATAAATGTGTATGTATGTATATCTATATCTATATCAAACCAACCATACTGTTGTTACCTCCTTTGGATAATGGTACTGTTTGAGAATGAAAATTCATTGTTCGTCTGGCTAATTGTACCTTATTAATTTTGGAACACTGAAGCATTTACAAGTAAGCACTGCAATCATAAGCAATTTGTAAAATATGAAACAAAGTTTCTAGCAGAGTCCATACTTTAACCCCTCACCTAGACTACACCCTTTAATTTCTTCATTGGTCTCCCTGCCAAGTCTTTCTTTATTCTAGTTCATCTTTCATACAGTTGCTAAAGTGATTTCCATAAAGTACCAAGTCTTGACAATGTCAAGTACCCCTCCCCAACTCAATAAACTCCAGGGGTTCCTAACCATCCCTCCCATCAAACAGTGAACTCCTCTGTTTGGCTTTAAAGCTCTTTTTACTCTAGTCCCTTTCTTAATTTTCTAGTCTTCTTAAGCATTACTCCTTTACACTCTCTAGGCCAATCATACCACTCCAGGCTGTTTGCTGTTTCTCATACCCTATATTGTATTCCCATCTCCATGCCCTTGCATGGCCATTCCTCATGCCTGGAATTCTCTCCCATCTCACTGAACCCCAGTCAGGCTTCTTTCAAGACTCAGGTCAATAGCTACCTTAATGCAAGAGGTTTTTCCCTCCCTCTAAATGTATTTTGTATTTCTTCTGTTTGTATCAGGGGTGTGTGTGTGTGTGTGTGTGTGTGTGTGAATGTTGTCTAATTAGAATATAAACACTCCAAAGGGACTTGTTTTTTTTTGTTTGTTTGTTTCCTTTTTCTGGGGGGAGGATGTACTTAACATAATAGCCTACACATAGTGTTTAGTATATGCTTGTTGATAGATATTTTTCATGAATAATAAGATCGTATGGGTGACAAGAAGGCAGGAGTTTGGCAGGTCCCAAGACAGTCCCATCACTAGTGGGATGAAGTTGCATTTGTCTTTCCTCATTAATCTCCTTATCCCTCTCATGTATTCCAAACTTAAACACTGGGATACACTTTTCAAGGGACCGAACACATCTGGTAAAAATGCATTTTTATTTGAAAAGTGCAGAAACAATCACAGGATACACTCCTTGACCACATTATTCAAACCCAGACACCAGTGATTCATTGGACAATTGTTTTCAAGCCATAGGAACTTTGGTACAACAAAGTGATAACATAGCAGTGTCAGGCACCACAGTCTACCGAGGGGCATATATAGAGAAAATACCATGTTAAAAGTTTAAATTACATTCATAGTACTAATACAAAACATCTATGGACCTGTGAAGACTAACATAAAACAGGAAAACTGCACAAGATAACTCAACGTTAGGGAAAACGTTATCTAAGGGTAAATTTGGGAAACAGCAAAACACTTGACTTATAGTCAAAACGATGGTTATCTTTAAAACATGGTTAGAGTAGGACAAATTAGTTTCCATAAATAATTTCAGATATAGCCATCATCTCTTACATGGATATGTTCACAAAAAAGCCCTATTATACAGTGAGGAGTTTCACCACATTGACATACACTTTTAAGGTAAGAAATTGGCAGCCTTGAAGGAAGTACACGAGGAAATAAGAGATGAAGGAGAACTCATCTCTTATTTTGCTATACTTGAAAAGAAGTATACACAGATCCAATGAGGAGGCCAAGGTTGGTGGCCTCTCTACAAGTATTAAAGTTTCCATTCAAGTGATTTTTGTTTTCTTTATCTCGCCACTTCTCACACATTAATGGTTGAACTCATGGCTATTGATTGTCTTTTGCCACCTCAAAGGCTGGAAGACTTGGATCCAAGTCTCACTTCTGACACATACTGGCTGTGTGACCCAGTTAACACTGGGTATCTAAAAGTCCAAATGCCCTAAGCAACTCTAAATTTCAAAACATTTGATGATCAACATTGGTGGAGGGAATTTCTACCCTGGGAGTTCCGTATACCTGTGAAATCACAGGTGCATGTACATGATAGCAGAGATGGCCTGGATTGTCCTTAGCATGCAAAAACAGCTTTTTAAAAACAGCCTATAGCATAACTAAAGAGGAAGTTTAAATACATTGTTTTGCTAACCTGATAAGCAGCTTTTTGCCTTGGCTAACAGCAATTAATAAGGACAACAGCCACTCTATAAAATAAAATAAAGCAATCATTAAGAACAGAAGGTTCAGTTCATGTTCAGTCTATTCCTAAGACATTAGAATACATGGGGGTGGTGGGTCATTGCCAATATCCTTTAGCTGAGTAAAGGAAAGTGGAGACAACGAGAGCTAGACCAGCCCTTGGAGGTCATCTAATCATTTTGTAATTAAGGAAACAGGCCTCCAGAGTTGTAACTTGCCAAATGACCAGCAAGTTAGCGGCAGAGAAAGTCTCCAACTTGTCTAATACATTTTCTACTGAACTATTCTGCCTGAGAAGCAAAATTTAAGAGATTCTATCAAAATGTAACTTCTTTGGAAATTTCTTTTAAAATGTCATTGTTAGATTCATTCTGTTACTTGGTCTCACAGCTACAAAATTGAGTTTTATGACCTTTTCTTCGGATGGGAAAGTGGAAAAATATCCTCAGCTTTGAACATGAACTTCATTGAAAAAGGTCTTTGGGACGCTATTCCTCAAGTCCCTCAAGAACATCATTGAAAAGGAAAACATAATTCACATAGAATAAAGGAAATATTCTCCAAATATAGCAAACTGCAAACCCAGTACTGAAATAGCTCTTTTGTTCGTACATCTGACCCCTCCCCACTCCCATCCCCTGCATTAAATAATTATCTGGGGGAGAAAAGTAATCGATAAATATTTTTCATATATGTGTTATAAAATAGCTCCCTGCCAATGTCTCTTATTCTACATAGAATCAAGTCTTTAAACATAACTCTTTTTAACCCCTGAACACATGTGCTTGAACAAAATGTTTCTTTACTCATCTCTGGCCACACAAATATAATCTCAAATTTATTTGTCTTTTGGTATCCAAAAAGGAATCCTAAGGCAGTAAGATGTTAGTTGCTCAGCTAACATTTCTCTTCAGGCTGTCATACCAGATCATTGTTTTAATGGCTTCATCAAACATCTTGGCACCTTTCAACTCAGAAGACAATACCCTCCATCTAGTACCCACTGTTCAAACCACATCTCAGCATTCTTCCCTTCTCCCTGCATCAAATATGCTCAAATCATCTTTTAAAAAATCTAAGAAGGAAATAAAATTCTTGAAGTATTCCTAAATTATCTCTTTAGGTATTATAGATTTCTTTGAAAATGGAAAAGTTTTACTAAAAGATATACAGTCTAGATTTTTAAAAATATTTGACTCCATTAATAGTGTAAAGGACACTGGTAGTTAGAAGTGAAAAGTCATTTTCTTGATGGATAAATTCAACAATCAGATCTTCCTGGGTCAAGGGAACAAAGTTTCTCCCTAGATCAGGAATTTGAAATGCTTAATGCATTTGTATCTTGAGTTTTATACCACATCTCTCTCCAAAATGCTTTATGGATAAAGATATGTCTTAGATCTCACACCTTCTATGTGAGATATATAAGGAATAAGAGGGAGCCCTTACTGCTAAAGTAAATAGAGACAAAGAGATGTTAGCTGTCCTTTATGGTCACACGACATGCTGGGGAGCAGAGCCCATGCTTCTTGATCATTGGTTAAATGAAACACTCATTACATAATTCTGTCCTATGAATTTCTGGGGATGGAACTTTTTTTTTAATGACAACATATTTCAAGGCCTGACCAGGTAAATTTGGTGCCTTCAAATACAAGGGAATTTCAAGTGTAGAGAGACTTTTGGCTAAGTTTTCAAATCAGAATTTTAAAATACTCTTTGATTCACAGGAAAATACCAAGTCCTTCTACACGACTGGCTTTTCTTCTCCCTTACAAAGACCAAAAATTAGAATTCTTCCTATGGAATGGTTATCTCAAACCTCACCCAAAGCATTTCAAATGGATACTCCAGTAATACAAGACAATGAACTTTGTTGGATGATGAAAGCATAGTCAGTAAATCACAGAAATTCAACCAATATAGCCCTTCTGGTCAGGTTGTGATGAATTTATCCAGTTAATATCCTTGCTAAACATTTCTGAAAACACTGATCTTTATTTTTATTTGTTTGTTTGTTTGTTTATTTTGGCAGCAGGATAGCCAACACCCTACCATGGCATGAAAGCAGGCTAATTTAATTTAGGTTGCTGACTGTCTGCAAAGTCCTCCAAATAGTTTTGTTTGGATACCCAGATCCCTGCATGGTAAGGAAAGCATTCTGGAGTTCTGACTGGCAATCCACAACAGTTATCATCCCTAATCAAGAAAAAAGAGAATCTGTAATCCAACTCTGTTCAACCCATTTTCACAAAAGGGCTTACATTTGAAGGATAATCCTCAACTTTAATTATGGTAAACACATTTGACTGATGGGAACTCTATTAGCAAAGAAATAAAGATAGGCAATTTCAGCAACCTGGATTTGGGGCAGGTGGACTTCAGTTGGAGTTATTGTTAAGAGTTCTATAGCCCTATAAGAAAGTCCAAGAGAGGCTGCCAAGTAATATAATATGAACCACAAATGTACCATGTGGCTGAAGCTGATTTTGGTCACAGAGGTATCTGAGGCACCAGGTAAGAGCAATGTAAACATTCAACCAGTGCAAATTCCTCATTGAGATGATTTCTACACTGGAAAAAGAGTTTCACGTACATTTTCAACAAATCCAACAATACAATATAATCTAATAAAAGGCATTGAGGGAAAAACAAACAAAAAACATTGCCTTGGTGACTAAGAAACACTGGCTGGCTGAGATTTTAAAGGGGGGTTGGAATTCCATGTTGGTTTATTTTTTCTCAAACACAAGGTTTACATTTCCTTAGAGTCATCTAAATTCTTCAAAATAGTGTCTCTATAGGAAAAAAAGTTTATAATCCATCGATGCCAAAATAATGTGAAGAAGGAGCCTGTATTTTATCTTGAAGGGACAAAATTGGCAATTAGAAGAGCACCTAGACTGTGTGTTGTGTTGTGTTGTGTTGTGTTGTGTGGATGTGTGTATGTATGTGCCACAGAAAATGTTACAAACAGAAGGTGAGACTATAGTTTAAATTATTCATCACAGTTTGACCCTTTCCAAAGACTGCCCACGCCACAACCATCTGCCCATGTCCCCTACCACCTCCTCTGACCTCCCACCTCAAGTTTGGGTCCAATAGCTTTGTTGGTATGCTGATCCTTTACTTCATCCCCCAGTTATCAGAGTATAGTTCTTTGGCGCAAAGACCCTGCCCCCAAACTTAAGTGACCATATGAGGACCACGAATAAAAATAGACACAAAATCAAGTCTAATTGCATGCACTGTCTTTTTGGACTTTATAAAAACTAACAATTCTTCATCAGAGTAATGCAAGGGCAAAAAGTATAAAAACTGGAGGTCTCAGGCATAAAAGATAGAAGGAAATGGGAAGGGCCAGAGAAGACACTATTAGTGGGATGGGGAAGACTATATATATATTTTTTTATCAAATGAAGAAGATAATCATTAACTTTTTTCCCCCATCTCTGTGGTCTTAGATGTTAGCTAATGGTTTTTCTCCATCTTGGCTTGATCTTCAGAAAAATACAAAATGTTATGGGGAAGACTCACCCAAAGAAGGAACATGACAATGAGTTCAAAAAGTTAGGTGCTGCTGTGAAAGACTGGTAAGGAGTGGGAGAAACTGATAGAAGGTGGGAATGGAAAGTAGAATTTTGTCAGCAAATCAATCCTTAAATGTTTCCTAGTAGATACTATTGGCTTTCTCCTGATCTTGTTCCACCCTAGGGACAGGAAGACAAATGTTCTCTTAGATGTCAGAAATAGCAGTGATAGAGGTGAAATCCTGTAGGAAATGAGTAAAGGCCTTAGGAAAGATAGGATAAGGCGGCAAAATTACATAGATAGCTCTTAAGGAGTCTTTATTTGCTCATGTGTCATGAACAGTAGGAATGAGAAATCCTTTTCTAAAAGTATCTACTCTGGAGGAAAGAGAAAAGAAATTAAGGACCTTTATCTCTATTAAATAAAGGGATATATTCATGAGGCACCTCATTCATAGTTAAGAGTGACTAGAATATTGTATAAAGAATGAGTTTCCTTGGGAAAGTTTTTATATGTTTAATTATCAAGACCTTATAATATCATTACTGTGGAGTAAATCTGATAATAGCTTAGCCATAAGGATAAACTAGTCTCTGTGAAACACACTGTTGGGATGAACTTACTTAAATAAATTTCATTCTCCCCTCTCCAAATGTGTCTCCATACTTTGCATTTTCCTTGAAATAGGTAAAAACAAAAGCATAGGTTAAAAATAAGTATTGAACCATATCATGATATGATATTCATAGCCTTTCTAAAGATCTGCAGATTCAGAGGGAACCCAAGCAAAGACCCTTTGTTTTTCAGTATTTCTGGATCAACTGAAGTGGAATGGCATTTTTGATAAAAAGAATCAAGTGGGAGAAAAGTATGGTTCAGAATGTCTCTGACTTTCCTAATTCTCTACAATTAATTATCACTTTTTACTTTTGAAGAAAACAAAACAAAATATTTCATTGAGGTTCACTCTACAAAGAAACAAAAAAGCCAGGAGTCATATGGATGACTGCTTTGAAAATGAGAATTAATCATAACACTTCAAGAAGGAGAAACTCCATATGTCCAGGTGACATTTAGTGGAAAAGGTAAAACGTGTTGCTGAGTGAACACTGTGCTGCCTCGTGACCTCTCACTGGAAATGGAAGCCCCTGGAATTCTCATGATCACCCCCAATGGCAACATCAACTTCAACCTGGGCATGCATGAAGCCTGGCTAAATTGCTCTTGCAGAAAGCTGTACCTCATCCTCATACATCTTCTTTCAGTACTTGCTAATGTCAGCCTTCCATGCCCTTCTTTGGGTTGCTTGTTTTGCCTAGATGTCATTTTATCTAGTCCAGTAATCACTTACTTGCCATTTACTGGGAACATAGAAATGCCATTATCACACAATTCCCTGAATTTAATCAAAAGTTAGATATTCATCCTCCCAATCACCTTATCAGTAATTTAGTAGGGCAAACTACATTCTGTATGCCTATAATAAGGTTATTTTTCATGAACCCTAGAGAATTCTTCCCTCAGAGTTTTTCTTCAGTTAATACATTATTACCAATGCAAACACCAAAAGTATGAATCATTCGTCTCCTTATAAATGAAAACAATCTAAGAAACACCCTTTTTTATGATCTTCCTCAGTAATCAATTTGTTATTCCTCTCTCCCCCCACCCATTTACAGCAAGTGATCTCCTTTCTTTCTGATTTTAGGCTCCCTAAAACTTTCGATTTACTTATTAGAGGATTTCAATGCTTCTGTCAAATTACAAAAACCATAACAAACAACAAGCAAAAAATCAACTGAATGTCCCTGATGGAGAGATTGTGTTGGGAAAGCTCAGACTCAGAACTGTCGGGCATTGTAGCTCATAGTTCAGTCCCACTGAATACTGATGATCATGGTGGTGTTTAAAAATTCATTCTCTGGAAGAAAAGAAAAGAAAATGTATCTGTGCGAGGCTCACTCATCAATTATGTGGCTTGTCAAACATTTTCTGTCAACTATTTGGGTGAGGTTCTTGATTCTCAGTTTAAAAAGGTGAAGTCTAGCAAGCACATTTTTTTTCGGCTGGTTTCTCCCCATCAAGCTTCCCTGAATTCCCTCCATTGGCCGCCTCAGGGACTTGTGACTTCTCCACACACTGCTCCATGCGCTTCATTATTAAGTCCAGAAGCGTGTCCACAGGTTTCTCGACATTTTGTCCTGTTGCTGCACTTGTTTCAAAATAGGGTATGCTGTCAGTGATAATAACAGATAACAAATACTCATGAGAGGGGGAGAAGTCATCGCAAGCTGCCAACACGTAATATAAAGCCATATAATGTTTTTAAAAGACTCAGAAAAAGTTTTAAAAAATACTGATAGATCTCCTTACCTGGTGGGTTGGGAAATATCACCTTGGTTTCCCACAGGAAGAGAAAAGGACCACAACAATTGAGCAGGTGCTACAATCTTTTTTTAAACAAATTGACCTATGCTAGAGAACTTTAGGCAAGAGCTAATAACTAACTTTCATGTAGCACATAAAGGTTTGGAAGTGCTTTTACATATTTCATCTCATTTGGTCCTCAGAATTAGCCTTATGACATAGTGCTATTATTAACCCCATTTTACAATTGAGGAAACTGAGGCAAACATGTTACATGGCTTGCCGTAGGTCATATTGCTACTGTTTGTGGCCAGGATTGAAATTAGGTCTTGACTCCAAGTCCAACACTTTATCCGCCACACCACCCAGCTGTCTCAGAGACCACCTAGTCCAGGTCTTTCATTTTATAGATGAGGAAACAGAGCAAGAAGGGTATTAACTTGTAGAAGTGGCAGAGACAAGATTCAAACTGAAGTCAAATAATCCCCAATCCAGAGCTTATTGAATCTTATCTGTTCTAAGAAGCATTCAGACAAGGTAGGTACCTCTATTCCCTGAATTTTCCTTCAATAGTCTTTAATTGTCAACCATGCCAAATCTACCCATCAGACAAAATCCCAATGCCACAAAAAGTTTCTTAGATAGTGGAGAATAAGCTGAGTCAGGACAGGGCTGGGGCTGACTCTCGTGTCTGTTCCCTGGAGCTCCTCCAGAAGTCTTACAATCATACAGGGTCCCTCTTCATCTGGCCCACTGCTGAGTATTGATTCATATGTCAGGGTCCTGTGGAAGACCCCTAGTCTAGTATAGGATCTTATGCTGAAGCCAGTAACATGGGATGAATTTTTGCAAGAACTAACTTACCCATATTTATCTGCAAGATCTCGAGCTTGCCGTTCATTCACTTCCCTCTGGTCTGAAAGATCTGCCTTGTTACCAATTAATACTATATCTGGATTTTCACAATATGCATTAGCTTGCAGTTGGCCTTGGAAAGAAAGCAGGGCAAATTAACAACATTGGTTACATGTGACTGCTCATTCTTCAGATGCTTAATCAAAACAATAACCTCCAACATACATAAATGCATGAGGAAGCACACATATACATACATGAACATGTACACTCATACACATGAACACACACACAATCTGATCCCTATGTTTATTTTCCTTTATGCTTATAGTGAAAAGACCAGGTGGGTATGAGGCTACCCAAAAAAATATTGTGAAAGCAAGACTATGCCCAGCTATAAATAGAAACAGAACTAACTCTGTGTGTGTGTATATGTGTGTGTGTGTGTGTGTGTGTGTGTGTGTGTGTGTGTGTGTGTGTACATGAACAGGTTAAACCTTGAGCTCAAAAACTATGATTCTATTCTAAAGCCAGAGGAAAAATAAGTAGATATGCTACAATGAATGCACCTCAACTTTAGAATAACTTTGCTCAAGCGCACACAACTGAAGGCAATGGGTATGGTATATTGGAGATCAATATTAGAAAATTAGGAAAATAATTAGGAATTTTTATTAGAAATTAGGAAAAAATGTCCTAACAATTTGAGTTTTTTGAAGGTTGAATAAGCTGCTTTGTAATGGTATTGAGTTGCCCATCACTAGAAATCTTCAAGAGGAAGCTGGGTGACCACTTGATACAGATGATGTTGAACAGGACATTCCTATTAAGATACAGTTTTAATTAGATGGCTTTTCTATTAAAAGCTCATAAATTTAGAGCTGAGAAGGACCTTGCAGGTCATTACATCTAACCTTATCATTTTACAGAAGAGCCACTGGTAAAAGGCTACTAGGTGACTCAAGGGATAGTGGAATCAGTGGACTCCTGGAGTCGGGAGCACCTGAGTTCAAATCCAGACTAGCTATGTGACCCTGGTCAAGTCATTTAACTTCTATTTGCTTTCACCCACTTGAAAAGGAAATGGCCAACCACTCCAGTATCTTTATCAAGAAAATCTTATGGACAGTATTTGTATGATATGTCATGGTGTCACAAAGAGTCGGACACGACTGAACCACACCAACAAATCTGAGACCTTGAAAATTTAAGTGACTTGCCCAAGGTCACATAATATTAAATGACAAGAATTTGAACTCAGATCCTCTGTCTTCAAATGCCTTTTGTGTCTATTTTCCTGCATTTCCACTATGTCGTGTCACTACTCAATGCTACTTTCAATTTAGAGATGGTATGTATGAAATAGCATTACTAAAACATCGTACCTAATGATCTTAGAAAAATGCACATTCTTCCCAGAGTCTATGAATACAGGAAACATCCATCTATACTAAAGGAGGATGGACTGAATACCATCTTAACATTTTTTCTAATCCTAGAAGTCAAGAAAATTGCCTTCAAATGAGACAAGAAGTAGAGTAATAAAACAAAGTTACTGCAAATCGTACATCTGAAAAAGAAAACCCAATTTTTCTGCTTTTTGCCTTTGGTTGCAATCATATTAATAAGCAATATAGAATCTAGAATCTTTAGTTGATTGCAACTCTCTTCCATCATATAGGAAATCTGCTTTTTCATAGAAAGGCTTGAAGAAAGGGATGCAAAGTGAGCAGAGACAGGCAAACAATATATTCAATAATTACAATAATGTAAATAGAAAGAACAACAATTGTAAAACAATCAAAACTGAATGTTGCAAAATTATAAAAACTAAGGTTGGCCCCAAAATAGAGATTTGAGAAGACACTTCCTCCAATTCATTTGCAGATGTCAGTATTTGTGGGTGTAGGAAATTGTACATAGTGTCAGATTTTTCTATGTGTGATCAATTTTGCTGAATTTTTTTCTCTTCTTTCTCTTTTGAAAAAAAATCCTTTGTTATAAAGAATGACTTTCTAAGAGAGAACAAAGGAAATTTAGGTAATGTAAAAATAAAATATATTGATAAAATTTATTTTAAAAAGAAAATGTTTTTTATAGGAAAATCGTGAAATGATGACAATAATGTTTAACCACTGAAGTATTTTGTATAAGGGCTCTGACCTTGTGGACTAAAATCCTCTTTACTGACAATCTCAATTGCATTGGAAATATTTTTCTCCCAGTCTTCAGAAAGAAAAATTTCCCTGACCCTTAATAATCAAATGTTGTTCTCACGAAATATTCTGTGTAACACAATCCTTAAGTTATTCCTTTCCCATTAGCCTTAATTCTTAATAAGTTCAAGCAATCATGAAGCCTGGGCAGTCATTTTTCACACATGGCTCTTTCACATTTAGTCACCTGTCTAATAGAACAGGCCTAGATCTCAATTTACACACACAGACACACAGACACAGACACACAGACACACACACACACACACACACACACACACACACACACACACACACACACACACACACAATGTTCCAGTAATGATTATTCTCATAAAGTTGGAGGGATCTCTTGAGCTCTTCCCTATGCCCAATTAACCAAGGAGTACATGTAAATTTCAGGTGTAAATGTTCCCACTCAGTATATACCCAGATTCTTTCTCCCATACCCTCTTCATGCTTCATGTTGTAGATGCCAACTCAATTAGTTTAAAGAGTCACTCGAGGGCACACTAAAGAAGTAGAATTAATAGCTTCTCAAATGAGATAACTAGTCTCATAAGTACATTTGATGGCAATGCCAGAAATGTTTCTCTCTGAGAGGTCAAAAGGACAAACACCGTCTCATTGCCAGATAATACAATACAAAGGTGAGCATCTTGCATGGCCAGGGATGGCGATGTAAATCAGACTAAACTGTTACCTACCCACATCCAACTTTACTTATCACTACCTGGTTCAATCAAATCAAACCAACAAGTATTTACTAAGCATCCACTGCATACCTGATACTTTGTTTCATGCTAGTCATAGGCAGACAAAGGTGAAACATTCCCTGCCCTCAAGTAGCTTACATTCTTTTATGAAAACAACATGTACACATATAAGTAAATAGAAAATACAAATTAAATACAAATTAATAGGGGACAGCGTAAGGACAAGAAATTGGAGTGATGAGGAAAAGCCTCATGTAAGAGCACAAATTGAGCTGAATGTGTGGGGGACCTGGGTTTGGCAGTTAAGACTCTATCATGAAAACATATCTGCATTCTCGAAGTGATATAGTAAAATCCAGGCAAACCAGTAAAATATAGAAATGCATAAGTTAGGTTCTAGAGTAGTCAAGGCAAGCTACTTGGTCTGACTTACTCATCCAGCTTCTGACATTTAAGAAGCTCTGTTGACTGGTGAGGTCAAACATTAATAAGAAGCCCATGGCATCTCTGAAAAATGCTGTGGTGAGACTTCGAAATCTGCCAAGAAAGCACAGTGAAAGAATATTAATAACAGTGATTTTGTCAATCAACCAACAGTAACAATAGCTCACACATAAGTAGTTTTCAACAATTTATATAAACTACTTTACTGCCCAACAACCCTTCAAGAGAGGCCAGGCAGGTGTTCATTTTATCAGAGAGTTCAGATTGGCACGAACTCTTCTGACTCATGCTTCTTCCACTATGCCACAGGGTTCCTCCTATGCCTTCTCTCACTTTTGAAATTAGAGTCCTTCACTTAGCATTGCAGATATTTCCATAGGACTACAGGTGGGACAGAAGGAAAGACTGCTCAAAGGTTTGCAATTGTTCCAAGTATAAAGGGAATTGTCATCAAGATGGAGAACCTTGGGGCAGCTAGGTGGTACAGTGAGTAGAGTGCCAGCCCCAGAATCAGGAGTACCTGAGTTCAGATCCGGCCTCAGACACTTAACACACAAAAAAAATAAACAAAACCTAGCCATGTGACATTGGACAAGTTACTTAACCCCAATTGCCCTCCAAAAAGCAAAAAAAAGATGGAGAACCTTGAAGTTCTTTATAAGAATGAGTTTATATTTTATTTTGATTACCTTCCTTGCTCTGGGTTACCTCCATACTAACTATGCCCATCTGTTGTGTGCTTGGTGATACCTTACTCTGAAATCTTACCATTCACTAGGTGTCTCTTGCACCTTTGTCTTGTGAGAGGTGGCAAAGTCTAGTGGGGAAAGCTGCAAATCAAGAGACTTGGGTTTGAATTCTAACTCTAATACTTATGGCTGTGCAACTATGAACAAGTAACTTAAACTCTCAGCCTCACTTCCTCATCTGTAAAATGGGGATAATAACACCTTGCACTACTTAGTTGTTATACAGAGTTGTGAAGAATGCTTGTCATAAATTGTAAAGTGTTATAGAAATGGGAGTATTTACTAGCTACTATGATTCTTGTTATGCTTCTGACTAGAATGTAAAGAACAAGGAGGTAGAAACATATGTATATGTATATATATAAATGTGTACATATTATATATATATATTCCACAGTGGTAGCATATTAGGCATATGAATAAAATCTTCAGTGAATGATTGATAGGATGAAAGAATGAATGAATGAGAATTTGGCCATGAGCTGTGAGGCAAAGACTGTTGGAGCAAGGAAGGGAGATTATTTGTCAAAACACAAAAAGAGAGGCAAAGGGCATAAAGACAAAGGTGGAGGACACAAAGTCTTAAACAACAAATTATTACAGCAAGTTAAAATTACATTTTTAACAAGAAGGCATGAAAATAGAGAAGTATTTGAATGATTTTTGTTTGAAAATGAAGATTTCCATTATCATAGATTAAAAAAAGAAAAACCCTCTGCCAGAGATAACAGAGGGAACAGGTTTGTTTTTTTCCTGCCACCATCCTGGTGCAAAATCATCTAAATTTTACTTCGAGTTTAGACTATCTTGGATGTCAGAACTATCCAGAAAAATTATACTAAGTGTTTTTCACCAGTTACTGCTTTGGTAGTTAAGGGACAGTGCCTGGCACAGAGTAGGTACTTAATAAATGTTTATTGACTGTCCAAATAACTGATTTAATTGCCCTAGTGACTTGGATTGCTTGGAAGCTGGGGTTGGTGGTGAATCTGGTATGATTTTCCTCCATGAGGATAAAGAAAGCATATCCCAGAGATTTACTATAACTCTACTTGCATCACCAAGTAAGATTAAGCCTGGTTTTCTCCTTAAATTTACTTGGAGGATATGACTTTTCCTTTCAGGGTAACATATTTTTCAGTGACATAACCACATAGAAATTATGGTGGTACACAGGTGGAATATGTGACACAATAGGCCTTGCTTAGCTGTCCTACAAACATACCACATACAAAATTGGCAGAAGAGCTGTCAACAGAAGAATGACTTATAGTAACTAAGACTGCCGCCTGTTTTCATTCTGCCTTGCCTCTTAAAGCAGTAGTTATGAGGATACAAGATACATCTCTTCCACTTGGCTAGGCCAAAGTAGAAAACGCAATTGCATGCAGGGACAGCATTTTTCTTTTTTCATAATATCTAATAAATGTGTGATCTGTGATAACAAAACTGACATATGAAGATTCTTTGAATAATAATTTCAGAGGGAACATAACTATAATGAAAACTGTAAAGAGCTCATAGTTTAAGAAAAAAGCAGATAGAAAAAAATCCCAGCACCTTTCCTGACATTTACAGACCTAAATATAAGTATTTTGGATCCATTTTAAAAACTGAATCATTTATAACCTCAAAAATCTAAGAGGGGGCAGATGCATGTATATAAGATCTGAGAAAGTAAGGAACATTAAAAAATAAAAAAGAATCAATCTTTATCCTTACACTTTTATGGAATGGTTTTATGGCAATATCTACCTTGCTGACTAAGCTTTTACATCATACTAGAATATAGATTCAGAACTGAAATTGGCCTTAAAGTTGGTCTAGTTCGATTCCTTTATTTTTTTACAGATGTGGAAAATAAGGCCCAAGAGAAGTCTATGTGATAGGAACAAGAGAGGCCTATGTGATTTGCCCAAGGCTGATAATTGAGTGAGCCAATGCTAGAATCCATACCTTCTAAGACTCAAACTGGCTATATTCCACACTAGTATTAGCAACGTAAGATGTACATTTATATAGTGTGCTGGATAACAGCCAAGACTCCTCCCCCCATCAAAATCAACGAATAAGCAAGTATCTGAATATCTACTTTGTTTAGAGCACTTTGTCACGGGGATGCAAAGATTTCAAAGGAATACATCCAAGGAGGCACTCAACATCTTCTCCACAAGAAACTTTTTTTTTGCTTACTTTCCCATTTCTGCCAAAGGCACTACCACCCCATCCTTGCAGGTATACAGGCTCACAAGCTCAAAGTTATTTGTTGACTGTCCTGTCTCCCTCACTTCCCATATCCAATCGCTGGTCAAGTTCTATTGATTCTGCCTCCACATCTCTTGTTTCCAACCCCTCCTCCCTATTCATAACCTAATTCCCTCCCCTGGCCCAGTAAATACCTCCATCACTTTCTGCCTGAACTACTGTAATAGCTTCCTTGATTTTCCTGCTTTTAGTCTTTTCTTCTCCAATTTATCCTTCACACAGCTAAAGGGGTGTTGCTATTTCTAAAGCACGAGGCTGGCCATGTTGCTTTCCACTATAGGAGTTTCAGCGGCTTTCTGTCATCTTTAGGATAAAACACAGACTCCTCTGGTAGACATTTAAAGCCCATCCTAATCTGGTTTTAGTCTATTATCAGTATATGTGGGGCAGCTAGATGGCACAGTAGATAGAGTGCTGGGCCTGGAATCATTCTGGGGAGTTCAAGTCTGACCTCAGACACTAGCTGTGTGACCCTGAGTAAGTCACTCAACCCTGTTTGCTTCAGTCTCCTCATCTGGAAAATGAGGTGGAGAAGGAAATGACAAACTAATATCTCTGCCAAGAAAACCCCAAATGGGGTCATGGAGAATTGGATAGGACTGAAAAACAACTTAACAACAGCAAAAACTGGTATATGTGCAGATCCCCTCAACTTGCTCAGCTGAAGTCACCTCTTCCTGTCGAGGATACTAGGGAACTTGCTTCTGGGAGAATTGTGATAATATTTAGAGAAAGTAGACGTGTTGGAGCATACACAGACAATCCATAGCTTGTGGCAATACTCTAGACACATGGTAAAGAAGAGGCTCTTTGTCTTCAGGGGAATTCAAAAAGGCCTGTCAACATCAGCTACCTCCTTTTTGCCTCAGTTACTCTTTTTTTTCTTTTTGGAGGACAATTGGGGTTAAGTGACTTGCCCAAGGTCACACTGCTAGTAATTGTGTTAAGTGTCTGAGGCCAGATTTGAACTCAGGTTCTCCTGACTCCAGGGCCAGTGCTCTATTCACTGTGCCACCTAGCCACCCCTTCAGTTACTCTTGAGGGAGCTCAGTGAAAACTCCTTCACTTCTGGAGTCTGAGAAACCATGCAGTAAAGGGATAGATCTTAGGGCCTTCTTTCATTTTTTTTCTGTTCTAGGTGAATAGAGTATCACGTACTATTCAGTTGTAAAGGTCATTAGGAGGATACTCTGGTGTCTTAGTGTTCCACAATCTGGGTTCTAGAACAAATGCAGCATTAGTGCCCCACAGAGCAAGGAGCAACTTTTGGGAGCCACCTTCAGGACCCCAGCCCAGTGGTAACTCAGACTAGGACTCACCTGTCAGATATACCACCTTTGGATATGAACTTGGTGGGATCAATGATATATAGGAACTCACTGAGACCCCTAGAGACTGAGGGCATGTAGTAAAGAGGATGCCACTTGAGGTAGAGGTGCAGGGAAGGGAGGTGTTTTTACTTTGGTCTTAGCTATATCTTGGAAACAAATATGTCCTTGTAATAACTGATCAAAGTTAAATGGCTAAATGGAATAGGGGTGTTTGTCACAAGAGCCTAACAATGAAGGAGGCACAGTCACTAGGAGCTTGGGTGATGGCAGTAGAGAAGAAAGATGCTCTAGTCCTTGGGGATACCTAGAACACTGAGGGGAGATGTCACAGATTGGCTCTGGGAAAGAGGACCAGAGTGTACCCAGAGCATCCACTCACCTAGAATGAGTTCAGAGTACTCCATTCACAGGCTCTACATTGTACCTACATTGGCATTCTTGCTATTCCCCAATCATGAGAAGCTATCCCCTGGTTCCTGCTTTTTCACCTTTTATTTTCCATGTTTAAAATAATCTTTCTCATCACCTCTGCCTCTTGGATTCTTTTGCTTCCAACTCAAATTCAACCTTCCTCACAAGGACTTTCCTGATTTATTCAGTTGCAAATTTGCTTCTCCACAAAATTTTTTAAAAATATCGACTTATTTTGTACATATTTTCTTCCTGCCCAATAAAAAGCAAGCTCTTCACAGATAAGGAACCATTTTATCCTTGTCTCTATATTGTCAGCACTTAGACAGATAGCCTGACAGATAGTAGGGGCTTAATAAATGCTTATTGAATTGAATTAAATTAAATGATAGCCACTTTGCCCTCAAGGATCTAGCTAAGGAGGCCAGAGAAAGGGACAGGTAAAATTAAATTAGATAACAATAATATATTTAAGTAATCTGGTAAAAGAACAATGGATGGGATACCTTCAAAATAGAGGTAACAGAAGGGTCGTTACCAAATTATTCAAATTGCCAAAACGGTAAATTCTTGGTCAAGGTATTTGGGGGCCCTAGGCAAGGACCTTCTCCCATTGAAGGTTGAAATGTCATTTTGCTTCTAAAATGAAAAAGGGTGCTCTTGGCCTGTGAAGCTTGAAGACGTCACAGTAATGAGTGGGTGTCTTTGCTTCCCCTCCATCATTCAGTTGAAGTCCCAAGTCAATTAGCTTTCTTGTGGAATTACAACGAATGGGTAGAAATTGAAAGATGGAAAGGGAGAAGGGAAGAAAGCATTCTAGGAAGAGAAGGATAAAATGGGCAAAACCATGAAGAGGAAGCCTGCATGTACTTAGGGACAGCATAGATGGGGTTACTATAGACGGAAGAAAAAGTTCCTCTAGGGGATGGGGGGAGGATGGGAGATAATCCTGCTATGTGCTTAACAGTCTTTTTCTGAAACAGTGTGTAGGCATATTTTCATCTTTACATATGTAGCTTCTATTTTTAATTTCTCCTTTATTGAGCTCACCCCCTACCTACCACCAAAAACCAGAGACAACTTGAAAGAAGTTATCTTCACAGAGAATGCAATGATGACGCTTCAGAACTCTGCTTGCCAAACGTGACTAAATTAGGCTCACTTATTAGTCATCTTTAAATATCTAGAGAGAGGCAGCTGTCTGTCATGGCAAATAGAGAATGAGCCTTGGTGCCAGGAAGACCATGCTTCACCAGCCCCATAATCCTAGGCGGGTTATCTAATCTCTCAATGCTCCAGGTGAATCTAAAAGTAGCAGAGAAGGTCTCAGCCTGCATTGCTAGAAGGAGTTTCTTCACCAGTGAATTCTCTATACCAGCAACGTTATATGTTAAAAAACCTTATCTTAATTACCTAGAAATAGCTATTTTTATATCTTAACACACCAAGGCAGTGAAGTCAGAACTCTCCCACAAGGCAGGTCACAATCCATCTGTAACTCAGCGAGTTGCTTCAGTTTCAGGGATAATTACATGTCTGTGTCAGGGGTGAGAAGATCCCAGATATTGCTGACTCCACTATACCCATGCTGCTTCTCTTCTAATAAATAGTTATTTTGTAACTTGTGAGACAAAAGCACTGATCTGGAAGTCAAGAGGACTTGAATTGGAATGTTGCCTTATATATTCTCTAGTTACATCTAGCTAGCAAGTCCTTAGCTAGCAAGCCATTTAACAATTCAGCCTCAGTTTCCTGATCTGTAAAATGGGGATTTATTACCTAAAGAGAACCACCATGCGGATCAAGTGAGAAAGTATAAAGTACTTTGCAAACCTAAAACCCCATATACATTTTAACTGTAATTATCGCCCATAGTTTTAGTCATTGATATTAGCAATTTTCAAAAAATTGGGTCACTAGAAACGTATAGCTAGAAGCTAAGAAGTGCAACATTGCCTACAATAAAACCAGATGACTGGTGCTGGAGCCCAGGCTGTAATATCTACCGGCTGTGTGATTCTGGGTAAATAACTTCACTTTTCCAAACCCCAATTTCCTCATCAGTAAATAGGAATAATACTGCTACCTACCTCGCTGGATTGTTTGCTGTGAGTAAAGTGCTTTTTTATGTTATGTGGTACAATGTAAATGTGAGCTGTCATTGCTATTATTGCTACTGTTATCACAGTTACCTTTCCTGTCCAGCCGTATCCCAAAGCTGAAGATGCACCTTAAAAGCTTTCCCTGGAGATCCATTTGGTCCTCGGCCATTATATACCTGGAGTAAACAAATTACAAAAATCATCGATTCATGATTCAGGTGAAGCAGCAATAGTAGACTGCTGCATCAGCGTGTTATCTACTTTCTCTTACTCCCACATCTTCTTTAAATCACTCCTGTTAAAGTCCACAGAAACCCTCAATAAATGTCTCTTCTGTTTCCCAAAAATGTTACCGCAAATACAAATAAATAAAAAGTACTTAAGAATTTGGAGGAAAAAAATGAACCATAAATGCTAGGTTTTCAAAAGTCTTTAGGCTTACTACCTTACTACCTGAGCAGAATCTGTCATTATCTTCATAAGTAAATTCTAAATGCCTTCATTTGAATGTCTTTGCTTATGGTGGCTGCTGCTAAAATGGCAAAGCAATGTAGTAAGTATCATATTTTTGTGATGAATTTCCACCAGGTCTTTAATGGATTCCTTTATTAACCATGGTTACCATGGTCTTAAAGGAAATATTTCATTTTAAATTAATGTCTATTGCTTTTTAATAAAATTAAGCAAAACAGAACCCTTTCTGTTTAAACAGAACCCAGGATCAAGAGTTACTGGAAAATACTACACACGGAAAAATGGAGAGGAAGAACGTGTCTTCAAGTTTCCAAGAATTATCAAAAATAATACAATTATAAAGTGCGTTCTACATGCCTAGACAAAAGATATATTAACTACCTCTCAACAACTGGGACAATCCAAAATAGGAACAAACTCATGATTAGACCTATGCATCTTCAGATGGCTAAGGTCTTGACGAGGATGGAATTTTTGAGGAAAAAAATAAACATTAGAATGGTTCTAAGAATCACATATCTTACTTTTTTTTTTTTTATTTTGCTTTTTGGAGGGCAATTGGGGTTAAGTGACTTGCCCAAAGTCACATGGCCAGTTTTTGTGTTAAGTGTCTGATTTGAACTCAGGTCCTCCTGACTCCAGAGCCGGTGCTCTATTCACTGCGCCACCTAGCCGCCCCTGATCTTATTTATTTTTAAAATTAAATTTTATTTTTTTAATGAACAAAATATATTTTCTTTCCCTTCCATTGATGAAGAATGAAGAAAAAACAAACCTTTGTAACCAATATGAATAATCAAGCAAAACAAATTCCTGAATTGGCCTAATGATTATAGGTTTTAGATAGGAGAGGGACCATTAAAGGTTATCAAGTTTAATCTTATCATTTGACAGTGGAAGAAACTGAGGCACAGAGAAATAGAGGAAATCTCCTAGGGTAACAGACCCAATAAGGGCTGAGGGGGCATTGGAACCACAATCATTCTGTCCCTTCTCACCACTGCCCTATCCAGTATGCCAGACTATATCTGGTAAGACTGTAACTGTAAGTAATATACCAGTATACCAGACTGTATCTGGTAAGTAATAGCATACATTATCTTTGAAGAATTATTTAATTATTATAAACTTGAATTCAACAAATATAAACACATAATACAATAGAGCAAATCTCTAATTAAAATCTTAAAATTCTCAACTATTTCCTTGTTAATTAGGAAAGTAATTATATGCTACAAATTTTAATTATTTATGCTCATGTTTCTCTGCCAAATCCATCTGGGTATTTATAAAATTTTGTTGCCTTTTGTTTTTAATATTGTTATAATCAGTGTGGTGCTCATATTTTCCATTCTGTTGACCTTGCTTTGCATCACTTTATATAAATCTTTCCATGTTTATGTATCTTTCATGTTTCTCATTATTATGATATGATAGCAAACATTTCATTCCATTAACATACCACAAATTATTTCACCATTTGCAATCATTAGACATATACCTTACTCAAATAATATAAAGTGATAATTAATATTTTTGTACCAGTAGGATTCATCTCTATATACTAATACTTGGGATAACACCTGAGCAGTTGGTTCTCTGGGCCAAAGGGTATGATGAATTAAAAAAGAGAATGTTACCTGGGTACCTTAGGTACCTACTTCCCTCCTGGAGTAGAGGGCTCCCCTCTAATGCTAGCTCCCGTGCTTTATTTTGAGCTCACTAGGCTCTAAATAAATGTCAAATGACTGACAATTAAGACTAGGAAATAGCAATTGCCATTTCACCAGACCTATGCATTTGACCAGTATCTCTCCTGACCATTTAAAATTATCATTAACTTTAATTTATACTATAGCTAATGTTTACAAAGGAGATTCTCTTTTAAAAACACAATTAAACAAATATAACCTTGGTTGGAATAAGCCAGTGACCCTCAGGGCTACAGTGCAGGGAGTTTGGTGCTCTTGCTAAGTTCTCTCTTAGAAAATGGACCTGAAGAGAGATTATGGACTGAAAATCATCCAATTTTCCACAATGAAGTCTTCTGCCATGAGCAACACTCCTGCAAGCAACAGAGCTTGTGCTGTTACCTATGGCTCCCTAATGAAAGTAAATCCAAGTAGTCCAACTTGTATATGTCTTAACAGTTAGGTGCAGTTAGTTGGCACAGTGGACAGATTGCTGGGCCTAGAGTCAAGAAGACTCATTTTTGTGAGTGGGTACGTCATTTAATTCTGTTTGCCTTAGTTTCCTCATCTGTAAAATGTCCTGGAGAAGGAAATGGCAAACCCCTCCAGTATCTTTGTCAAGAAAACCCCAGATGGGGTCATGAATAACTTGAAACAACTGAAATAATGTTTGTTACAACAAACAGTAACACGTTTATATATATATATGACCCTGAGGAAGTTACCACCTTCTCCAGGCCTGTTCCCTCATCTCTTAAACGAGGAAGTTGGACTTGAAGGCCTTTAAGGTTTGTTTTGAATCTAAATCTATGATCCTGAGTGTGGGCACTACTGTTCCATTTTACAAATGGGAAAGTGGGGCTCTTAAAGGTTAAGTATACTGCCCAAGACCTTTATCACCAAGGCCCCAAGTCTGACACTCTTTCCATTAGGCCACATATTACATACATCATAATATTTCTTTCCTATAAAAAGCATCTGCTATTGGGAAGGAAAGTATCTGAATATAAGGTATTTTTGTTAGCATGTTCCCTGGAGAGTGACTGAGTTGTTTTCATATCTATGATTGAATAAATATTAAATGTCTATGCCATGCTTGTTGTTGGAGATACAAAGATGGACAATAACATATTCTGTGCCCTCTAGAAATCCAGTCAAAGTGCTATAAGAAATTTAAAGAGGAAAAGATCATTTTTAATTGGGCATTGGGAGTTAGAGATGAGATTCAGATTGAGGATTAAGAAAAAAAGATGACGGGGCGGCTAGGTGGCGCAGTGAATAGAGCGCCGGCCCTGGAATCAGAAGGACCTGAGTTCGGAGCCGGCCTCCGACACTTAATCCACACAAACAAAAACCTAGCCATGTGACCTTGGGCAAGTTACTTAACCCCAATTGCCCTAAAGGGGCGGCTAGGTGGCGCAGTGAGTAAGAGCGCCGGCCTCGGAGTTGGGATGACTCGAGATCAGATCCGGCCTCAGAAAATGAGCACCCATGCATAAATAATGACTAGCCGTGTAACCTTGAGCAAGTTACTTAACCCCAATTGCTTTAAAAAAAAAAAAAGAAAAGAAAAGAAAAAAAAAGAAAAAAGATGTCATGGTATAAATGGCCCTGAACTGGAAGTCAAAGAAAGAGAACAATTTCAAAAAGATATAAAGGGGTGGCTAGGTGGCACAGTGAATGGAGCACTAGCCTTAGAATCAGGAGGACCTGAGTTCAAATCTGACCTCAGACACTTAACAATTACTAGCCATGTGACCTTGGGCAAGTCACTTAACTGCATTTGCCCTGTCAAAAAAAAAAAAGATATAGAAAGAGGGAATTCCAGTCATGGGGGATAGGGTCTACCAATATATAGAGGCAGGGATAGGTGGAACAAAGCTGAGTAACAGCTAATAGTCCAACTTATTTGGAACTGAAGGGTACAAAACATATCAGAATTAAATAATAGCACTGTATTGTAGAAGCCCTTAAATGTCAAGTTAATGAGAGGTAACATTGCATAGTGCATTAAGAGCCATCCTCAGAGTCAAGAAGACCTGATCCCAGTTCCTGTCTCTCACAAATGTTGGCTGTGTAAGGCTAGGCAATTTGCCTAATCTTCCAGTGCCAACAAACAACAGTACGAGTATAAAGAGTATAAATACTCTAAGATGACATGCCCATATACATTGGTAGAGGGAGTTTCCTCCCTGGGAGGTTCCTATCCAGAGGAAGTCATAGGTATTTTTTTAAGTGTGTACTTAATTCTATAGGAATGTGGAATAATTTTTTTAAAAACTAAGGAAGAGAGTGAGGTAGTCAAAACTATACATTAGGAAGACTGGGTTGTTAGCAGTGTGAGGAATGGATTGGACTATGGCTAAGTATCTTGGCTAAAATCACACAAGGCAATGAATCTCAGAGGTGGGATTTGAATCCTGGTCCTTAAGACTCCAGAACCAATGTGTTCATTTTCTTGTACTATTCTGTCTCTTAATAAGTTGGATACTCATGAAGTTGTGCTTGCCTTGTTTGTGCCTTTCAGTAATTTTTGGATGCTTCTGGTCTTTTTGCTTAGGACAAAAGAGATTAACTTTGGTTCTTACTGATAGAATCCAATTTAGTTTTAAAGTTTCAGGACAATCTCTTAGAATCTCTAAAAATGTGCTATTCACATGGACTTTCCATAGCTGTGTATAATACTCTTTATATTTAAACAAACTATAGGGTGTCATTGTTCGTGAGGAATGCATCCTTCCCATCCAAGGATTCTTTTTTCACTAAAAGGGAATATGTAGGATTATGGATCAATTTAACTGCCAGAGATTATAAATTTCACTAGAGGAAGTAAATGGATGTTATTTAATGAAGGCATCTCCATCTTTATGTGAGAGAAGCACCTGAAGATTACGTTAAATTAAAAACTCACCACACGTTTTTCCCGAAAGTCTATTCCTACTGTAGTGATGAATTTGGGGTTGAATTTATTGTCAGTATATCTATAAAGGAATGTAGTCTTCCCCACTCCTGAATCTCCAAGTGCCAGGAGTTTGATTAGATAATCATAGTCACCATCAGTCATAATGCTGATCTTGGTGGACCTAGGGAAGAGAAAAAAAAGGGTTAACTTTAAATTTTCTTTTCTTTTCACTAATGCTGAAATGCAATATCAATACAAGAATTTTCTCATATGAACCTATTGAGAGTACAAGGAGTGACTTGTTGCTGTTGTCCAGTTGTTTTTCACTGTGTCTGGCTCTTTGTGACCCCATTTGGGTTGCCATTTCCTTTTCCAGTTCATTTTACAGATGAAGAAACTGAGGCAAAACAAGGTCAAGTCACCTGCCCAAGGTTACCCAGCTAGTAAATATCTGAGGCCAGATTTGAATTTAGGAAGATGAGTTTTCCTTACTCCAGGATCAGCACTCTATCTACTGAGCTACCTAGTTCTTATCACTATAAAACACAGTAAAATACAGAGGTTAAGAGCTAAAAAGGTATTCTTGAGATTATCTAGTCCAACTACATTCTCAGCACAATGCCTGACATGTAGAAAGAACTTAATAAGTGCTTGTTGACTGACATATGACAGATGAGGAAACTGAGGCCCAGGAAAAGTGAAGTGAATATCCAATGTCACACAGCCAAGACAACAATCTGGGTCTCTTGAATCTTCATCCTCACATTCTTCATATGACATTATACTGGAAGAAATTCTCGAGGGCTCCTCCTTCTGGCCCTTTGTAAGATTGGGGACACCCTTTCTTGCTGAGATCATAATAAACTCCTTTCTACTTTCTAAAAAGAAAAGACATTCCCTAGGGAAAATCTGTAAGTCTTTAAGTTTACACACACACACACACACACACACACACACACACACACACACACACACACACACACTGTTCAAGAATGGTTTCTAAAAGATCCTCAAACTTCAATAATTACATTAAATATTTAAATTTTCTTTTCACTAATGCTAATAATTACATAAATATTTACCAAGTCCTTTCCTACTATGTTCATTGTACTGGGTGCTGGTGATACAAAGTGCTGGTGATGACAGTCCTTGCTGTAAGAGCTTACAATCAAATGAATTAATGCACTCTGTAAACCTGAAAATAACAGCTATTTTTATTTGCATCATCATCATCATCCAATGGTGAATAGGACACAAAACGGTCTGATACAGAGTTGAGGCAAGGATTCAGACAAAGATGTCTAGGAAAATTTGTAAGAGAAAAAGAACACTTTTAGCTAGGGAAATCAGAGAAGGCTTTAGAATAAGCCATGATCATATAAAAATGAACCAGAACACATGCGTATATGTGAATGTCTGTATATTTAAACTAATTAGATCTCTTTTTTCTGTAGTATCATGGTACTATGGAAAAAAGCCTTCATCTACAGTCACAAAATCTCAGTCCATATACCAGCTTACTTAGCTGTGTGACTTTGGGTAAGTCATTTAACATCTCTACATCTCACTTTCATCATAGGCAAAATAAGGAAATTCTCCCCCTCCCAATGTCCCTTGCAGCTCTAAATTTGTGACCCTGTGATCTTTATTAAGAAAAAAGGAACTAAGGTGTCATGAGAACTTTTCATTAGTAACCTTTAACTTTCTTTGCTCTACAATTTGTCACACCCAACATGACTATCATTTGTTAAATAAGTTATTCAGGTTTAAGGTATGGTGATCACAATTTTTTTTCTTTCTTCAATATTTGGACAAGACACACATCATTCAACAGGACGTGCATGAGCAATTGGCCTACTAGGATAGTCACTAATCCAAAGGGCTTTCTTAAAGAAAGAGAAGGAAAATAATCAGTTCTCTCTTTCAAATGCCCTTCCAACACCAATAATGACTAGACCTCTGAAAACCTTTTAGTGCTAACAAAATTAGTGCAGTTGGGACAAGAAATGAAACTGTCAATTAAGGGAAATAAAACTTTGCATTAAATATCTCTCATGAGGGTCTAATATCTGAGACATATATAGAACTAACACACATATCTTAGACCAGAGATACATCCCCAATGGATAAGTAATCAAGGACTATCAATCAATAAATTAATAAGAAGTTATTAAATGAGTACTTATGTTCCATGCATCGTGGGAGACAAGAGGGTACCAAGAAAAAAGTCTTGCTCTCAACAGTTCTATCAGGAAAGATAGTATGTATATGTATAGACACATCCAAAATTGATACAAGGCAATCTGGGGGCAGGGGGACACCAGCAGCCGGGGTATCAGGAAAGGCCTTACTAGAAGGAAGTACGTGAGTGGACTTAGGAACTAGGGATCCTAAAGGTGGAGACAAGGAGTAAATATGAGGAATGCCAAGACACAAAGATGGAAAATGGAACATCTAGTATTAGGAACAGTAAAGGGGAGCAATTTGTAACAAAGCTGGAAAAATGGGTTGAGGTAAGGCTAGGGAGGGCTATAAATGCTAGAAAAGTTTTTTATTTAATCACTGAAGTAATAGACCTATCCAGACCACCATTCAGGAGGGACCCCAGCCATGTTTCATTTCACTCAAATCTCAACTCTCTAGACGTCTTCTCCTCTTCCTCCTCTTTCATCTCCTTTTCCTCTTACTCTAGATCCAAAATTCCTTCAGTTACAGCAGTTTCCCCAGTGATTAAAACTAGGAAAGTATCTGATCTCAATCATTTATACTTTAGTGTAAAAGCTTATGTCAGTCTACTTTCTCTCATGTGGGATGTTACATTTTAATGCCTTTTTAACTTCTTGGGAAAGGTTTGTTTTTTGTTTCAGGTGTGAGTCTAAAAACACTGGGACCCTTCTTAGGCACAATAAAATTTTATTTTCCTTTTTTTCCTCCACAACATCATTTAATTCTACTATCTTTCCTCAACCCCCTTCAAGCTCCCCTATCTCTATCTATCTATCCCCTTTCTATGTATGTATGTATGTATGTATGTATGTATGTATGTATGTATATATATATATATTATTCTGTCCCCTCTCTCTATCTGTGTATGTATCTATCCTCCTCTATCTATCTATCTAACCCCTTTCTCTCTATGTATGTATATATACATATAAATATAATTCCCTCCCCCTCTCTCTATCTGTGTGTATTTATCTATCCTTCCCCATCTGTCTGTCTATCTATCTATCTATCTATCTATCTATCTATCTATCTATCCCAAGCTTGCACTCACAAGATAAGTTGAGAAGTAGTTACTAGTTAAAATAAAAATATAACCCATTGTTAAGTCTTTGCTGGAGATGTTCTCTATGTTTTACTAGAATTTTATATTGAAAGACACTGTTGTTGATCATCATGGGCAGGGTCAGTCTCATACAAAAGGAACTTGACATAGCATAATTCTAAAGGTGCTTAGAAAGGGACCCAGTGTTCCAGGCATGTCTGAAATTCCATTAAAAAAAGGCCTTTTACAAGAAGTTGAAAGGCATTAAAATGTAAACCTCCCATATGAATGGAAACAGATGAACTTAAGTTTATTTATACTGAAGTATAAATGACTGAGATCAGAGACTTTTCTGGTTTTAAATCTCAGAAAAACTGGTCTGGCTAGAAGGGTTTTAGACCTGTAGTCAGACAGAGGTCCTGAGACCAAAATCCAGCTTCGAAAATTACTACATTTGTGATCTTGGGCAAGTCACTCTATGGCCTTCAGTTGCCTCATATGTAAGTGGGAAATTAGGCCTCTAAAGTCCCTTCCAACTCTTATGAAGAAAGAAAAAACATGAAAGCAATTAGAGACATGAACATGTGAAGAGGGTAGAAGGGAAGAAATGGGGAGATGCCTGCAGAAGAAATGGCAAAGGGTGATTTAGGAGTCAGCCCACGTATAAAAGTATAAACACTGAGTAAGTGAGCGATAAAAGCTAATAAACTGGTTTGTTTATCGCTGGCCAATCCAGGGAGACCAAAGGTCTTTAGATATGGCCGGACAGATTTTGTTCTCCCTGATTAAGGGTAGTCTATACTATCTGTGTTTAAACTCAATCACTTTTGGCATTGAGGAAGCTTCTCATTCATTTAGCATTTCTGAGTATGTATATATTATGTATAATATACAATAACACAAATAAGTGACTCAGTGGATAAAGTGCCAGGTCTGGAGTCAGGAAGACCTAAAATCAAATCTGGCTTCAGATACTTTCTAGTTGTGTCACTTAATCCTGCTTGCCTCAGTTTCCTTGAGCTGGAGAAGGAAATGGCAAACTGTTCCAGTATCTTTGCTAAGAAAACACACCAAATGGGGACATGAAGACCCAGATATAACTAAAACAATTGAACAACAACATGTGCACATACATACACATTTATTTATATATGTACATACACATAGGCATTTATTATATCATAATTTTGCATGGATATACAACATTATATGTGTATATTATATGTTATATAAATGTAATATAGTATAATGTAATTTTGTAGCTATTAATATATGTGTACATATATATGCATATATAAATATAATATCTATAAAATATATAAATGTATATGTGTGTGTGAATGTATATACACATACATATACATTTATTTACTCATTCATTAATCTATATGTAATCACAAGAGCTGGCCTTGGTGTAGAGGATACAGACTTGACTTTGGAACCAGAAATACCTGAGTTCAAATTCTACCTTCACTACCTATTTGTCTGGGTGATTCTGAGCATACAATTTGACCTCTCAGTGTTCTAGGCAACTCTTGAAGACTAGGCTTCAGAGAAGGTACCCACATGCATTGGTAGAAGGAGTCTCCTCCTCTAGGAATTTCTTGTATTAGTGAAAGTATAAGTACAGTCCCTATCCCTTTATTCATATAGTTACATTTATGTTCATATACATGGATACATATATTTGTGTGTATGTATCTAAGATATGTATATGTATAAGATGGTGGTATTTAGCCTAGGTTTGAATTTCCCTTTAGCATTCTATCCAAAATTCATTTTTCCTTATAACATATCCAATGAGGATTGTCCTTTTGTCATAAATCCACATTGATTTGATGAGTCCAAGATGTGTTTATATTTCTAAGTCTGGACTTTGAGACAATGTGATGGTGCATAGGAAGCTGGCCTCGGATTCAGGATGACATGTATATAAGTCTTGCTTCTGATAGGACTCGGCTCTGTGACCCTGGGCAAGTCTCCAGAAGGGACCTAGAGATCAATGATTCTGGCCTCTCAAAAGGCTTCACAAGGTTTCATCTGCGACACACAAGACAAAACACCCTGCAGCCTCAGGTCTGGAAGGATGAAAGGGTCGGGGAGTTCCCAGCACCAATTATTCTTGTATGATGATTGATGGCCTTGTCATTCTTTTGTTGTACTGACCCACAAAGACAGAAGAGCCAGGGCAGGGTCACATTGCAGGAAATGTGCCTGACAGTCATTATCTATGTGTCCCAAGCTCTACCACAAGAAGGCCTGGCTCCTTTAGATAGAGGAAGGAGAGTGTCACATGCTTGGCCCTAGTGGGGCCAGAAGCAAAAGGGGGAAGGACAGGAGGGAGAGGCAATTGAATTCTGGCAGTGTTTATTCTCTGAATTCCTATTCTTATTCACTGAATTCTTAGAGATGCTCTAAGGTCCATTGGGATCAGTTAGTTCAGCTCTCTGAATTTATTTTTCAGCTGTTTTAGTCATGTCTGACTCTTTGTGACCCCATTTGGGGTTTTCTTTGGCAAAGATACTGAAGTATTTTGTCACTTCCTTCTTCAGCTTATTTTACAGATGAGGAAACTGAGTCAAAAAGGGTTTAAGTGATTTGTCCAGGGTCACACAGCTAGTAAATATCTAAGGCTGAATTTGAACTCAGGTCTTCCTGATTCCAGGTCAGTGTTCTATTTAGCTGTCTAAAGGGAGTGACTGTGGTTGAAACTTATTATTCTAAATAAACACAAATAAACTTAAGTAAGATACCATAAAATTTATGGAATTGAATTAAAGTAAAATATTTCAAAGACTTGAAAGTTATGCTTCATAAATATAGTTTTATAATTCTAGAATCTTGGAGTTAAAAGTGACGTTAGGGCCCATCTGGTCCAACCCAACCAGACAGAGTCTCTCTACAACATATCTGAAAAGTGGTCTCTAGTCTTTGCCTGAAGACGCTTTGGAAGAAAGGACCCGATATGTGAGACAGCCTGTTCTACTTTTGGAGAGCTCAAAATGTGTTTCTCTTTTGACAATCTAAATCTGCTTTAGGGTAACTTCTATCATTGTTCCTAGCTCTGGTTTCTGGATCTTAAAGACTTTTTTTAATCATACTTTTTACCTTCCTGTTGATCAATATCCTCCCTAAAATGTGACATCCTGAAATGAACACAGTACTCTGCCCCCGTCAAGGCAGGACTAGCACCCCCTCTGGTCCTTGACTCTGCTTCTCTTAATTCTGCCCCAAATCCCATTGTTATATAGTACTGTTGACCCATATTGACTTTCTAGTCCACAAAATTTCCAGATGTTCTTTAGATAATGGACTGTCCAGGGATTTCTATATAGTTGTATTTCTATTGTATTACTATATATTTGTATAACACACACATATAAATATTTGTATTTCAAGTTTATATTATTTAGAAGTGTCAATTGATGTGACCTACATTGTGAAATGAATCCATTTGATCAGTAGGGACAGTGTAAGCACAGTCTTAATGAATTAAACTGAGCTTTCTAACATAAGAGTGGCAACTTGTTTGGATTTCATAATTTATCTTGATTTGATTGCCTTGAATTGCACTATAACAGGATAATAGAAGTCCTGGGATCTCTCCCAACAGTTATTTCTTTGAGTTATAGCCAGGGCTTAACATACATATAATCAACCACTTCATATAACATCATTAATATCCCCAAGGTTTGGTTTTAAATGATGGAAGAGAGAACTCCTGGATCAGGGGCTACATATCAGTAATACAGAATTTCTGGTTCTAAAAAGAAATTCAAGTGAGATGGGTTTTTTTTGTTCATTGTACCCTACTGTAGTGGGTTGCACAGAAATCATAATGAATTATTTGGATTTCAAGTTAATAATACTTAGAAGCATTAACTGATCTAAATGATGTTGGGAAGTAATTCACTGATAAAGTAGAGATGGAGCTGAAAAATAAGTCCAGATCAACGTAATCGGACCACATTCACTTAAACTGGCAGTGGTCGATGCATCCACTCCAACAAATCTATTTGAAAAAGAAATAGAAGTTCATGGCATTGCTTTCTCTTTCCTCAACTGTGACAGAGAACTGGATTAGTGATTATGGAGTATGAAGAGTATGTAGGCATTACAACACTTTATATAGGGTATGCCTATTCTCTGAAATGGCCCTTCCTCTCATGACAATAAATCCTAATAATTGTTTTTCTTACATAAATTTTTGGAGGGGAAGGGGCTAATACTCTGAGTAAACTTTATGGCATCTGACTGAACTTATTTTTAAATTTCAAATTTAATCAACAAGACTTTTCTGCCAGATGCTTCCAAGATACAAGTGTTTAAAAAATGGATATTTTTGCCAATATTCCATTCTTTCTCTTTTCCCCCTCCCCTAGAAATAGCCATCTACTCTTACTCCTGTTCTTTTAGCATATCTTCCCTTAAACTGCTCCTTTTATGGATTTCTTTTTCTTCCTCTTTGGCATTCCCATAATCCCTTTTGCTATTCTTTTCATTCAACCCATTCACAGAGACTGGTGGACTCCCTCTCCTGTTGGGGGAGTAATGGGAGGGGGGAACAGCTGTGTGCTGCTCTGTCATTAACGCTGGATTGATAAAAACTCAATTTGCTTGAGAACCAGCCTGCTGAGAAACCTGTAGCTTACTGACTGTGCTGAGAAGTCAAATCATGGTAGAACTGAAAATGCCTCTTCATCCTAGGCATTTTAAGCTGCTTCCCCTTCCCCCAGCTCTCCAGAATGCTTTTTCTCATCTATTTTAAGCATATTCAGATGAACTATTTTAATGTGTTTCCTACTATTAGATCATTAAAACACAACAGGATTCAGAGAAGCATCAATGTGCCATATTGCTGAGTCCAGTACAATATTGGCAGATGCCTCAAATGGAAACGTCTAAGAAAGACATGATAACAAAAACTTAACTTGGCCCCTAAATATCATATGTCCATATAGGAAAAAATGAAAATACCTCAATGGAGTATTGAGGTATAAAATAAGATACCTCAATTAACAATAGCAACAGCTCACATTTATAGAAGTTTGTAAAGTGCTTTGTAAGGTAGTTATATTATAACATTTAGAATGTTTCATGGTTTGTGAAACACTTTACATATACTCTTATGTTATGCTCACTTATAATCCTGGGGTAGATAGTTTTACTAACATTTTACAAATGAGGACACAGAGGTCCAAAGGGACAAAGGAGCTTGTGTAATGTTACACAGCTGTTGAATGATAGAGACAACTTGAATCAATGTCTTTTGAATCTAAATCAATCCTGTGGTTTTTTTTTTTGTTTGTTTGTTTTGCTTTTTTGGAGGGGGAGGGCAGGACAATTGGGTTTAAATGACTTGCCCAAGGTCACACGGCTAGTAAGTGTTAAGTGTCTGGGGTCACATTTGAACTCAGGTCCTCCTGACTCCAGGGGTGCTTTATTCACTGAGCCACCTAACTGCCCCTAATCCTGTGTTATTTCCACTAAGAAACATTTACTACAGGCATGAGCCCAAACATCTTATGCCTTGGGGGCAGCTAGGTGGTTCAGTGAATAGAGTACCCACCCTGGAGTCAGGAGGATCTGAGTTCAAATATGGCCCCAGACACTTGACACATTTACTAGCTGTGTGACCTTGGACAAGTCACTTGACCCCAACTGCCCTTCCAAAAAGCCAAAAAAAGAACATCTTATGCCTTTACTGTCTGACAAATGTATATCCTTTGCCTTCTTTGATGCCCAGATCAAATGGCACCTTCTCCATTAAGCTTTCCATGATTCACCTCTGCCAATGGTAGGATCTTCTTTCTCATCTTTCAGAGAGCATTGAACCTCTCCTTTGAAAACATCATATTTTTGTATGTGTTATATTGCATATTATTTATCTTCCATATTTAATTGTAACCTTCTTGAAGGCAAGGACTACATCTTAGTTATATTTCTATTCCTCTTATTACCAAATAAAGTGACTTGTATATATTTAGGTTTTAAGAAATGTATGTTGACTGAATATGATAAAAAGAAAGTATAATGCCAGTTAATACAAATTTATTATATTCCTCTTTTGATAGAGGAAAGCGAATTGAATTTTTATTTTAAATTTTCTTTTTTTATGAATTAAACAAAGACAAAACTTCAATATTCAAAGAAAAACAAAAGAATCACATTGTAGAGCCATGAACTTCTGTTACACGTACTTTGGCTTTTTTAAAAAAAAATTGCTAACATATATTGTATAGTTACTTATTTGCTTAATTGCTTCTTATCTGTCATATAGAAAGTAAAAAAAAATCCTGTTTATGTCACCATAATTGAATGATTTTCCAAAAATGCTCCCTACCTGAAATGTGTAGCTGCTAATGGAAATGAGTATGAATTAAACCCTCAAATCTTCAGAGAAAGCTGAGAAGTGAACAATTGTTATTAAATTGAGTCTGTACTGATGCTATAAACCAAGAAGTAAGGATGCAGAAATAGCTTGATTCCCCTTCTTCAGTTTACTTCCCCCCCCTGTCCCCTATCCAAGACAAGATGCAGACTAGAGTTGTTTTTAAAGTTATGTGGAAGATTGATTAGAGAGGGGAGAGATGGAAAGTAAAAAAGACTGATGGAATAAGATCTTGGAAAAGATACAAGAGAATGGGATCAAGGAAACAGACAGAAGGATTGGCCTTAGTTAATAGCAAAAATCCATCCCCCCAAAAAATTAAAGAGAAAGAAAGCAATCTTGTAGTTGTGTAAGGAATGGAATCCAGGGATGGAGGTGGATTAGAAGACTCCCACCAGATGGCTTCAATCTTTTCAGTGAAGTAGGAGGCTAGGTTGGCTGGTGGTGAGAGTAGAAGGAGAGGGAGAAAAAAGTTTATAGCAGATTCTGTCAGGAATGAGACACAGATTCAATAAGGGTGGAGTAAAAGGCTCCTAGAGACAGGTAGATGGTGCAGTGGATAGACTGCCAGGCCTGAAATCAAGGAAGATTTATCCCCCTGAGTTCAGATCCAGCCTCAGACACTTACTAGCTGTGTGACCCTAGACAAGTCACTCAACCCTGCTTGCCTCAGTTTTTCATCTGTAAAATGAGCTGGAGAAGGGAATGGCAAACCACTCCAATGTCTCTGCCAAGAAAGCCCCAGATGAAGTCACAAAGAGTTGGACATAATGGAAACAAATGAACAACGATAAAAGGTTCTTCAAGTAACTGGGTGAGCCCAGCTGAGATTATGAGTCATAGATCTGTAGTAGACTAAATCAGCTCAATATCAATATATTTTTCCAGCTATGCTCAACAGTTCTACAATGGAAGTGGGAAAAATGGATGGTGGAGGTCATCTGGAGATGAGGTTATATAGGTGAGGTCATAACGGCTAGTGCCACTGGAATGGCAAACCATGGAGGAAGTGGGGAGAGGGGAGGTTAAAGCCTGTCATGGGAAGTAAACAGGATGGCTTCAGGGATTGAAGGTCAGTGTAAGGGCGAAAAGTAGATTTAGTGCTAAGAAGATACAAGAGACAGAAAAATCATAGAATTGTAGGTCTAGACCTGAAAGGGACCCCAAAGGCCATTGGGCCAGTGGTGGGGAACCTATAGCCTAGAGGCCACATGTGTTCTTCTAGGTTCTTGGGTTTGACCTTTTGACTGAGTCTAAGTTTTAGAGAACAATATTTTCATTAAGGTAATTTATTCTGTGAAGTTTGTATTCAAAGGGCTGTACTTGAGGACCCAGAGGGTAACATGTGGCCTTGAAGCCCAGGTTCCCCACCCCTGGTCGAACTGCTCATTTTAATACATGAGGAAACTGAGACTCAGAGAGGTTTAAGTAACTTGTCCTAAGTAACACAGATATTAAGTGACAGAGGTGAACTCAAGACTTCTGACTCTGCAACCTATTATCTTTCTCCTGAACCACACTACCAACTAAGCTGCTATGATCAGAGAAGAGAATTTCAAAGCTCTAGATCTGGGTCTAGGTAAAATTCTAGTATTGTGAACTCTAAGGTACAGTCACATTTCCATGTGGCTGGAGTAGGGGTAGAAAGGGAAGTATCTAAAGATGAAGAGGTTGAATCACTGTGAGGTTAAATGACTTTTAATTTTTGTTCCTTACACTGCTTTTACTCCTGTTGGCATGTTTTTAAAAATAACTAAATATATGTTTTACTTTTTCCTCAATTATATGGTAAAATTTTTAAAGATATAAAAAAATTTTCAGTTCTGAATTCTATCCCACTGGCATATTAGGAAGCATAAAAGCATATGAAGGAATGAAATAAATTGGTTCAAAGACATCCAGTGAAGTTTGTAACATTATTAGGAGCAGAGCCCATGTTTTGTATCTCCTAGTTTGAACCAAGACTCTTACTACTATTGAGAATTACCTGAAGTTGCATGGCTCCAGGAAACATATTAGAACTGCAAAAGGATCATAGAAAACATATAATCCAATTCCCTCATTTCACTGATGCGAAAACTGAGGAGAATGATATTCAGTCATCAAAATCAATCAATAAGCATTTTGCAAGTGACTTCTATATGCCCTGTCCTAGGTACTGGGGATGTAAAGGAAAAGATAGAATATTGCCTGTCCTCAAGAAGCTTGCATTTTATCAAAGAAGACAGCATATGTGCATACATGTACATGAAAAATAAATACACAATAGTTTGGGAAAGAAGGGCACTGCTGGCTGGGGAGATGAAGACAGGTTTCATTCAGGTGTCACTTGAATGAAACAAGGGCTCCTTTGGGATGGAGAGGAGGAGAAAGTGTATTTCTGGCATGGGGAACAGCCAGTTAAACAGGAGAGAGAATGTGAGGTGAGGAACATCAAGGACAGTGTGTCTGGATGTAGAGCATGAAGGAAAGCAGAGGTTTCTTTCTTTCTTTCTTCTTTCCTTCTTTCCTTCCTTCCTTCTTTCCTTCCTTCCTTCCTTCCTTCCTTCCTTCCTTCCTTCCTTCCTTCCTTCCTTCCTTCCTTCCTTCTTTGAAAAAACACATCTTATTGCTACTCTTCTCCCTTTATACCACAGTCACTTCCCTCAATAGAACACTTTCTGACAATTAAGAAATATAGCTAAGCAAACACCTATATTTTTCTGAACACTCTGTCTAAATGGGAAGATTGTGCTTGAGGTCTAGGGCACACTTGCTTTCAGAACTAAGCAGAGGTTCTACACAGGGGATGGTGCCCATCACGTATAACAATAAGGGCACAACATAAATAATCTTTCCTTTGACCTCTCTTCTCTATATGCCTCTCTCCTCAGCATGGGAATGGAGAATAGGTAGAGAGGTATAGAAAATAAGATATGAGAAAAGTTAATCTAGAAAGATCATAAAATGAACTAAATTTATGCTATAGCTACATACAATTTATCACTTAAAGTTTAATATTAACAAAAATAAAATGCTTTACCAAAGAGAGAAATAGTCACCAAATATTGACTTAGAAGTCTGGGAATTTGAGTTGGGTTCACATATGGCTGTTAGTTTGAGGAAATATATTCATATTTTATACTATTCTGTTTCCTTATTTATGAAATGAAAATAATAAAATTCCCTGTCTCCAAATTCTTCTTGGCTCTCTCATACGTTACAAAGACAAAATAGATCATATCTATAAACACAGAAAGATGAAAATAAGCAGAACACTTTAATTATTTTAAAATTTTCCCATGTAAAATTAATTCTTGATAACCTAAAGGACAACATAACTCCAAGAACAAAAAATATAAAAAAGATTCTGTATTTGCTTTTTGAAAAGACAAGCTGGCTGGTCATTTATATCAGTTAAACATTGAATAGCAAGGCCTGATTAGCTCAGTAAATGTTGAAGGAAGAGATAAATACTTCTGTTTAGGCTAGAGTTGGTCCAAAAAAGGAATTTGTTTAGCTCACAAGTTCCTACCTCGGTTAGTCTCTTTCCCCCCCAAAATAATTCCTGTACTAGATTCTTAGAGCAATGATTTTTTTGTGTGTGACTTAAGTTGAGGGTCTATATCTACTAAATAGGTTCATATAATCTCAGATTTTTAGAGACTAGAGAGTTCAACACTATTCAGCTCCAAATCCCCTCTAAAACGGCCCCCCACAATTAACCACCCAGTCTTCCTCTGAAAAACTGCAGTGAGAAAGAACCCATTCACTTCCAAAGCATCTAATTCCACTTGTGAATATCCCTAATAGAGATATTTTTTCATACTTGGATTTGAAAACTACCTCTCCACAACTTTAATCCATTGTTCCTCATTCTGTCCTCTGGGGCTAAGGAAAATGTACCTACTTCATCTTCTACATGCAATTCCTTCATATATTGGATGGTAGTCATCATGGTAATTCACATCTTTTTTTTTCCAGTCTAACCATGCACTGTTCTTTCAAATGATTAGCGTCTGCATGACCCACCTCTGGGCACTCTCCAGCTTTTGTCCTTCCTCAAATGTGGTGTCCAAAACTGAATAGAGTATTATAGATGTGATCTGAACAGGGAAAATTATAGGAGGGCTATTAGCTTGTCATTTCTTCTCTTAGTGCTGCACTAATTTTGTATTGCATTAATTTTTTTTGCTGACTCATGTTGAGCTTGGGGGTCTTCTAAAAATGCTGGATATTCTTCAGATAAACTGGATCTATCAACAACTCCATAATCTTATAGCGTGAAGTAGAGTTTTGCAATCCAAATATAGGACTTTATCATTGTCTCTATAGGGCATAGTGGTATAATGGATGGAATGCTGGACTTGGAATCAGGAAGATTCATCTTCCTGAGTTCAAATCTGGCCTCAGACACTTATCTGTTTGACCCTGGGTGAGTCATTTAACCCTGTTTACCTCAGTTGCCTCATCTGTAAAATGAACTGGAGAAGGAAATTGCAAACCATTCCAATATTTTTGCCAAGAAAACACCAAATGGGGTCACGAAGAGTTGGACGGGATTGAAACAACTGAACAACAACAAAATTATCTCTACAGAATGTGATATTATTAGATTTTATGTGCTTGACAAAATGTTCATTGTTTTACCCAATGCAGCAGACTGCCAAAATCTTTTAGTATCTGGACTTGTCTAAGATATAAGCTATTCCTTACAGCATTGTGTCGTATGGCAAATTTGATAGGCATGCCATCTACACCTTTTTCCAAGCACTCTATGGTCATCTCCTGCTGCCTCTCTATGCTGGTTGTTCAGGAAAGCCCCACCCTTGCTTTATTTCTGTTCCTTCTCTCCCATAATTTCCTACCCAATAAAGGCCTTACAGCCGCATGGATATGCTTTCCTTCTCCCCTCTAAGGCACCATCCCTCAAGCGTGGAAACAAGAGCCATGATCAAACCAGCCCTGCCACTCTTATTGGATGGTCTACATCAATATACACCCCGAGGCCCCACTCTCCTTCCTTGGGAGGCAATATAGTATTATAGAGGCTGGATCTGGAGTCAGGGCAACCTGGGTTCAAATCCTTCCTTTGGACCTCACTAACTGTGTGACTCTTAGCAGTCACTTAACTTCCCTGGGATACATTTCTCACAGATGAAATTAAGTGACTTTCAGTTATTTCTGGTTAGTTCATCAGTGAAAGTTAATAAGTGAAAGTCGGCTTGCTGGTTGATCATTTATAAACTTTTGTTTAAAAAAAATGGGAGCAGATGTGCCCTTCTCCAGTTTTGTGGCACCTCTCCCAATCTTTACCGCTTTTCAAAGAACTCTGACAGTGACCCAGCAGTCACATTCCCGGGTTTTCTTGGTACCTTAGGATGCAATTTTTTCCTGGCCTGGTGACTTGAAAATATCAAAATCACCCATGTTCACTCTTACTGTTTCCTATTGGGCTTTAAATCCTTATTAGCTGTTTCTCTTCTTCCCAGTACAAAGATAATTCTCCTTGGCAGAGAAAATAGAAGCCAATTAAGAAATAAGCATTGTTGCCTTTTCTCAGCATCCATTTTAATTGTCCCCCCAATGTTGAGTGATGGTTTTATTCTTTCTTTGATGTTCCTCTTTCCCCTACATCATTAAAAACAAACAAACAAAAAAACCCTCAAACGAAGACCAATAACCAGCCCTCTCTTTTACTTCATTTCTTGTCAACCTAAGATAATTATTCCTTCCTAATTTTAGGACAAGAAATAAAAATTCTTCAAGTTTAATTCTTGGCAATGCCTAACTAGAGGTAAATGAGCTAAAGGATACAATTTACTCTCCAAATTGTCTCTTAGACTTGTAATAGAGATAATGGACAAGGCCAGCAAAACTAAGGCCAAATGGCTACACTGTCTCTCATCCCTGTTCTGAGTAGAATGTCTTTCTATGTGGTGCTTAACTTTCACTGATGAACTAACCGGAAATAACTGAGAGTCACTTAATTTCGTCTGTGAGAAATGGTCAGGATGCTAGCTGCCCAGGGGTATGCTGGAGCCAGCTTGCATCAGGTCGAGAGAACCAGTTGTTAAATTTTCTGTGTGAGCATTTACGTCTCAGAAATCAGACAAACACTACAAATCAGGATATTATTGATTGTTCTATTGATTGTCTAGATAGTAAAAAGGGATGGAGAAAATGGTAATGATATAGATTAAACTTAAAAGTATGTCCTGTATTTTTTTTGAGAGACAACTTAAATATTTACTAGCATATTCCTGGGGCTACCTCATTTTTTATCACAGCATCAGGAAGAGGAAGGGGATCAAAGGCATTAATTCATTAAACTAATATGTTGAATACCTACTATGCAGCTTAGCATTACATTAGGTACTAGGAATGTGGGATCCAGAAAGCATATAAGACATGGTTTCTATCCTCAGAGGTCTTATTTTCTGGGGCAAAAACATGACATAGCAGAAAGAGTGCTGGCCTTGGCATAGACAGAAACTTGGGCTAGAATCCTGCCTTAGAAACCTACTAATTGTATCACCATGGACATGGCACTTAAACATGCAGTGCCTATTTCCTCACCTATAAAAGAGGGATAACAATACTTTCTAATTTCCTCACAGGATTGTGGTGAGGATAGCACTATGCAAAGCTTAAAGTGTCATATGAATATGAGTTATTAGGAAGAGTCGTAATTGGGAAGATAAGAGTATGAACAGGAAACAACAGCAAAAACAGATACGGACAGATGAAGTTGATAGGAGTAGTATCACAAACTAAGGACAAGAAGAGGACCTGGGCTGAAATGCCACCTCTGGGCTGTGTGACCTTGCACAAGTCAGACACCTTAGGACTCAATTTCTTCATCTGAAAAATTAAGGAGGTTGAACAATGGTATCTGAGGTCCCTTGAAGCTCTGGATCCAAGCTCTCAAGCAAGGAAAAATTTAAGGCTTGCTTAAAATGGTGCAGGAATTCACTCAGGAATTAATTCATTCAGAGAAGATTTCAGAGAGATTCACCAGGGCTGGAATAGGCATGACTTGAGCTGGGTCTTGAAGGATGGGGAAGAGTAAATGGGAGAAGGAAAGAGGAGGATGCATTCCAGGCAAGGAGAACAAGATGAGTCAAGACGCAAAGGTGAATGATCATGGCAAACTTTGGGGATTATAAGGAGACTGGGGGCATTGTGGGAGCTGAGGCTGGACAGACAGGATGGGGCAGAGCATGAAGGGCTTGGAAAGGCAAGCAAAGGAATTTGATTTCAAGTCCACAGACAGTTTTTAAAAGTGCCTACTATGCACCAAACAGAGTGATTGGTACTAGGAATCAAAAGATGAGAAAATGGCCCAGTTCCTGTCTGTGGTCCCTATGTGATATGTACACAGATAAGAACAATGCAAGGTAAAATGTGATGGGGCCAAAGGAGAGACTGAAACCAAAAGCTTTCTCAGGAATTTTGAGGCAGCTGGAGGAAGATCAGGAGAAGCTTCACAGAGGAGGTGCCACCAAAGGAAAAGAAACATTCTAGCAGGTAAAGATTAGGGAAAAAGTATATTATAAGCTGAAAGTGACCTGTGAGGATGCATAGAGGTGAGAAAATATGGGAAATATGGAGGAGTGCCTAAAAGATACAGGGTGTTAAGGGTAGAAATATGACCCTGGAAGATTTTTCAACTGGGGAATAATAGGATAAAATATGATAAATCTAACAATTTAACAAAGATTATTTTTTAGAGAGGCAGTGTGGTTTGATGGGGAGAGAGAGCTGGCCTTGGAACCAGGAAAATCTGGGCTCAAATCTTTCTTTTGACACACGCTAGTTGTATGACCCTGGGTGAGTCACTTTACTTCTCAGTGTTCTTGGCCAGAGATAACAAACATGTTGCTTATTTACTACTTACAGTGGCCAAGTTCAGTCCAACCAGATTAAAATGTAATTGGGAAATATCTAACAAAATAAATAAAAGTACAATAAAACATAGATAATGTCAATTATCAATTGCATTAATTGTGATTTTAGAAGTCACTCGGTGACCCACAGGGGTCCTTATGTATGTTTTAGTGGCCCTATCTGTCTTTGAGTTCGACACCCCAGATCTCCTAAGGCTCAAAGTGTCAGAGAAGGAATCAACCAGCATCAGTAGAAGGGGTTTCCTCACTCAAGAGTCCCTCGTGACAATAAAAATTGTGCCAGTCCCAATCTCCAGCCTATTTAATGACATATCCTGGGCAAACAGCTAAGTTTCTAGGAACAATAGTGCTGCAACAAATTCATGGAGCAAGCATGACCTTTGAAGTTCACTTTCACATTTACCTACCGCAAAACTAGATGATTGAAAGCCACCTCACCTAGTGCTGAAGCACTGATTACACACACAGGTATCTCAGCTATGACTAATTATCGGCTTAATGAGTCTATTGTTTCCTTCTTGGCAGCACTCTAGTCAATTGATCATGTCTCAAACTCTACTAACATTTTCCACTCTAAAAGATTTATACACTTTTTTTTAAGCCCTCCTGCCCTCCCTCACCCCCAGCTGTTTCTGGTGAGCAAGTAATCATTAGCACAGATCCACTGACAGCTGAAACAACCTCTCCCCGCTGTTCTGAACAGAATGGAGTCTTTTCAAATTTCATCAGAACAGGACTGATGGCCACATGCTGCACGGAGGCTTCCTCCTAACCTAACCGTGGTAAGAGGAATTCTGACAATGGGCTTGAAGAGCCTCGGTGGGATCGAGAGAGAGATGGGAAAGGCAGGTCGTGGCTCCCATTCCATTACTCTGTATCACTCTGAGGTGCTGGTTCTGGGAGACAATGTTAAAGAAAAGATGAAACTCCCAGAGAAAAACCATCACGTCTAAGCGCTTATTATGTTTCTCTTGAGTCTCTAGCTTCCTTTAAGATAGCTCAGGTACCACTGGCTACATGAAACTTCTTTTAATTCTCCTAGTTATTGGTACTCTATCTACAGATTACCTTTAGCATGGATGCCATTTAGTCCCATCAGCCCCTGTATTAGAACCAAGTAATTATCCCTTAGGGACTATGTGGCACAGTGGATAGAGCACCAGAACTATAGTCAGGAAGACTCATCTTTCTGAGTTCAAATCCAGCCTCAGACAATGGCTAGCTGTGTGACCCTTGGCAAGTTGCTTCACTCTGTCTGCCTCAGTTTCCTCATCTGTCAAATGGCCTGGAGAATGAAATGGCAAACCACTCCAGTAAATTTGACAAGGAAACCCCAAATGGGTTCACAAAGAATTGGACACAACTGAACAATAACAATTGTCCCAAGATATCTTAAACTCAGAATGTCCAAAATAGAGCTCCTCTTCCTTATTGAACCTGCCCTTTCAATTTTCCCTCTTCAATCCCTTTTCCCCATTAAATTGCAGTTTCAAACTTCTTTACTTCTATACATGACACCACCATTCTTCCCGTCATCCTGATTCTCAAGCCAAGAGTCATTCTCAACTTCTTCTTTTCTCTCAAACCCTATATACAATCACTTGCTAGGTCTTGCCAATTGTAACTACTCAGTATCTCTTGCATCTGCTTCCTTCTTTCTAATCCAATACTTTAGCTAACACACCTTAGTTGAAGCCTTCACTTTCTGTCATCTGGACTACTATAAAGACTCCCAATTAGTCTTCCCACTAAGTATATTGTATCCTCTTAGTAGTGTTTTAATTCCGTATTTCCCTCCTTAGTACTTAGTCCAACACACTGAATTGAAATCAATTATAACAGTCACCCAGCAAAATAGGTAGAAACACAACAGGCCCATAAAGGAGCATGTACTTGTTGAAAACAGCTTATGTGAGCCTCTAACTGTTCATGTATAATCTTTGGTCAAGGACAAACACTAGCTGATTCACTGCTTGATTACAGTAACAAATTGGAATGCTTCTCTTCAGATGTCCACAAAAACAAAGGAAGAAAAAAATATTGAGATGTAAACCAAGTCTTCCTGGAATATATATATATATTTCCCACCTTTTACTCTTTTTTTTTAAATGAGGAGAATATTTACACAAAATAATCTCTTCTATTTATCTCTATAGTAACTATTCTATGTGGAAAAGGAAGATGATTCCATTGGGGAAACATGTCAGAAGCAGGCATTCTTAGAAAGGTCTATGTAGAGTAAAAGAAAGAGGAACTTGCCTTGGAATCAGAAGACTTGAGCTGATGCCCTGGCTTGTACTATTTACTAGTTGCATGACCCTGGAAAAGGCAAGCCCCTTCTCCACCATAGTTTTCTCACTTGCAAAAAGGGACACTCTCTCTTCTTGTAAGGAGAGACAGCATGGTGTAGTAAACAGAGAGCCAGCGATCAAATCCTGCCTCAAGCACATACAGTCTGGTTAATCCTGGACAAGTCATTAAACCTACTCAACTGCCTAAGACTCAGTTACTGAAAAGTGACCTATCTGCATCAACAGAGAGAGTTTCCATGGTGGGAGTGCCCCACACTGAGGAAATCATAGATATGGACCAAACAAATGAAATATTTTTACTGCCTGCCTCATAGAGTGGGGTTTTGTGAGGAAAGCTTCCTTTAAAAAGGATATATAAGCATTAAGTATTATTAAATGCATCACCTCCTATAATAAACGGAGCCACCCCACCCCCATCTCATCCCCTGCTATTGCCACTCCATCCTCTTGTATCTTGTGTGCTTATTGTTTACCTCCCATCTAAATACAAACTCCTCGGGGACAGGGACTGTTTTATTTTCTATCTTGGTTCATAGCACAATGTTTTGCACATACTAGGTACTTAACAAATATTGGCTGAGTTGAATATGGCCCACTGAAGCTTGCACATAGTAAGTGTTTAAGGAATGCTTGTTGGCTGACTCATTGGGGGAGAATGGATGTTTAGTTAAACTAGTTTTATATATTTTCCAAAACGTTCATGGGAGGAGAAAAAAGCTTTAGGTAACCTAAGGATATCTAAGGCAGAATATTTTACATGTTAGCCTGGCTGAGCACTTTCCACTAAAACATTAAAATTGAGCTCTCTATTCTTTTAAAAGGAGAAAAAAATCCAAAATGTGTGTACATGATCCAAAATGTCAAAAGAGAAATGCAAACTTTTTAACCCCTTTAGGTGAGGACCTACCTTTGGTAACATCTTACAGACAAAGAAACAGAGAGCTACAAGAAGTTGTCGTTTTCTTCATCTTCAGATGGGGCTTTGCCTAATATACTTTGGACAGGTATCCATCCTATTCATCAGGAAATACATCATTTGATATCTCATTTCATTTCAATGCCCCAACTACCTTAACTGAAGAAAGTTCTTCATAAAGCTCTATAATCTGCAGTCTTCCAATTGAAATTCAATCCTGTTTTCTGGGCCTTTCATAAGGGCTATATATTTGTTATGTGAACCAGGGAAGGAGATTATAGTGATAACTAAATGCTTGCAATATCAAATTCTATGGATATAAAATCCAATCACATGAAGGAATAAATAAAAAATGAGGAAGTTTCAATTTTGCTTGGCAGATTCTAAGGCCTGAATATTCCTTCTTTTGAACATTCAGTTCTCAAGCAGACAGCTTCCAAATGCAAAAGGCCATTCTGCATGCCCTCAAAGGAGGGTTAAGAGATTCAGAACAGTTTCAGAATATTATTGCCCTAACCAAGGAATACCAGTTATCATTCAGGTCTTATTGGTAAAATGGGAAATGGCCACAGCCCCCAAGCCTGTTGTCTTACCCCTTGTCAAACAAAGCCTGGCACTCCTGAGTTCCACAATTCAAGCTCACCCACATCTGTGGGTGTGACAGACTACAAATGTTTTAGGAAGTTACCAGTGAAGGAGACTGACCAGAGGCTATAAACACACGTACTTCTTATGTAAGATCTAAATAAGAATAACTCAATTAGACAGATGATAATTGATGGGTGGATAGAGAGATAGAGACATAAAACATATTACCAATTTATATTAGTGTGGGAGTTTCCACCCAGGGAGTTCTCTACACTGAAGAAATAAGAGATCTAGACCAAGCAAAATGCTTTTACCATTTGCCTTCTAGGGTGGGTTATTCTCAGGAGAGGTTTCTTTAAAGGGACAGATAAACATTAATTATTAGTAAATGCAGCACTTCTTCCATGAGACCTCTCATGAAGAATGTTATCACTGGCTAGCTCTTACATTTTATATCTATGTATCTCTCTTATGTATATTACATTATATAATACCAATCTTAGATAAAATAGTCTTACTAAGGTCTTATGAAAAATTAAATTATATTATAATCTTGAGCTAAACAGTTTCTCTCACAGGTAATTTCCTAAAACATTTATAGTCTGATGCACAAGCAGATTGTGGGTGAACTTGGAAGGCTTCAGCTGTGAAGCTCAGGAATCCCAGCTTTGTTTGACAAAGGGCATGACAATGGGCTTGATATTTGTAAGTTTTATAGTGCTATATATACACATGTGTGTAAACACACATATACACACATTTATCTATTCATTTGTCTATCAATCTATCAGAGATATTCTGGTAACTGTTTAACAACTTAACTCTTCAAAAAACACAAAGTACACTTTTAAGTTTAATCTGCATGATTAGTACTTTCTTCTTACTTTCTTAAGTCTAGACCACGAATAAAATAAAATAATTCCATCTTTGATTTCTAGTGTTTGCTAATTTCCAAGGTATAAATGATCATATTGAAAATTTAACAATTGGCTCTTTAACCAGTAGGAGCTGGCTTCTAGCACACCCTTGACATGTTTTTACATATATATACATATTTAGCTGAGATAAAATGCATAAATCACTTTGTAAGTTTTAAAATGATATACTGTATATGCATATATACACATAAAATATATGCACATAAACTCATGTATATACATGGATATGTACACATGTATAACTTTAAAACTCACAAAAGTTTTACTCACTTTATCTCAGTTGAATTTTCTCATTGTGAGGTAAGTACCAAAAACATTGTTATCCCCCTTTATTATATGAGGAAGCTGAGACTCAGGGACATCAAGTGACTAGCCCAGCATCACATAGCTAAGAAGTGGCAGAAATAGGACTGGAGCCTAGTTCTTTCTGACTCCAAGTTCAGCACTTTACCCACTATGCCACCCTACTTATAATATACATCAACACTGAAAATATCTGTGATTTTTCTTGGTGAGGGAACTCCCTTCACTAACACACACAAAAGCCCTTTGTACCTTCCTAAGTGGATGGTCTTCATGAACTATTGTGGCCAAAGATCAGTCATCTCCATGTGATGGGCAGCTCTGGGTGGGGGAGGACAGAGAGGAGCTTTCCCCAAGCTGGTGAGGCTGATCCTCAGTCTGTGTCTACTCTGTGCAAGCTATAGCAGGCATTGTGCTGTGAGGGTTGGAGAGCTGGTCTTGGAGTCAGGATAACTTTGTCCCGGAGCTGTCTCTGATTCTCACTGAGTATGTGACCTTAGGAAGCACTCAACCTCTCAGTGCTCCAATCAACTCTCTAAGATTGGAGGATGCAGAACCATTGCTGTTCTGCCTTATTAGGGGGAGTTTTTCACAGAGGGATTCCCCAGATTTCCTTTTAAGTACAAAGGGGCCAAGGGAGAAAGACAAAAAAAATTTCTATCCTGCTAGCATAGCTTTTGAGAACCCTAAGTCACTTCTATGAATGGTGGTAAAGTATTAGAGCAGGGCTTTAGTAGAGATAATTGTTTCTGCTGATTAGAATGAAGGAAGGAAGGAAGGAAAGAAGAAAGGGAAAGGAAGAAAGAAAAAGGAAAGGAAGAGAAAAGAAGAAAGAATGAAAGAAAGGCAGAGGGGAGAGAGAGGGAGAAAGGAAGGAAAAGAAGGAAGGGAAGAAATGGAAAGGAGGGAAAGAAGGAAAGAAATAAGTATTTATTAGGCACCTACCATTTGCCAGGCTCTGTGCTAAGTGCTGTACAAATATTATCTCAGAGCAACTGTAAAGGATAGGTACTCTTATTATTCCCATTTTTCAGTTGAGAAAACCGAGGCAGATTTTTTAAAGTGACTTGCCCAGGGTCACATAGCTAGTAAAGTAATTTACTTGAGACCAGATTTGAACTCAGGTCTTCCTGACTCCAAGATCACTCCTCTATCCACTTGTAATGGTAATAGAATTTGAACCCCACAGTGGGATGGAATTGTTGACATGAGGAGAGGGGACTGAACTGGGAGGAGCTGGTACCATGTATAGGGAGAGGCCCAAGCTGAGAGAGGCCAGAAGAACTTCTGGGAACAGCATTGTGGAGGCAGAGACAGAAAGAATTTCCAGGGGGGCAGAATTGCCGAGAGAGAGGTGGGGAAAGAGAGAGAGAAAGAGAGAGAGAGAGAGAGAGAGAGAGAGAGAGAGAGAGAGAGAGAGAGAGAGCGAGCTCCCAGCCAGAGTTGCCTGGGACTTCTGAGGGCCAGTTGGAGCTGCACAGCACTTCTGAGAACTACCACCCTGAGCTGCTGAGAACTGAGGAGGCATGACTGGGGTGCTGGTATTCTGTCTGTCTGTTTTGATGTTACTTTGCCATATTTATTTGTTGACAGAGGCATCAGACCTTGTTGGGCCTAGGTTGATTTCACAGGCAGAAGGTGAATTGAAGAGGATGCCGGCAATGTGCATAAATATTGTGGTATCTTTGTTAAGGTTTGTCTTCCCAGGAACAGAAACTATTGAGAGCTTGTCTTGGGTCAAGATGAAAAAAAGACCTCTCCTTGGGTACTGAATGCTGTCATGATATTGTAACCTAGTTGTGACCTAGGAGTGAATGGGTGCTTTCCACTGCCCCTTGAGAGGGTGCTTGGTGGTGACTGATGATATTGTAATTCAGTTGTGATCCAGGGGTGGAAAACTTTTAACTTTGTGACTGACCAAATGAATGTATTTTGTTTATGATTGGAAACTAATCTCCAGTAGAGAAGAGAGAAGACTTTGTGACTGACTAAATGAATGTACTACCCAAGGGTGGAGTACTTTAACCTTTGTACTTTGTGATTGAAGTGAAGACTTACTAAATGATTGAGTTACTCTGCATTTTGATTTTCTGTGAATGTTTTGCCTTAATTTGTTACTAAATAAATGGGTAATTTACTATGCTTGTAATTTGAACCTTGGAAGCTGCTTCTGCTTGGCATTATACCACTGCACCACCAGAGCCTCTGCAGGAAGGTTCTTTGATTTATTGTGGAATATTCTGAAATAAGCCACAACTATAGACTGAATATATGCCTTTGGACTTTTCCTTTGTAATAATTCAGATTCTGCTACTCTACCACACCTGTAAAACTTTCCCTTATCCAAATTTAAAGTGAGATAAAATAGAAATAACATTCAGGTATTTTCCCTAATCCTCCCAATGTCAATCCATTCCTTACTCCATTAATAAAAATCAACAGGAAAAATAAGCATGAGGAGAGAATGACTTTCCAAAGTGCAAAGTTAAGGAAACAAGAATTTGAATCCCTCTAATGATACCTGTCAAGGTAGTCTGGTGATCAGGTGAAACATGAAATATAGCACCAGGCGCTTCAAGCCAGAATTCTAGAAATTGGCTGGGAGCCTGGCATTCCCCAAATGTGGCTTTGGAAAGAGCTGAAATTTTAGTCAAACCTATTTATTGTGCAGATGCAGTAAAGGTGAAGCAACAGGAGTTCCAGCTCTGAACCTTGAGGAGCTTATAAAATATTTAGGAAGGAAAAGCAAGTGGGCGCCAAGTTGCTTAAGAATTCTTTTAAAAATAACCTATCTCAGCAAGCATCTGTACATGGTAGGCATTCAGAAAATGTTGGTTGAATTGAAAATTAAGATGTGTGTCCTTCCTTGGAATTTTTACTTTCCTTCTATTTCCCAACTCATCCCATCAAAGAAGGATTGAGAGAAGGCCCAGCTGCTCTGCCTGAAGCCACCCAGGGCCTTGCCTTCAGTAGGTTTCAGAGACCTGGGCACTCACTACCATGGGTTCCATCTTGGAATCTTCAAGCATTCAAGTCTCTTCCCCCAATACTCCTCAGCATAGTTTAAAGGGCCTTTTTTGGAGGATGCTAAATGTCTTGGGGGGAAAAACAAACAAAACAAAACAAAACAAAACAAATCCTCTTATCTGACTTAGAAATAACCCCAAACAAAAAGGCTTATTATGAGTTTTATATTCTTGGGCTCTTCCGCTCCCTTTTCAAGCTACTTTCTAACTATTTCATGTCTCACAAACCACAAGTCTCCCACTTGTCTCACTTATGCTTCTTTGGTTGCTCTTTTATTTAATTTGCCCCTATTTTATTCTGTTTCTAAAAATGCTTTCAATTCCCCTAGAATCACAGAATATAAGAGGCAGAAGGGGCCTCAGTGTATATCTGATCTAATCCATATATGAAGGGAATCCTCACAAAGCCATACCTACCAAGTGATATTTTATGACTATGTCAAAACACCATCACTGTGTCATCTTAACAACCATTTCCCATCAAACCATGATGGAGACAGCTCAGGACTATGAGCTCAAGAGTGCTCCCCTGAACATCAGCCCTGAACTCTGGCTCCCAAAGCCATCACTGAGTAGAACCATCTTTATACAATAGGGTCTTCTAAAGAACTGGAAACTAAGGGGGTGCTTATAAATTGAGGAGTGGTTGAATAAATTAAAGAATATTCAAATAATGAAATACTATTGTGTCATTAGAAATGATAAAGGGGATGCTTTCAGAGAAACCTGGGAAGACTTGTATAAATGGATACAGAGTGAAGGAAGAAGAATTATGGAGTAGTTAATGCATTAACAAAACTAAAAACAGACAAGTTTTGCAAGCCACAAGAATTCTGATCAACACAATGACCAGTCATGATTCTTGAGGACAGATGATAAAGTATACTACCCACCTTCTGACAGAAAATGAGACATCATTTTTTTAGACATGGCCAATGGAGGAATTTGTTTTGCTAGACAATGTATATTTGTTATAAGGGGTTTCTTTGTCTTTTCCAAAAGTGGGAGTGAGAAGGAAGGTAAATTGAGTTTTATTAATTGAAAAAAACTGTTTTTTAAAGACTGGAATTTTCATTCTTGTTACCAACTCTAATTGCTGGACTTGAGAAAGTAAGCCCAAGAATCCCTGGCAATAGCAATGCCCCCAGACCCCTGATCCTGTTTCTAACACAGTCCCCACAGTCATCACTCAAGGAATCAACCTGGGTGGAGATAGAATCTGTTAACGGTTTCAGAAGCCAGACTTTTGCATTTGCCCAGGGTCTCTCCTTTCTGACCACTTCCTAGAATCCTTATATTCTTTCAAAGCTCAGATCAAACACTAGCCCCTCCATAAAACCCTTTCTGATCTCACCCAACTTGTAATACCTCCATAAAAAATCACCTTGTATTTGTTTTTTATATTTTGTTGTTCAGCTATTTTTTAGTCATTTATGACTTTTTGTGACCCTTTTGGGGCTTTTCTTGGTAGAAACACTTGAATGACTTGCCACTTCCTTCTACAGCTCATTTTACAGATGAGGAAACTGAGGCAAACAGTGTTAAGTGACTTTCCCAGGGTCACACCACTAGTAAGTCTCTGAGGCCAGACTTGAAATCATAAAGATCAGTCTTTCTGACTCCAGACCTAGCATTCTATCTACTGTGCCACCTCATTGCCCCTCTTTGATTTCAATTTATTTGTATTGTGTATATGTCGTTTCCTCCAATAAAATGTAAGCTCCTTATATCCCAAGTGCCTAGCACAATATCTGGCCCTTACTAAATAAATGCTTGTTGATTGGATGATCTAGAAATTGAGGGAGCTGGATGTTCTCTAATATCTCTTCCAATCCTATCATCCCAGTTAAATTGAAAGGTCCCATCCATCCAACAGCAACACTATGTTGAAGCTGGTTTTATACAGAGGCTTATTTGGCAATCATAGATGGAACAATTCTTAATATCAACATGGTCTTGCATGATTTGAATGATGAAGGAAGCCACAAGGAAGGAACATTAATGTCAAGGGGTCAATGTCTGTACTTTGATAATTTTGATAGACTGAATTATCAATCTTTAAAAAAGAAGAAACCAAACAAATAAAATTATAAATGAACCATTAAACTACTAAAGAAAGGCCTCAGAATCTATTTTCATCACCTATTTAACATACACACACACACACACACATATGTATGTCATTTTATGGTTTGCAAAGTACTTTACAAATATTATATTATTTTGTCTTTACAACAACCCTGGCAGGGGGGTGCTATCATTATACTCATTTTACAGACGAGGGAACTGAGGTAACAGTGGTTAAGTGACTTGTCCAGAATAACACAGTCAGTATATGCTTGAGGCTAGATTTGAACTCAGGTCTTCTTGACTCAAGGTTCAGCGCTCTATCCATTGTGCCACCTCTGACTACTATTTAACTCAGTGAAATTTGGCAATACCTCTACCTTCTCGTCCTTGATTTTTCCTTATTGAATGCAATTGAAATGTGTGGAAATGGAGATAAGTTAAAGAGTATGGATTTCTAAAGAGGGAAACTTAAAAAGAATTCAATATTTTAAAAAATTAATCTATTTATTTTTAATTTGTGGAATCAAACAAATATTTCCATTACATAGCATAATAAAAAGATGATTGCACATGAAATTGAACATTTACAACTTGCTATTCCTTTTAAATATATAATAAAGTTATCATGTCAATTTCTTTTTTTCTTGTCTTTTCCTTTTTTTTCTTCCCTCCCTCCCCTCCCCTTGAGATGGCTACCATAAGACACAAATACACGCACACATACATATATGTGTAAAATTATTCTATACATACTTCCATTTGTCAGTTCTTTAGTATTGATTAAGATCACTCATCAAGGTACTAATAGGGTACCTTAGCTACAGAACTGAGAAGTCAGGTCCAATGCAGGATCACCTGAGAGTGGGTACTCAATAAACTAAGCCACCTCATCCTTCCTTTAGCCTTTGTGACTTCCTGTGGATCAGACAACACTGCCTTTAAGATTCACTTAAAAGAATGAGATTCTAAGAGGCAGAGATAAGGAGGGAGTATATTCTAAGGAGGGGAGACAGCCTGTACAATGCAGAGATGGGCCAAGACATGTCATGAGAAGGTGATCTGTGTCAACAGAGGGGGTAACTGCATAACAATGCAATCAAACATCTTGTGTGATTTTATATGAGTACTGCAGGATCTCAAGGAGAAAGAAGGAACCATGTTATTGCACTTAATACTAATGTTAATATTTCTAAACTATTAGAAACTCTTTATCAGTAAGGGCCAGTTGGTAATACATCTTAACCAAAGGGCAAAATTGAGCCATTGTTTTTGCTTTAGCCTTTTTCATTTGACAGCTGGTAAATTGAACACTATAACACTGAATTTCAGAGGTCTATACTTGTTGCCAAAGTTCAGATTTCATCAGCCTGTCAGCATTTAGGTCCCTGGCACTCATAATGCAAAGTTTCTGTCTGGCAACAAATATGGTATTTATACCAAAATCATCTACATGATAAACTCAGAATCAACATAGAACAGTAAAAACAATGTCACTATTGGCACAATACCACAGTTTCTTGTTCCTTATCTATCACTAACTACCTGTGTGACCCTGAAAAAGTCATTTCACCTTGAACACTAAGACTGGCATAATATCTGAATGTTGTCTTCAATTATTTAAAAAGTTGTAATGTGGAAAAGGATAATCAACACACCCTTCCAAAAATACCTCCCTTATCTTCTCCCCCATCCTCTTATATCTTAATCTATACACCCTTCTAAAAGTCCCTCCCTCACCCTGTTCCCCACTTTTCTCACCTCTCTTCAAGTTCAAGAGACTTATATACTCCTCCAGATTACACATTGTTTCCTCTTCAGCACAGAAGGGAGTAAGATACCAAAATTACTGGCCCTCCATCCCCACCTGCTTCCTCTGTATTAGTGCTTCCTTCCACACCCCATATTTATGAGATAATTGCTCTTTTTTACCTTTCCCTACCAAATTTGTCTTTTTAGGATCATCTCATACACAACTCATCCTCAAGTTTTCTTTCAATCTACCTTAGTAATGATGAAAGTTTTAAGAATACTATATTTTAAGAATAACATATTTTTAAATGTAAAAAAAAGACAAAACAAAAAAACAAAACAAAAAGTAAGGTTGTTTTGTTTGGCCTCAGGATGAAACCAGGAGGAGGGAGTGGAAAGTGCCAGGAGGCAGAGTTCTACTTAGAGCAAAGAAAGCTTCTTGATATTAAAGTTTGTAGGAAACTTGAATAAACTCTCTTGACTAGAGGCACAGGACCTTGTTGGTGGGATTTTTTTTTTAATTTTTGGAGGGGGGAAGGCAGGACAATTGGAGTGAAGTGACTTGCCCAAGGTCACATAGCTAGTAAGTGTTAGGTGTCTGAAGGTCAAATTTGAACTCAGGTCCTCCTGACTCCAGGGTAAGTGCTCTATTCACTGCACCAGGTGGGATATTTTGAAGGGAAAGATGAGGGCCTGAGTCAAGTGTGGTACTTGGGGTGCTCTGAGTTATGTGTGGACACTGGTTTAATGAAGGAGTGTGGAGAAGAAGAATGGTGGCAAGAAAAAGACAATCCTTGGCTGCCTCACAATCATCCCCTACAAAAACTTCTATGACAAACTCTTCTGGCCAATGCTCAGGAAGGGAACCTTTCAGCCAGAAATAATTTGGGCCCACAGATATTCAGACTTTGTCCATCAGCATTAATAACAAATATGTATTACATCAGTGTGCCCTTTACTTGAGGCATTTAATGAGAACAGAAACTCATATTCCTTAATACAGTGAAATGTATCTTTACCAGGCTGTCGACTGTAACATTATGAAGCAGAAAGCAATAGGGCAGTGGGCAGGAGGGGGAGAAGGAGGAGGGTGCAACTCGAGGGTAGGAAATGTCCAAATGGAGCCTGATTCATACTAGTCATACTTAGACTAGATGACCTCTGAGGTCTCTCTCAGCTCTAAATTGATGACCCCATGAATCACTGGTGTCCACAAGAGAAAGGAGCTATAAAACAATAGAAACAAAGTGAGGTGGCGAAGGGGAAAAGGAGGAGAGCCAGAGAAACAGGGCGGGGGGCAGGTGGAAGGCAAACCAAATGAAAGTCAGCAACCCCTGACCAGAGCTAGGTCCAAGCTTACAAGAGGATAGACAGGAGAAGTACTCCCATGAATGCTCAAATGAAGAAGAAGAAGAAGAAGCCCATTCTTTTTGTATGTTTAAAGAAACAAAATCTCACAAGGAACATATGGGATGCTAGTAATATGAATGGCAGCCAGGAGAAAGGATTCTCAAACAAGGACACATTTAGGGAAATTAGATACTCCCACAAAGCCACTAGCTTGTGCTGATTTTTTCTTGTGTCTTTCACAGTCATTAAAAATGATCTGTATTTTGTATTATCTTCTATGAAGAAGCAGATTCCATTCTGGATTCTGAGTCAAGAAATAAACCTGAGCTACCAGAATCACAGAGATGGTGACATCATGTTTTTGCCTCTAATACTACTGGCTGTGTGACCCTAGGCAAGTCACTTAGCTTAGGAAGCTAAGGCTATAAGTATCAGAGAAAGTGGTTAATATGTACTAGTATACAGGGAACTCCCTTTACCAATGAAATAATAACATCCACCCTTAACATACCTTTTTAGGGTTTGTGAAATGCCTTATATAGGTTATCTCAGATGATCTTCACAATCACCTTTTAAGATAGATGCTATTATCGCCCCCATTTTACAGATAAAGAAACTGAAGCTGAAAGAATTTAAATGATCTGTCCAGAGTCACAGAGCAAGTAAGTGTCTGAAGCAGGATTTGAACTCAGGTCTTAACTGATTCTGAGTCCAGCACTCAATTCACTGTATGACTTAGCTTCCCATTCCCTATCCTGGACATACCATAGGCTTTGATAAGACTGACCTTGCCTAACTGTGACTCTGGGAGCTTCACATTTTTGGTCTTTAGATATCTTGACCATAATGAGAATGTTGGATGAAGAGGTCTTTAAAGTTTCTTTAAGATTGAGCATTCTAACAGTCTATGCTTTTGTAATTCTGCTCTAAGTTCTTCACTATTTTGCCATTAACTCACCTCTATCCTATTTATTTGGTCCCAGACCATGCTTCATATTCTAGCCAATCATCTACCAGGTTAGCAAGGCCTACTGAGAGTAATTATCTTGCCCTGGCATCCCACAATACCATTCCCATCCCTTAATAATTAAATTAAAACTGACAATCTCACACAGAGTAAACACTTAATAAATGCTTTATTGATCTAACTATGGTTCTATTACAATTCCTATGCCTGCTTAGACATGGGGTTCAGAAGTTTGTTTTTTAAAATATTTTGATAACTATGTGTTTAATAGTTTTTCAATCATGTCTGTCTCTCTACGACCCCATCTGGGTTTTCTTGGCAAAGATACTGGAGTAGTTTGCCACTTCCTCCTTCAGCTTATTTTACAGATGAGGAAACCAAGGCAAACAAGTAAGTGACTTGTCCAGGATTCTGCATCTACTAAGAATCTGAGGCTGGATTTGAATTCATGAAGATGAGTTTTCCTGGCTCCAGGACCAGTGCGCTATCTACTGTACCACCTAGCTGCTCCTTTGATAACTGTATTTCAACATAAATGATTTATTTTTTGATCCTATGTATTTTATTTCATGTACTTAGAAATATAATTCTAAGAAGTGGTCCACAGGCTATACCAGACTGCCAAAGGAGTCCAGGACACGCAAAAAAGGTTAAGAACCTCTGACCTAGAGTACAACCCCCTTCCTTGACTGCCACTCTCCTGTAACTTTTGCACCTCACCATTCGAATGTAAACTCCTTGAGGGCAGGGTTTGGGTTTTTTTTTTTCATTGTTGTCTTTATATCCCTGGCACCCAGCATGGTTCCTGGAACATGATAGGCACTTAATAAATGTTTATTGATTGATGGATCCACTTCAGTCAAACTACCCGGCACACAGAACACCTTTGTTTTTCCAAGATAAGAGAATGCCAACATGGAGCTATGTGATAAATTCACCAGTAAATAGCTGAGCCAAAAAAGAAACCCTTACTTTCTGTTAAGTTTCCTTCTGTCTTCCCTAAGTCCACTCCTCAGACATCAGTAAGATATTTGGCAGGGGAAACACTTACTATTTCAGAGTCTAAGCAGAGTTATCTGACCATTTACCAAAACACTAACTTTATACCCACACATGGAGAAAAGGGAAGAGGACTCTTTGGTCAAACATATCCAGAAACAATATGTTCCCAGTTAGCTTAATTCTTTTCACCCAAGTCACATATCACAGAAATATGTACTGCGTGGACATAGTTTGAGTGAAAAAGTCAAATGGCCTGTGAACTAAATCAGGAGACACAAGGTCCATTACGTTGTATGAATGAGCTTTGGTTACTGAAAAAGACACAACTCTCTCCCAACAAAGCTGAGCTCACAGTTCCTTCACTCAGCTTCTGTTTCCATAAGCCCTTGACAGTCAGGTCTTCCAAATTGTTCATTTTACTATTTAACCAAAAAACAAAATGATTAAATCTAGCTTTTAATGAAGACCAAATTCAAGTGGGCTAGGATTCCTACCTTTCTCTGCCCCTCTCCACTTGTCCTCCATAGAAAGCTCTTGCATTCACATCTCTGACCTCTCCCTGAGTAGAACCATCTGTTCAGAATCCCACGTGAACTTAACTCTTTCCTTTTCAATACTAGGGATTGCTGTCACCAGGGAAGGTAACATTCTAGAATTTGCTGTGAATTAAGGACAAGTTACTTGGCTCCAAGTTGGCACTTCCAGGCTATAAAGAGTCTATTAAGCAAAACAACAACAATAGAAACCCCCAAAACAAAAACAAAAATCATCAACCCCTCCCCCCAAAAAAACAAACAAACCAAAAACAGTCAATCAATGAATATTTTGAGTTCCTACTATTGTTCAGTACTGTTCTAGCCATGAACCATCATAGGATCATAGAGTTGGAAGGAGTTTTACAAGTCACTTAGTCCAACCTCATTTTACAGGTGAGTAAACTGAGGCCCAAGTTGGATGAAGTGACAGAAATATAAGATATTGTGTTTTGAGCATAACTGCACACTCCAAGTCATTCAAAATGCAGCTAGAGCATAGAAATATTCTTGGGGGTTTCCCATAACTTTTATTCTTTAACGTGTGTCCATCTTGTCTCCCCAACTGAATTGTGCAGTTATGTTCAAAAGCACAATATAGAATAGTAATATAGATTAGTAATCATAGTAAAATGAATTATAGTAAAATGGTGCTTTTCTGCACATGGCTTAGATGCTAGACTATCCATCTCAATTCATTCTGTGCCCACCATAATGTCTTTTATTTTTCTTTTTGGAAAATAATTGGGGTTAAGTGACTTGCCCAAGGTAACACAGCTAGTAAGTATTAAATGTCTGAGGCCGGATTTGAACTCAGCTCCTCCTGACTCCAGGGCTGATGCTCTACTCACTGCACCACCTAGCCACCCCTTTCCATGTCTTAAACACAGTAGGCCCTTCATAAACGTTTATCAAGTTGAGCTGATAATGTCAGTGTCTTAGGAAGAAGGAGCAAAAATAGGATTAAGTCTCTCTTCAAGTAAACCAGACATTCCCTGAGAATTTCCCAGTAGTGGTTTTGTTAATATGTTTAAATTATATACATCTTGTATTTCACATCTGACCACCCATCAAGCTTTGCTGGTACCTCTGAGTAAGGCATAAAGCAAGACGTAGGAGCAGTCTCTCATTTGTGGAATTAAAGTGCAGGCCGACCGTTCTTTATTGAACAGACACATTCCAGAAAGACTGTGTGGGGATCAGGTTTTTGTAAATTGAATCATGTTTAAAGTGCACTTCTATTTCTTGCTAATTAAATGAACTCTCTGGTGAATATTTTTCATGTGATCGATCACACGGATCTACCTGTTTTAATTAAAGCTAACTTTTATATAGTGCTTTAAGGTTTGCAAAGCTCTTTACATATATTATCTCATTTGACCTTCACAACAAACACCATGAAGTAGGTGCTATTATCCTCATTTTGCAGATGAGGAAACTGAGGCTTGGAGAAGTAAGACAACTAGACTGGGCAAGTTGGTTTGGGCAGTCAGAAAGTATCTGAGACAGGATTTGAACCTAGGTCTTTCTGATGTCAAGTCCCAAGCTGTAACCACCATGCTTCTAAGAACATTTTATAAATGCTATTTTAACAGACAAGGCAATCAAGTAGAAAGTGGTAATTCGTGAAATCTCTTAATCGGTCTTCCCTAGGGACACATTACATAAAGTGAGGGGTGCTGGCCCAGGTGCTGAGAGGATGTTGCTTAAATGACACAGTGCTTAGCTAGTTAAAACCATCCACATTTGAGTCTGAATTTGTGCTTAGTTCAGTAAGTACTCAGGGAGTATAAACAAATATTTGCAGGGGAGCAGTAGAATGCCACTTAACAGTTATCAAAACACATTTCCAAAGCATATCAGTGGTTACCATGGTGTTAGGGTTTTTTTTTTTAGTTGTAAATTTTTATCCTCTTAAAAAAATTGTGTTATGTGTGTGTATGTGTTTGTGTGTGTGTGTGTGTGTGTGTGTGTGTGTGTGTGTGTGTGTGTGTGTGTGTGTAGCAGCCAGGTGTCTTGGTGTATAGAGTCTTGGGCTTGGAGTCAGGAAGACTCATCTTTGTGGGCTCAAATCCAACCTCAGACACTAGCTGTGTGACCCTGGGCAAGCAACTTAACCCAGTTTGCCTCAGTTTCCTCATCTGTCAAATGAGCTGGTGAAAGAAATGGAAAACAATTCCAGTATCTGTGCCAAGAAAACCCTAAATGGGGTCATGAAAAGTCAGACATGACTGAAAACAACCAAATAACAACAAATATATGCATATATATATGCATATGCACACACCACACATAAATGTGTGTACGTGTGTGCACATGTGTGTATGCATGTATACATTTGTATGCATACCTATCTCTTTGTATAGATATCTCCAAAGTGTTAGTTTTCATTTATTTAGGATCATAAATTGAAACCTAGAAGGTACCTTAGATTCTACCTGATCCACTGTAGTTCTTCATTTTACACATGAGGAAACTGAAACTCAGGGTTAAATGACTTACATAAGGTCACAAAGGTCATAAGCATGAGAGGTGGGATTTGAACTCAGATCCTCTGATTACCAAGCCAGTTCTCATATTGTCTTATAGATACCATGATCATCTACTTGGTTTGAGACAGAAAGTATGCTGAACTGTGAACATAAAAAGTCACTATTGGATTTTAAGGAGCTAATTTTTTTTAAATTGGTGGTACAAGTGGATAGAGTTTTAGGCCTGGAGTCAGGAAGATTCCTCTTCCTGAGTTTAAATCCAGCCTCAGACACTTACCAGCTGTGTGACCTTGGGCAAGTCATTCAACCCTGTTTTCCTTAGTTTCCTCATTTGTAAAATGAGCTGGGGAAGGAAATGGAAACTACTCCATTATTTTTGCTAAGAAAACTCCAGATGGGGTCACAAAGGGTCAGACATGATTAATCAACTAAACAACAACCTTATTTTTTTAAAAAAAAACACCACATTCAACCCTTTCCTCACTTTTTTGGGGTGGGCAATTGGGGTTAAGTGACTTGTCCAAGGTCACACGGCTAGTTTTTGTGTTAAGTGTCTGCGGCTGGACTTCTCCTGACTCCAGGGCCAGTACTCTATTCACTGCACCAACTAGCCACCCCCACCTTTCCTCACTTTTATCACCTACTTAGATAGCCACTATTTTTTTTTAAAGAAAGATTAAGAAAGGCGGGGAAAAACAGTACAGAAAAATTGAACAAAACATCAGCAGTGTCTGTGAGTATGCAGTATTCCAATGCACGCGGTCCCTATCTCTGCAAAGAAAGAAGAAGGGTACATTCTCTCATTTTTCTCCAGGTTCAAGTTTTGTTATTGGAATTACATGGGAGTCATTCAATTTAAGAGTGAAACTGAATCAACATTTACCTCTGAAGAGGAAGTCCCCAGGCATGATAGATTTTTAAGGATTCTAGCTATTGGAGAGTAAGCCTTGAGGCTACATGTGGTCTTCTAGGTCCTTGGCTGTGGCCTTCTGATGGAGTCCAAGTTTTGCAGAACAAATCCTTTTATTAAAGAGATTTGTTCTGTGAAGTTTGGATTCAGTCAAAGGCCCACACTTGAAGACCTGGAGGGCCACATGTGGCCTTGAGGCTGCCGGTTCTCCATACCTGGATTGAGAAATTCAGTTTCTGTTAATTAAAAAATAAAATTTTAATTTAAAAAAAGCATAGGGAAAAGACTGGAGCAGAATGACCAGGAGGCTGGGTCTCTAGGAGGGCAGGGCCAAGTGGGGTACTAGAAAAGGTAGAGTAACTAAGGAGCCACTTAAGGATGCCAAGCACCTGGAAAGAAGTTAAAAATAGGAGATCGGAAATGCTAAAGGAGGGAAGGAGGGCTCCTTAAACATCAGGCTTACTTCACAATTTTGCCAGCACTGCTGACACATTAATCTCTCCTGTTACTGCATACTTATTGAATGGTACTGGATTTTTCTCCAGTTAGCAATTTCTACCTTCACCTAAGAAAAGTACATTTGGTAGTGAGTACTATTATTTTGTGATGGTCCTATTCTGGTGAAAAGCAACCAAATATTCAGGCACAGTGTATTAGTTCATTTTCAACTAAGAGTTAAAGTTAAAATCTCAATTTATGAAAGAAAAATAGACCCTGAGAGAAGTTAGAGTTAATGATAAAAATATGAATCTACTTTTTAGTAGCTTCCCTCTCCTCTCACTATGAATTTTTATAATGATGCCATTATAAAGATATCCACAGACCAAAAATTGGCACAGAACAGGTTGAAAAGACCAAACAGAATGACAGGAATAATGTAGATAGACCAGTCTATACTCAGAGCCCATGGTCCAGCTCATGGAATCATCAATTTAGAATCAGAAGGAACCTAAAAAAGTCACTTAACCATGTTTGCCTCAGTTTCTTCATCTGTAAAATGAGTTAGAAAAGGAAATGTCAAACTACTCCAATATCTCTGCCAAGAAAACCCCAGATGAGGTCATGAAGAGTCAGACATGACTGAAAAAACAACCTAACACATCTCTTTCTTTTGGTCTTCTTGATTTTTGACTTTACCAAAGTCTTACGCTTCATTCCCTTACTGGTGATTTGCTGGTAAATGTTTAGCAACCAGCTGTCCTGAGAAGGAAAAATGTATAATAGGTCATACTTTTTTTTTTAAACAAATGCTTTATTAACTTCTGTTTTACATCATTCATTTCCACCAGATTTTGAGTTACAATCATTTTCCCCCCATTATTCCCCTACCCAACCTCCCAGAATAGTAGTCCCACAAAATATCGCTTCCTCCAATCTGCTCTCTCCCATACCTTCTCCCATACCCCCATCGACTTTTCCATTAGAGGAAGGTGAATCTTTGTGTCCTAATGCCTGCACATCTTATCTCCCTATTACAAGCAATAGAGTATTAATAATAGTATTTATATATATTTGAAACATTTAATGTTACGACCTCGAATTTCAGATCCATTTCCTTCCTCCCTTGTCACCCATTCCTTCTTGGGAGATAAGTAATTCAGTATATGTTGTACATGTCTAGCTATGCAAAACATTATCATGGTAGATATGTTGTACAAGGCTGCTTATAATTCCCTCCCACTCATCCCACCCCCACCTGGTCCATTCCCTACATGATCCTGTCCCTCTTCTATAGTGGGTACTTCCAACCTCCCCTCCCCCCAAGGATGCCCTCCCATCCATCATCCCTCCTCTCATCCCCCTTCCCCTTATCCTGCTGCAGGTTGAGATATCCCATTTAGTATGTATGTCATTTTCTCCCCGAACCAAATTCAATGTGAATGTGGTTTTGCCTTTTTAGCCTTCCTTATTCTCCCCCTCCTTTGCAACCACTTCCCCTACATGAGATAGTTTACCCTACCATGTCTCTCCCCATCTCCTCTTGCCACTTTCCTCTCTCACCTCATAATTTCATCCCTTGAGTATTCTCCCTTCCCAACAAATTCAACCTATGCCCTCTATCCATATATAACTGTAACCATATACACACACATTCACATATGTGTTCATATGACCACACCCCCTTCTTCCATTATTTTCGTAGTGAGAAAGATATCATCAGTCACAGTTATTGCTTTTCCATATAGGAATGTAAATAGTTCAACTCTGATAAGTTCCCCTTGATCTCTCTTCCCCGATTACCTTCTCAGGCATCTCTTCCTTCCTGTGTCTGGATGTCAAATTTTCTATTCAATTCTGGTTTTTTCCTCAAGAATGCTTGAAAGTCCTCTATTCCACTGAATGACCATATTTTCCCCTGAAACAAAATACTCAGTTTTGCTGGGTAGGTGACCCTTGGGTTCATTCCCAGTTCTTTTGCCCTCTGGAATATCATATTCCATGCCCTTCGATCCCTCAGTGTAGAAGCTGCCAGGTCCTGGGCTATTCTGATTGTGTTTCCACAATATTGAAATTGTTTCTTCCTGGCTGCTTGTAGTATTTTCTCCTTGATCTGGGGATTCTGGAACCTGGCTATAATATTCCTGGGAGTTTTCTTTTTGGGATCTTTTTCAGGAGGTGATCTGTGGATTCTTTCAACCTCTATTTTGCCCTCTGGATCTAAAACATCAGGGCAGTTTTCCTTGAGAATTTATTGAAGGGTGATTTCTAGGTTCTTTCTTTGATCATGGCTTTCAGGTAGTCCAATAATTTTTAAATTGTCTCTCCTGGATCTATTTTCCAGGTCAGTGGTTTTTCCCATGAGATATTTCACATTGCCTTCTAATCTTTCGTTTGTTTGTATCTGCTTAACAGCATCTTGATTTCTCATAAAGTCATTAGCTTCCATTTGCTCCAGTTTAACTCTGAAGGAATGAATCTCCTCAGTGAACTTTTGAGATTCTTTTTCCATCTGGCAAATTCGACTTTTTAAGGCATTCTTCTCCTCATTGCCCTTTTGGGCCTCCTTTGCCATTTGAGTTAGTCTATTTTTTAAGGTGTTGTTTTCCTCAGTCAGGCTGTTGACCCTCATTTCATACTTTTCCTGCATCCTTCTCATTTCTCTTTCTAGTTTTTCCTCCACTTCTCTTATTTGATTTTTAAAGTCCTTCTTAAGGTCCTCTATGGCCTGCAACCCGCTCATGTTTTCCCCTGGGGCTTTTGGAGCAGGACTTCTGACCTCAGAGTCCTTTTCCCGCTCTATGCCCCCAAAATAGGAGTCTAGGGTTGCATTTTTCTGTTTCCTTTGCCTTGGCATGTTGCCACTTAATTGCTTGACTTTTGGGCTTGTTGCCACACTATGGCTTTAAGGCCAGACAGAGGAATTTTCGTCCCGAACGTGTGGGGGGCAACTTCCGTTTCTGGCAAGCTGTAAACCCACCCACGACTTCCACCCTAGATCACAATCCAGATCCAGGGAGGTTAAAGCAAGAGCGATTACCCCCCAAGACTGATCGCTGGATCTCCCCACGATTTGTAGGCTGGGAGCCGGATCTGCCTCTGAAAACTACAAAATGGCGTGTCTCCTCAGCGGCTTCTAGCCCCCAGGGGAGGGAGCTGACGCATTCCCCAAATACAGGTCCCAAAGTCCATAGGACACTAACCTCTTACTTTGTCCTAGGCATGTCTATGTTGATAATTCTGGAGTTGCCACAGCTGCTGGTGTTCTGGGGTTCCTCCAGCCGGCTGCTGGCTCTGCCGCCCTGGGGCTAAAACCTCGGCTCACGCGGGCCTGGGCTCAGCTCGGCTCCTGTGCTCTGCGTGCTGCCAGGTCCCAGACCGCTGTGCTGGTCCTTCCTGCAGGGCTGCTGGGCTGTCCTCAGCGGGAGGTTAGCTTCTCTGTGTTGTTCTGTGGGTGCTGGGGCTCCAGAAGTTGTTCAGAGTTCCCTTTTACATAGTTTGGGGGGAATCTGGGGGCAGAGAGGCTTGGAAGAGCTGTTTCTACTCCGCCATCTTGGCTCCGCCCCCCCAGTAGGTCATACTTTTAATTTTAATCTGTATTATTAACATTCGTTCCATGACTTTCTTAAGTCTATACCGGGGTGGGGAACCTATGGCCTCGAGGCCTCATGTGACCCTCTAAGTCCTCAAGTGAATCCAAACTTCATAGAACAAATAAAGCCCTTTTCTGTGAAGTTTGGATTCAGTCAAAGGGCTGTACTTGAGGACCTAGAGGGCTACATGTGGCCTTGAGGTTGCAGAGTCCTCACTCCTGGTCTAGACAATCAATAAAATATCAAACCTACAAAAAAAAGAATCAAAAGAGACCCAAAAAAAGACCTCATCTTTGCAGATGAGGAAGGTGACACAGAGTAAGCATTAGAGACATTTAAAAAAAATCTATATCATCTAACTCTAGAAGCCAATATTCTTTCCAATAGACCAAGATATAATCCTTCTCTTTGACACCTGCCTGTCCCAATAATGCCATTCTATTTTGATCAGAAGGGTTTGATTAACTAAATAGAAAAAAATGCACACAATATTTTTCATCTGAGAAGTCCTCTAAGTAATTATTAATATCTAATATATCTGAGATACATTAGTATATAATGTCTTCAGATCCTTTTATCACTTTGGTATTTGCCATAGATGACAACTGTTTTGTTGAGTTTCTTAAAAGTTTTGATTTGAGGGAGCAGCTAAGTGGCATAGTGAATAGACACCAGCCTTGGAGTCAGGAGGACATGAGTTCAAATTTGACCGCACACTTAACATTTACTAGCAGTGTGACCTTGGGCAAGTCACTTAGCTCCAATTACCCTGCATTCCCCCCTCCAAAAAGCAATAAATAAATAAATAAATAAAAGTTCTGATTTGAATGAATGAATAAAGTATTTCTTAAGTACTTTCTATGTGTCTTCATACACCCCTGTGCTAAGCTCTGGGGTTACAGAAAGTAAGTCAGAAAGTATCTGCTCTCAGGGAGTTCAGTGGTCTAATGGAGGAGAGGACATTCATGGATGCTGTAAGTTATATGGAAAAAACTTTTTATGTTCATAGGGAACAGTGGCAAATTAAATGGTAATGTCTCTTTTGTAATGTCATTTACATCAATAAAAATAATATTATCATAATATGTTGAACCATTTGACAGTGCCAAGGATTTTAGTGATCAGAACGTTCTTTTCTGAGTCTTCAGTAACTACAGCAATAGCCCCTGGAGGAGCAGTTGCCAGACTGCATTTCCACAGGGGTTGCTTCCCAGACTTATGGCTGATTTGTATGGGTTAGTTATCTTGTTAATGTTGTATATATCAACCCTAATTTTGTAGTCTGCTTCACTGGAAAAACAAGTCAACATTCTTGGGCCGCACCCAGATTAACACAGCCTACAGCCTGGTTTGTAGGACACTGTCCTCTATCCCCTTTCACTGACAATTCTTTCTCCCCCTTTTCTATCCTTGTCCCATCAGCTAACATTAAACGACATTTTTTTCATTCCTATGGAAGTATTCCTCCTAGGGTTTTTCATCCCAAACAGTCTGAAAAACAGTAAATGAACACTTTTTTTTCCCCCTGCTTTTCCTCCATTACAGTGTGAGCTTATATTAGGAGTAGTTTTGTATTTTTTTATTTTTGCTTTCTGGAGAGGGGAAGGCAGGGCAATTGGGGTTAAGTGACTTGCCCTAGGTCACATGGCTAGTTTGTGTGTGTGTGTGTGTGTGTGTGTGTGTGTGTGTGTGTGTGTGTGTTAAGTGTCTGAGGCTGGATAAAGGAATTTGGTCTTTAGAAAGAAGTTCTAGTGTTTCATAATTTTTAAAAAATCAAATCTATAAATATTGAATGATTTTATAAAGAAAAAAGTGACAATTTATTGACACTATTGAACTTAATCTTGTTCATTATTTTGAGACAGGTTTCATAAAATAGCTACCAAGAACTCTACATTTGAGTTGTATGCCTGCATGGAAACGATTCTTCCAATGTGGAAATTTGCAATGTCACCTTCAAGGGTACAACTGGTTAGCTCAGCTGAACAGAGTGTGAGGTTAAGAAGGCCAAGGTCAGTGATGTGTTCCTTGTACAACCCAGTTTGTTCTGCTTGGGCTGCACCCACAATCCAAACCAGCCACCTCAGCAATGTGTGGCATTGGTCAATAGGGAACTGGATGAGAAGGTGTGGGTGAAATGGTGCAAATCCACCCCCACCATTGGGGAAAAAACCCAAAACAAATAAATGTTAAGACATCTGTTCCTGCCTGTGTTGGTATCATTATCTTTACGTGTAGATAATGTTATCTTGTTTAAAACAAGACTGGCTGACAAACCAAAATTAAAGCTCCAACACAACCATAAGGACTTGACGTCCAAATAATTTCATTAACATCAATTCCATAAACATTTGATTTAAGTGTAATTCAGGTTAAAGAAAGGTTCTTAAAAACTCTAGTCAGTAATATGGAAATGTTTTACATGATTGCACATGTATAACCTATATCTTATTGCTTACTGTCTCAGAGAGAGGGGGAGGGAAGAATAAAATTTGGAACTCAAAACTTTAAAAAAAAATGTTAATTTTGTTCTAACATGTAATTGGGGGGAAAATAAAATACGTTGTAAAAAAAAAAACTCGTGTTCTTATGTCAATCATTTTCCAATATACTATACTGTAATAGGATTTTGCTATTTATAATTTAAAAGAAAATAGAAAAACCCGCTTCTGTTAATTGTAAAATATATGTCATACTGAATGCAAGAAGGGTAATCCCTATGGAATTTATTTATTTAGCAATCTTTCATTAGGCATCCACTTCAGGAAGAAGCAGCCTGGTATAGGAGATAAGAGATCTAGACTTAGAGTCAGGAAAATCTAAGTTCAAATCCTATCCCAGGCCCTTACTGGCTATGCAGCCCTGGGCAAGTCAATTAGCCTCTACATGCTAATTTCCTAGGATTGTTCTATTAAATCATAGATGACTTGCTAATCTGCCTTTGCAGAAGAAGTCCCCCACTCTACTAGTAAAACTCAAAGCTCCTACCCTTTTGGGAAAAGCAGTATTCAAGGTACTGGGGAGATATCAAATATTAGTCCCAGGGTTATAGATCTAGGACTGAAAGGGACATTAGAGGCCGTCTAATTCAACTCTCTCATTTTATGAATGAAGAAACTAAGGCTCAAGTAGTGTCAGAGTGAGGATTTGAATGTAGGTTTTCTGACTCCAAAGTCAATGTTCTCTCTACTTGCTGTTTCCAAATAATAATAATAATAATAATAATAATAATAACAATAATCTGGCCTTGTTTTATTTGTTGTTTTTAAAGGGACACTTACATTCCACAACAAAAAGAAAGAGAAAGCCTGAGCTGAGTTTGAGCAGTTAAAAATATATTACGGTCCATGTTTCCAAAGGACTAATGATGAAGAAAGTTTCTTCTCTCCTGACATAGAGATGATTGATTAATGATGCAGAATGGGACACACATTCTTTTGGACATGTCCGATACGGGACTATGCTTTTGTATTAGAAAGGTTTTTTTTTTAATTTTTTTTCCAGTGGAGTTGGGGATGGGGGGACGTGGGAGAGAAAGAAAATAAATGCTCGCTGATTGAAAACAATAAAATACACCAAAGCCCATGCTTTGTTCCCATTGAAAGTGTTATCACAAGGATTTAGTTCACACAATTTCCATTTTTCCAGTTTTTACTCTTGTTCACCTCTTGATATTTTCATTGTAACTCGAAGAATCTAGGGACTATGTCCAGAAATGTTGGCAAGTTTTATTTAGAAATGTCTGTCCAAATTTCCTTTCATTTATATAGATTTATATGTGATATCTAATGTTGGATAAAACATTCAAAAACGTTTTTGCTATATAAGAAGAAATGAAAAGATTCTCAATGTCTTTGCACATAAGTGTTCAAGGAGAAAGGAAGGAAAATCTTTCTACTCCACCTTCCCCCTATGCTTGGGACAGTATTAAATCTTAGGAATTCATGTAGTTATCTCAAAGAGGAACTGGGCTGGGCTTCCCCTGTAACTGAATAAACAAGAAAGAGCTGGCAAACAAATGAACCAATCACTTAAGCTCCTTAAATCTCACTGATTTCCAAACACCTACAAATTATTCTATTTCCTAAAGTGAAGCTAAATAGGTCTAGGGATCCAAGATAAATTTTATCCCTAAAGAAGTCAGTAGTTTTATTTTAAGGTTATTTCTTACATGGTGATCTTATGTTATTTAGCAGTGAAAGTAAAAAATTGCTGACAAAATATTTTGGAAATGTTAATGCTCTGAATGCAGAATTCCATTCTGCTTATATTAGTCTGGACAATAATATTGATTTCTGAATCCCAGATAAACCAAAGTTCCAGGAACTCATAGAAATGTATACAGAGCTATATCTGAAACATCTCATGTTACCTAAGGAGTAGGAATCTATGTTTACTAGCTTAAGAGATAAGATTTTTTTTGGAGGGGAGGTTAACAAGCTTACTTTAATCAATCAAACATATATCATTTACCTAGTTCAGGGGAAAAAGATCAGCACCCCGAACTTCAAAGTATACAGACAGAACTTACAAGACAGAGAAACAAACAGATCAAGCAGACAGGCTTCCAAACTGTCCAACTATTATCAATACCAAATCACAGTTACCAGAGAGGGAAGCATCAACATCTGGATTTTTAAAGCCAGTGGGCTCTCAATGGCTGCCCAGAGTCTCATCTGGTCAAATCACACAACACTTCTCAAAATGAGCCCAAAAGCAAAGCCTCACATCAGGGATTATATAGCCTTCTCCTGGGTCAGAGAATGTAACCACCCTCTTGACCCACTGCCCAATCACACAGCATCTAGGTGTGGTCATTCCTGAAAACGAAGCCTCCTGCCCACAGGTTCCACGTGACCACATTCAGCCTATTAGGGGGGAGAATATATTTTCAAATCAAGGAAGGTTCTCAGAGTAAGAGATAAGATTTAAGGAACACATATGTACTATATAATTTTTTTTTCATCTTGATAGGTTGGAAATTTGATTAGTGTACACAAGTGTGGCTAAAGCATTTAGCATCGTGCTTGGCATATATTAAGTACTATATAAATGTTAACTAGTATTATTTTTATCATCTCATCATTATAATTAAAAAGGCTGATGTGCAACCAGTCAACAGCTTGGTTGTGAGAAATTTGCAGCTGCAACCCTTTTTCTTCCTCCCTCCAACCCCCAAAGGAGAGAATATGATGAGGTGGAAAACAAGCAAGATCTGGAGTGAGTAGACATAGGTTTGAATCTCAGTTCTGACATTAACTACCTGTGTGACTCTGGGCAAGTAATTTATTTATTTATCTTTTATAAATAGCATTTTATTTTTTTCAATTACATGTAAAGATAGTCTTTAAAATTCATTTTTTGTTGTTGTTTGTTTTTTGCTTTTTGGAGGAGGGAAGGCAGGGCAATTAGGGTTAAGTGACTTGCCCAAGGTCACATGGCCAATAAATAAGTGTCTGAGGTCGAATTTGAACTCAGGTCCTCCTGACTCCAGGGCTGGTGCCCTATTCACTGTGCCACCTCGCTGCCCCTAACGTTCATTTTTTAAATAAGACTTTGAGTTCCAAAGTTTTCTCCTTCCCTCTCTTCCATCCTCTCTCCCCAAGAAAGCAAGCAATTTGATATAGGTTATACATGTGTGATCATGTTAAACATATTTCCACATTAGTCAAGTTGTAAAAGAAGAATCAGAACAAAAGGGGGAAACCACAGGAAGCAAAAAACAACAAAAAGGTGAAAATAGTATGCTTCAATCTATGTTCAGACTCCATAGTTATTTCTTTGGATGTGGTTAGCATTTTCTATCATGAAACTTTTGGAATTGTCTGGGATAATTGTATTATTGAGAAAAGCTAAGTCTATCATAGCTGATCATTGCAAAATATTGCTGTAACTGTGTACAACATTCTCCTGGTTCTGCTCACTTCACTCCACATCAGTTCATGAAAGTCTTTCAAGGTTTTTCTGAAATCTGCCTGCTCATCATTTCTTATAGTAGAATAATATTTCATTTCATTCATATACCACATCTTGTTCAGTCATTCCCCAATTAATGGGCATCCCCTCAATTTCTAATTCTTTTTAGGCAAGTAATTTAACCTCCATGGATCTCATCTATAAAATGAGCAGCTTGAACTAGATGACTTCTAGGATCCCTTCCTCCTTGAAATTTCTGACCCTATGAACAAACATGTGAACTTGGTCTCTCGTAAAGTCTTTATGCAAAAATAAGAGCAGCCTGTTCCTGACAGCTGGACATTTGCCCTGGTATAACAGCTGCTATTGTTTCCTAGCTATTCACAGCTTTGCTGGGCAGGCTGGCTGGCTGGTTGAAGCCATTGAAAATTTTCCCTCTACACTCAAGAATTTCAATTCATTTGAGCTCAACATCGAGCAATGGTTTGTATAAACTGATCAAGGTCCAGAGGAGACTGTGTGCTTACAGGCATTTTTCCAGGAGAAGGAGAAGCAAAGAACCTGCTGGGATACTTGACTGATACTCAGAAACATGCAGAAAAGTGCTACACACAGTTAACAGTCCAGAGTAGTTTGCTGGCTCTCTTAAAGAGATTGACTCCCTTCCAGGAGCCACAGGTGGATCACATGGGGTCACTTCTACTTAGTAGAAGTCTGTTTTGAAAGGTCCAGAAAGGTCTTCCTGCCCCAATGGCCAACTAAGACTTCTGTCTGTAACTACTCTAGGCATTAAAGTCCCTCTTAAAATGAAAATATATTATGAGGGATGGGGGTGACAGTGAGAATAGCATGGTAAAGTCACATTATCAGCCCAGACATCTCAGTTAGATTTAACATATCAAATTATCAATATATAAAAGTGGTACATGGGACATTGACGTTTTGGTTACAAGTTATTAGAAAAGCTAAAGACTGTAAGGATGGCATCAAGGTCGGGATCAATCAATCAACAAGCATTTATCGCATACCTACTATGTGCCAGTTGCTGAAGACACAAGTACAAAGAATGAAATAATCCATCCTATAAACACAGATGCACACACATTATATATGTATATATAATATGTGTATGTGTGTTACACACATACACATATCATATTATATATGTGCATATATACACATACCTATGATATGCTCATATATACCATAGATATACACATATCTGGCATGTGTATGTATATAATCACATAGTATACATGTGCATATGTGTACACACACATACATATATACACCATGTGGTGTCTATGTCTACTTTTCTATCTGTATAACCATAAATATTGTTAATAAATACAAAGAAGTTAATTATAATATAGTTTGGGAGGGAAGACACTAGCAGTTGGGAGTCATGAGGAAGGCTTCACGAAGAAGACAGTGTATGAAATCAGTCTCTCTCAGAAAGTCTTTGCTTATAAATGTGAAGCTTAAAGATAGGAGACGTTCCCAGGCATGTGGGTGGGTTGGTGCAAAGGCAAGCTGGGAATCATGGTTAGAAAGGAGGGGAAATGGAGCTGTTAGCACGAGAACACTGGGATCCAGAGGGAAAAGCAAAAAGGAAGAAAGTTGGGTGGACAACAAAACAGTCTGCATCCTCCACAGTTCTGCCCAGAAACCAGCTTGTAGAAAAGTGTCATCTCTCTTCCTCGGCTGTGGAGAGTCACTATGTGGAAAATCCAAAAGACAATCTTGCTGCTATGCCAAGTAGAACTACAATGAGGCCATTTGCCCAGACAAGAGTTTAAGGGCCCCCAGGCTTTGAGTTTATAAAGTCTCATCATTTCCAATTAAGCAGGAGGAGCTTGTTCCACAGCAGTACTCAAAAATGCCTCAGAGAAACTCTAGCAGGGAGAGCAGCATGATTTCTCCTTGATAAGTTTCAATAGAAATCCTGGGGCTCAAAGGTGCCAACATTAAAACTGAAATGGCTCTCTGAGCAGCTCATCACTGCAGAAGACCTAATAAGGAGAACAAGCCTTATTCCTGCTCTCCAGGATTATTCCATGTCTGGTCCTTTGGCCATTTGGGTCAAATTTAAAACTGGGAGGAGCAGAGTATGTTTGCTCCTGGCAAGAAAGGAAAAAGATTCATCTCTCCCCTACATATTTCTCCTACTGTTCTGTCATCTGTTCTCAGATGTCTTTGGAATGCTAGACAACAAACAAGCCCCTAAGGAAAGGCCTGAAGAATATTTAATGGGGAAGGTCCAAGACTGGATCAGATACCATGTCTGCCCTTCCAAATGGACAAAGACCTCATGTATCTAACCACAGCCCAGATTCACACCCCTGGAAATGGGCTGAAGTGGAACACAGCTCAGGATCTGTAAGGTTAGAGGGAAGATAGAATGGGTATTTACTTCACCATCTTTTAATGTTTGCCATCCTGTGATAATGTAACCTCAATAAAACCACATAACAAAATGGATGTGGAAACCTACTCAGGAATCTGACAAATATGAAGTATCTGCTATGTGCCAGGTACATGCAGTACAAGGACAAAAAGTGAGAGAAATAGGAAAAAACAGTCAAACAATGATGGTGAAAACTCACAGGTTCAAGTCTTGGCTCAGCTCTTTGCCAGCTGTATGACCTTGGGCAAGTCACATTCTTTATGAGCTTTAGTTTCCTCCCCCATGAACAAGCTGTTTAACTTCTCAGTGTCCTAGGCACTCTTGAGGACTGTAAAGTTTCAGAGCAGATTTTAATCTTCACTGGCAAAGGGCCTTTCCTTGCCAGGAGATCCCTATCCAATGACATCACAGAGCCATCTCCCCTGCCCTAAATATTCATTCTATTAACCTAATAGGGTTGCTGGGGGAAAATGCTTTGTAAATTTTGAAATATCATACAAATATATTATTATTGCTTTTAAAAATTGAACTAGAAATGAAAATGGTTGCTACCAATGGTTATTATTCAGGGCCAATATTCTAAGGACTAGAAATGTCTGTGTAAAGTGATGCATTGCTTCCAGTCAACAATTGGTCAAAGGTTTAATCTTGATGTAATTTCTTAGACCTGGCAATATGAACAAGCTGGTTTCATTTATAGAGATTGGTAAAGGTAAATGAGTTATTGGAAAATATTTTTTCTACAATGGAATTTGGCACTTTTTTTGGCATGTGTAATAGTCCATGACCAACAAGAGGGTCAGATAGCTAAAAAGAACAATGCCTGGGGGCGGAGCCAAGATGGCGGAGTAGAAACAGCTCATCCAAGCCACTCTGCCCCCAGATACACCCCAAACTATGTAAAAGGGGACTCTGAACAACTTCTGGAGCCCGAGCACGCACAGAACGACAAAGAGAAGCTAACCTCCCACTGAGGACAGCCCAGCAGCCCTGCAGGAAGGACCAGTGCAGCGCTCTGGGAGCCAACAACATGCAGCGCACAGAGCGTGGGGAGCCGAGACAAGCAGAGCCCAGGTCCCCGTGAGCCCAGGTTTTAGCCCCAGGGCGGCAGGGCCAGCAGCCAGCTGGAGGGACCCCAGAGCACCAGCAGCTGTGGCAACTCCAGAATTATCAACATAGACATGCCTAGAACAAAGTAAGAGGTTAGTGTCCTATGGACTTTGGGACCATTTGGGGAATGCGTCGGCTCCCTCCCCTGGGGGCTAGAAGCCGCTGAGGAGACACGCCATATTGTAGTTTTCAGAGGCAGCTCCAGCTCCTGGCCTGCAAACTGTAGGGAGATCCAGCGATCACTCTTGGGGGGTAATCGCTCTTGCTTTAACCTCCCTGGATCTGGATTGTGATCTGGGGTGGAGGTCGTGGGTGGGTTTACAGCTTGCCAGAAATGGCAGCTGGCCCCCTCATACGTTTGGGGTGAAAGTTCCTGTCTGGCACCAGGCCATACTGTGGCAACAAGCCCAAAAGTAATTAAGTGGCAACATGCCAAGGCAAAGGAAACAGAAAAATGCAACCCTAGACTCCTATTTTGGGGGCATAGAGAGGGAAAAGGACTGTGAGGTCAGAAGTCCTGCTCCAAAAGCCCCAGGGGAAAACATGAGTGGGTTACAGGCCATAGAGGACCTTAAGAAGGACTTTAAAAATCAAATAAGAGAAGTGGAGGAAAAATTGGGAAGGGAAATGAGAAGGATGCAGGAAAAGTATGAAATGAGGGTCAACAGCCTGACTGAGGATAACAACACCTTAAAAAATAGACTAACTCAAATGGCAAAGGAGGCCCAAAAGGGCAATGAGGAGAAGAATGCCTTAAAAAGTCGAATTTGCCAGATGGAAAAAGAATCTCAAAGTTCACTGAGGAGATTCATTCCTTCAGAGTTAGACTGGAGCAAATGGAAGCTAATGACTTTATGAGAAATCAAGATGCTGTTAAGCAGATCCAAACAAATGAAAGAATAGAAGGCAATGTGAAATATCTCATGGGAAAAACCACTGGCCTGGAAAATAGATCCAGGAGAGACAATTTAAAAATTATTGGACTACCTGAAAGCCATGATCAAGGAAAGAACCTAGAAATCACCCTTCAAGAAATTCTCAAGGAAAACTGCCCTGATGTTTTAGATCCAGAGGGCAAAATAGAGGTTGAAAGAATCCACAGATCACCTCCTGAAAAAGATCCCCAAAAGAAAACTCCCAGGAATATTATAGCCAGGTTCCAGAATCCCCAGATCAAGGAGAAAATACTACAAGCAGCCAGGAAGAAACAATTTCAATATTGTGGAAACACAATCAGAATAGCCCAGGACCTGGCAGCTTCTACACTGAGGGATCGAAGGGCATGGAATATGATATTCCAGAGGGCAAAAGAGCTGGGAATGAACCCAAGGGTCACCTACCCAGCAAAACTGAGTATTTTGTTTCAGGGAAAATATGGTCATTCAGTGGAATAGAGGACTTTCAAGCATTCTTGAGGAAAAAACCAGAATTGAATAGAAAATTTGACATCCAGACACAAGAAGCAAGAGATGCCTGAGAAGGTAACCAGGGAAAAGAAATCAAAAGGAACTTATCAAAGTTGAACTATTTACATTCCTATATGGAAAACAATAACTGTGACTGATGATATCTTTCTCACTATGAAAATAATGGAAGAAGGGTGTGTGGTCATATGAATACATATGTGAATGTGTGTGTATATGGTTACAGTTATATATGGATAGAGGGCATAGGTTGAATTTGTTGGGAAGGGGGAATACTCAAGGGATGAAATTATGAGGTGAGAGAGGAAAGTGGCAAGAGGAGATGGGGAGAGACAGGGTAGGGTAAACTATCCCATGTAGAAGAAGCAAGGGGAAGTGGTTGCAAGGGAGGAGAATAGGAAGGCTAAAAAGGCAAAACCACATTCACATTGAATTTGGTTCAGGGAGAGAATGACATACATACTAAATGGGATATCTCAACCTACAGCAGGATAGGGGGAAGGGGGATGAGAGGAGGGATGATGGATGGGAGGGCATCCTTGGGGTGAGGGGAGGTTGGAAGTACCCACTATAGAAGAGGGACAGGATCATGTAGGGAATGGACCAGGTGGGGGGTGGGATGAGTGGGAGGGAGTTATAAGCAGCCTTGTACAATATATCTACTATGATAATGTTTTGCATAGCTAGACATGTACAACATATACTGAATTACTTATCTCCCCAGAGGGAATGGCTGACAAGGGAGGAAGGAAATGGATCTGAAATTTGAGGTCTTAACATTAAATGTTTCAAATATATATAAATACTATTATTAATAAAAAATGCAATTGGGAAACATTTAACAAAATAGATAAAAATACAAAAAAAAAAAAAGTACACTGCCTATTGGAGCCCCAGCTCTGTGATTAGAGCTACCTGTGAACTCCATACCAAGGAGGGAGAAAAGGACTCTACTAACACCTCCCAAAGGAACACCAGGTGTTTTTTTTAAACAGGTTGATCACTTCCTCTGGAGGAAAATATGGAAGTGAATTCTGTTGAATAAATGAAGTCCAACTGGTATATGAAGTACTCTCTATGCTCTAGCTTACCTCTGTAGAAATAGGAGGTCAGGAAAAATTATAGCATTAATACTTCACCCATGCTGCTTTTAAGAAAAACACCCGGGGGCGGCTAGGTGGCGCAGTGAATAGAGCGCCGGCCCTGGAATCAGAAGGACCTGAGTTCGGAGCCGGCCTCCGACATTTAATCCACACAAACAAAAAACCTAGCCGTGTAACCTTGGGCAAGTTACTTAACCCCAATTGCCCTAAAGGGGCGGCTAGGTGGCGCAGTGAGTAAGAGCGCCGGCCTCGGAGTTGGGATGACCCCAGATCAGATCTGGCCTCAGAAAATGAGCACCCATGCATAAATCAAATGACTAGCCGTGTAACCTTGAGCAAGTTACTTAACCCCAATTGCTTTAAAAAAAAAAAAAAAGAAAAAAAAAGAAAAACACCCCCTGAGAGCTCAATTTATTCTAGAATGTTTTAAATGATGATGTCATCCCTACTACAAAATGTGAATTAGATGGGCACACAAGAGAACCTCACAATCCAGCCAGTAGATATGTCAACGTTTGTCCCCATAACTCTTCATTTTAGAAGTGCTTACAAAGGAGGAGGAAGAGAGGTAGCCAGGAATTTGACTGAAGGAAGATGAAGGAAATAAAAAGGCCTAAAAGAAGGGCCTGCTGTTTTACTAAATGAACATTTTGATGATATAGTAGTGAAAAGATCAGAGCATATTTTGAAATTCGGAACAGATGAATGTTTTAGCCCTGGGCATGAACTATTCCTTTCTTTTTCTTTCTGTCATAAGACCCCCTCTGGCAGCCTGGTGAAGCCAGAGGAGTCAGGCAGTAAAGTGTGAGTGAATCAGAATTTAAGCCTTTCTGGAAAGGCTTGAACAGGTTCCTTTGTGAGGAGCCTAAATTGCCTATGAACCCTGCTCATGCCACCACCGCTCCTTTCTCAGAATGTTTTGAAATTCATAAAATAAAACACATAGAATTTCAAAGAAAAGCAATTCTATTGAAATAAAGTTATCAAAAAAAAGAACAAGTGGGCGCAGTGAGTAGAGTGTTGGCCCTGGAGTCAGAAGGACCTGAGTTTGGATCCGGCCTCAGACACTTAACGCACACACAAATAAAAAACCTAGCCGTGTGACCTTGGGCAAGTTACTTAACCCCAATTGCCTTCCAAAAAAGGCAAAAAAAAAAAAAAAAAACCCAAAAAGCTAAAAAAAAAGAAAATAGCTAGAGTGAAAAATTTGGGGTGGCTAGGTGGTGCAGTGAGTAGAGTGTTGGCCCTGGAGTCAGAAGGACCTGAGTTCAGATCTAGCCTCAGACACTTAATGCATGCACAAACAAAAAACCTAGCCGTGTGACCTTGGGCAAGTTACTTAACCCCAATTGCCCTCCAAAAAGCAAAAAAAAAAAAGAACAAGTTTGTAGACTCCAGGTTAAAAAGACCTGAAATTTTTAGAGGGATCCTCTTCAATCCTAGATAGAGAATTTTCCAAATTCATGACACTCTCCTGCCAGTGACATACAAAGCATTAAAAATGGTATCAGACATTCAACAGAATGTCTCTATAAAAAAAGAAAGAGCTAATTTGCTTTTCAGTAGAGTGAATATGTGACTGGTTAGCTGTCCTTAAGACACAATGCTAGCAAAGCCAAAATAAAATGAGGGGGAGAGATTTGATTTTGATTTTCTCAAAAGTTTCCTCTAGTTCTAACTTTCTGTGACACAAACAATAACCAAACCCTACCTGTCAGTAGGACAATCCTCACAGCACACCTCTGAGAGAGGTATTGAACATTAAAACTTCATGAAATCTGTAGCTTCATTGCTCTGTTGACCAAAAAACATTTCTTCCCAAAGGAAACAGAACAAATCCAAGGTGAAGTTGGGATTCAGTCAAAGGGTAGCACTTGAGGACCTAGAGGGCCACATGTGACCTCGAGTCTACAGGTTCTCCACCCCTGTCGGCTATTCCATCTCTCATCTCTATGCCTTTGCATAGGATATCCTTCCTCTCTGAAATGTACTTCCTCCTAAACTCTATCTCCTAGAATCCTTATGTTTCTTCAAAATTTAGCTCAAATATGAAACCTTTCCTGATTCTTCTCAGCTACTAATACCTACCCCACAAAAATAGCTTGTATTTATTTTGTCTATGCTTAAGTGTGTACATGTTATCCCCGATAGTATGTAAGCTACTTGAGGGCAGGGGATTTTCCAGTTTTCTTTTTGTAACTTTAACATAGTGCCTGGCTCAGAGCAGAAGCTAAGGAAACACTTGTGAACTTAATAATGGTTTAACAAGTTGCTATGATAAAAAATAATTGATTATCTTCTGGTCGTGAGTCTTTCCAAACTTAGCTGTATTGTTCCTTAGTTGGTCATGAATCATTGGACCTATACTATAAGTCTTCCTACCTATCAGAGTTTAACTTTCAAGGGAGGAGAGGGAATATGCATTTAGTAAGTGCCTACTATGTGCTAGGCACTGTGCTATTCTTTTAACAAATATTATCTCATTTGATTATCATGATTACCACCATGCTATAGTGAGGCCTTCAGTGAAAGAATCTAAGTATTATGCATCACATTTTACATGTGGAGAAGCCAAGGGTAAAGAGTGAAAACAATATGCCCAAAACCATATAGCTAGTGAGTGTCAGGGATGGACTTGAATCCAGATCTTCTGATTCACCCTAACTTATAGGTCAGGGATTCTAACCTGGGGTCTGTGAACATTAAAAAAAATTGATAAAAATTTCAATATATTGGTTTTCTTTGTAATCCTCCATATTTTACTTTATGTATTTAAAAACATGATTGTAAGAAGGGACTCATAGGCTTTACAAATGGATCCATGTCATAAAAAGTTAAGAACCCCTGTTTTAGGTATTCTCATGAAAGGGAAGACCTCTCTTAAACCTTTGTCTCTACTTCTTCCTCACTCTCTTTCATCAGTCTCATTGGCTTTCTTGGGTTTAACTATCATCTATGTGGGTGATTAGTTGGTGCAGTCGATAGGGCACCAGGTCTAAAGTCAGAAAGACTCATCTTCCTGAGTTCAAATCTGGCTTTAGACACTTACTAGCTGTGTGACCCTGGTCAAGTCACTTAACCCTGTTTACCTCATTTTTCTCTTCTGTAAAATGATATGCAGAAGGAAATGACAAACCACCCTAGTATCTTTGCCAAGAAAACCCCAAATGAGGTCATGAAGAGTAGGATACAACTAAACATCATCATCCCTGTGCTCACAATCTACATATCACGAACAGACTCATGAATCTGTATATCGCACCCCATTTTCTCTCCTGAATTTTAGTCCAACACAGTCAACTTCCCATTGGACATTTCAAACAGGTTGTTCCAGAGACATCTTACATTTGCCATGTCCCAAACTGAACTCAGTATCTTTTCCCCAAACCATCTGCTCTTCCAAACTTCCTTCTTGCTAATAAACATATCACTATCCTCCCACTTGCCTGAGTTCATAGCCCAAGTATTATTGTTGACTCCTCACTATGTCTTACTCCATATATCCAGTCAGTTGCCAAATATTTGTCCTGCTTCCATAACATTTCTCACATCCTTCTTTCTACTCAAATTATAACTACCTTAGTCCAGGCCCTCCTTGTGTCTTACCTAGATTATTTCATCAGTCTCCTAATTGGTCTCCTAGCTTCAAATCTCTCATCATTCCAGTTCAATCATAAGAGACTTTCCTTAACGGTGGATCCAGTCTTGTCAATTCCCTGTTTAACTCCCCTGGCTCCCTATTGTCTCCAGGATAAAACTAGAACTCCCCTGTTTAGATTTTAAAGCCATTCCCAACCTATCTTTCCAACCTCATTGCCCTCTGCAAGACAGTCAAACATTTCTTCTCCTGGTTTCTCACAAACTATTCTCCATGCCTTGTCTCCATACCATATAGCCTTGGCCAGAATTCATTCCCTTCTCACATCTACTTTATAGTCTCCCTCATTTCCCTCCAGTTACAGTTCAAGTATCACCACTTCTACATGAAGCCCCTCTTGATTTCCCCAGTGATCAGTACTCCCCACAAACTATCTTGTATTGAATTGCTTTGTATTTATTATGCATAAACTTATAATGCACTTGTCATCTTCCCTCATTAGAAGGTGAGCTCCTTGCTAATAAAGATCATTTCATTCTTTGCACTTTTATCTCCAGCACTGGGATGTAGTTGATACTTAACAAATGCTTTGTGATTGACTGACCACAGAAGCTATTTAGTCCAACCTCCTTGAATTCCAGTTGAGAAGCCTGAAGCCCAGAGCGTTTAAGTATTTGCCCCCAAATTACATAGTTAATAAGTGACAAAGGCAAGACCTGAACACAAGTCTTATAATCTAAGTCCCAGGACTCCAAATCTAGTGCTCTTTCCTGTGTACTTCACCTGCTGCTTTCCAACTCAAGGATGGGGGATTTTATTGTCATTATTTTTTATTGGACCTTTGACTTCATTAGGATAGAAACTGCCAGTCAGATCTCTGTCTCTCTACCAATGTAGACCAATACATGTTCTTCAACTCAAGTCTCTGAGAGTTGCCCATATATTGGCTCTGCTATCCCCGACAAATGATTTTACTTCTTGCCCAAGATAACAGATCCAATATATGTCAGATGTCGCACCTGAACTCACAACTCTCCCTGACTCTGATGTCAATCCACAGCACTATATCCTGACATTTTCCACAAGTCACCCAAATACTTAAACATTAACAGCATCCAAAGCAAAAAAAATTCATGCAGGAAAGATTTACTTCAATACATCAAAGTGCCCTGATTTCCTCATATGGCTACATCATCTGATGGTAAAGATCATAATCACTCCAACTTTGTCTCTAAGACAATAGAAAAAAATTTTTAATTTTAACATTTACTGAATAGTTTTAGTGGTAGTAAAAGCACAAATACTTCTAGGTTTATTTTTCTTTAGCAAGACAAGATGAGTGAGAGAAAATAGATATAAAGAAACAAATGCAGCTGTCATATTTTTGTGATAATCTATTCTGATTTTTTTATAACTGTGGTTACAATTGCCCGTTTGCTTGGAAAATGGAAAAAGTGATAAATTAGAAAGAATGTTAGGGATTTTTTTTTTCACTTTTCTTGGTCAAGTCTAAAAAGAAAGCAAATTAAAGGTGCTTCAAATTACTTTAAAAGTTACTTGGTCTTTCATGAATTTGAAAGACTATTTTTTTTCTATTTTAAATTACTTCTCTATTCTCAAGGAGTCAAACCAATATAATAATTGATCGTTTTTGAATATTTGTCATATTTTGAGTCAAGTTTCTTGATGTATGTCAATTATTTTTAGTTATTTTGTGGCAAATATCTTCCTTATCCAATGCCATCATAGAAATTAAGCAGAGGAAACTTATTTTTACTGCCTTGTTCTTTAAAAATATATTTATTACTTAAGAGCAATAATAAACTTTAAAAGGCAGAAATATTGGAGAAGGGGAAGAAAGGAAGAAATATAAGTGATTCCATGAACTTTTGGGAAACAGAGAGAAACAAACTGAATTCAGCAAAAGATTATTCCATCAATTGATCTTTACATCACATTTATGGTCTTAATTTCATTTTACAGAGAAAATCACAACACAAATCACATAAATGGTTTCTGTATATAGCCCACACTGTAATAATGTGTAGTAACTAGATCCTGACCTGGGAAGCCTCTAAATGCATGCTGTATACTTATCCTAATAATGTCCCTTCCTTTCTTTTTGTAAGAAAACTTTTTTCTCCAATATGGTAAACTGATAAATGGATAAGAAAAACTCCAGTCTTCACATTACAATGAATACTATCCTCTACCTTCTCAGACTAGCCATTACATATTATTATTATTTATTATTTAAAAAATTAAATTATTACTAAAATAAATTATTTATTATTAAATATGGTTATTAATTATTAAATCAAATAAATTATTGAATATTAAATATTATTAATTATGATTACATCTTATAAATATCTTCAGATTCAGAAGACCTTAGTTTGTGGTCATATTTCTACTGATGATACTAAGAAAGATTGAGTTATTTAAAATCATATGGCAATTGAAGTAGTAGAAGTAAAACCCTAACTCAGGTCTTCTGAATCCAAAGATATTTGCAAGATTTTAAACTAGTAGAGCTCTACTAGCTTAAACCTGTACTAAGATTTTGGGACACCTTGAACAAATATTCATTGTTGTTGTTAGACTGGGTTGTGTCTCCCTATCTTGCCTAGGCTCACAGTATAGTACAGTAGCTACTCCCAGACCTGATCCCAATATGGAGTGCCACAAAAGCTTTATCCTGTTCAATTTTTCCTACCCAGACCTATTCACTTCCCCTCAGGCAGGGGCTTACCATGTTAAGTGGATACTCAAACAATTTTTGGCCAGCTATGACTCAAAACTCTTGAACTCAAGTGATACACCAACATTGGCCTCCCCAGCATCTGATTCTAGGATAGACACCACCAAGCCTAGTTCCATATTCTTTTAACATAACTGACAATGGGTCAGAAATCACAAGTGTCAGTTATTTCAACAACTTAGGATATAGCTTCTCTTGGTCTGGTTATTTTTAACCCATTGAGAGTAGTGTGGTGCTCTCTTACCATCTTCCTACTTATCTTGGGTTACAATTCCTTATTGGCTACTTTGGTTCTGTCCTCAGTCCAAAGATTCTCCTTGGCAGAGAAAACAAGTAAAATAATAGTTCCATCCATCTGCCTTCTCTATGTCATCTATTGTCACCATCCCATCCACCTCCAGCAGTAGCAGTATCCTTTCTCTGACCCTCTTCCTCAAAAGAGCTTAATTTAAAAAAAATATCTTTGTGTGATCTTTAGCTTAGATTTCCTTACTTGCCTCAGTTTACCCTGAGCTTCAGTGATCCTGCCCTTATTCTTACAGGGCCATGCCACACTTTGGTATTCCTCTTCCATTACCTGTCTAGGGTAATGATTTCCTTCTAAAAACTTTGGTCTCTTTTGACAACTCCCCCTTTTTGTCCTCATCAGAATTGTTTCTTTTTTTGTTTTGTTTTGAGGACTTCATTCTTGAGAGCTTATTATTGTTGGACTGACACTTAACCTATATCATTTTAGCTTGTGTGCATGTGCATCACATTATGCCTAGCTTTCCTTTTCTTTTTTTGCCCAGATTCTAAGATTGGATTCATCATATTTGCCCAAGGTTCTTACAATTTTCATGCTAGCAACCATTTCCTCCTTGCTAGTGAAAACCAAACCCAGAGCATGAGTTCTACTCATTGATTTCTTTACCTTTTGAAGAAGGAAATTATCATTAAGGCAAGTCAAGAACTTCTAAGGTTTCCTGTTTTAGGCATTGAGACCTTCAGCAGATATTTAGATAATGGAAGTATCCAGTCCATCACTACTATACCATGTCTCCATGCCAGGCTTTTCATTTCTTTCCCAGACTCCTCATCTCTGTTCACTTCCTATTGAAGTGGTCCATACTAAACACAGATGAAAGGAGGATTTCTGTTTCTGCTTCTATTGAGCTTTGTCCTTTACCATGTTTAGTCTTGGATTTCTTCAGATGAGTATAATCTCAATGTGTAATGCTACATTAACCTTCTTTTACTCTATTTTCTTTTTCTTTGGAAGGAGGAGGGCAGGGGAATTGGGGTTAAGTGACTTGCCCAAGGTCACATGGCTAGTGAGTGCTAAGTGACTGAGGTCAGAATTGAACTCAGGTCCTCCTGACTCCAGGACTGGTGCTCTACTCACTGTGCCGCCTAGCTGCCCCCCTCTTACTCTATTTTAAACAAAGTATAACCTTCCAGAGCTACATTTTAATCACAGCTCACATAGCTAATTTGTGTAGAACTATAGCTCCTATTCCTCCTTTTCCTCCTCCTCTTCTTCCTCCTCCTCAGTACTTCTGCAATTACTACTACCACCACCACCACCACCACCACCACTACTACTACTACTACTACCACCTAATGTTACACAGCACTTATTATGTGCCCAGGCACTGTGCTAAGTACTTTACAATTTTTATCTTATTTGACCCTCACAACAATCCTGGGAGGTAGGTGCTATTGTTATGGCCATTTTACAAATGAGGAAATGGAGGTAAATAAAATTTAAGTGACATGCCTAGGGTCACACAGCTAGCAAGTGTCTGAGGCTAGATTTTAACACAGGTCTTGTTGACTCCAAGCCCAGCATCTCATCCATTGCATCACCTTTGCTGTCCCAATCTTTGACTTATTATAGGCTGAATGGTGAGGTTCCCCCCAGGGCTTGATTTAACCTAGCCCCACTTAACACTTGCCAACTTGTAGCATTTCTACCTTCTTTTCCATGCATCAGGTGGTCAAATGATTACTTCTTGAGTTCTGAGTTGCTAATAGGTCCATGAAACATTAACCAAAGTATTCATAAAAAACAATGCATTGCAAGTGTTATGTTACTCAGGGACATAGAATTATAGTATCATCATCAACTTTTATGTCTAGAATGAGACTTAATGTTCCAGATGTCGTCTGGTCAGTGTGAAGTAAAGAGGAACTGTTCTTTCCTCTGATCTACATGATTCTTCCATTAAAGCAGACCAATCAATCAACCAACCAACCAGTATTTATCAAGTGTCTACTATGTGTCAGAAACTGTGCTAGCTGCTAGGGATACAAAAAAAAAAAAAAAGAAACAATTGCTATTCTCAAATGTTCTATGAGAAACAACACATCTAGCAATCTTCATACAACACACAAATATATACTGAGTCCCTATAAAATAAATACTAGGAGTAGTAGAGTGCAGTGCCTGGAGTCAGAAGACTCACCTTCCTGAGTTTAAATCTGGTCTCAGACACTTACAAGCTGTGTGACCCTGAGCAAATCACTCAATCCTGTTTGCCTCGGTTTCCTCATTTATAAAATGAGCTGGAGAAGGAAATGGCAAAACCTTCCATTACCTTTGCCAAGAAAACCCCAAATGGGGTCATGAAGAGTCAGACTGAAAACAACTGAACAACAGTAACATAAAATGAATACAAGGTAGTTAAATACAAGGTAATTAGAAAAAGAAAGCTCTAGGATTTGGGGAAATCAGTAAAGTCTTAATGCAGAAGGTAGGTAGGACTTGAGCTGCATCCTGCAGGAAATGAGGGATTGTATGAGATGAAAGTCATGGGGGAGAACATTGCAGGTACAGAGGATGGCCACTGCAAAGACATGGAGATGAGGCAGAGTGCCAAGTATGAGGAATAGAAAGAAGCCCAGACTGGCTGGATTGTAGAATGCTATAAGAGGGAGAATATGTAAGACTGGAGAGACAGGTTAGGGGCAGGTTGTGAAGGACTTTAAAAACTAAACAGAGGGAGTTGTTAGGGGGCATGGTGAATAGAGCATGGGCCCTGGAGTCCGGAGGACCTGAGAACAAATGGGGGCTCAAACACTTAACACTTACTAGCTGTGTGACCTTGGGCAACTCACTTAACCCCAACTGCCCTACCTTCCACCCTCCAAAAAAAAAAAAAAGCAGCAACAACAAACTAAACAGAGGAATGAATATTTAATCCTGGAGGCAAAAGGGAGGCACTCAAGTTTACTGGATAAGGGAGTGGTGTGGTCAGGTCTGTGCTTTATGAAAATCCCTTTGGCAGCTGGTTAGAGGATAGAATGGAATTCGTCAGGAAGACACTTGAGGAAGGGAGACTGATGGGGAGGTCACTTCAATAGTCCAGGTGACAAATCATGGGGACCTGGACTAAGGCAGTGTCTGTGTGATTAAGACAACATAAACTCTCTTGGTAGTAATTTTTGCCTCATATTGCACTAAGGCGAGATCAAACCCTTAAATCTCTGTCACATGAACAGTTATCAAACCAGGTACTTTTCATCCTGTGGGTGAAATTGATTTTTCAGTGTCAAAGCTTGACTTTTCATTTGTAATGTTAAAGAAAATCTTGTTGGGTTTGGTTAATTTTTCTGTGCTATCAAGATAATTCTGATTCTATCACTCAATGTACCAGCTACCCCTCCCAGCTATGAATCATGCACAAACCTGATAAACATACCTTCTTTCTATATTTTAGTTCCCTTGTCAGCTCTTAGACTCCCCACTCTCCTCCATGATTCCTTCTTGGGAAGGAGACAATGAAGACCAAAAGATGCAGAAGTGAGGGGGAAGGAGTTCACCCCTAGGGATCTTCTCCTCAGTCATTCCCCTACCTCCTCTTCCAGAAAATCCTTTGGTTTAAGAAGCTTGATACTGCCATCCTATCAATCCTTGAGGTTCTACTGGAAGTATAGCCCTTTCAGACCAGGACAGCTCACCAATGCACCATTGGGTCCAACTTGCATAGCTTTCAATCATTCCATTAATTCCCACAATGCTCAAGGTGATCAACTTACAGCTATGCTATTGTTTCCAACTCTATTGCTTTCTAGTTCTCTAATTTCATCACTTGTAGAAGTCACCATCACACATGTTTCCTTGCTTTCTCCTTGAATTTTACCTTTGGTAATCCCTGTTGGTCAGGCTTTCCCAGTCTATCTGACTGCCTAGTTTCAGGTCTTGCTTCTATTCACCCACCCTCTTGGCACCATTATTTTCTCACCTTAATTAGCTTGGATTGGCAGTTCATCAGAGAACTCTCCATGAAATCAAGTTGGTTTCTTTAGATTACTCCCTTTTTTTTTCTTACATATTCGGATTTCATTCTGGGCTCTACAAGTCATGCTATCACAATCAGCTTTGTACCCTTTGATGGTGCAGACCTTTACCCTAGGAAAATGATTCCAAAAACAGAGTGGGGGATAGATCAGAGAGCTACCTTCAGGGTTATATTGCCTTGCACACTTCAACTCCATTCCTGATGCCAATTCACTGATAAAATGATGACTAGTTTAGGGCCAAAAAGAGTACCCAGAGGTATGACTGTAGTATCTTACTTCTAGGTTTTCATGGATCCATTGACATCCTTTGTATGTGTTTATTCAGCTAGTCAGAAACGTATCTAACTGAATAATTATCTTAGTCCATCTTGTCCATGAGGGTATCACGAGTCATTATGATAAATGCCTTACTGAGAACAAGATAAATTATCGTATTCTCTTGAATTATCAGTCCAATAAATTAATTTCCTTTCTATGTTGGGTTAATTTGGCATAACTTATTCTTACGTAGACCATGTTGGTTTCTAATAATCACTACTATCATCTTTCTAAAAGACTCACAAACACTGTGTTTAATAATAGTCTCATGTAGAATTTTACTAGACATCAACATCAAACTGACTAATCTATAGCTTATTAGTATCTATTGTTTTTGAAAAATTTGGATATTTGCCTATCTTCAGAATTTTGACACTTCCTCTTTTCGCCATGATTTCTCAAGGATTTTTCAGGGCTGCCTCTTTGATCATATCTGCATTTTTTTTTTCAGGATTTTTTAATGCAGTTTAAGTTAGACCTGAAAACAGGGACCTATTTGAGGTAAATACATGCTCTCTTATTATCTTTTTATTATATGCTTTAAGCTTTAATTCCTTATTAACAATGTTATTCCCTTTCCACTCTGAAGGCTAGTATGGTATAACAAGAATACCATTAGGTTTAGAGGTGGAGCTTCAAATCCCAACTATGATACTTACTACATGTATGACTGGGCAAATCACTTCACTTCTCTGAGCTACTATTTCCTCATCTGTAAAATGATGGGTTTTGGCTAGATGACCTCTAAGGTTCTTTTTCAACTCTGAATCCATGATCCCATTGTTCCATGGTCATTGTTCATTCAGGAAAAAGACTGAAACAAAATGGGAGTTAAGTAGTTCTTTTAATTTGTCATTGGGCTCAGCCTGGTAATCTAGTCCAACCTCTGGGCTCTACTTATAGGGGGAAAAAGGTCCAGAGATTAATTGACTTGGCTAACACCACATAGGTAAGATAATAAAGCCAGGATTCAAACCCAGGTCCTTTGATTTCAAATCCAGCCTTCTTGCCACTGCACCACCCAAGAAATTTTCCTGGTACATCTTCTTACAACAAACATACCTCTCCATGAAGCCCTTTTTGTGCTGCCTTTAGCATTTTTCTGAACCTCTTGTCATTCCTATCTTTCTATGGCCTGACATTATCCTCATAACTTAGTGCCATTCTTTTGGATTCATCTTTAATCAGATGCCTCCCCTCCCAACTTCACTACATTGTTCTTTTAAAATTTGTGTTCATCAGAGAACTCCCCATGAAATCAAGTTGGTTTCTTTAGCTGACTCCCTTTTTTTTCTTTCACATTTGGATTATCCTTGATTTATTAGTCAGAATTTCATGTTGACAGTACCTGGTCCTTTACTTGCCACACCTATATTAAAACTAACAATGAACTTGACAGATTTTCTCCCACTAATTGACCAGTTATAGGACCAAGGTGACAGAACTAATGGGTTTGGGATTGCCACCTTATTCTGGCTTTTTTGGCATGGTGAAGACAGAATTTTATTATCATCTCATTTAAGTTTCCACATTCTGAATTAGTAAGCTTGTCTAATGGTGAGGACAGGGCCACTTTCCTTTAGGAGGGGAAGGGAACAAGTATTTACTAAATACCTACTCTGCTAAGTATTGTTACAAATATTTTCTCATTTGATCCTCTGAGATATAAGTGCTATTATTATCCCCATTATACAGTAGAAGAAACTAACATAAACTGGAAGTGACTTGCCCAAGGTCACATGGCTAGTGTCTGAGGCCATATTTGAATTCTGGTCTTCCTGACTCCAAGCCCAGGGTTCTAACCATTGCACCATGCAGCATCACTACTGGAAAGGGCTGGTTTTATACTTTCTCTGTTATTCCTCTATTTATTTATTATATCCTCTATTTAAGGTAGTGCTATAAAAAGTTATACTATTGCTAAAATGCCAGATCTTTAGCCAATAAACTCAGAGAACTAGATTAATCCAGATCAGAACCCTCCCACTTGTGTTATCAATCCCTTAGCCTTTTGTTGCAGAATCTGGGTTTAGTGAACTAGTATTTAGATTAATTAAATTAAGCAGAGGTCTCCTGGTTTGAACATTAAAAATAACCAGATATTTTATTTTTCGGTATTTTAATTTTTTTCAGATCACTTCCACTTTTCCCAAACAGCTCATTAAACCAAAAAAAGCAAATTTTAGGACATTACAAATTAATTTTGCATTTGTTCAAATGACTCAAGTTTCTTAGAAGGAATATCAGTTTCCAAAAGGTTTCCTTTCCTGTCAAGTCAAATACGTTCATGTCCAAGATGTGGGGAAAAAAAACTAATGAGAAGGAAGAATTGTCATTTGCTCAAGTTTTTGACAGTTTCCTTTTATCCCTTCTTGGCAACTACTAGAACAGGCTCATCCAGTTTCTTCTGAAATGCTTTGTGCTCTTTTTGAAAGCAATGATGTAAAAACTCAAGTGGAGTGTGCATAGTATATTTTAGCAAACAAAAAAAGCTTATTAATATTAAATTATTCAGCCATGAATGGAACATGCTTTCAGTTCTATAGGAATCTCCTTTTTGCAGCAGGGAAGCCTGATCTCATGGGGAGGAGGAGAAGACATTTAGGGAATATGAACAACTGTTTGGGGGCAAATGCCACAAATGGCATGTAGCTAGTTATCATTTTGCCCATTCTGCTTGGACTTAGAACAGCTTTGTTATTGTGATTTATGGGTGATGACTGGCTTACCAGTGTCACAGCTTGCTAGTACAATAAACCCATGTCCCAAAATATAGAGCTGTAAAATCCAGCATTGATTTGTTAAAAAGCTTTCATCTATCACTTTTCAAAGTTTAAATCACCAAACTCTGACTCATACTGAGCATTACTTTAGGCTGACAAACTGCACCCTGAGGGAAAGGGGACTCTGCTATTCAAATGGGAATGACCTATATGTCAGTTCTCTCGAAGGCACAGACATTCCTTTTTGGCCTGATGACATCTCATTTGAGCACCTGCAGGGTCATACAACTAATTTTAGCTCTGGACAGAAACAGCTGGCACTGATCTCTCAGGTAGCAGGCATTTATCAGAAGTTGCTTTCTTGAGACATTTCCCTGCCTTTTAAACTGAGCACTTCCTCAGCATGGGCATCCTGAGGTTTCAGACCCTCATTGATTGTGATTGAGAAATCCTTTGAATGAAACTTAATACCGTTCTGACTCCTTGAATCAAAATAAAAGATGCGGAATTTAGTTCAAATCAGGAGCAGTCGAGTGTTTTTGTTTTTTTTTAAGTGGGAAATAGATATTACTTCGGAGTTTTCTGTGATTCACCTAGTGAAATTTGCAACTGGATTCTTTTGCCTTGGTCAATCTCATTTTCCCACTGAAGATCAAATCAAACATGTTATTTCTAACTGACATTCCACCAAATTAAAAGAAGTTGGCATTACACTGCTTGGGGAAAAAAAAAACTAAACAAATCCAGCTGTTTGAAATGCAGATATCCCACAAAAGCCTCCAAGTAAGTTTCCAGCTGCTGCGTGCCCTGCATGCCAACGCCTTCTCTCCCCGTCCGACTTAGGCTGAAAACCGCGCGTCTCCAGGCTGCCACGCCAAGCCTGAGAATTGCAGAAAACCCAGCAGCTGTCTGCTTCTTTACAGGCCCACAGCACCTCAATCTCCACGTCTCACTTCCTCCCTACCCGGCTACAGAGCTGGCTGACGCGTCTACACTGAACGGGGGCCGCGCATTCCAGCCATCCCTGCCTCTCGGCGTCCGCCCGGCTTCCCCAACTCACCAGCGTGCGAAGTTTCCTTTGCTTGCAGAGGGATGGGTGTCGGGTTTCACAGCCGGCTCCCTTTCCCTTCAGTGAGGAGTGTCACAGCTGTGCAGCTTCCCGGGGTTCGACCACAGCAGCAAAAGCAGAATTGGGTTTTTAACAGGCGACAGTCATGGGGGGTGAGGGGGAATAGGTACCCGCTTTTGGAATCCCGAGATGCTGTCTGGCTTTCTCTCAGACCCCGTCCGGCAAGACTGGCAGTTGCAGTTCTCCAGTGGCACCACCCACCCCCTTGAAGTCTGCTGAAGCTGCTTCTATCTGAAAGGTTTGTATGAAAAGAAGGCGTGCCTCCAGAGCCTTAACAGGGATATGAGGAACTCACCTCCGGCAAATCTTGTTTGTGACTCAGCTGCCTGGAAAGGCAACTTGGTTGAAGGCTGCTGGCGGAATTCTCCAACAGAAAGCCTAGCAGTGGCCTTAACTCTATGCTTTTATCTTCTGCGTTTACGCAGTCCTTTCTTTACGGAGCCCTGGGCACTGGAAGGAAACGCTTCCAACACACAATTTTCCCCAAAGAGCCACCGCTACGCGGAGGGAGGCATCGAAAGGCAAGGATCCCAAGGTAGAGGAAGAGGAAGAGTCCAGGTGAAAAGGAGGAATGGGAATTGAGCTTTGGAAAAGTTGAGCGTCCCAAGGCTACCACTATGCACAGCCCAGGCCTGGCTTCCTGCAAACATCTCATGGTAAATAAAGAAAGGCTAATGCCAAAGTGAGCTAACAAATAAATTAATACAAGACTTCTGGTCCCTTGAGTAAATATTTGTACCTGTGTTTGCTAAAACTCTGCTCTGCAGATGGTAATAGAACTATTAACTGGCCAAGGCTGTGTCTAGTCCAGATGAAACCCCCCACATCCAATTAATGACATCAACTCAGCCAAATAAATAAAACACGAATTTTTAAAGGGAAGGCCAAAGGAGGTCTTTGGCATCACGTTGACAATGCAGTCTGATCGGTTTCCCTGATTTTCACTTGGTTCTGGTGTGTCCAGTAGACTTAACCACAGAACCATTGCCACAGGGTTCAGGTAGTACCTAGGGTTAGGGAAGGAAGAGGAGGAGGAAGAGGGGGAGGGCTAGAAGAAGGGGAGGAGGAAAAGTGAGGAACGCAGCTAGGAGGTGGTAGATCCTGCTTCTCTTGTTATTTCTACACCCTCTATCCCCATGATTTGGGGAGTGGAAGCTGAGTTAAGTATCAGGCCAAAATGAATCAACAAATGAGTAAGTCAGGCAACTGTATCTAGGGAAGTAGTAGAAAGAGTTCATACTCTAAACCTTAGGAGACCTGGAATAGAAGCCGTATGACTTCCAAGCCGGTCAGTCCATTTCTGGTGTAGGCAATGATCTCCAGACTTCCTTTATTGTTGTAATGGAAATGCAGATTTAAAGAGCTTCCCTGCCCCTAGCTTAAGTGCACCTGGAGCCTGTGGTGGGAGGCTTGTTTTTCAGGGAAGCCCACACCTTGATACTTTGTGATTGGGCAGTGGGTCAAGGAGGTTGTTACAATCTCTGAGCTAGGAGAAGACTATATAAACCCTGATGAGAGGCTTTGCTTTGGGGCTCACTTTGAGAAGTGTTGTGTGATTTGACCAGATGAGACTCTGGGAAGCCGTTGTTGAGAGCCCCCCGGCTTTGAAAACCCAGATGTTGATGCTTCCCTCTCTGGTAACTGTGATTTGGTATTGATATGTAATGTTGGGACAGTTTGGAAGCCTGTCTGTAACTCTGAAGTTCTGTAACTCTGAAGTTCGGGGTGCTGACCTTTTTCCCCTGAACTAGGTAATGTGTGTTTGTTTGATTAAAGTAAGCTTGTTAACCCATTTTGAGTTGCTTTCCTTTTGAAAAGCAGATCTAAGAACCTGTGTTGGCAGTCACCCTGGGGATATTGGGGTGCTTGCTGCTACAAAATGGCGATGAGGGATGGGATCTGCTGAGTAAAAGGAAAGTATGGGGGCTGGGATAATTGTTTGTTTCCCAGTTGTGGTAGCTGTGATTCTGTGGAGCCATGGAGCAGGAGAGAAGAACCGCCTGCATGCTGACTTTGCTGAGCTGAGAGCAGGAATGGTGAGCTGCCTGCATGGAGACCTGTGGAGAAGCCTGGAGCTGCTGTCTTCTGCTGGAGGAGAAGGAACCCAGGAGTTTGGAGTTCAGCCACAGGACAAGATAAGGACTGTGTGGCAAAGCTGGGGCACTGAATGTGTTTCCTTGCTGCATCCCACAGTTTGGGACCCGGGGGGATGGACTTGAGACCATGTTGGGTGGGGTGAAATGCCGTGGACCCCCCAAGTACTCCAACCTGTTGGTTTTGTTGCTTAGTCCCCTATCTGGACTTGGAAGCAGGGGCTGGAGCAGTGTTATGGGAAGGACACCCTCCTCCTCCCAAGAGAACTTTATGTGATAATGCTTTGTATTTTGTGAATTGATGTGAAAATGCAATGTACTTTGTTTAAGACCCAGTGGCCACTTTGGTAACTTTAGGTGTACCTTGAAAATATGATTTAAGGGATGGTTAGTGATAATTGAAATGTAAACCGTCTATGCTATAGGCATACTTAGGAAGACTTTACTGAATAAGCTACTGATTGTACTTTGAGATATTGTTACAGATAAGAGACTAATTGAGTTAATCAAGACTTGCCCCATGAGTGGAAGGCTTGTACTTTGAAAACTGATGTAACTGATTGAGTTAACTTAAGAGTGACTATTTTTTTTGATTTTACTGATAAGTGGACTGTGTTAACATTTGCCCCATGAGTGGAAGACTTGGACTATTGTATTTTGAGATTATATTGTGATTTTATTATGTACCTGGAAAATGTGACCTAAGAGATGTTTTAGTGCTAATTCAAATGTAAATTGTGTATGCTATGGGCATGAAAGATCTTGGGGCCGAATGTAATGGAAATGCAGATTTAAAGATCTTCCCTGCCCCTAGCTTAAGTGCACCTGGAGCCTGTGGTGGGAGGCTTGTTTTTCAGGGAAGCCCACACCTTGATACTTTGTGATTGGGCAGTGGGTCAAGGAGGTTGTTACATTCTCTGAGCCAGGAGAAGGCTATATAAACCCTGATGAGAGGCTTTGCTTTGGGGCTCACTTTGAGAAGTGTTGTGTGATTTGACCAGATGAGACTCTGGGAAGCCGTTGTTGAGAGCCCCCCGGCTTTGAAAACCCAGATGTTGATGCTTCCCTCTCTGGTAACTGTGATTTGGTATTGATGTATGTAATGTTGGGACAGTTTGGAAGCCTGTCTGTAACTCTGAAGTTCTGTAACTCTGAAGTTCGGGGTGCTGACCTTTTTCCCCTGAACTAGGTAATGTGTGTTTGTTTGATTAAAGTAAGATTGTTAACCCATTTTGAGTTGCTTTCCTTTTGAAAAGCAGATCTAAGAACCTATATTGGCAGCTACCTTGGGGATATTGGGGTGCTTGCTGCTACAATTGTTAATCACATCTCCTTGTTAGTCTAAAAAAATGGTGATGGTGCTTCCATGGGCCATGTATATTTATTAATGTATAAAAGAGTCAGAGTGACACGGGGCATGAATAGCTGGCTCCAATCCAGGAAAATCTGATTTCAGGTCCCACTTCTACTACTTACTGATGGTATGACCCTAAACAAGTCACTTAACTTCTAAGCGCTCTAAACAACTTGCCAAGACTACAAATTTTGGAGAAGACATCAACTTGCTTTGGGAGAGGGAGTTTCCTCACCAAAAGTTTCCTATAACAATGAAGTCACGATGAAGTTGCTTTACAGATACTGCTATACCCATAAATTACATACATAATAAAATGATTAGAGATAGATATTTTTAAAAGATGACACGAATATCTTAAAGATTCTATCAAAAATATACCTCAATTGATTTTAAATAAATATAAATGCAAATATTATTTTAAATGGTCTCTGGTTAAAGAGAGTATAGGATTGGGTCCTAAGGTCTTAGAACCAAACTGCCTGGGTAGTGGGACTAGGACTGGGGCCTGGGATCATGCTAGAAGGCAAGGCAACATCTGAGGATCTGGCTGCCTGAATAAATAGAGTGGGATCAGAGGATAAAGAAGTAGAAAGAGTGGGTCTGTGACCTTGAGATAGATAAGAAGTAAATCAAGTGGGGCAGGGGACCAGGTTATCCAGGCAAGGGAGTACAAGTATATATGCCTTCATGCATACCAAAAAATTGATGAATACATTTCAAATGTCTTGGGGGTGGCAAATTCAGAGGTTAAAATGCTACTTGGTCCTGGCAAGGAAGAGACAAGGCAGTGACATTGGTAGTAGGAGCTGCAGAAAGATACCCCTAGATTTGCTGGTCCTCTTTCCTCCTGTGCCAGTCATTGACTAGCTTCTTGGAGAAGTTATAATCTAGATGCCCATAGCAGTTACTCAGGCACAGCTGGGAAAATTCTCTTACCCACCCCCAGCTTACATGTAACCTGCATCCTAGATCTCCTCCAGTGGGCACTTTTTTTTTTCCCAAATGCTTTATTAAATTCTGCCATTTTTCTGCCAGATTTTGAGTTACAATTTTTTCTCCATTTCTTCCCTACCCCCCACCCCAGAGTAGCAGTCCCACAGGATATCCCCTCATCGAATCTGCCCTCTCCCATATCTTCTCCCATATACCCTTCAACTTTTTCAGTGGGGCATGGTGAATCTCTGTGCCCCAAATAGTATTTATATATTTTTACACATTTGATTTTAAAACTTTGAATTACAGATTCATTCCCTTCCTCCCTTGTCACCCACTCTTGCTGGGAAGATAAGCAATTCAGTGTATGTTGTACATATATAGCTATGTAAAACAGTACCATAGTAGAGATATTTTACTTGATTCTCTAGGATTCTCTAAGCATATCATTATATCATCTGCAAAGAGTGATAGCTTGGTCACTTCTTTGCCTAATTTGATTCCTCTGATTTCTTTTTCTTCTCTAATTGCTACTGCTAGTGTTTCTAGTACCAGATTGAATAAGAGCGGTGATAGTGGACACCCTTATTTCACTCCTGATCTTATTGGAAAGGCTTCTAGTTTATCCCCATTGTATATGATATTTGCTGATGGTTTTAAACAGATGCTTTCAACTATTTTAAGGAAGGCTCCATTTATTCCTATACTTTCTAGTGTTTTTAATAGGAATGGATGTTGTACTTTGTCAAAAGCCTTTTCTGCATCTATTGAGATGATCATGTGGTTTCTGCTAGTTTTATTGTTGATATGCTCAATTATACTCATGGTTTTCCTAATATTAAACCATCCTTGCATTCCTGGAATGAATCCTACCTGATCAGAGTGTATTATTTTTGTGATAAGTTGTTGGAGTCTTTTGGATAATATTTTATTTAAAATTTTTGTGTCTAAATTCATGAGGGAAATTGGTCTATAATTTTCTTTCTCTGTTTTATCTCTTCCTGATTTAGGAATCAGTACCATATTTGTGTCATAAAAAGAGTTTGGGGGCGACTAGGTGGCGCAGTGAGTAGAGTGCTGGCCCTGGAGTCAGAAGGACCTGAGTTCAGATCCGGCCTCAGACACTTAACCCACACAAACAAAAACCTATCTGTGTGACCTTGGGCGAGTTACTTAACCCCAATTGCCCTCCAAAAAAGGCAAAAAAAAAAAAAGAGTTTGGTAGGATTCCTTCTTCACTAATTTTCCCAAATAGGTTGTAGAGTATTGGAATCAATTGTTCTTTAAATGTTTACAGAATTCACTAGTAAACCCATCTGGCCCTGGAGATTTTTTCCTAGGGAGTTCATTGATGGCTTGTTTGATTTCTTTTTCTGAGATGGGGTTATTTAGGTAATTCACTTCTTCTTCAGTTAATCTGGGCAACTTGTGATTTTGTAAATATTCATCCATTTCACTAAGATTGTCATATTTATGTGCATATAATTGGGAAAAATAATTCTTCATTATTTTTTTGATTTCCTCTTCATTGGAGGCAGATTCACCCTTTTTATTTTTGATACTCATAATTTGGTTTTTCTTTTTTTATCATATTGACTAAGGGTCTATCAATTTTGTTGATTTTTTCATAAAACCAGCTCTTAGTTTTATTTATTAATTCAATAGTTTTCTTAATTTCAATTTTATTAATCTCTCCTTTGGTTTTCAATATTCCTAATTTAGTCCTAAATTGGGGATTCTCAATTTGTTCTTTTTCTAGGTTTTTCAATTCCATGTCTAATTCATTGACCTCCCTTCTCTCTGCTTTAATTAAGTATGCACTCAGGGATATAAAACTTCCCCTGAGAACTGCCTTTAGTGCATCCCACAAATTTTGGTATGTTGTCTCATTATTATCATTCTCTTGAATGAAATTATTGATTGTTTCTATAATTTCTTGTTTGACCCATCCACTCTTTAGGATTAAATTGTTTAATTTCCAATTAGTTTTTAGTCTATCTTTCCCTGGCCCTTTATTGCATATAATTTTTATTGCATCATGATCTGAGAATGATGCATTTAATATTTCTGCCTTTTTGCACTGGATTGTGAGGTTTTTATGCCCTAGTACATGGTTTATTTTTGAGTATGTACCATGCACTGCTGAGAAGAAAGTAAATTCCTTTTTATCCCCATTCAGTTTTCTCCAGAGATCCATCATATCTAGTCTCTCTAAGATTCAATTCACCTCCTTAACTTCTTTCTTGTTTATTTTGAGGTTAGATTTATCGAGTTCAGAGAGGGGGAGATTAAGGTCCCCCACTAGTATAGTTTTGCTATCTATTTCTTCCTCTAATTCCTTTAACTTCTCCTCTAGGCATTTGGATGCTATACCACTTGGTGCATATATATTAAGTAGTGATATTGCTTCATTCTCAATGGTGCCTTTTAGTAGGATATAGTTTCCTTCCTTATCTCTTTTAATTAGATCTATTTTTGCTTTTGCTTTATCTGAGATAAGTATTGCTACCCCTGCTTTTTTTACTTTAGCTGAGGCATAATAAATTTTACTCCAACCTTTTACCTTTACCCTGTGGGTATCCCTTTGTTTCAAATGTGTTTCTTGTAGACAGCATATTGTAGGATTATGTTTTTTAATCCATTCTGCTATCCGCCTCTGTTTTATGGGAGAGTTCATCCCATTCACATTCACAGTAATGATGACTATCTGTCTCTTCCCCTCCATCCTATTCCCTCCCCTGTTTATGTTTTTGTTTCTTCCTTCTCTCTTCCCCTCCTTGAAGTTTACCCTTTTGACCACCCCCTCCCTCAGTGTTCCCACCCAGTGACCCCCCTTCTTAACCTACCCTCTCCCCTTTCTACTATTTCCCTCCCTTCTAATCCCTCCCATTTAGTCTCCTCCTTTTCACCCCCCTTTCCCTTCCACTATCTATAGGACACAATACATTTTTATACTTATCAGAGTAAATTATTCTCTGTTTGATTCCAAACCAATGAGAGTAAATTTCAAACAGTGCTCCTCTCCTTCTCTCCTTTTCCTCTATTTAATGAATTTATGTGTGTATTCACATTAGAATCTTAAACTTCACTGATTAAGTTGATCCCTCTTTGAACCAGAACCAGTGAGAATAATGTTTAAATGATGTTCCTCTCCCTCTTTCTTTCCCATCTTCTATAGTGTGTTTTGATGCCTCTTCAGATGGCATATTTTACCTTTTCCTATCTCATCCTTTCCTTTTTCCCATTACAGTCCCTTTGATCCCCTTAATAGTTTTTTTTTTTTTTTAGTCTTCAGGTTAGTGCATTCATACCCACACCTTCTATCTAACTATAACCCTTTAGAAGGTCATGATAATCATAAAGATTTCAAATATTGACAGTTATCAGCTCCACATATAGGGATGTGAACATTTTGCTCTTGTTGTATCACAAGTAATGAGTGTGCGTTTGTAGGTGTGGGTGTGTGCACTTATGCATGTGTGAGTCTGTGTTTCCCTTGTTTACCTTTTTAAGCCTTTCTTGAGTCTTATAATTGGAGATCAAATTTTCCATTGATCTCTGGCTTTTTTATCAGGAAAGTCTGGAAGTCCCTTATTTCATTAAATGACCGTCTCCTTGCCTGAAAGATTATGCTCAGTTTTGCCGGGTAGTTGGTTGTAGACCTAGCTCTCTTGCCCTACGAAATATCAAATTCCAGTCCCTCCACTCTTTTAATGTAGAAGCTGCTAGGTCCTGTGTGATCCTAACTGTAGTTCCTTGATTTTTGAATTGTTTCTTTCTGGCTCCTTGTAGAATTTTTTCTTTAATCTTGTAATTCTGGAATTTGGCTACTATATTTCTTGCAGTTTTCAGTTTGGGATCTCTCTCAGGAGGAGTCCAGTGAGTTCTATCGATAGCTATTTTATCTTCTGATTTTAGGACCTCAGGACAGTTTTCTTTGACAATCTCTTAGAGAATGTTGTCTAGGCTGCTTTTTTCATCATGGCTTTCTGGTAGACCAATAATTCTTAGGTTGTCTCTCCTGGATTTGTTCTCTAGGTCAGTTATTTTTCCAGTGAGATATTTTACATTATCTTCCAATTTTTCGATCATCTTGTTTTGTTTGATTGACTCTTGCTGCATCATAGAGTTCTGAGTTTCCATTTGATTGAATCTAATTTTTAGCGAATTATGGTCTTCAGTTAGTTTTTGAAGGTCCTTTTTTAGGGAGGTATTTTCTCCAATTACTTCACCAATTTTACTTTTTAAGGATTTGTTTTCTTCACTGAGACTTTTTTCCAAATTGGTCATTGCCTCCCTGATTTGGTCTTTAAAATTTTTCTTAAGTTCCTCCAGGAATGCTATTTGGGCTTGAGACCAGATCATGTTTCCTTCTGTGGTCTCAGGTGTGGGTAGAGAGTCTATATTGTCCTGTGTATTTGGTTGTTCTTGCCCTACATAGTAGGCTCGAATAGACTTTCTTGCCTTCCCCTTCTCCTTCTCAGCTTCCTTCCTTTCCATTGTGATTTCCTGTTTCTTAATTTCTCAGGCTATGAGCTAAGGGCCTGGTCTTTGATTTTGAGTGCTGTAGCCTCCTGGCTGAGGCAGGAATGTCAGAAAGGAGGGTAGATGCACTTGAGAAGACTGTGGAGTTGAATAGATTTTTGCCTCTATACCCCTGGGCTATAAGCAGGCTTTTGTTGGTGAGGTGGGGTTTGTTGGGACCCCTCCCTCTCTTCTCTTCAGACTCCTGGTTTTCTCAGTTATACCCCTTCTTGGAGACTCCCAAGCCTGGGGCTATTTCTATTAACTTGGGATTTCAATCTGGGTGGGAGACTTATCTTTGGGTTTTCTACTTCATGGGGGAGGGATGGGAGGATCTGAGCAACTAGAATTTACTTTGCCATTCTAGCCCCTGTATTATACAGGCAGGCAGTTTCTAAACTTCCAGGCTGGGGGCCAAATGCAGCCAGAGAAGCCGCTCTCTCCACTGGGGGCCCGACTCTCCTACCTGGCTCCAATGACCCGATTCGTCCTTGGTAAGTCTGCAGGCTAGGGCTTTTTCTCTCTCTGGTGTAGTCTGCTTGTCTGCTCTTAGGTCTGAGCTGTGCAGACCCCACACACTCTGCACTTGTCTTGTCCGGACATGCTGGGCAACCTCCTGGGCTGGACTCTGCCTTGCTCCATCTTCCAGTGGGCTCCGTCACTCCGGAATCCACTCAGATTCACCCTTTGAGACTTAGTGACCAAGGAGCTCAGCGAGGTTATTGCTTTCTTTCCGCCATCTTGGCTCTTCTCCCCAGTGGTCACTCTTAATGAAGGAGGTGGTGACATTGTTTGAGAGCACACACCCTGTGATTTGTTATTTAGTGAGAGTGAGTTCTCTAATCTCCATCTTCCAACTGTTGGTGCTGTAAGATGTACCCTACAGATTATGCTTCCCTCTTTGGAAGTATCTAGACTTCATCTTCCCCCCCCCCCCCATTTGTCAAATGAATATGTTCAACAACATGTCTTAAAGTTCTTTTTAGTTTTAACATTCTGTCATTCTTCTTACCTCTCCCTTCCTATACCATTCCCCACATTTGCCCACAATTGGGAGAGGGGAGTAGAGAAAGAACAGGAAGAATAGCCATAAGTCATTTCAAAGAGTATAGCTTTATCAGTAACTGGTATAGCAAAGTACTCGGTTTAAGGGAAGCCTAGAATGTCTCCTAACCATTCTCAACAAGTCATTCCAGTTCTCCTGTAGTAGTGAAATTTCACTACTGAGATAGCAGGAGGGTTTGGGGCCAGGCACCCTGTTTGAATATCAGCTCTGCTACCTACTACCTGTGAATCCATGGCCTGGGCATCAATTTCATCCATGAAATGAGGATATTGAACTAGAATGCACCTATGGTCACTTCCAGCTCTAAATCTATGACCCGATGGCTCTATAAGAGTTCTAATTGCATACATTTACATGTTTTTCACATCTTACTGCAGTGGAAAGGCCATTCTATTTGGAGTCAGAGGACCTGGGTTTAAATTCCATGTCTGTCACCTATACGTATAACCTGGACCATTTCACTTGCTCTCTTGGGGTCTTAGTTTCCTTGAGGATAAAAATAGGAACACTGGAGAGGTAAACTAGTTGTTCCCTAAAGTCTCTTCCACCTCTAAACCTTTGACCATAACTTTTCTTGGCCACACCCCCCCCCCATTAGAATGTAAGCACTTTGAGGGCAAGGTTTTTTCATATTTGTTTCCCTAGCACTTAGAACAATGTCAGGCACATAATAACTCTTTAATAATGTGTTTTCATTCATTCATTCATTTATTATCTCAAGAATCAACATTTAGTTGGTAGAGTAATAGATGTATCCACTGTGGACCTGTGACTAAGTGTGTGTGAATGTGTTTGTGTTTCCAAATGCAGGACTAAACAGATGTTAGAGGAAACAGTACACCTGGAATAAGTTGCTCTATTGTTTTTGCTAAGGTATTAGTTTAAGATGATAATAGTGACTGTATTCATTACCTAGATTTTCAGGTCAATTACTGCTAACAGAAAAATATTCCCTGCCATTTTGATCATGACACATTTTTATTCTCATATGCTTAGGTGATGTCACAGAATGTGTCAGTATCCAATGTGACAAAACAAGGTCAATGACTGACCTAGAGTTACCTACCCCATTCCTGATCTTTAGATTCTGAACCAGGAGCCAGGTATGTTCCCACTGGCAGAGAGAGTGTGTATGGAGCTAGAGAGGCTGGTGGAAGAAGTCTTAGGTTTTATTTTGCTTTGTTTTGGTAAAACCTTGTTTTTCTTCCACAGAGGGGTGGTTAAGTAGAAGCAGAAATAGCATGTGTGAAGAAAGATGCCCTTAAAAGCCATAGGTATTAAGTCAATATTTTGAAAAGACAATAACATTGGTTATTGAAAAAAATGAGAAATCTGTGAAAACAAGGCAGTGACATGTTGAGTGACATAACTTAACCACCCTCTTTAGAAGCTCCCTTCAACATGATTTCATACAAATCCTTGTCCTCAATGAGCAATACAAACAGACAACACTGATGTAGACACCTATTCAAGGATACTCTTATACACATAGACACCTATTTCAATAGGGAAAGTACTATAGAGATTTTATAATATAAGAACGATTGATTGATTTATTAAGTGAAGAATGAAGAAAACAATATTAAGGGCATTGAATGTCAGATATCTTAAACTCCTTTGCAATAATTACAATCCATGAAGGCAGTATGGGACTGGTAGCAAGCTACCCAGGGAAGATTTCAGTTAGCAAGTTTGAAGGAGGATCATTTAAGGATGTTTAAGAATGATGAAAGGAAAAGATATGGGTGTACTGGGAAAGGAAGGACATTACAGGCATGACAAGAAGCTTGTGAGAAAACTTAGAGGCTTCAGATAACCAGGGTGCTAATGAATTTTCCAAAGAGCATGAGGTCATGATTCAATGGAAAATCCCAATGAGTCCAGAAGACAAGAAGCAAAGATGGCTATTTTTATCTACTTTGTTTTCTACTTTTTCTTAATGGTATCACTTTGGGCTTTATATCTCTAGTACCTAGGACAGTGGCTTCAACATAGTAAATGCTTAATGAGATTATTGATTGACTAAAGTCCTGTGACACAAACATGATTATGTGAAAAAGATTTTCATCAAAAGTCTTGATGGAAATATCAGCTAACAACAGATTAAGATTAGGGAGCCATTCTTGAGTGGGCCTCCAGTTTCAGGTCATTTTTGATCAAGTTTATCTAATCATAAAAAATTATCGGGGCGGCTAGGTGGCGCAGTGAGTAAGAGCGCTGGCCTCGGAGTTTGGATGACCCGAGATCAAATCCGGCCTCAGAAAATGAGCACCCACACATAAATAATGACTAGCCGTGTAACCTTGAGCAAGTTACTTAACCCCAATTGCTTTAAAAAAAAAATTTAAAAAAAATTATCAATCCCTCCCCAATTAGAGGAAACCCCAAAGTATGTACAGCATGACTAACATGTCACAAGATCAAGTTTCCAGGGCTCAAGTTCCCAGGGTTAGAATCATCCTGCCAATTTCTCTTACTGCTTTCAGAGATTGGCTTTCAGAAGAATTCATGCATCACTGACTTTCCTCATAAGCACATGATTTTGAGCATGTTGGCATGTCTGCATCAGGAGACCTGTTTCTGATTTCCATCTGTAAGGTTGGGTCTGGCTAGAAATATGTATGCAGCACTTTTGGTAATTGCATTCTTTTCCCCAAAACATTTTAGCCTGAACATCCTCATCTGTAAGATGAAGATACTTTACTTTGTGTGTTTCCTATGTAGGTTGTGCAGATGGATGAATATATATGTTTAATATTTTCCTCCCAGGTAATGTCTATTGTAAAGATATGGAGGTTTCCCCATAGATCTTTGTTTGCAAAGCTCTTACTACACATTCATTATCCTGGTCAGTCAGTCCCCAAGTGTTTATGAAGTCCTTATTATGTGCCAGGTACTGTGCAAGATGCAGGGATAAAAAGAAAGGCAAAGACATTATCCATGTCTTTTAGGAACTCACAGTTTAGTGATGGAGGCAATATGAGAATAACTATGTACATCTAAGATATACATATGAGATACCTACCTAGGGTAAATGGAAAGTAATCTCAGAGGAAACACACCAGCAGTGAAGGAGAATTGGAAAGACCTACTGCAGAAGGTGAGCCTTGAAGGAAGCTGGAGAAGCCAGAAGGCCCAAGAAAGGAGGGAGAGCTCTCTAGGCATAGAAGGCAGCAAGTGGCAAAGCATGGAATCAGGAGGAATGTCACATGCAAAAAAACAGTTTTGTGAAGGGGAGTAAAGCGCAACAAGACGGAGAAAGGTAAGAATGCTGGTGTGTGATGATTCTGTCCATAAGAAAAGCATCCATATAGTTTCAGGGGTCAGAATGGGGAATGATCTTTAAAAAAAGAAAACTTCTAAGAGCATTTTACAAGCATTCACCACTTAAGTATTTGTTGATTAGTTAGTGGTTAGGGAGTCTAGATCCACAGAATCTGCCATATGGCCAACTCATACTTACAGTGACTTTTCTACTCCAATGCCCCACTTTGGGTCAGCTGGAAATAACATACCTTATTATGTTTGTAGAAGGCCATATTCTAATTAAGTTCCTCTTCTACTGCCTCACTGTGGTGTAGAGGTATCCTTGGGTTCTTATAGGCTATGCTATGGGAGGGCAAAGGGCTTCCCTCAAGTATGTGTCTTGGGAATCAGCTGTATGTTTGTCACACAAGAATTAACCTCACCAAATTTGGGAAAGAATATAATCATTTTGGCCACTGGGTGATGATCATATCAGCAACAGCAACTCTCTAAGACCATCTACTGGAGTCATAGCAGAGCTGTGATCTGTGACTATGGAGGCTAGGACCTATATCAGTGAAAAGAAGCTGATCTAGTCATGTAAGAGTGAGGGATAAAAGTGGGCATTGATATAATACTTTAACATTTGTAGAACATTTGTATACAGTATACTACAAAATGTTCTAATTTAGGTACCATAGGCATTACTTTGCCCCCCTTTTCAGAGGAGGAAATTGACTCTCTGAACAATTAAATGATTTGTCCATGAATTCAGGTTTCCTGGTTCCAGGTCCCATACTCTGTCCACTACTGCTTTCCAACTGTTGCACTGACTGGTATCCACACTATTAAAAAAAAAAAAAGAACAGAACAGGTCTTCTAACACATTGAGCATATCCTCTGGAGAATCTTTGGGACAACATGGACAAGAATTATTGGATGGGTGGGTTGCAATCTGCACTGTTAGAGAGCATATGCATCAGCAACATCATAGATCCATTAAAGAAACAAACAATCTGAGGGGGTTAGACTAGATGCTATCTCGGTTTCTCCCAGTTTCAATCTATCATCCTGCCATTACAAGTTCTGTTCTTTTTCAGTTGTTTTAGTCATGTCTGACTCTTTGTGTCCCTATTTGGAGTTGTCTGGGCAAACATACTGGAGTTACTTGCCATTTCCTTCTCCAGCTCATTTTACAGATAAGAAAACTGAGGAAAAAAAGGTTGTGACTTACTGAGGGTCATGTATCTAGTAAGTGTTTGTGACTAGATTTGAACTCAGGAAGATGAGTGTTCCTGACTCTAGGCCCAGTGCTTTATCCACTCTACCACCTAGCTGTCCCTATAAGTTCTATACTCTATACCTTTTGAAAACAATATGAAAACTAAGTCATTCAATCATGATGTCAAATTAAAACACTTGGAATTCACATTTCTGGCACAAGCATTTGATTCATTTCTATTTTGCTGATCCTGTATCTACAATGATTACTTCTAGAAAGTCAGGATTACACTTTGGATAGGGACATTAAATACTGAAGCAAGAATTCAGATAATTTAGATCCAATATGTTTTTGTCAGAAATTAAATAATTTGTTGGGGGGTGGATACATTTTTTTCCACGTATAATGTTTAGTTTGGACTCAGAAAAAAGTGGTTCTTTGTCATAGGTAAAATTGGAACTATGTATGTTGAACTATGGAGATAATAATAATAGGATCACAGGGACATAGATTTAGAATAATGGAAGAGTCTTTTCAGGCCATTTAGTCTAACCACTTCATCTAATGGATGAGGAAACTAAAGTATGGAGAAGTTATATGACTCGCCCAAGGTCACATAATCTGTCACAAAGTGGCAGAAATAGGATTCAAACCCAGATACTTTTGACTCCAGATCTAGTACTTGTGTCTGTTATATCATAATGCTAGAGTATTATAGTACTACTGTAAAGAATGGGATCTGACACAAATCTTAGGCCTCATACTAAAATATTACTTTAATTAACTAAAAATGTATAATGAAATTAGTGTAGAGGAATGAAAGGTCAAGAATCTCAAGAGAAATAATGAAAAAAAATGGAAAGGAAGGAAGGGTATCATTACTGGATTTCAAACTACAATCTAAAGCAATATTCATTAAACTATCTGGTACTGCTTTAAAAAAAAGCTTATCAGTAGAACTGATTAATTATAAAATACACAGAAGTAAATGAATCAAAGAACTTTATTTAATAAACCAAGGACCCCAACTATTAGAATAAAGACTCACTTTTTGACAAAAACAAATGAAGAAAACTGGACAACAATCTGGTATGAATTTCTCCCTCTTTTTTTTTTCTTTTTGGACAGGGGAAGGCAGGGCAACTGGGGTCAAGTGACTTGCCCAAGGTTACAAGCTAGTTTTTGTGTTGTGTCTGAGGTCGGATTTGAACTCAGGTCCTCCTGATTCCAGGGCCAGTGCTCTATTCACTGTGTCGCCTATCCACCCCTATAAATTTATTTTGACTAACACTTTATACCATTCGTTAATATAAATTCTAAATGGATACTTGACCTGGATATAAAAGGTCATAATCTAAAAAAAATATATATATATTAATAATATTATATATATATGTTAATATATAAGGAAGAAAATTAGTTCCCCAACTATAGCTCAGAGAAGAGTAGAGAGGTTCAAAGAAGATAAAATTGATACTTTTGATTATCTGAAAACTATAAATGAATAGCTATAAATGTACAACCTTATGAACTATAATTGTAGTTGATCTATAAAAGATCTATAAACTTGTACATCTAGTTTATGTAAGATTTTTATACATTGCTTTAATATTCTCACATGACAATAGAATACCAATTTTTATGTAATAGAATACCTAAAATTTGTAAATCATCCTAGGAGGAGAGAATTATAATGCCCAATATGTTGTTGTATAAGGAAAAAATAGTGTTGCAAGTGAACTAAAAAAAAGAAATATATATATTTATAATATTTTTGCACAAACAAAACCAATGCTGCTAAGAATAGAAGGGGAGTCATTAAATGGGGCAGGGGAGGATCTCTGCAGAAAGTTTGATCTCATTTCTGAGATTCTGATTAAAATTCATAAGAATAAGAGCCAATTCAATTGAGAGTCAAATGATATAAACAAACAGTTCTCAATTGAAGAAATGTATGCTATCAACAAATAAGAAAAATGTTCCAACTCACTAATATTGAGAGAAATATAAATTAAAGCAACTGTAAGGTTCTACCCCATATCTTTCAAAATGGCAAAGATGAAAAAAAAGAATGGAGTGGAAGAGTGGGAGCAGAAGATAATGTAATAGGGATAGGGTAAAAAGAGAGTCTGAGAAAGAAAATAGCGAGTAAAAATAAGATGGAGGGAAGTTCATGAACAGTAATTATAGCTTTGAATGGAATAAGTTATTTAAAGCAGCTTTCTTTGTGGAAAAGTGCAGGGGCCCCCATCAATTGAGTCCATTTAAGTATTTGAATATGTGAATAATTATCAACATTAGTTGATTCTAATTTTAAAAATAAAAAGGTAATCAAATATATGCTAGAAGAGTGTTCTATAAGTAAGTTGAAGAACATATCTGCTGGAGTAAATACCCTTTATTTGGCTGTTGAGGAAAATTCAGTTTGGCAGTTTGGCAGAATTAAATTTTAGTTGGAAGCACCCACTTTTGAAAAGGGACAGGATTAAAGTAGGGAATAGACCAAGTGGGAGGTGGGATAGGAGGGAGGGAAATATAGTCAGTCTTTTACAATATATCTACTATGGTAATGTTTTGCATAGCTCTACATGTACAACATATACTGAATTGCTTATCTTCCCAACAAGAGTGGGTGACAAGGGAGGAAGGGAATGAATCTGGAATTTGAAGTTTTAAAATCAAATGTTTTTAAAATATATAAATACTACTATTAAAACTACTTTACATATAATTGGGAAATAAGATATACAGGTGTCGGAGCACAGAGATTCACCTTGCCCTACTGGAAAAGTCAAAGGGGGTATGGGAGAGAGCAGATTGGATGAGGGGATATCCTGTGGGACTGCTATTCTGCGGTGATGGGTAGGGGAAAAATGGGGAAAAATTGCAACTCATAATCTGGTGGAAATGAATGATGTAAACCAGAAGTTAATAAAGCATTTGAAAAAAAAGAATTAAATTTTAGACTTCACTTTATACCATATGTCAAAATAATCTCTAAATTGACATGTGATCTAAATGTAAAAGATCCTATCACTAAAAAAATTAGAGAAGAATAGAAGAAGGCACCTTGTAAAACCATGATGAGACTCCTTAACTAAACAAGAAATACAGGTGATAAAAAGTAAAATAAGCAATTTAAATGGCATAAAATTACAAAGTTTTACCCAGTCAAAATCAATGTATCCTGGACAAAAATGGAAATTGTTAATTGAGAAAAAAATCTTTGCAGTAAATGTGTCTAATAAAAACCTGATATCCAAGACATATAGGAAATTAATATAGATATATAAGAATAAAAATGATTTCCTAATAATTAAATGGTCAAAAGCTTTGAATAAACAGTTTACAAAAGAATTAATAAAATGATCAGCAACCTTATGAAAGAATGTTCCAAATCACTAATTACAATATGAGAAAATTGCAGATTCTTTTTTAATGTATAAACTGCTATTCCTTTTAAATATATAATAAAGTTATCGTGTAACTTTCTTTTTTTCTCCCCTCCCCCAAGATGGCTACCGTTAGACACAAATATACAAATTCAAACAACTCTGATGCTTTACCTTACACTCTTCAAAGATGATGTGAGCTGGCAAATGGCAAATGTTGGCGGGACTATAGAACGATAAATGCACTAATGAGCTATTGTCTGAGCCCCTCTATACCCTCTTTGGTTAAGCAATCCCTCTACTGTATTTGGTAAATATATAAAAGAGCTTAAAGATAGAAGGAAACATTCCATATATACTAAAATATTCATGGTAGCAAAAACCTGGGAACAAATGGATGTCTACTGGCTAGAAAATGTTTGAACAAATTCTGGCATATTAATGTTATAAAACATTATACCACAAAAATAACAAATATAAAGAATTCAAGAAAACTTGGAAAGACTTGTAGAAAGTCATTCACAGTGAAATAAACAGAACCAGAAGAACGATTTACAGAATGGTCACAATAATGTAAAGAAAAGCAACAATGAAAGGCACAAGAATTCTGATCAACTCAGTAACCAATTTCAGAGAAATGATGGTGAGGTATATCTCCCTCCAAAGAGGGCCAAAGAGATGTTAGACTTTTTGGTGAAAAATGAGGTCTATGTCATCAGACATGACCAAAAGGTTGATTTACTTTGCTCAGCTGCAACTTGTTAATTTGTCATATGCCAGCCAAGATTCTTAGGGAGGCCTTGGGGAAATATTAAAAAAAAAGCCAACATAAAGCATTTCTTAAAAAGCTTTAGATTAATTAAAGAATATCCCCATACACTTCTTTTCTGAGAGTGAAATACAGCCAATTCTGGGTTTTGCCTGATAGAGTAATCTTTTGTCAGCTACTACATTCTGATTGTGCTTTAGTTGCATTTCTATGTTGTAACTTTCTATAAGTCAAGAAATAATATCTGGAGGCTGACTACTCTCAGAAATAAGAGATAGAAAAAGCATAGATCAGAAATTATACATATAAATGAGTGCAGTCTTTTTAAAATCAATCCCTTTGGGAGACTGATTATATATTCCACATCTGCTGCCATGTCTCAAAACATTCTTAGTTGGTAACATAGCCTGCTATACCTTAATGTTCATTTCAAATGTGGAAAAATGGCACCAGAGACATTGCAATCCTTCACATTGAGCTCATTGTGAAAATAAGTAGCATCTGAATCATTACCACCCACCAACATCTGTCATTTAAAGCAGTCACTCACTGTAGTTGGATCATAGCAACTGCTCTATGATCTGTCACTCTGAAAGTTGCAGGACTGAAGGGTAACTGATTAATTAGAAAGAAACTTTGTTCTAAGGTAGACCATATATATATGCATATATATGCATACATATACATATATATGCATATATATACATATATATTTCCCCCAATTATGTGTTAACAGCAATTTTTTGGAATCAGACATAGGTTATCCATATGAAAGCATGTAAAACATTTTCATATTACTCATTTTGCACAAGAAGATCCAACTAAAAGAAAGAAAAATGAAAGAAAGTGAAGACTAGAATGCTTCAGTCTGTATTCAAACAATATCAGTTATTTCTCTGGAGGTGGATAGCATGCTTCATCGTTAATCCTTTGGAGTAGTCTTGGATCATTGTATTGCTGAGAATAGCTAAGTCATTCACAGTTCTTCATCAAACAATATTGCTGTTATTGTGTACAATGGTTCACTTCACATTGCATCAGTTCATGTAAGTCTTTCCAGGTTTTTTTGAAATCATCCTGTGTGTCATTTCTTAGCACGATGATTTTCCATCGCAATCATATTAGCACACCTTGTTTAGCCATTCCCTAATTAACAACCATCCCTTTGACTTCAAGATTTGCTTTCCTTTCTAACATCAGGGTGGCCGTTAGCTAGTTTTGACCAAGAAAAAAAAAAAAGAAAGTAAATCTTAGCACTCAATTTATTTCTTTATTTTTTTCATTTCCTTCCTTTTCTTTTCCTTTTTCTTTTTAGGAGACAGGATTACTTATTTACTTTATGTGGTACAGGGGGTAGAGTATTATGGTTGGAGTCAGGAAGACTCTCCTTTTTGAATTCAAATCTGGCCTTAGACATTTACTAACTGTGTAACTCTGGGCAAGTCATTTAACCCTGTTTGACTTTTCCTCATCTATAAAATGAGCTAGAGAAGGAAATGGCAAACCACTTCGGTCTTTATCAAGAAAACTCCAAATGGGTCACGAAGAGGCAAAAACAACTGAACAACAAATTCCTTGAGGCAGTTACAGGTGTGTGAAATAAAACAATGATTAAAGTGTCAGGCATTCAGAAAAAATAGGGACCACTGGTTTGTAAAGCAGCCAGTTAAATGCTAGAACACTCAGGTATTGGTGTATCCTTCAGTGTGACTGATTGCATAGTTCTTTCCATTGAGTTGACCAGTTACAGAAATGCCTAGACATAATAAGGCAGTTATTTTACATGAACAATCAAACATTACAATATTCAAATTGAGTAAAAAAAGTAAATTGAACTTTTATACTATTTAATCTAGCACTTCAGCATTCATTCTTTAAAAAGCTAGTTTTGAAACAATACTGAAATGTAGCAAAAATTCTTATCTTTGTCTTACCTAATCCATATCACATCTCTGAAGTTTTGCTTATATTTTCATTCATTTAAAAGACATATATGAATTCTTGCAGATTTTCTATGAATGCTCAGTCTCTTAAATTTATTTTCTTTAAATTTATTTATTTATTTTGTATCTATCTTTAATGATGGTTGTTTTTCTTAGTTTTAAATTTAGGCATAGCAAAAGATGAATATTCTTGGATCCTACTGTACTTTAGAAATGTGGAGAAAAGTCTGAAAAGGGATGATAGCTGGTTTTACTTTAACCTTGGAAGTGCATATTTTTAAATATGCTGCAAATAAAGTGAATAAAACTTGTCATCTTGAAAATGATTCATATTTGGTCAACTGATTTATGTTTCAATGAAAAGGAAAGTCTGGTATGGTATGAAAAATCATCAATATGACAGAGTTGCTCAAACAGCGTACTTAAGGTAAAGTTTCCTTGGATGGATTCAATGTATTATAATACGAAAATGTTCCTGTTTAAATCCAGAGTGTAGAGGGGTAGCTGATATTTGTGCCCAAATCCTTCATAATTATATGAAATAAGCAGCTAAGATGATGATATCTTTGGAAAGAAAGATGAAAAAAGAATGACTAAAGTTATTAATTGCTTCAGATGATTTTTTTAAGTTGACTCTTTAGGCTTTATATAGTATAGACAGTCATATCAAGTGTAAAAAGTGATTATTTTGTTTCCTTTTTGCCTATGCTTACTCCTTCAACTTATTCTTTTGCTTTTTAGAGTTTTTTTTAAACAGAAATGGATATTTTATTTTGTTAAAAGCTTTTTCTACATGTAATGACATAATCATATGATTATCGAGGCTTACTAATTAACATAGATTATTATATTTATAGTTTTCCTGATATTGGGCCAAACTTAAATTCTTAGTATTAATCATACCTGATTTCAGTGTACAAACTTCCTCATGTATTATTGTAGCAATTTTGCTAATATTTTATATAAATTTTGTGAATTTATATTCATTAGGAATATTGATCTTTAGTTTTCTTTTTCTCTTCTGTCTCTCCATGGTTGAGGTGTCAATACCACATTTGTATTATTGAAGAAATTTTTGTATGATCCCTTCTTTTTGAAAATAGGTTATGTAATATTGGACTAATTATTCTTTTAATTGATAAAATTCACCTATAAATCTTGTGGCCTTTTTTCCCCTTCAGGCCATCATTTATTGGATGCTAGATTTCTTCCTCCAAACTAGATTACTTAAATTCTGTATTTCTTGCTGTGTTATTAAGGCATTTTAATATTTTTTATAAATATTCATCCATTTCATTCAAATTTGTAGTTTTAGAATCAAATTGGACAAAATAGTTTATAATAATTTCCTTAATTTCTTCCTTTATTGTGAGTTCACCTTTTTAATTTTTGATATGGGTAATTGTTTTTTTTTCTTTAAAATAAAAGACAGACCAGCTAGTGGTTTATCTTTTTTTTTAAATTAAATACATAGTTTTAATTGCCACTTAAATTTTTTTCCTCCTATTTTTAATCTCTTCTTTGACTTTTAGAGTTTATATCTAGTGGGTTAAAAAAATTTTTTTTTGGTTCTCTAGGGGTGTTTTTCAGTTTTGTACACAATTCATTGATCTATTCCTTTTGTTGTTGTTGTTAGTTATAGAGTTTAGAGATATACATTTCCCCCTCAATACTGCTTTGGCTGTACCCCAACACTTCAGATCTACTGTCTCATTCCTCTCATTTTTAAAAAATGAAATTCTCTATTTTCCCCATGATTTGTTTTTTGGCCCACACATTCTTCAGGACTAATAAATCAATCAATAAATGCTTACTAAGTATCTGCTATGTGTCAGGCATTATGCTGAGCACTGGGGATACAAAAAGAGGCAAAAGATAGTCCCTCCTCACAATCTAATGGATTAAGTTTAGGACTTAAGAATTTAATGTATTAAGATTAAGTTATTTAGTCTCCAATTAATTTGTAATCTTTTCTTCAAAGGTCCTTCATTAAATATACTTTTTATTGTGTTGTGATTGTTAAAGAATATGATAAATATTTCTATTTTTGACCATTGAATTATAACTTTTGAAAATACCATGTTTCTGAGGGAACACATTTCTTCTTCATTGGAATTTAAACATTCCATCACCATATAATTCCTTCCAATTGTCCAAATACACTTACCTTTCTATGCTTTTCTTATGTTTACATTTCAAAGCATTTACTCAGCTCTGGTATTTTTTTCAGAAATTTTGGAAATCCTCTATTTGATTAAAAATCAAGTTTTTTCCCTTTAAAGATTATACTCAATTTTTGCCAAATAAGTTATTCTTGGTTGTAGCCATTATCTTTTGTCTTCTGTTATAACACATGCCAAGCTTTCCTCATCTTTATGGTAATAGCTACCTGATCTTTCTTGTGTGCTCCTGACACTGGCTCCTTGGTATTTGAATTTGACCCAAAAGTTCAGAATTTTGGCTATCACATTCCCCAGTGTTTACTTTATGGCTTCTTTTGGGAGGTAACAGGTAGATTTTATTTCCATTTTGGCCTCTGATTCTAATAGGTCTATACAGTTTTCATTCAAGATTTCTTGAAATGTGGTGCTTTCTCAAGGTTTACAGGTAGTCTTATGATTCCTAGATTGTTCCTTGACCTGTTTTTCATCAGTTGTTTTTGATAGGAGATACCTTATGTTCACACACACACACACACACACACACACACACACACACACACACCTTTTGATTGTATTTTAGTATTTCTTGTCTCATGGAAACACTGATCTCTGTCTGGTCCAATATAGTTTTTGAGGAATCTGTTACTCGAATAGAGTTTCTCTTCCCAATTCTTTCCCCTACATCTTTCACATCCTTTCCTATTCTTCTCCTCTAGACCTCTCATTTATATCTCTTTAAAACTCTTGCTTCATTGTTTTCCAGTAGAACTTGCCACACATCAATTTATATTAAGTCTTTTTCTTGTAGGAACTTAGTCTTAGGGTCCTTATTTTGTAGCACATAAAACAGGCACAGAGAATCAAGATGAGTTGGTTAATGTCACACAATAAATTAGTGGCACAGACAGAACTAAAAAATGCAGTATCCTGGCCTCCTCCCCAGCCCTTGCCAAGGTCCAGTGTATTTTCCACTGCTTCTGCTAAACAAGCTGAGCAGAGGAGAGAACTTGGCCAAAAAGCAAAGGCATAATGGCTCTCCTCTAAGACATTAGTAGCCACTTCAGAAAGAAAAACATCCAACTGTCCAACTTAAACTTCCATCAAGGAAGCAAGGCCCAGTTGTGTAATATGTCCAACTTCATAACATAGGATTAAATCTGGAGGAGATGTTACAGATTGTTACCTCACTTTCTAGATGGAACTGAGGTCCAGAGGTATTGACTATAATGCTTAAACTTAACACAGGTAGTAAATACCTGGACAATCTCCTTCATGTTCAGTGCCCAGTGATCCTAGTATCAGAATAGGGAGAAGTGAAACTGTTATGGAAACATTCACATTCACTCCTGTTTTTCCTTTTCCTTATGCTTCTTTATCTTTGTGGTACCTTGCCATTTCTAGTCCTGACTTTCACTCAGAGACCCTGCCTTATATACCAATGCTTCCAGACGTAAACAGGGAATGGGCTGAACTCAAATATCTCCTGTAAGAGACTTTTCCCATTTCTTCTCCCACCCCCAGGTTTCAGTATTCTCCTGGCCTCTCCAAAATTACTATATATTTAGCTTGTGTATATTTTGTGTTTACTTATTTGCATATATGTTTGCACCCATAGAGATCCTTGAGAACAGGGAATATTTTGTTTTGTTCTTTATAGCCTTAATGCAGGCCACATAGGAGGAACTTGACAAATTTTTTTTGTTACTGCCTACAATGTTTATGTGGCCAATACATTTCTACTATTCATTCAGTCATTCATTCTCAATGAGGTGAAAGCACAGTTCTACAGAACACCAAAATAACAATTTTGTGCTTGCCTTTTCAATTTCTGTCTGAGGAGCCACATGGGAAGCAGCCTGTTGTAGGGGAAAGAATCCTGTAATTGGAGACCCAAGCTTTGGATCTGGGTTCCACATATTGTCACTTGCTAGCTGTGTGACCTGTGGTCAAGTCATTTTACACCTTGAGTCACAATTCTCATCTACAGAATAACAGGGTTATTATTTTTTATTTCTTTAAAAATCTAGTTTTATCTATTAGTATTAACATCAATCCAATATCAGAAATACTTATAACAATAATACAAATAAAAATATTTATAATGGAGATAGTAGTTGTATTACCTACCTCAAGGCAGTTGTGAGGATGAAATGGGATGATTTGTATTTAGAAGTGCTTTTAAAAACATAGAACACTAAAAAACTATTACCTATTTGATCATCCCACTGAGGTTTGGGTCTCCCAATCACCTGTTTATGGTGCTTTGGAATTCACTTTGGAAAGACTGTCCAATTTACATGATTATTATTCATTCACATTAAGTTGTTCACTAATAAATTATTTGGTTGCACAAATAAAAAATATAAACTTGTCACATTTGTAGTGGTGTACATTCCAGATGCCCCAACACCACCCATATTAGCAACCCAAATGCCCAAAGGCACTGAGGCATCTAGGAGCACGAGCTCCAAAATACAGGGCCACAGCCAACATAACCAGACAAAAGACAAAAGGAATGCACAACTTTGTGTGTTGTGGATGCCTTCTCTCTTCTTTCCTTTTTTTCCCTAGTCTTCCTTCTGTTGGGGACCCTTACGGTAGAGAGCTTCTCTGCACTTAGATGAGTGCCCTGGCCATTCTTGACTCTGTCATGGTGGGACCTTGAGAGATGCCTAATTCCCCAGTATATCCACTACTCATACAAATCCTCCCCTCCCCTCCCCTCCCCTCCTCTCTCTCTCTCTCTCTCTCTCTCTCTCTCTCTCTCTCTCTCTCTCTCTCTCTCTCTCTCTCTCTCTCTCCCACTGACAATGAAGCTCAAACATGTGGGAGGCACCTGGGGAAGAACCCAAAACTACAACTGCTTTCCAAGTATCCATGCAATGCATCATGCAATTCACATTATTTCTCCAAATTATTTGCTTTCTTTTCCTACAACTGCCTGAGTGGAGCAAGGGCCACAACCCCTTCCTTTTGTAGGCACTTGGTATCTGCTGCTCTGCCTAGTTTTAACAAGATGCTCCTCCCAGACTGTATGCATCACTTTTAATTTCATCCCCATGCTACTAACTCAAGCCCTGATTGACACCACATCCCTCAGCCTCTTCTCCCCTCTAATTGGAGGATGGGAGGGAGGAATACCAAACTCCTCCCAAAACCTTCATTTATAGAGGGCAGAAACTGGACTCCTGCCTCACCACATTTTGCAAATTCTAGCCTGCCTGGTTTCAATTCTGTGGAACAAGCTGTCCCAGCATGAAGTACCTCCTGCTGTCCCCAACCCCATTCCTTGCTTTCCTGACTCCTTTTGTGTATTGTCTTCCCTTTATGTTATAAACTCCATGAGGGCAGGGACTGTCTTCATTTTTTATTAATTACATCCCCAGGGCTTAGCACAGTGCCTGGCACACAGCAGGTATTTAATAAATGTTTATTGGGTTGAATGAGATTAAGCATGTGCTAGTCAAGCTCCTATTGCCTTCTCTCTCAACCAGCCCTCACTTGCCCAGAAGCTTCTGTCTGGAATATAACAGAGAAATTGCATTAAGCAAAAAAGTTCCTCTGGGCAACCAAAGGAGATGGGGAAAATTCCATAAAGTAAAACTCATTTACTATTAATAGGTCAACTACTTAAGTCTTTGTTCATTGACTATTTTCTGCATTGGAAAAATATAATTCCAACAAAGTGGAATATCTGGTTTCCAAGATGAAAGTGGATTGGAAGCATATTTGAAAGGAAAAGAGGGGTCATGATAGAGTGGCACATTGACTGCTAGAAAGGAGAAGAGAAGATACTCCCCTTCTCCAAGAATCTATGAGTTCATCAGGGTGAGGAGTTCCTTCACTAATTCAAACTGCAGTCCCTCTTTTACAGCTTAGTAGACGACCTTCAAGTGTTGCTGTAGCCACAAAATTTATTACCCTCTGGCCAAGCTGGTGATGAGTCTCTCTAAATTCAGTTAGGCTGGTCCTCCATTAACAGACATAAAGTTCACACACTGACCGATACACATTACCTTCCCAAATTGTTAGGACCAGTGAAAACTTTTTCTATGCTGTTACAGACTTTGGTTGAACTGGGTAATAGGTAGGGGAATGACTGAAAAATTATTTTTCAAAGTTCAAAATATGTTAAAAAACATAAATCTGAGGCCATTTAGTGAAGACAAAATAGACTTCAAAGGTACCAAAGGTATTTATTACAGGATAGATAATACAATAAGTACCCTAAGTCAAGTATAAAATGTTATTTTTCTAGTCAATCATTGAACTGACAGAGAGTTGATGGACTCAAAATGAAAACTGCTATATACATTTTCAGAGCTGGCAAATGTGGGAATGTGTTTTGCTTGTAAAGATTTTCTTTTTCTTTTTTCCATTTTAAAGGAGGTAGGGAAAGAGAGAGGGAGAGGAAGAATAAAAGAGTGGGTTGCAAAGCATTTTTTGAATGGGGGAAGGCAAGGCAATTGGGGTTAAGTGACTTGCCCAAGGTCACAGCTAGTGAATGCAACAAGTGTCTGAAGTCTGATTTGAACTCAGTTCCTACTGACTCCAGGACCAGTGCTCTATTCACTGTGCCACCTACCTGCCCCACAAAGCATTTTTTAATATACAAAAGAAAACAGGAAGAAGGTCTAAAATTATCACAAAAAAGTAGGACAGTTTGAAAGTAACATGTTGAATGTTATATCTATACCTATCCCTATGTCTCTCTCTATACATACATACATAATTATATGTAAAATAAAAGGTGATCTGTGTATAAAAGAGACTCAGAGTTTTATATGTAATCCTTTTTGTCACAGTGCATTAAAATGCTAATTTACTTGGTTCAGTATAAAAATCAATTTAACAAAACTATTTTTGTTCAGTATTTTGTCTAAGAAGTCAAAGAAGCATGTAACTCATTTTAGGAAGAGCTCCATCAAAATGACAAATAGAAAGTCTTGTACTTTGAGGCATGAGCTACAGTGGCCTGGAAAATTCGTTCATATGGAACATCTGCTTGCCAACAATGCTGAATAGATGAAGCATCACTCCAGTGAGATAAGCCTCAGGTAAATATCTTGAATCACAGAGGCCCAAAACAGAGTATGAATATATTAATCCATAACATAAAGTCATCTGGGATACACTTAGACCATATCATACTCCAACGCAGACTTGAATCTTTTTTTCTAACATCTATTGGCACAACAGAAATAGGAGGTTGAGTTTTAACCAATTTATTTTCTGGACATAAATTGCAGACTGTTTTCCTTCCCTTGAAAATCTAGGCATGACACCTGAGGAGAGAGCAGCCGTTTTTGGCCCCTAACACTAATTTAGTGTTGCCAGGTCCCACTGAATTCTCTCTTTTCTGTTAACTCTCCATTTGTGCTAAGTGCCATTTTTTTCTCCCCTCTAGCACCTCTGAATTTTACCCTCTCCCATGAGTAGTATTGAAGTGGAACTGAAACTAATCACCATCAGAAGTAGAAGAAATAGTTCACTTCTGTTCACAGCCTGATTAGTTACTGTTGCCCCCCTGAAGTTGTCCTCCAAAGGGTTTCTACTCTAACTCATCTGAAATGATTACTTCATTATCAGTCAACTCTATTAATGCAAGTGAATTATGCTTATCAGTCAATTCTATTAGTACAAGTGATTATCCCTATCACCCAAGTGAATTACCCCTATCCTAGATCCCTATTATTTTGAAATTTCTTTCTGGGTTTAGTGCTTCTTACTAAGGAGTATAATGATGCCAGTACAAAGTAAGCTCCTTGCTGGCAGGGATGGTTTTCATTTTTGTGTTTGTATTTTCAATGCATAGCATACTGCCTAGCATGTAATTGATGATAAATAATTGCTTGATAAATTGAGTCGAATTAGTGAGATTAGTCTGAAATGCTGAACCATGACTAGAATCCTAACCTGTGAAGGTTATTTTCTCTTTGTACTGTTTTCAAGTTTTAATTGATAGCTTTGTTTACATTGTTTTTACTTCCAAATATATCTCATCTTCCTTGCCCTCTCCCCAACCCTCAGTAAGATATTCCTTCTAACAAAAAAATGAGAAGGGGGGAAAAGAAGATAGTCAGGAAGATCTGAGTTCAAATCTGGCCGCAGACACATAATAGCTATGTGACCCTGGCCAAGTCATTTAACCCTGTTTGCCTCAGTTTCCTCATGTGTAAAATGAGCTGGAGAAGGAAATGGCAAACCACTCCAGTATCTTTGCTAAGGAAAGCCCAAATGGGGTCATGAAGAGTTGGACATGACTGAAATGACTGAGTGACAATAAAAATCAACACATCAATCAGATTTGCTGGTATATTTCCCTCATCTCTATAAATAATGGAGAGAAGTGTATTTTCCTAGCCCTTCTTCTCTGCCAAGCTTCTTGATCATTGTAATTATATGGCATTCAACTTCAGTTTTTTCATTTTTTTGATTTAGGTCATGGTCATGATTTGTATTTATTTTCCTGGTTTTGCTTACTACATATTGTATCATTTCATATATCTTCCAATAGTCTGAATTTTTCACATTCATCATTTCTCCCAGTATAGTAATATTTCATTATATTCATGGACAACAATTTATTTAGCCATTCAGTCAATGGAAATATACTATTCTTTGCTATTGCAAAAAGTGATGCTATGAATATTTTGGTGTATATGAGGTCTTTTTGTCATCGACCTTTCAGGGAGTATATACCTAGCAATGGTATCTCTGGATCAAAGGGTATAGACATTTAATTACTTTCTTAGCATAATTCCAAACTGCTTTCCCAGAGAGGTGAACCAATACATAGATCTACCTACACTATATTAGTGTGTCTACTTTTCTATAACTTTTCTAACATTATTTCCATATTTTTTATCTTTGCCAATTTATTGAGTATGAAGTGAAACTTCCAAATTGTTTTGTTTTAGGACCCTTTAAGACTTTACACGAACTCTGAGAACTCACGGAGAACTCAGGCAAATGACAGGCAACTCAGGCTGGGTTCAAGGCACCTGTGTGTGTGTTTCTGCCCACCCCCCCCCCCTTGAACCAACACAGGTTCAAGGATTACGGGGTATTGAGCACGCACTGCTAACAGGGGAGCATTCCTCTCTTGTGAGGAGCCTGCTGCTGAGGCACATGGAGGAACAGAGTCAGGGGAAAAGGAGATGAAAGGAGGGAAGTGAGGTGAAAGGGGAGGAGAGAGAGAAGAGGGGATTGTGAATGAGAAAGAGATTAAATGGCAAGATACATTACATCTTGGTGTCAGGACTCCTTTGTCTATTCAGGGGGAGCAGGCTCTCCCGAGGGGTTCGTGGGGGCAAATCAGGGGTCGTAGTGGGGTGACCAGAGGTCATAGTGGGGTGACCAGGGGTTGTAGTGGGGCGACCGGCAGTGAGGACAACTGGAAGGGAACTCTCCGAGGGGTCGTAGTGGGGCGACCAGAATTGTGGAGGAGATTGGAGAGTCATCGAGGCATCTGGAGAGGTAAGATTGGCGTCAGCCCAGTAAGGCGGGATCCTTACAGTTTTGATTTGTATCTCTTTTATTATTAATGATTTAGAGGTATCTTTCTTGTTATGGTTGCCTATTTTCACAGTAAAATATGAAGAATACATTTTAAACAAATTACAAATGGAATTCAAGAAAAAGAATTTGTTGTAGGCTTATTCTAAGTAAATGGACAGCTGAAGAACTAATGAGGAAACACACCTTACTCTTAGTAGAGAGTTAGGGGCTATGGAGTTGGATTGTGGTATATGAGGTAAGATGTAATAGTTCTGTCAGATGGCCTTGAATAAAAGCTTTTCTTTTAAATCAGGCCAATGGGAGTCCCATCCTTTGAGCATGGGCAGTGTTTTGCCTGCTGCAGCCTCCACACAGAGGCTGGGGACATCTACTTCCAGGCATGTGTAATAGAAAGGTCCTACTCCCTGACTCAGAGCATAAGCAGGTGTTCTATGGCCATTTCCTGTCTGCTTACTGTGTCATGAAGACAGTTCATGTTTTGGTTGGCTGCTGAGCCTGAAGTGAGTGTACATAATAGAGAGCCCTGACTGGTCAAATCAGTCTCATTTGTTCCTGGTAGTGATTAAAGCAAGGGTTGTTTAGGTTTTGTGTATGAAGAAAGGCAACATCAGCATCAGAGTTTGCTCAAATGGACCCACACATGGCTGTGAACACATGGCACTTACGTCCTCAGTTCTGATTTCATTTGTTATTTACAGTTCTTAGGTGAAGGTGTATTGGAGACAACTATGACCTGGTGAGCTATGAAAAAAAAGGAAGCACATCTATAAAATTAGAGTTTGCTACATACCAACCAAGTCTGGTGAGGCATCAGCACAGCCCTGAGAAATGACTTGCTAGATCCATCTGACCAGCAGCTAAGAGACTATGCCTCACAGTAAAGACATGGGCTATGCCACCTTCAGAAGTAAACTTGGTGGGACAAATGCCTTGTAGCAAATGCTTGAAATTTGAGCCCACTCTCTCCAGGAACTGATGCATAAGAGAGTAAAAAGTATAAGGGAGAATATGCCTGAGTTGAGGAGACATTCTGTACTTCGTCTTATTACAGGTTTTTAGTAAATATCCCTTTGCAAAAGCTAATTGATATTATTTGGCTAAATGATATTGGGGTGCTAATCAATTAAGGCTAAAGAGGAAATTCTAACTGTGACAGGTGATTGGTATTAGGGAGAATGAACCAGAACAGGGGTTTAAGACAATGGCCAATAGAGAAAACCCCATAATCTTCCAAGGATACCTCTACTGCCCTAGGGGAGATGTGGCCAGCTGCCTCTGTGGAAACAATTCATGTCAATACAAGTGGGCATTGGCATATGGACCTTGACGTCTATAAAGGCTATGCGAGGAAAGGTTCTTGGGGAAAGGAGGTGAAGAGGAAATGCCTGGTTTAAAAATAAAATAAGATGAATGGATAATGGATGGATGATTTGGGAATCCTGCCTATAAGAATGAAGTCTTGGATGGTGTCTGCCATACCAGCATTCCTATAGTCAGCAAATTCTCACCTATAGTTCATGATGAAAGAATAGACATGTCATTGAATCAATTTTGCTTCACAGTCCTGCTTTGTTTCCCAGTTTCTTTTGTTTCCCAGTTTCCCACTAAATCCATTCTTGACTAGGAACTTCACTCACTTAAAAATCTGGCCTCCCCCTAACTGATGGCATCTTGCTTCAGTTCCAGACAACCAGACTTTACTTTCTCTTTGTTCCAGTCTGTGCCCATATTATTCTTCTTCTTCCTAATGCAAACTGTTCCACCCTCTATCTGCCAAACCATTGTCTTTTGATCCTGCAAAAGTCTCTAGTTCCAGGAAGGGTTTTATTTCAGCGAGTTTCTGTATAAAAATTAGTAAGAAGAAACAACTAGCATTTCTGTGGCACTTTAACATTTGCAAAGTGCTTTACAAATGTTAACTCATTTGTTCCTCACAACAACCTTACCAACCAGGTAAGGTATTGGCATTATCCCCATTTTACAGATGGGGAAAATGAGGCAGACAGCAGTTGAGTGACTTGCCCAGAGTCACACAGCTAGTTTCTGAGGTAATATCTGAACTCAGGTCTTCCTCACTCCAGTATAATACTCTATCCACTGTGCTACTCAGCTGTCTATTACAAAGCTAGTGAATTGCCTTTTAATTCAGGCTATTATTTCTTCTGCCTAACAAACTGCTATTCAAATCTTTGCTAATGTTTAACCATGGAATCTTTGTGAATCTCCTTAGTTATTAAATAATTAATTCTCTTGTTCTTTGCGCTAGGTCTGAGTTCCCAGGTGGTGTTCATTCTGACTGAAATATCACAGGTGGTGAGCTGCTCCTGACTCTCTATTGATTACACTGAACTGGGAAAGGTACAATTCAGGATCAGGAGGCAGCTATCAGAAGCATACCAGCAGACTCATAAACTGGCCTTCTCTTACTAAAATCCTCAAGGAGTAGTCTATTATGATGCAAAATTGGAAAACTAGATCTAATTTATATGGGTGTCATTACTTTATCCTGACACCATGGAGATAGAATCAGGGTCCTCTGGGATTAGATGCTTTCTGAGCTGTCTTCCAGCTCCCAAACTATGATTCTATGTATGACTTGGCTCTGAAATGTCTCTCTCCACTATTAGGAGATTGGGGGTGGGAAGTATAAATTATTTCCACTCATTGTCCTTTCACATTTTGGAAGCTCTTGGAAAGCAGGGTCATCTTTTGGCTCTCCCACACCTTAGCCCTATCCTAGGGCTAGAAATAAGGATTCAATGCTAACTTGTTGAATTGAATTGAATCGCTTGCCCAGCAAGCAATTGTCATGAAACTGTCAATTTACTTAAGGGGGTGGGGGGAGGAGAATATTAAATACTGAGAATAAGAGAATATTGTGAAAGAGAATATTAAATATTTAAGCTTATGTTGGAGCTCTCTGCCTTTTCTTTTTTTTTTTTAGGACCTCTTCTTTTAGCAAAATAAACACTGCAGAAAGGGAATCTACACAATAAAATGGGTCAACATCAAAGATACTATAAATTTTGATGGGAGAGTAGTTTTCAAAAGTGCTTTGGATAGCTCTCAGGCCAAGTCTCAGAGACTTAAATTCTCTTATTTTAAAAGATGTCTGAGTTAATATTTTTAAAACTTTTATATAAACTGATCAGTAGAAAATAGTTTATCTTACTGGTGAAGGTCTGAGCATGTCACAGAGCCAGAATAACCCCATTTGAAAGTCACAATGGAGATCTGAATTTTTGTTCATGGGGTGCTTTTGAATTTGGTTTTGATTGCTGGGAAATATAGTTTTACATATTGTTCCTTCTTCCTGCAGATAACTTAACAAGAACATTTCTGGTAGCATATTTCATGTAAGATCACTATTAAGGAAAGGAATAGAAAGGAAAGGAAAGATTATTTTTATAGACTGTTGGGCAGAAATCACGTCATCTCCTCTGTGCTAAAAAGAAAAATGTTCCATTGTCTGAGAAGGTTTGTCTTTGAGAGGAAGTATTCAACACTGCAAGAGGCCCCCATAGAAAACACTTATATAACAATGGGGAAAAGCAGGCTTAATGGAAGGATTCACCACCATAACAGTGACCCTGTGGGCGGCAGAGCTATAATGCTTATAATCTTGCCAAGGGAAGAAAGCAGCATGGCATGATGAAGAGAAAGTTGGCCTCTACATCCAAGAGTCCTACCTACGACACATACTGACTATGTGACCCTATGTGAGTCACTTAACCTCTTAGTACCCCATGGCAACTTTCTAAGATCTTAAGTTACACAGGAATTGCCATTCTGCCTTGGTAATGGTTCTCTCTCTGACTGAAACAGCTCTGGACCTATTCTGGTTTAAAATCTTGGTGTTCTACAGAATATTTATTCCCTTGCTTCCTGGTACCTCTTCCTTTCTGATCTACCTCTCTTCTCTGGAATCCCCTATATATAGGATCTTCTGTTCTAGCTTGGAAACTTCTAATTTCCAAGCTGATTTGTATATCCCTACCACTGACCTCCAAGTGGCAGCTAGGTGGTGCAACAGAAAGAGTGCCAGATCTGGAGTCAAGAAAGACTCATCTTCATGAGTTCAAATCTGGCCTCAGATACTTACTGGCTGTGTGACTCTGGGCAAGTCACTTAACCCTGCTTGCCTCCGTTTCTTTATCTGTAAAATAAGCTGGAGAGAAGATGGCGGAGTAGAAACAGCTCGTCCAAGCCTCTCTGCCCCCAGATTCCCCCCAAAATATGTGAAAGGGGACTCTGAACAACTTCTGGAGCCCCAGCACCCACAGAACGACACAGAGAAGCTAACCTCCCGCTGAGGACAGCCCAGCAGCCCTGCAGGAAGGACCAGCGCAGCTGTCTGGGACCTGGCAGTGCGCAGCACGCAAAGCGCAGGAGCCGAGCCAAGCCCAGGTCCACGTAAGCCGAGGTTTTAGCCCCAGGGCAGCAGGGCCAGCAGCCGGCTGGAGGAACCCTAGAACACCAGGAGCTGTGGCGACTCCAGAATTATCAACATAGACATGCCTAGGACAAAGTAAGAGGTTAATGTCCTATGGACTTTGGGACCTGTATTTGGGGAATGCGTCACCTTCCTCCCCTGGGGGCTAGAAGCCACTGAGGAGACATGCCATTTTGTAGTTTTCAGTGGCAGCTCCAGCTCCTGGCCTGCAAACTGTAGGGAGATCCAGCGATCAGTCTTGGGGGGGGGGGGCGGTAATCGCTCTTGCTTTAACCTCCCTGGATCTGGATTGTGATCTAGGGTGGAAGTTGTGGGTGGGTTTACAGCTTACCAGAAATGGAAGTTGCCCCCCACACGTTCGGGACGAAAATTCCTCTATCTGGCCTTAAAGCCATAGTGTGGCAACAAGCCCAAAAGTCAAGCAATTAAGTGGCAACATGCCAAGGCAAAGGAAACAGAAAAATGCAACCCTAGACTCCTATTTTGGGGGCATAGAGCGGGAAAAGGACTGTGAGGTCAGAAGTCCTGCTCCAAAAGCCCCAGGGGAAAACATGAGCGGGTTGCAGGCCATAGAGGACCTTAAGAAGGACTTTAAAAATCAAATAAGAGAAGTGGAGGAAAAATTGGAAAGAGAAATGAGAAGGATGCAGGAAAAGTATGAAATGAGGGTCAACAGCCTGACTGAGGAAAACAACACCTTAAAAAATAGACTAACTCAAATGGCAAAGGAGGCCCAAAATGGCAATGAGGAGAAGAATGCCTTAAAAAGTCGAATTTGCCAGATGGAAAAAGAATCTCAAAAGTTCACTGAGGAGATTCATTCCTTCAGAGTTAGACTGGAGCAAATGGAAGCTAATGACTTTATGAGAAATCAAGATGCTGTTAAGCAGATCCAAACAAATGAAAGAATAGAAGGCAATGTGAAATATCTCATGGGAAAAACCACTGACCTGGAAAATAGATCCAGGAGAGACAATTTAAAAATTATTGGACTACCTGAAAGCCATGATCAAAGAAAGAACCTAGAAACCACCCTTCAAGAAATTCTCAAGGAAAATTGCCCTGATGTTTTAGAACTGGTTCTAGCACACTCCGGATACATTTTGCCCTCTCCATAATGCCCAGTTGTAGGGCTAGTCATCAGTACAATTATACCTCCCTCCCAATACTCAGTGGTTCCTCAACTTTCTTCCTCCTATGCTAAGCATTAGCTCCTCAGGGCTGTTATATCCTAACCCCTCTCTGGGTATCCACATCAGTAGCTTCCTAAGTGTCACTGGGAAAATCTTTATGTATACCACCAAGACCCCCATCCACCTCTTGTCCCCAGATCATCTGGAAGTTTCAATAGGCACCCCTTGGAAGGCTAGGCATGCTGGGGCACTGAGCAAGAGTGACATCCCCTTTTCATTTCCATTGGATTAGAGTGAGTTGCACAGAATGAACAAGGCACAGATGGTTTGCAATTTGTATTGTGTATCTCATTACATTCTCTGTCCCATTACCTATACCTTCCCCATTCCCCCGCAGCCCACCCATCTTCCAAATTTCCTATTTCTTTCTTTCTTTTTCCCCAGAGGGCAATTGGGGTTAAGTGACTTGCCCAAGGTCACACAGCTACTGTGTGTGTGTGTGTGTGTGTGTGTGTGTAAGTGTCTCAGGCTGAATTTGAACTCAGGTCCTCCTGACTCCAGGGCCAGTGCTCTATTTACTGTGCCACCTACCTGCCCCAAATTTCCCTGTTTCTTTTTTTTTTAATATTTGAAACATTTAATTTTAAGACCTTGAATTTCAGATCCATTCCCATCCTCCCTTGTCACCCATTCCCTCTGGGAAGATAGGTAATTCAGTATGTGTTGTACATGTATAACTATGCAAAATATTACCATAGTAGATATATTGTACAAGGCTGCTTATAATTCCCTCCCACTCATCCCACCCCCCACCTGGTCCATTCCCTACTTGATCCTGTCCCTCTTCTATAGTGGGTACGTCCAACCTCCCTTCCCCCCAAGAATGCCCTCCCATCCATCATCCCTCCTCTCATTCCCCTTCCCCCTATTCTGCTGTAGGTTGAGATATCCCATTTAGTATGTATGTCATTCTCTCCCTGAACCAAATTCAATGAGAATGTGGTTTTGCCTTTTTGCCTTCCTATTCTTCCCCTCGTCTGCAGCCATTTCCCCTTGCTTCTTCTACATGAGATAGTTTACCCTACCCTGTCTCTCCCCATCTCCTCTTGCCACTTTCCTCTCTCACCTCATAATTTCACCCCTTAGGTGTCATCCCTTCCCAACAAATTCAACCTATGCCCTCTATCCATGTATAACTGTAAACATATATGCACACATTCACATATGTATTCATGTGATCATATATCCTTCTTCCATTATTTTCATACTGAGAAAAGTTTTATCAGTCACTGTTATTGTTTTTCCATGTAGGAATGTAAATAGGTTAACTTTGATAAGTTCCTTTTAATTTCTTTTCCCTGATTACCTTCTCAGGCATCTCTTAGTTCTTGTGTCTGGATGTCAAATTTTCTATTCAATTCTGGTTTTTTCCTCAAGAATGCTTGAAAGTCCTCTATTCCACTGAATGACCATATTTTCCCCTGAAACAAAATACTCAGTTTTCCTGGGTAGGTGACCCTTGGGTTCATTCCCAGCTCTTTTGCCCTCTGGAATATCATATTCCATGCCCTTCAATCCCTCAGTGTAGAAGCTGCCAGGTCCTGTGCTATTCTGATTGTGTTTCCACAATATTGAAATTGTTTCTTCCTGGCTGCTTGTAGTATTTTCTCCTTGATCTGGGGATTCTGGAACCTGGCTATAATATTCCTGGGAGTTTTCTTTTTGGGATCTTTTTCAGGAGGTGATCTGTGGATTCTTTCAACCTCTATTTTGCCCTCTGGATCTAAAACATCAGGGCAATTTTCCTTGAGAATTTCTTGAAGGGTGATTTCTAGGTTCTTTCTTTGATCATAGCTTTCAGGTAGTCCAATAATTTTAAAATTGTCTCTCCTGGGTCTATTTTCCAGGTCAGCGGTTTTTCTCATGAGATATTTCACATTGCCTTCTAATCTTTCATTTGTTTGGATCTTCTTAACAGCTTCTTGATTTCTCATAAAGTCATTAGCTTCCATTTGCTCCAGTCTAACTCTGAAGGAATGAATCTCCTCAGTGAGCTTTTGAGATTCTTTTTCCATCTGGCAAATTCGACTTTGTAAGGCATTCTTCTCCTCATTGCCCTTTTGGGCCTCCTTTGCCATTTGAGTTAGTCTATTTTTTAAGGTGTTGTTTTCCTCAGTCAGGCTGTTGACCCTCATTTCATACTTCTCTTCCCAATTTTTCCTCCACTTCTCTTATTTGATTTTTAAAGTCATTCTTAAGGTCCTCTATGGCCTGTAACCCGCTCATATTTTCCTTTGGGGCTTTTGGAGCAGGATTTCTGACCTCACAGTCCTCTGATTGTTCCATGCTTCGATCCTCTTTGCCCCGCAAATAGGAGTCTAATGTTTCATTTTTCTGTTTATTTTCTTTCCTTTGCCTTGGCATGATGCCACTTAATTACTTGACTTTTGGGCATGTTGCCACAGTAGAACTCTGCCACCAGACAGGGGAGCTTCGTCCTGAATGTGTGGCGGGGCAACTTCCCTTTCTGGCAAGCTCGAAACCCACCCCAAGACCTCCCCCCCAGATCACAATCCAGATCCAGGGAGGTTAAAGCAAGAGCAATTACCCCCCCCCCCCAGACTGATCGCTGTGTCTCCCTACAGTTCACAGGCCAGGAGCTGGAGCTGCCACTGAAAACTGCAGAATGGCGTGTCTCCTCAGCTGCTTCTACCCCCCAGGGGAGGAAGCCGACGCATTCCCCAAATACTGGTCCCAAAGTCCATAGGGCACTAACCTCTCACTTTGTCCTAGGCATGCCTGTGTTGACCATTCTGGAATCACCACAGCTGCTGGTGTTCTGGGGTCCCTCCAGCCAGCTGCTGGCCCGGCCGTCCTGGGGCTAAAACTGCTGCTGAAGCAGACCTGGGCTCATCTCTCTGCGTGGTGCACTGCTGGCTTCCAGAGTGCTGCGCTGGCCCTTCCTGCAGGGCTGCTGGGCTGTCCTCAGCAGGAGGTTAGCTTCTCTGTGTCATTCTTTGGGTGCTGGGGCTCCAGAAGTTGTTCAGAGTCCCCTTTTACATAGTTTGGAGGTAATCTGAGGGGAGAGAGCCTTGGAGGTGCTGTTTCTACTCCACCATCTTGGCTCCACCTCAAATTTCCCTGTTTCTACTGAGGGAATCATCACCCTCACAGTCATTCAGATTGGAATCTGTGTTATCCTCAGCTCCTTACTTTAACTCATAGCCCATATAAAAGCAATTGCTAGATCTTCTCTTTCCTATAGCCCCAACATCTCTCTCATCCATTGTTTTCTCTCTACTCCTCAGTCAATTTGCTCAGTCCTTCATCATCTGCTGCCTATGGTATTGCATTAGCTTCCCAACTTGTTGCCTTGCCTCCTTTCAACAATTTATCCCCATCTACTCAGTTGCCAAAGTGATTTTCCTAAAGCACAGGTCTGACCATGTTACCTTTCATTCAGTAAATTTCAGTAGCTACCTAAATACCCCTATGTTCAAATGTAAACTCCTCTGGCATAGAAAGCACTTCAAAACCTCAATCCCATTTACCCTTTTGATTTGTCCTAAATTATTCCCCTCCATACATCCTGTATTGCAGATGAACTAGTGCTCTTGCTGTTCTTCACATTCATACAAAAACACAACTAAAATATTCAACCATGAATAGTTAATTAAGATACAAATACCATCCCTTAAGCAGAATCAGGTAAAGAAAGAGGAATGCATTTATCCTGAAAACATTCTGCTGGGTTGAAATCAAAGACAATTAACTTTTGCTTGTTTTTATGCTATGTAAGGTGAATGTATCTACACATAAAAATATGAGTCCTGATGAAATGCTATTGTGGACCTATCTAGGCAAGAAGACAGACTGCCAACTTCTACATACCTAGTCTAGAAAAAAAGCTGAAATTTTTGTCAGATTGAATAATGATCAAGAAATCTATCGAAAAAATATAGCAAGTGACTTCTATAGCATAATTGTACAAAAAATCAGCCAGGAATTCAAAAGTGATAGGAAATGGGATCACCAGCAAGCAAGCAAACTTGCTGTCTCAGTGTGTACATGTATGTACAGATACACATATGTGTATATATAGTATATACATACATGTGAATATATACATACACATATATACACATATACATGTGTATGTATACACACATGTGTATATATATATATACATACATGTGTATATATATGTGTGTATGTGTATTTCTGTTTTCTTTCTTGTATTTCCAGGAGGAACAGAAGATGAAACTAAAGTTAAAGTAGAACGTGAATTTGATTATGACATCTAATCTGGAGGGTTTTGTCTGGAAAATTCACCTCAGAAGTAACACATATTCAGTTCAGCTAACTAGAAGTTGAAATGAAATGGTGAGTTTAATTTGGTTTGTGAAAAGCTCCACAAATAATCAAATGCATTAGCTTAAAAAAAATTCCCACCATTCATTTGGTTTTGTACAAACTACTCAAAACATCCTGCACTTGTACAAATTAATGCATAGAGAACATGTGGACAATTAAATAACAAACAGTGAATGCACAGTCAATTAATATTTATAGTAAATAAAAGTTCAGCTTTTATTATTCTTGTTTGTTATTCTTGGTCTAGGCTATACTTCTTCCAGGACAGAAATCCCTCTGGGTCTCAGCAGTGAGCTCATGGTAGAAATTTTCTGTCTACATGATATTCATATTTTTCTTCACCTCCACCTGCTGGCTTCCCTGGCTTCCTTCTAGTCTCAGCTCACACCTTATCTTCTTCAGAAGGCTTTTCCTGGTCTCTTCCACTGATAGTGCCTTCTCTCTGAGATTATTTTCCATTCACACTGTATTTATCATTTATGTACAATTTTGTGCCTATTGTTTCCTCCATTAAAAGGTTAGCTTCTTGAAGGAAGGGACCTTTATCTTTGCCCACCCTCCTTCCCTCCCTCCCTCCCTCCCTTCCTTCCTCCCACTTCTTGAGTTCAAATCTGACACCTGATAACTGTGTGACCACAGCTAAGTCACTTAACTCTGTCTCAGTTTCCTCATCCATAAAGTGAACTAGAAAAGAACATGGCAAACCAGTCGTGCATCTTTGCCAAGAAAATCACAAATAGGGTCACAAAGAGTCAGAAATGATTGAAAAACAACTGACAACAACAATAATAAATGCTTGCTAATTGACTAATTAATGGTAACACAATGGGAAGAATCCCTTTGGCCCCATTCCATGCTTAAAAATTATATATTTAAAGCAATCCCATCAAAACATTCATTACAAGAGATGCTGGGAGATGATTCACTTAACTAACAATATTTTTTGTTGCTAAAAGCTAACCAATAGTATTACATTTAGTTATTTATCTATATGACATTAACTAATGAATATTTTATTTCCACACAATAAACATTTCTTAACTTAATATAGTGTCTACACTTAGGTAGCTACAAAGCTTCAATAAAACATGTTCTCTTCCCTTGAAGAGATTATAATATAGCAGTGGGATTATAGATTTATGGACAATCAGAACAATGTGTAAGAGATATAAAACAAAGTACTAAGTGAGCCCGGAGGGCAAGACTCCAGAAAGTAAGCTCACCTTTTCGTGAGCCAGGATTCTAAATTACAACCCCATCAGTCTCTCATGTGGGCTACTGTACTTACCTACTAATTAGTTGGTTCTCTCCAAGCTATTCTTTAAATACTTATCAAGATGATTTTCTAAGGCAGAGATCTGACCATATCCCTTTCTTACTAAAAAACCTTCAGGGCTCCCTACTACCTCTATGATAAATTACAAGCTCCTTAACCAAGCATCTAAGGTCCTCTCAATGTTTCCAACCTACCTTCCCAGATTTTCTGCAAATTACTTCCTTTCATGCCACTGGATTTTTTGATGACACCATCTTTTAGCCTAGCGCCTGGCCCAGGGTAGGTGTTGAATAAATGCTTTTTGACTTAACTCACTCTCTAAACTCAACAAGCCTTCTGCCTCCCATGCATTTGCACATGGTACCTCCCTATCTGCAATTAACTTGGAAAGAACCAACTAATTAGGAAGTAATTACAATGCCAGTAATTGCTCCTCATCTCTATTTTGTGGAATTCTTATTCTTCTTCAAGGTTCTGCTGAGATGCCACCTCTATGGCCTTCCCTGAACCACATAGGTGAAATATACTCTTTGCTTCCTTAATGTTCTAGAGAGCATCACCTCCCCCTCATTGGTCATTATCCTTATATGTTACTTGTCTCTATACATTATGTCTCTTTCCCTACCTGAGAGAATGTAAACTCCCTGAAGGCAGAAATTGTGCCATTTTTATAATTAAGATCACTTATGTCTTATATTACAGTGCATTTCATTAAGGAGGGACTTAATAAGTATGTACTGAATTGACAGGGCTGTGTTCAGTTAATCAGTGGCAATATGGTTACTATGAGGGTGGTGGGCAGCAATCATATAGCTATTTACAGTTTCTTCCCTCATCACTGTCTTATGTCACATCTCCAGACAGAGTCACTTTAACATCGAGGACTAGATCTTAGTACTGAGAAAACACTTGGAGTTTAGTCTATTAATAACAACATTGTTCATGAGGAGGAAAACCTGGGGAAAGAGAAGCATACCACAAAATAAGTACAGAAAAAAACAAGTTAGCTTTATAGATGCCCCTCCCCCCCCAAAAATGGTGGCACAGTAGATAGACTGTTGTTCCTAGAGTCAGGAAACCCTGGCTTCAAATCTAGTCTCAGACTCTTATTAGCTGTGTGACCCTGGGCAATTCACTTTCCCTTTGCCTCAGTTTCCTCAACTGTAATGCAGAATAATAAGTGTACCTACCTCCCAGGGTTGGTGTAAGGACAAAATGAGATAATATTTGTAAAGTGATTAGCACAGTGCCTGATATATAGTAGTGAGATAATTATTACTGAAAGTAATCAGAGGCCATCCAAGTTCAGAAGTTCACAATGAAACCAATTCTTCCTTGGTTAATGATGAATGCTTGTAACAATTCCATGTTCCTAATTTTAAGAAGATGATGAAGTCATTCATTTATGGACATACAGGGACTTTTTCTGACTTGCTACTAGTAAATGTTATGAATAAGTCAGTATAAACAAAGAGCCCTAATTTCATTGAATTTTTATCCACTTTATTTTGCTAGTCACTAATGTTTATAAAGCATGATTTTAATGAATTATGTTCCCTAATTCCCTCAACTCATTTCAGATTGATAATGTATCTGGACATTGACTAGTGTCCCATCAACTAATTTAACTTCTTTTTAGCTAGATGATGTTTAAGTATAGGATTTAAATCAAATCTTTTTCTTCCCTGGGCCAGGCATGTGTTCTTCTCAAAAAATCTTGAAATGCTAAGATCCACCATTGATTAATCATCTTCCTTTACCTGTTCTTCTCTGAAATGTCTATTATATTCACCCCTTGGTGCACTGGTACCTCCTTATTTTAAGCTCACATCACCTCATGCTGGACTACTCCAGAACCCTCTTGGCTGGCTTGCTTAATCCTATTCTCTCCCCTGACCAATATGATCTTGAAACTGCTCTCAGACTGACCATCCTTAAGCCATGATTTTAACATGTTATCCATCTGCTTGGAAAATCTATAATGTCACCTTAACACGTACTGCATCACTTCTCTGCCTGATTTTCCTAGGCTGGCCTGGCCCTACTTACCTAACATTATTCCACACTACTCATTGCCTAACAGGAAACCTCTGTTAAGATCAGAACAAGCTATTTATTACCTGTCTCCTTAAGACAGACTAATTATCACCTTTATACTTTTACTCAGATTGTTCCTTCCCTCATTTCCATTACCCACTCTACCTGTCTAAATCCTGGTATGCATCCTTTTAGTCCCATCTCAAATACTGTATCACTTTCTCTCAGAATACTTTCCAGAATATTCTGGTCCACAGTAATTCTTATCTTCTCATAGTTTGTCATAAACAAAATGAATACCACACAATTTAGCACTTACTCATGAGGAGTCACACATTGGGTATTGTGTATTCACCTTGTCTCTCCAACTAAATGATAAAGTTTTGGGGCAGCTAGGTGGCACAGTGAATAGAGCACCTGCCCTGGAGTCAGGAGGACCTGAGTTCAAATCTGGCTTCAGACACTTAACACAAAAAACTAGCCCTTCAAAAAGCAAAAATAAAATAAATGATAAAGTTTTGAGAGCAGGAGCCATTCTATACCTTATGCTCTGTTGTGTCATACCCATCGTGGCCATCTCAATCATCCTAAATCTATATCTTGCCACTGGACCCAGATGGTTCCAGAGAAAGTGATGCTGGTGACTTTGAACAGCCTTCCCCCTCTCTTAAATCTAATTCACTTTTAAGTCAGGGCATTATCTTCCTGATGTTATGGTCCTCTTCAAGAACAAATAACAACCACCTGTCACACCCATAGCCTTTCCCACAAGGCTGAGCCTCCAGGAGGTAGTCAATAAAGACTTATTAATTTAGTCTGATTGAATAATACCTGGATTATTTCTTCTTCTGCCTAAACTTTGTAAATATCAAAAACCAGGAGGTTCTCAATCCTTGAGCATCTTCCTGTGTGTAAAGGAGATTAGTGAAGATTAACTTGATGAAATAACAATTCATATTTATAGAGTATCAGTCATCCCAACATATCAATGTTCCAGGTTACATAGCTAGTAAGTATTTGAATGAAAGAGCCAATCCTGGTCTTCTGACTCCTGGAGCATTTTATGGAAAATGGCAGATTTAACTTCTCTCAGAGATCTTGATCAGTTTTCATTGAGATTCATGCTCTGCATGCCCTAAAACTGACGAAGCAAAGTCAGAGTTATTATTCCCTTAATCTTCTGGCAAACTTCTGGGAAAATTTATGCTTGCTTCACAATATCTTCATGGTAAAAGCAATCAAAATTCAATTCACTGGCATGACTTCATAAAACTCATACTCATGCCTAAATATGTAAAAGAATAGAGATCCTAGGGGCAGAGACAAGACAGCAGAGTAGAGAAAACACTCAACTGAGCCTTCTCCACATTTGTCTCCAAACAATGTAAAAATAACCCCTCGAATGGAATTTGGAGTGGCAGAGCCAATAAAAGGTCAGAGGGAGACATTCTTCCAGCCTAACACAATTTAGCATGCCAGAAAGAGACATTTGTAATACAAGAAAACAGAGCCTACATGGATGAAATGCCAATGGTGGGACTAGGTGATGGTGACAGAAGCCGCAGCAGGTTTGGGAGCTCCTAAATCAGAAACAGTAAAGGGACCTGGCAACTGATCAAAAAGGAACAGGCAGGGAGGAACACTTTCAGTCTAGAGAGAATAGAAACCCTGAGGAACTGATGTTTGGAAACTACATTGTCTATACCTATTTCTGGATCATAGTTCTGGGGCAGGGAGGAACATTTTTAGTGTAGAGGGAGTGGAAGCCCTGAGGGGCAGTATTACTTCCAGTCCCAAAGGGGCAGCCACCCTGAAGAACAGTATCTATTGAAATCTGAAAGGGGCTTTTCCTAGGAAAGGACCAGAATGCAGATCAAGAGATCAGTGGCTACACCTTGCCCCATATCACACCACCTTGGAAACACCTAAAGCTTCCAAACCCCCAGAACAAACTCTGAAAACAGCAGTGTAAAAAAGGCTGAAGCTTGAGACAGTACCTCCACTACATCCCATGCCAGGAACAGAGTCCAACATTAACATCAAATTCCAAATCAAGAAATAGGGTGGAAAAAAATTAACAAATAGCAAAAAAAAAAATAGAACTTTACCATAAAATGTTACTATGGTGGCAGGGAAGATCAAGACACAAACTCGGAAGAAGATAATGAAGCCAAAATCACTGCAAAGCAAAGCCTTAAAAAAATGCAAACCAGACACCAGCCCAACAAGAATTCCTAGAAGAGTTTAAAAAATTATTTTCAAAGTAAAATAAGAATGGTAGAAAAAAACTTAGGCAAAGAATTGAGTGAAAAGGAAGAAAATTATCAAAAGATAATTACCAGCTTGGCAAAAGAGGTAAAAAAAAAAAACATTGAATAAAAATTACCTTGAAAAACAGAATTGGTCAAATAGAAAAAGAGGAACAAAACTTCACTGATGAAAAAAACCTCCTTAAGAAATAGATTTAGCCAAATAGAAAAAGAAACTTTAAAGCTCATGGAAGAAAATAATTTTTTAAGAAATTATAATTGGTTAACTGAACACTAATGACTCCATGAGACATCAAGAAACAACAAAACAGAATCAAAAGAATGAAAAAATAGAAGAAAATGTGAAATATCTCATAGGAAAAACAACTGAAGTGGAACTGGAGCTGAACAACTGAATAAATTGAGGAAAGATAATTAAAGAATTATTGGATTACCTGAAAACAATGATCAAAGAAAAAACCTAGACATCATATTTCAAGAAATAATCAAGGAAAACTACCCAGATATCTTAGAACTGATGTATAAAACAAAAATTGAAAGAATCCATCAATCACCACTGGAAAGGGATCACAAAATGAAAACTCTCAGGAATATTAAAGTCAAATTCCAAAGCTCCCAGGTCAAACAGAAAGTACTTCAAGCATCCAGAACAAGCCACAGACATGATCACATAATATTTAACAGCTACCTTATTAAAGTAGCAGAGGGCTTGGAATATGACATCCAAAAGACAAAAGAGCTAGAATTACAAACAAGAATAACCTACCCAGCAAAACTAAATATATTTTTAAGGGACAAAAGGACATTTAATAAGACATAGGTCTTTCAAGGATTCCTCATGAAAGTACCAGAGCTGAATAGAAAATCTGACTTTCAAATACAAGACTCAAGAGAAGCATAAAAAGGTAAACATGGAAAAGAAATCATAAAAGACTTAATGAGGTTAACCTGCTTACCTCTATATATGGGAAGATTATACATATATCTTTTAAGAACTTTATCATTGTTAGGATAGTTAGCAGGATTTTACATAGAAAGAATGTAGGAGTGATTCAATTATGTTGGGGTTATGTGGAAAAAATGGATAGGCAAGAAAGATGGATCCACTAGGAGAAGAGATAAAGTTGGGAAAATTAACTCATATATGAGAGGTACACAAAGAAGAAATTTTTTTTTTTGCTTTTTGGAGGGCAATTGGGGTTAAGTAACTTGCCCAAGGTCACACGGCTAGGTTTTTGTGTGTGCGTTAAGTGTCTGAGGCCGGATCTGAACTCAGGTCCTTCTGACTCCAGGGCCGATGCTCTACTCACTGCAACACCTAGCCGCCCCAAAGAAGAAATTTTTGAGTGGAGGGGAAAATGAGGGAAGAGGTAATACTTGAAACTTACATCTAAATTGATTCAAGGAGGGAAAATACATAATAGATTCTTAGTTGGTAATAGAAATCTATCTTACCCAACAGAGAAATAGAAGGGGAAGATGAAAAAAAAAATGGGGGAGTGATGATAAAAACAAGGACAGATAAAATAAGTTGGTTGTCAGAAACAAAACAGATTTGAGACAGAGACAGAGACAGAGAGACACAGAGACACACAGAGAGAGAAACAGAAGAAAATATGTGAATGAGATGAACTTACCCATAAAGTGGAAGCATATAGCAGAATAGATTAGAAACCAAACTATATGCTGTTTACAAGAACACACCTGAAACGGACAGACCAACACACACTTAAAATAAGGGGCTAGGGTATAATCCATTGTGCCTCAGCTGAAGTAAAAAAGACATAAGTAGAAATCATGATCTCAGACAAAGCAAAAGCAAAATAGACCTAATTAAAAGAGATGAGTAGGGAAACTACAGATTGCTAAAAAGAACCATAGACAATGAAGTAATACCAATGCTAAACATATATGTACCAAATGACATAGCATCCAAATTCTTAAAGAAAAAGTTAAATGAATTAGAGGAAGAAATAGATAGTAAAACTACACTAGTAAGAGACCTCAACTTCCCCTATCAGAGCTAGATAAATTTAACCATAAAATAAATAAGAAAGAAGTTGAGGTGAATAGAATCTTAGAAAAGTTAGATGATGATAGACCTCTGGAGAAAACTGAATGGGAATAGAAAGGATTATACCTTTTTCTCAACTGTACATGATACCTTGTCAAAAATTAATCATGTATTATGACATAAAAACATCACAACCAAATGCAGAAAAGCAGAAATATTAAATGCATCCTTTTATATCATAATGAAATAAAATTACATTTAATAAAGAACTGTGGAAATATAGATAAAAAGTTAAGTCAAAATGAAATAATCTAATCTTAAAAGAATGAGTGGGTCAAAGAACAAATCATAGAAATTAACAATAATTTCATTAAACAGAATTCCAAAACTTGTGGGATGCAGTCATAACAGCATTTAGGGGAAATTTTATATTTCTAAACATGTATATCAACAAAAGAGAGAAAGAACAGATCAATGAATTGGGCATGCAACTAAAACAAAACTAGAAAATCTTCAAACACAAAAATGGAAATCCTAAAAATCAAAGGAGAAATTAATAAAACCAAAAGTAAAAAAAAAAACTAATTGAACTAACAAATAAAACTAGCAATTTGTTTTATAAAAAACAATAAAATAGAAAAATCATTGATTAAATTGATTTTTAAAAAGAAATAAAGAAGAAAACCAAATTACTAGTATTAAAAATGAAAAGGGTTGAATGTACCACCAATGAAGATGAAATTAAAGGAATTATTAAGAGTTATTTTGTCTGATTATATGACAGTAAAACTGACAATCTCAGTGAGATAGATGAATATAATGTAAAATATAAATTCTCAGATTAACAGAAGAGGAAATAGAATACTTAGATAACTTTATCTTAGAAAGAGAAATTGAATAAGCCATTAATGAACTCCCTAAGAAAAAATCCCCAGGACAAGATGAATTTACAAATGAATTCTACTGAACATGTAAATAATGACTAATCCTAATACTATATAAACTGTTTGAAAAAATATAGGTTAAAAAGGAGTCCTGCAAAATTCCTTTTATGACACAAATATGGTTTTGACACCTAAAACAAGGGGAGCAAAAATAGAGAAAGAAAACTACAGGCTAATTTCCTTAATGAATATTGATGCAAACATTTTAAATAAAATATTGCCAAGGAGATTACAATAATTTATCACAAACATTACATACTATAACCAGGTAGGATTTATATCAGGAATGCAAAGCTGGTTTAATATTAGAAGAACTATCAGCATAATTGACCATATCCATAACAAAAACAACAAAAGTAATATGATTTTATCAATCAGTTGCACACCCACATCCATGCAAATTTGACGAACTACAACACTCAGTCCTATTAAAAACACTAGAAAGCACAGGAATAAATGGAAACTTTCTAAAAATGATGAGTAGTATCTATCTAAAACCAAAAGCAAACATTATCTGTAATGGGCATAAACTTGAAACCTTAGCAATAACATCAGGAATTGAGCAAGGATGTTCATTTTCATGACTATTATTCAATATTGTACTAGAAGTAATAGCTATAGCAACAAGACAAAAAAAAAAAGAAATTGAAGGAATAAAAATAGGCAATAAGGAAACAAAACTATCTCTCTGTGCATCATAAGATGATGTGCTTGGGCAATCCCAGAGAATCAATTAAAAAACTAGCAGAAACAATCAACAACTGTAATTGGAACAAGGTTATAGGATATAAAATAATCCCACATAATCATCAGCATTTCTATATACTACCAACAAAACCCAGTAGCAGGAGTCAGAAAGAAAAATTTCATTTAAGTAACAACAGACAATATAAAATATTTGGGAATCTACCTGCCAAGAAAGGGGACACTATGAACCCAGTTACAAAACACTTCACACAAATAAAATCAGATTGAAACAACTGAAGAAATATTAATTGTTCATGGGTAGACCAAACCAATAAAATAAAAATGACAATTCTACCTGTTAATTTATTTATTTCAGTGTCATAACAATCAAACTACCAAAATTATATTATAGAGCTAGAAAAAAGAGAAACAAAATTCATCTGGAAGAATAAAAAAGTCAAGAATATCAAGGGAATCATAAAAAATGAAACAAAGCAGTATTGCAATTCCAGATTTCATATTATATTACAAAGCAGCAATCATTACAATCTAGTACTCATTAAGAAATAGAGTGGTGGGTCAGAGGAATAGATGAAATTCACAATACACATTAGTAAGCAACCATAGTAATCTATTGTTTGATAAACCTCCAAATCCAAGCTTTGGGGATGACAACTCAAAATCTGACAAAAATTTCTGGGAAAACTGGAAAGCAGTTTGCCAGAAACTAGGCATAGACCAACATCTCACAGCATATACCAAGAAACAGTCAAAATGGATAAATGATTTAGACATAAATGGTGATACAATAAGTAAATTATGGGAATGTTGAAAAATATACCTGTCAGATCAATAGATAAAAGAAGAATTTACAACTAAACAAGAGATAAAGAGCACAACTGAATACAAAATAGATAATTCTGATTACATGAAATTAAAAAAAAAACTTTTGCACAAATAAAACTAATGCCAAAATTAGAAGGAAAATAGAAAACGGGGAAAATTTACAGCAAGTTTCTCTGATAAAGACCTCATTTCTCAAATATACATATATATATGGAACAGAGCCAAATTTGTTAAAAAAAAAGTCATTCTCCAATTGATAAATGGTCAAAAGGATACACACAGACAATTTTCAGAAGAAGAAATCAAAGTTATCAATAGTCAGATAAAAAAATTGGTCTAAGTAACTAGAGAAATGCAAATCAAAACAATTCTGACATATCACCTCACATCTATCAGACTAGCTAACATGACAAAAGGAAAATGACAAATATTGGAGGGGATGTGGAAGAATTGAGGCAATGATGACCTATTGGTGAAGTTGTTAAGTGGTCCAACCTTTCTAGTGAACAATTTAGGAACTATACCCAATGGACTATATAAAACTCTACATACCCTTTGAGCCAGTAATACCACTTCTAGGTCTGTATCCCAAAGAAATCAAAGAAAAGGTTAAAGCATCTATTTGTTTAAAAATATTTATAGCAGTTCTTTTTGTAGTCACAAAGAATTGGAAATTGAAAGGATGCTCATTAATCAGGGAATGGCTGAACAAATTATAGGATATGATTGGAATGGAATACTATTGTGCTATAAGAAATGACAAGCAGGATGGCTTCAGAAAAAAAAAACAAACTAGGAAAACTTATATGAACTGATATGAAGTGAATGAGCAGAACCAGGAGAACATTGTGCACAGTAACAGCAATCTTGTAAGGATAATCAACTGTGGAAGACTAAACTACTCTAATTAAAATAATGATCCAAAACAATTCCAAAGGACTTACAAAGAAAAAAGCCTTCTACATCCAGAAAGAAAACACATGAACTCTGACTGCAGATTGAAGAATATTTTTCTTTTTATTGATATATTTTGTTTGTACTTTCTTTTATAACATGGTTAATATGGAAATGTGTTTTGCATGACTTCACATGTATAATTGATACCAAATTGTTGGCCTTCTAAAGGAGTGCAGAAGAGAGGGAGGAGGGAGAGAATTTGAAACTCACAATTTTTAAAGAAATGATTGTTAATTTTTTTTACATATAGTTGGGAAATATTTAATGAAATAGGTAAAAATAATTTTTGAGAAAAGGAATAGATACCCTATATTACTGTCCTTATACTGATAGGTAATGGTGCAGTCAAAGGTCACGGCTTCAGATCTACTGTCACTCATTTTGTGACCTTGGGCAAGTGCCTTAACCAACTGGGCCAGTTTCTTCATCTGCAAAATGAGGGGATTAGATGAGATAATCTCTGAGATCCCTTCCACCTTAGATCTGTGATTCTAACCTCAGGCAATTCTCTAGGGCATTAAGCAGCATCTCTTGACATATTGATAGAAAGGTCCAAATATTCTTTTTTTTTTGCTTTTTTTTTTTTGGAGGGCAATTGGGGTTAAATAACTTGCCCAAGGTCACACGGCTAGGTTTTTTTGTTTTGTGTGTGCGTTAAGTGTCTGAGGTCGGATCCAAACTCAGGTCCTTCTGACTCCAGGGCCGACACTCTACTTACTGTGCCACCTAGCCACCCCAGGTCCAAAGATTCTAATATTATAATAGTGACCAAAAAAAAAAAAAAGGAACTCATCTGAAATTTTAAATTGCACACACAAATACCCACAGATAAAAAATGTAGACATTATTTAGCCATATGTATGTACATATACGCATAGATATACATATACTTGTGTGTGTCGATATAGATACAAATGCAGATATGGCTTCAGAAGACATGGGTTAATGAAAAGCGAGTAAATATAATGCCATATTTGGTGGGTCCTGCCAGTAGCTGTGTCTGCCTACTGTACCTGAGTTCCTTCGGTTTAGCAGCATTGGGAGCAGATGTCCCATGCATTCTGCCTCTTGCTCAGCTGTGGCAGAGAATCATCTCTCATTGTCTTTCCCAGACATGCACCAAGGTCACATGTGTAGGTTAGAAATATTCCACTGAACTGAATGAAATGAGGCCTATATTTTGACATCAAATATTTGGGCCTTACAGGAAGGAGGAAGAGATTGAATAAAAGTGGCAATATTTTGAAAGATTTCACTCTGACAATTTGCTTAATTATGATTTTGAGTCTGGCACAGTTAAAGTCGTCAGAAATGCAACCAAGGGAAAGAATCCACAGGGCTCAAGAAGAATAAGAACTGCTGTGCCTTTTCCCTTCCTAGGTAAGGCCTGGCCAAACTTGAATTCACTAATATGCATTTCAGGTAAAAGTGACTTAGCAAAGCACAAAGAAATAGAAACATGAGCGTGCACACACGAACAGCAGCGTGCACACACGAACAGCAGCAATTCTAGTCAACACCACATGTACCACCCACAAGCATTTGCCAGCATTTCAAATACCCTTCTACTCCCTGAGCGGTAATGAATTCCCTGTAAAGCCCATGAGTCAGATGCCAACTATGCAACATTTCCGGTGCTTGACCTGTGGCTGACTGCTTTGCTTATCTACATGGACAGCCAGCATTTTGTAGGAACTGTGACTCAATACAAAGCACAGGATGTGGGCACCCAAACTAAAAACAACACAAAAAACAGAGGAGCTTTGTGCTTTGCTTCTGCAATGGGACCCCCACGTAACTTCCAAATTATATTAATCAAAATAAAGCGACTGTTCTGTTCCTTCCAATGGGTCACTATAATCTATCTAGATGGAAAATTAAGTACATTCTTTTACACATAGTGGTTTCGATTTGATGTATGGGAAAGGAAGGGCAGTCAGGTGGTGTAGTAGACAGAGAACCAGGCCTGGAGTCAGGAAGACTTATCTTCCTGAGTTCAAATCTGACCTCAGATAGGTAATAGCTGTGTGACCCTGGGCAAGTCATTTAACTTTGTTTGCCTCAGTTTCCTCATTTGTAAAATAAGCAGGAGAAGGAAATTGCAAAATACTTCAGTATCTTTGCCAAGAAAACCCAAATAAGGTCACAGAGAGTTAAACATGACTGAAAAAGGACTGAACAACAAAAATGTGAAAGGAGCAAATGTATCATTTTGGTGGATATGCATCAGTTCATCAGGCCCACCATTCCCAGGGTACTTAGTATTCTTCTAAAGGCCAAAAGAATAAATAATCTTCTAAAGAAGGCACATAGCACAAAGGAAAGAACATCAGATTTAGAGTCAGAAGACTTTGGTTCAAATCATGACTCTGCCGCTTACTAACTTGAATTTCTATGACCTTAGGGAAGTCACAACTCCTCCAAACCTCAATTTCCTCACCTGTAAAGTAAGGAAGTTGTACGAGGTGGGCTTGAATGTCCATTCCAATTATAAATCTATGTTCCTAGGATATAAAATTTTCTCTGGGCTTCCATTGCTTCCTCTGTAAACTGAAGAACATAGACATTTAAGGTCCAGTTCAGCTCAAAAATCTAAGATACTTTAATTTTTTTTTCATCAGTAAAAGTGAGGTCACTACCCAGGCCACTAACACATATTGAAATGCCTGAAAGTTGCACAAAGTAAATAAAAAGCATCCATTAGTCTAGTGGCAGACTTAATAAAAAGAGAGTCAAGCCCAAGGAGAAATTTTGTCATAGCATTCGTGATTATTAAACATGGAATGCTCACAGGGAGGGACAGAATAAGTATTTATTAAGCTGGACTCTGTACTAAGTGCTTTACAAATTCTATCTCATTTGATTACAGTTTGTTGGAAATAAAGGTGGTTGTTGTTGTTTGTCTTTCATTCTCGAAGAGGACCATGACATCAGGAAGAAAATGTCATGACTTGCAATTGAATTGGATTTAAGTGAGGCAGGGCTGTGCAAAGTCACCAGCCTCACTCTCCTCCAGAGTGGTCTGGGTCCATAGAGATCAGGACCACTGGAGATGGCCCCCGGGAATAACGGACACAGTTTGAATCTGTATAATTGACACGATAAGGCTTTAAGTGAACACCATTTGGCCATTAGAAAACGTAAAGAGAGGATGCAGGTATCCCAGTCACTGGCCAGTGCTGGCGGACAACTCATAACCTACCTCCCATTTCAGTGAATTTTAAACTGCTTCATTAAGGAGAGGCCAGGCACTTACCCCATTTCATGGTTGTGAAACGTGGTTGTCTTATTTTGGAAAATGCATCTCTTCTGTTGCACTTTGGTCCCTAATTGGAACGACAGATGAGAAGCCTAAATGGCAGAGGGAAAAATGAGAAAAAAGAAGCTTTACAACACAGCACAATCAAGGGGAAACTATGAGCCAAAAGGAATAAACACAGCTCTTAAGGCTAACACGACCATATTTTGTTGCCGAGTCTTTGCAAAGAACACATGCCATGAACATCCCTAAAACTGTTGGGAAATCTTCCTCTTGGCACCATCCTGGATGCCCATCTGCTCCTGCACACCACAGTGCCTGTGAAAACGAAGGTCTAACGATGAGCATTTGGTAGATCCAGAGCCTCTCCAGCGACGACTTAACGTTTGTCCCATCTTTTCCAAGCTGAAAGATTTTCTGAACTGCAATGGACACTAATGTAGGTCCTGGGAAGGGCTGTCTGATCACTGTCTGATTAATGGAGGGGGTGACTGTTGACCTGAGGAAAGACTCCTAGCTCTAGAAATTACCTGGAACATTATTCTGGGCACAGGATTCCCCTCTCCCCCACCACCATTCAAACCACACAGGAAAAAGATTTTTCTTTAAGAAACAAACAAACAAAAAAAACTCTGAAAAAAAGCATGGAATTCAATCAATCAATAAGCAATTATAAAGTGCTTATTTGTTCCAGACACTTAAGAGGCAAAGAAAGAAATGAAACAGTTCCTGCCCTCAAGGAGCTTAGGTTGTCCCAGGGAAGACATGTACATATATAAATATGTACAAAATATTTACAAAGTAAAGACAAAGTAATTTTGTAAAGATATTTTAGGGGAATTGGGAAAGGCTATAAGTAGGACATGGCAATCGAGTGGAAATTTGAAGCAAAGGGATTCTAAAAAATGGAGGCAATGAAGGAGTATGGTTCAGGCATGGGGTAAGGGGATGGAAATATCCTAGGTGTGAGGAACCTGAAGCTTTGAAGCCACATGTGGCCCTCTAGGCCCTCAAGTGAAGCCCTTTGACTGAATCCAAACTTCACAGAACAAACCCCCTTAATAAAAGGATTTGTTCTGTAAAACTTGGACTCAGTCAAAAGGCCTCACCCAAGGACCTAGAAGGCCACATGTAGCCTCAAGGCTGCAGGTTCCCCACCCTTGGGTAGCCTCTGCAAAGACACAAAGGTGGGAGGTAAAATAATCTGTGTCAGAAGCAGCAAAAGGCCAGACTTTTTGGACCATAGAGTTTTTGAAATCAACAAGCATTTATTATTAAATACTATTATTAAACACCTACTAAATTCCAGGTAGTGTGCTAAGAAATGAGAAAACAAAGGTAAAAAAACCCACTCCTTGTTCTCAAGGATCTCATAGTCTAATGACAGCAACAGATGATAGACAGACAGACAGATAGGTAGGTAGATAGATAGATAGATAGATAGATAGATAGATAGATAGATAGATATGTATATTTTATAGAGAGAGAGGTGGGGGAGTACAGCGGAGATAATCAATGGAGGGATGACACCAGCAGTAAGGGGAATCCCAAGATTTCTTGTAGTAGTTGGGATTTTGGCTGGGACTTGAGGGAAGCCATAGAAACCAGGAGGCAAAGATGAGGAGGGAGAGGCATGGAGGCCAGTCAGTGAAAGTGCTTGGACGCTGGAGACGGAGTGCATGAGCAAGGAACAGCAAGGAGGTCAGTGTCAATGGATCATAGAGTATGTGAAGACAAGTAAAGTATAAGAAGAAAGGTAAGAAGGGGGCAGATCGGGAAGGGCTTTAAAAACCAAATGGAAGGGGCAGCTAGGTGGCAGAGTGAATAGAGCACAGGCCCTGGAGTCAGGAGGACCTAAAGTTCAAATCTGGCCTCAGACACTTAACACATACACACACACACACACACACACACACACACACACACACACACACACACACACAAAAAAAAACTAGCCATGTGACCTTGGGCAATTCACTTAACCCCAATTGCCCTGCCTTTCCCCTCCAAAAAGCGGAAAAAAGAAAAAAGAAAGGAAAAAAACCAAATGGAAGATTTGATATTTGATCCTGGAGGTGATAGGAAGGTGCTGGCATTCTTTGAGGGGTAAGTGGGGGGAGGTGACATAGTCAAACCTGTGTTTTAGGAAGATCACTTTGACAAATAAATGGAAGATGGACTAGACTGGGGAAAGACTTGACTCAGGAAGATCCATCAGCAGGCTATTGCAGTAATCCAGATGTGAGGTGATGAGGGCCTGCATTGGAGTGGTGACAGTGTCAGAGGAGAGAAGAGAGGCACATACAAGAATTCAGGACTCAGCAAGAGACTGGAGGTGTGTAGTGAGAGATAGCGAGGATTTGAGAATGACGCTGAGATTTCAAGCCTGGGTTTCTGAGATGATGGGTACACCATGGACAATAGTAGAGACATTAGGAAGGTAGCAGTGGATGGGGCCTAGGGGAGTGGGGAGAAGAAAGATCATGGGTTCATTTTTGGTCTTGTCGAGTTTAAGATGTTTAGGAAAAATCTAGTCCCATGTATCTAAAAGGCAATTGGAGATGATCAAAGATTAAGAGAGAAGGTGGGGGTAGACATATTGGAGATGACTGGAGAATCATCAACATAGAGATAATTGTATCCATGGGAGATGAGGAGATCACCAAGTAAAACAACATAGAGGGAGAAGAAAAGAGGGCCCAGGACAGTGATGGCGGGGAGGAATATAAAATCAGCCCGGAAAGGTTGGTTGGAGTCAGGTTGTAAAGGGCTTTAATTTATTGAGCTAGGGACTGATGTGGTTAAACCTATGCTTTAATTATAGCACTTTGGCAGCTGCAGAGAAGATATGTTGGAAAGAGAAGAGATTTAAGGCAGAAAAACAATTTGGAGGCAATTGGAGCAGTTCAGAGAAGAGGTGATAAGGTCTGAACAATGCCCCACCACTTTCACAATAAAAAAAAATTCTTCCTAATGCCTATATTAAATTAGTGAACAATTTCATTTGTGAATTAAACTGAAATTCAACACATTTTGCCCAATATTGGTGATTGTGAATAAACTTCTTTTTTTAAAAAAAATATTTATTTACTTTTAGTTTACAACATTCAGTTCCACAATCCCTTGAGTTCCAAATTTTCTCCCCCTCCCCCTCCTCTCCCTTTACTCCCTCCCCCCCCATGGACACATGCAATTTAGGCTCTACAGATACTTTCACATTAAATATTATTAAAGTTGTAAAGAAGAATTATAACCAATGGAGTAAGCAACAAGAAAGAAGGAAACAAAACAAAACACAAGGGAGAGAGCAAGTAGTTTGCTACAATCTACATTCAGACTCTGTAGTTCTTTCTCTGGATGTGGATAGCCGTTTCCATCATGAATCCCTTGGAGTTGTCTTATAACCTTGCATTGCTGAGAGGAGCCCAGTTTATCAAAGTTGGTCTCACAGATATGATGTGTCAGTAATTGTGTGAACAAACTTCTTGCAGTATTTTTTACTGCAGAGTTGACTTTGGTCATCTAGCAAAAATACCAATGAACAAACTTGCAAACAAGGTCCCTTTTGAATAATAGTAACTTTGAAAAAGATGGTAATTGTTTTCCTGAGGCCCCTAAAAATCTTAGAGGAGAAAAGCATGATAAGCAATGAATAAAAAGCAGAGTAATGCTTTTATTAAAGTGTTAGGGAAGTAAATCTTTTCCAGCCTCCTTGAGGATCCACTAAGCTTTCCCATCAATACAGTTGAGATAATTACTTTCCCCAATTTTTCAGAACCACCTAATTTATATTAATTTGGAAAAGAATAAAAGTCATTATTTTGAGCTATCTAGTTGGAAACACAACAATTACTGCTTCACTTTTCTAAAAGGCAATTTAAATATAAAACAATAATTACTCTAAAGCTATTGAGAAGTTTCAGGTCTGTAAATTGTGCAGAATGCTCCTTACTATTGTGAATTACAGAAAAAATAAGCAAATTGGTTGTGTTATATTTTTATTTATTATAAAGACTATGGGAAAGCAATTAAGTGAAGGGTGTTTCTGTATACAAATGATACCAGTAGGATTACATCCTTACAATACTGGGAACAGACTATAGATTTAGATCTGGAAGGAGCCCTTTAGTCCAAAGTCAACATTTTATCAAACCTGAAGTCCAGAGAAATTAAGCAATTGTCCAAAATCACACAGGTAGTAAATGTTTGACATGAGTCAAACCCAGGTCTTCTGCTGCCAGATGCACCAAGTCCTCTTGCTAACCTCCCCCACCATTGATCTCTACCATGAAATGGAATTTATTACTTCAAGACAGGATTTTCCACTATTTTTCATTTTCAAATGTTAACATGAATAAAAATAAAGGTATTTTGTTTTCCTTTGTCTTTAAATTAGAGATGTATTCTATTAATCTGAAGGGTAATGGTAAGAAAATATATATTTTTTAAATCCATACCTGTGATTTTATTGGTGCAGAAAATTTCAGGCAAAGAAACGCCTTCCACCAATGCACATTCTCTCAAAGAGTTGCCTGGGGCAATGAGATCCTAAGTGACTTGTCCAAACCCACACAGCCAGCATGTGTCAGAGGCAGGATATGAACCCAATTCTTACCTGCTCTTGGCTGACTCTATTCTTTGTATGATGCTATCTCTGAAAACAGGTTATAATGTATAATGAGTTATCTAATTGTTTTTATAATTATTTTTTCTGAACTTGTTGTTTAAGTCATTTTCAGACATGTTCGACTCTTTGTTTCCCTATTTAGGGTTTTCTTGGCAAAGATACTGGGGTGGTTTGCCATTTCCTTCTCTAGCTCATTTTATAGATGAGGAAACTGAAGCAAAGAGGGTCTCACAGATAGTAAGTGTCTGAGGCTGGATTTGAACTCATCTTCCTGACTCCAGACCCAGTGCTTTCTCCACTGTGCCACCTAGCTGCCCATTCGGAACTTAGTACATATCGAATAAAATGGGTATTTTATATTCATAGTAGAACAAAAAAATATTATTAATGATAATAATATTTATATAGTACTTAAAAGCTTGTAAAGCACTTTACAAATTCACCTTATTTCATCCTTACAACAATACTGGATAAACAAATCCACTTCACAAATGAGGAAACTGAAGTGCATTGTGCAGTTCACAGGGTCAAACAGCTTACATCTGAGGACAGGCTTGAACTTTAATCCTCTTGAATCCAGACCCATTATTCTATTTATTAGCCCACAAAATTGTCTTCCCAAGAAGCTGTAAATTTCTATTACTCAATTTACTTTTCTTTTAAAATATAAAATGAATTCTCATGTATCTATATACCCTGTTCGTGTTTGTGATTCTTTCTGGCCTTCCCTCTGTCATCTTTTGAACATTAAAAAAAAAGATATGCTAGCCACTGTTAAAAATTTAGGCAACCTCTCTTTATCTCAGAGGTAGAGCCAAGATAGTAGAGAAAAGGCAGGGACTCACCTGAAAGCTCCTCCAAATACCTTTAAATAAAACTTTAAAACAAATTCTAAAGCCACAGAACCCAGAAAAGGATGGAGTTAAACAATTTTCCAGTCCAAGACAACTTAAAAAGTCTGTAGGAAAGGTCTATTGCACCGCAGTGAGAGTAGAGCACCTCCAGCACAGACCAGGTCCCAGCAAACCAGGAGCAGGCCTTGAGGGCAACTGAGTCAGTGGTGGCAGTGGTGGTTTTTGGACCTCTTAGGCCATAGACAGTAAGAGAGTTAGACAACTTATTAAAAGGAGATTATAGGGGTCTTTTTGCTGGTACCAGAGTAGGACCCTGTTGCACCGCCCATACTTGGATCTGGGTCATAGTCCCGAGTTTCAGCCCCAGGATGAAGAGGAGCACTGACACAGCAGAGCTTATAGTTTCAGGGGAGCAAGGACTTTGGTCATAGTTCTGGGGTGGAATAGAGTGCTTGTAGTCACTCACAGACCAGTACAGCATACAGGACAGTGATAACCAGACCTCTCTCTAGATCATACCACCTTGGAAGCACTGAAAACTTACAGGTCCCCAGAATTACCTCTGAAAACAGCTGCACAAAAACCTGAAGCTTTGGACAGTGGCCCCTCCACTTGGAAAGCAGAGTCCCACCTTATCATAGAGTTAAAAATCAAGAAATAGGCTGCAAAATGAGCAAGCAGCAGAAAAAGATCCCGTCTAATAGAAAGTTACTATGGTGACAGGGAAGATCAAAACACAAACTCAGAATTCAACACAGTCAAAATTCCTGTATCCAAAGTCTCAAAGAAAAATATGAATTGACCCAAGGCCATGGAAAACCTCAAAAAGGGTTTTAAAAATCAAGTAAGAGGGGGCAGCTAGGTGGCATGGTCAATAGAGCAATGGCAGGGGAGTCAGGAGGACTTGAGTTCAAATCCGGCCTCGGACACTTAACACAAAAAAATTAGATGTATGACCCTGGGCAAGTCACTTAACCCCAATTGCTGTACCCTCCCCCCCTCCAAAAACAAAAATCAAGTAAGAGAGGTAGAGGGAAAATTGGGAAGAGAAATGAGAGGGATGCAAAAAAATTATGAAAAAAGAGGCAACTTTATTGCATACTACTTCACCTTACAAACCCTACACTGATAAACCTGAATTATTCACCACCCCCAGAGTACATTTTCCAACTTCCTGCACCACTGCATTTCTTCATATTTGTCACAGTCATGGAATACCCTCTTCATCTCTGCTTAATTCTGTCCTACCCATTCCTGCCATAATAGTTGAAATCTTGCCTCCTCCACAAAGACATGTCTGATCCCTCTGGCCACAAGGAATTCTTCCTTCACTGGATTTTGTAATACTTCACACTCCTCTGAAGTACTTATCAGTATATATAGAAATAAATAAATATTTCTATATATTCCTTATGTTCATTGTAAGGTCTGTGAAGACAAAAATTGTGTCATACTTATCCATGTTATTGTTCCCAGAAGCCAACGTATGACACAGAGGAGGTGATTCATAAATGTTTGTTTCACTGCTGTTGGTTAAAAAACATCACATTCTAGTCTCACCTCATATAAAAGAACCTACCTAACTCATGGATAGGATAATAATGGACTTAAACTATAAGAGTAATCCATTTTGCGTATGTAATTCCCTCCATTTCTGCTAGACTTTATAATAAGCACAAGATTTTCCAACGAGATCCATTGTACGCGTAGATCCTCAGCATTCCATGGGCCTCCCTATGTTTGCACAGCTCTTTCTGGTGTATAAAGCACCTTCCCAGGTGATCCCATTTGATCCTTATTTGGAGACAGGGAAAGGCAGGTAGTGGTCTCTTCATTTTACTGATGAGGAAACTCAGAAAAGTTACAGGACTTGTCCAAAGTCTCAGAGTTTTTAAGTCACAGGTCCATAACTCAAATGATCTAGCACCTAATGCTAGTGTTCGCTGTATGACACCATACTGTTTACATGCAGACACTGACAGATTTTTCCTTGGAACTTGATCTGCAGCAGCATAGGTCATTACCACCTTCTAGGACCTAGGAATAATCCAAGAGGTCTGTAGATAGAGGTCAGGGGATCCACAAATTTGGATAGGAAAAATTACATCTTTATTTTCATTAACTCCTGATTGGAATTTAACATTCTCTTTAATTATTTAAAAACATTATGCAGAGAAGGGGTGCATAGGCTTTACCAACTGCCACAGTGGTCCATGACACACAAAAAAGGCTAAGATCCCCTGCTATAGGCCCTCCATACCCCTCAAGAGTCCTCTCTCTTTCATCTATAAGCACAGATCAGGTCCCTTCCTCCTTACATTAGGCTTAATTCGACTCCTTCCCTCCCCAACTTCTATCCCAAGACACCTACATGCGATATTTTCTGGCATATTTTATATTACCTGAAGTCAGTTTGCCAATAAATATTTATTAATTGCCTACTCTGATCTAGGCAATGTGCTAAGGCTGAGGATACAAAGAAAGGTAAAAGATCCTCGCCTCAGGGAACTCACATTCTAAATTCCATAAAAGGAAGCTGAAAAGGGGGTTTGGAGGGTATCCAGCACAGAGGTATCGGGAAGTCTGGAGAAGCTCATCAGGTGAGAAGTGAAGAGATGGCCACTTAAATGGAGTATCTAAGAGACCTCTCCAATGTCCACCAATCAGAGGTGAAGGTGGCCCAGGGGCATGGAGGCACTGACATGTGAGTGTCAGGGTTGTGATCTTTACAGGATAATGAGATTCCAGTGAAGTCCAGAGGAGTGCATTAGGTAGTCTTAATGAAATTTGTGCCAGAGCCTCTCCCTGATATTCTGGAATAAGCACATCTCTATACATCCTTTGGCATGCTTACCTCTAGTAATGAGGTTTCTGACAAAGCATATGTATCATTGGAACATGTCCTCCTGATGATTAGGGTTGTAACTGAAAAATAGCCTGGTCCCGTTCCCCATGTGGTAGGTAGATAAGAGATGGATCAAAGTGTGTTTGTATTAATATTTTACAGTCTTTCTGTGCATCTACATATATTAGAGAGTATATTTTCCCCCACCTGTAAAAGTACAATTGATGTTTCTGTATATGGGGTGTTTAATTCAACAAATATTTATTAAGCACCTACTATACACATATATAACCTCCTATAGGCAGCATAGTGTAGTGGGTTATATTAGGAATCCTGGTTCTAGTCTCAATTTTACTACTAACTAGCTATATGACCTTGGGCAGGTCATTCCTCTCTGGCTCTCATTCTATTCATCTACAAAATGAAGGGATTGGGCAAGAGGGCCTCTACAATCTCTTTCTGCTCTAACACTCTTTCTGCTCTAAGACTGATGGGTCTGGGATGAAGAGGATTGCACACTGTTCTTATGTTTCTCAGATTCCTTTTGGCTGGGGGCAGGCAGACCTGCCTCTGTCTCTTGAGGAAGGCAGTGCCCTTGACAAAGAGCTTTTGTATTCCCATCCTTTGTCACACTCTGGTAGCCAGAATAGAGCTGCCAACCAATGGGTTGAACCACTGGACAGTAAGTAAGCACTACAGATGAAAAAGAGGAGGGCCTAGGTTTTTGGAATAAATAACAATGTGTGATTACTCTTCACTGTGAAAAAAGAAAAAAAATTAAATGGAAGAAAAGACATTTCCAAAACCTTTCCAGAAGGTATTGGATTCTTATGTGTGTGTGATTTTATACATATTAAAAGCATCTGGCAGGTCACTTGTAAGTAGATTTTAGCTCCAGATGTAGTACACGTGTAATTTAGAAAGATAATAGTTTCCACCTTTGTTTTTTCAATAGAGAAAAGATTGTAATGAACCATCCCTACTTCTGGGCAATCTACCCTCGCTAATGGCCAACTTCTGGTAGACTTGTCTAGAGCTTTAATGAATACATTGTACACTATCTTGCTTGCACACTTATCTTCTCACCATGGAAGAATCTCTGCCCCTGCAGCCCCATTTTCCCATTCATAAAGTCCTCTCAGAATCTTCATTTTGAGGAAGGGTTCAGTTCAGCCAGCCTTTGCTCTTCTCCTGACTGTTTCTGAATTTCTAGACTTCACTATGATTCCTCCCCTTCCATCTTATCCTGGAAGATCCCTTTGTCCCTTCCTCTCCCTTCTCCCATTTGCGAGTAGTGTCTGTGATTCTCTGGACTTCAGCACCTTTTCTTCCTCTTCCATTCTTTTCAGCTCCCTTTTATGGGCTGGCTTCCCCAGTAAACAGGTAATGTCTTTGAGGGCCATTATTGTATTTTAGCTTATATTTGTATTCATGGATCTCAACACAGTGCCCAGTACATAGTAAGTACTTAATAAGTACTTACTGAATTTACACTTTCTTGGGAAGTGTTGAGTGAAGGGTTCCTGACAACTTTGGCTTTTATAATGTAGGTGGATTGGAAGGAGAACAAAGTTTTGCAAAGCATCACATCCTGCTTCCTCTATAAAACCTTTTTTGACTGCACTGATCCTATCTTCTGAACTCTGACAGCACTTCTTGTCTGGGCCACTCACTTAAATATTTTGCTTTTTTTTTTTTTTGCTTTTTGGAGGGTGATTGGGGTTAAGTAACTTGCCCAAGGTCACACGGCTAGGTTTTTGTTTGTGTGTGTGTTAAGTGTCTGAGGTCAGATCCAAACTCAGGTCCTTCTGATTACAGGGACAGCGCTCTACTCACTGCGACACCTAGCCGCCCCTCACTTAAATATTTTGACTATTTTTAAAAAATCATTTGCATAGAAGGTAAGCTCCTCGAAGGCAAGGAATATTGTTTTGTATCCCTAGTATTGGGCTTTGAACATAGTAGACGCTTAATAGAGACATGCCACACTGAATTGCATTTCTGATTAGATCTCCAGATATCCTGGGCGGACACTAAGATATTAAGTTACACAGATCCTAGCAAGATGCAACCTGTTTTACAAGGTCCTTTCTTATTTGTCTGGAAACTTGTTCATGGAGATAGCTACCTCTACCCATGAATGGAATGTTGAATTGGGCAACAGAGAACTTCACTCAGGTAATTGTAAATTATACACCTCAGAGTTCTTTGCTGAAGTCCCCTTTAATGCTGATCTGTCCTTAAAAGTAATAAATAACATTCTGCTTCCTGAAAAAAAAAACCCAACACAATAGTTTTGTAGCAAAAACAACAGAACAACAATTTGAACTATCTTAAATCCTAGTTACAGAACATCTATGTAAGCTTGATTCTTGTTCAATTTTAAGTAGCTAATGTGTCATATACATGAGGACATATAATGTATTCCTTTTTAATGCAGCACAGAAAACTGATGAGATGTTACACTATAAAAATTATGAGATTCTTCTGTGTGACCAATCTAAATTTTTTTCCAAAACATATTTATTCTTATTAACTATTAGGTAATTTTGACTCATATTCATTTTATATTCAGAAGAGAATTTGGTATTCATTTCATTCAGTCCCCTTACTTTACAGATGATGAAATTTAGAACAAGAGAAGTGAAATGATTGACCCAAGGTAACATAGTTAATTAGTGAAATTGCTGCATTAGGGACTAGATCTTCAAGTCAGTAATCTTTCAACTAATCTAGACTACAAAAATTATTAACAAAAACATAAAAAAGCTTTTAGAAAATTTTCACTTAACTAAGAAAATAAGAAAAAGAATAGCTTGGCAAAGACTGGCATCAGATTTTTCTCCAGCTCATATTTTATTAATTTAAGTAACCATAGAGTTCTGGCATAAAGAAAATGGGCCAGTCATGCAGTCAGAGTGAGGCCCCTAATGGCTTATGGTTTAAATCAGAGGAAAGTCCCCTTCCCCCAGGCTTTGGTTGAATGCTCATGGAAAATTTATGGTAGAAGATGACCATAAATTGTAAAGATGGAAAAGTATATGTGGGTTTCAATCTACACTTTTAGAGGGAGTATTTATAACACTAGAGATAAAAAAATTCCACAAAAAACCAAATATTCCCTGTCTTCAAGAACCTGGGGAAGACAATATTCATTCTTTTAAGCGAGACAACATGCACATATATGGAAGAAAAATGTATATATATATATATATATACACATATGTATGTATACAAACATATGTATGTGTATATATATGTATATATATGTATATATGTATTAAATACAAGGTCATTTTGTTGCAGGAAGGCACTTACAGCTGGAGGAGCAGAAAAATTCACTTAAATGGCATGAGATTCAATGGAAACTAGTGGTTTTAAGAAGTAGGTGAAAAACAAAGCCAATGCAGCTAAGATTAGAAGGGAAGCAGAAAACTGGGAAACAATTTTTACTGCCAATATCTCTGATAAAGGCCTCAGTTTCAAAATATATAGAGAACTGAATCAAATTTATAAGAATACACATCATTTCCCAATTGATAAATGGTCAAAGAATATGAATAGATTGTTTTGAGATGAAGAAATTAAAGCTATCTATGCTCAGATAAAAAAAATGTTCTAAATAACTATTGTTTAGAGAAATGCAAATCAAAATAGCTCTGAGGTACTACCTCACACATGTCAGATTGGTTAATATGACAAAACAGGAAAATGATAAATGTTGGAGAAGACGTGGGAAAATTGGACCATTAATGTATGTTAGTGGAGTTAGAAATTGATCTAACCATTCTGGAGAGCAATTTGGAACTATGCCCAAAGGGCTATAAAATTGTGCATACCTTTTTATCCAGTAATACCATTACTAGGGCTATATCCCAAAGAGATCATAAAAATAGGAAAAGGACCCACATATATAAAAATATTTATAGCAGATCTTTTGTGGTGGCTAAGAGCTGGAAATTGAGGGGATTTTTATCAATTGGGGAATGGCTGAACAAGTTGTGGTATATGAATGTAATGGAATATTTGTTTCATAAAAAATGATGAAAAGGCAGACTTCAGAAAAACCTGGAAAGACTTGCACAAACTGATGCTTAGTGAAGTTAACAGAACCAGGAAAACACTGTACACAGTAACAGCAATACTGTGTGATGACCAACTATGATAAACTTAGCTCTTCTCAGCAATGCAAGGATCTAAAACAATTCCAAAAGACTCATGATGGAAAATGCTATCCATATCCAGAGAAAGAACTGAGTCTGAATACAGATTGAAGCATACTATTTTTCCTTTTTTGTTTTCTGTTTTTTTTCTTTCTCATGGTTTTTCTTTTAGGTTCTAATTCTTCTTTATAATATGACTAATCTGGAAATATGTTTAATATGATTGTACATGTATGGCCTATATCAGATTGCATGTCATCTTGGGGAGGGGAGAGAGGAAGGAAGGGAAGAAAATTTAAAACTCAAGACCTTATAAAAATGAATGTTGAAAACTATAGAAATAAATAAATATACAAAAAAGATGTTGAGGTAAAGCAAGAAATAAATTTCAGGTAAAGAGAACAGCCTACCAAAAGTATGGTGATGGGAGATGGAATGTTGTATATAAAGTTGGATTGACTACAATGTGGAGGTTATTAATACATAAGACTAGAAAGATAAGTAGGAATAAGATTGAAAAGGGTTATTAAATGCCAAACACAGGAATTTGATCCCTGAAACCATGTGAAGTTCTTGGAGTTTATTGAGTTTTAAGAATATTACCTTGGTGGCTATGTGGAGAATGGATTAGAAACTAGAGGCAAAGGGACCAGTTAGGAGGCTAGTACAGTAGTCCAGGAGTGAGATGATAGCCTCTGGATATGAGTGGTTGTAGGGTGGGTGGAGAAAATGGGTCAGATGTGAGAGATGTGTCAGGGGTAGATTTGATGGGACTCAGCAACTGTTCAAACATGGAGGAAAAGGGAGAGTGAGGGTTCCAGGGTGATACCAAAGTTGTGAACATGGGGGACTGAAAGCAGAGAGGGTGAGCTCAGCAGAATTTGAGAAGTATGGAAGAGGAATGTTTTGTGGGATTGTAGATAATGAGTTCTGTTGAAACTCAGATGCCTATAGAAATTGAAAACATCTGGTAAGCAGTTGATAATGTGGGACTCAGGAGAGAGACTAGGGCTGGATGTACAGTACTGGGAGTCATCTGCACAGATATGCTGAATGATTCCATGGGAATTAAAGAGGTTAACAAGAAAGAATATATAGTGAGAAGACAAGAGGACTCAGAAGAGAGCTTTGGGATATATGTCTATAGTTAGTCTCTCCCACTTATAACTTTCTATGGATCTAGGATATGATAGAAAAGAAGAAAATCTGGGGCATTTTTACACAGTGGGCATAGTCCACAGAAGTCTTATGATAATGAGTCCACAGTGTGGATTTTATAGGTAAGGTTCTTGTTTGTCCTTCATTCTCAAAGAGAACAATGATATCAGGAAGATGCCGTGACTTGCAAGTGAATTGGATTTAAGTGAGGCAGGGCTATGCAAAGTCACCAGCCTCACTTTCTCCTCTGTAGCCATCTGGGTCTAGTGGTAAGATATAGACAGGTGATGAGAGATGGCCCCGGATGCAGTGGGAGGCCTTGACCTTTTTAAGCTAAGGTTTTTCCCAGCTCTGTTTGTTTGAGACAATGCCCATTCAGTGATTGAGGCTCAGTGAAAAACAAGACAAAAAATGGCCTCTTATACCTACTCCAAAGAAAAAGAACAAAATATCATTCTGGAAGAGGAAGACCCTTAGGATTTCTGGCCAAAATGTACACTCATTCTGAGCTGTAGGTAAGGTTATCTTATGGCAAAGTCCTTTTGGCGGGTGTTACTAAATAATAATAGCTAATATTTATATAGCACTTTACTGTTGCAAAGATCTTTCTGCATTTCATCTCATTTGATCTTCTTAAGAACCCTATGGGGTAGTGCGATTATTAGGTCCATTTTCTAGAAGAAACAGAGACTGAGACAGGTTAAGTGACCCATTCACAGTCACACACAGTAATTGTCTGAGACAATATTTGAGCTCAGGTTTTCCTGACTATCGCTCTACCTTGCTGTCTGTAAATCCCTTTGGACCCAAGACTATCAGCCCTATACGGAATTCTCCTGTATAGTTAATGGCATAGCAAAATTATAGTGCTTTATAAAGAAAACCCACATAAAGCCACATAGACAGAATTATCCTTTTTCTCCAGTTTGATATTTGTTGCAGTATAGACAAAGGGGCAAGTAGCTGCCTAAATCCAAAGGGACACCGAGGAGCAGCTGTATGCATGGTTTAATCATATCAAGCCTCAGGATTTTGTAGCTATCTCAGCCAGCTTCAGATTCCCAACAGAAGAATATTCAATTCTGAGGGAAAATATTAAACTCTGGGAAAATGATCCAATCAAGTTGTACCCATGTGCTTTCATGAATATGGTGAGTATTCAAGTGAGGGCACCTCAGGTAATTAAAGAATTAAAACTGGGTTTTGGCTGAAATTCATTAGCCTCCCTTGTGTAACATTTGTGTGTAAAACTATGAAAATGAGGCCCCCTTGTTGGTATCATTTTTTAATGCACTCTCTCAATACATTTAAAAAATCTTAACGACAATTTCCTGACTAAAGAGTATTGGTAAAAGCAAGTCAGTGTTTCTGCAATTCACTCTTTGGGTCTAATTCCATTGTGGAATCTTCCATTTTACTTTAGTTTTTTGAACAGAGAGAGATGATAGATTTTACCTCGATCTTCAGTAAACATTTGTTAAGTATAATCAGAATGATCTATGGTGCTCGCTATCTCTCGTTGGTCACGAGTTCTTCCCCTCCCCATGGATCTGACCAGTAGACTATTCCTTGGTCTTCTCATTTCCTTATTGTCCCACCCTTTCTGTCTAAATCATACACCCATTTTGACCTCATCTTGGTACGTGGTATGAGATGTTGGGCTATAGCTAAACATGTGTTGAGTGAAAGCTGTGGATAGAGTGTTGCATCAAGATTAAATTATTGTTTCCTTGCCTCCACAAAGATTACAATCTAGTAGGGAAATAAGACATATGCACAAGTAACTACATGACACAATAAGATAGTAATAATAGCATTTAAAATGGGTTTCAAGTTTGACAAAGCACTTTATAAATGTTATTTCATTTTTCCTCCCAACGCTTGGAGATAGATGCTATTATTAGCTCCATTTTACAGATGATGAAACCAAGGCAGAGAGAAGTTAGGTGATTTTCCCAGAGTCACACAACTAGGAAGTGTCCAAGGCCAAATATAATCTCAGGTCTTTCTGAATGTAAGTTCTTCTATCTTCTGTACTACCTAGGTGCCTCTAGGTGCCCAAGAAAAGAGCTTCCTAAATGCTATGTGACATCTGAGGGAGAAATACAGAATCTCAGAATCCCAGAGTTGGAAGGAACCTCTGAAGTAATGTGGGATAAGCTGTGTTGTACAAGAATCATCTCAGGGGCAGTTAGGTGGTGCAGTGAATAGATCACTGGCTCTGGAGTCAGGAGGACCTGAGTTCAAATTTGAACTCAGACACTTGACACATTTATTAGCTGTGTGACCTTGGGCAAATCACTTAACTCCAATTGCCCTGCCTTCCCCGCTCCAAAAAAAATCATCTCAGTAACATCCCCAGCAAGGGGTCATTCAGCCTTTTCTTGACACATGTAGTGAGATGAAACCCACTGTTTCCCAGGCATCCTACTTTTGAGCAGTTCTGCTTGATGGACACTTTTTCTTTATGTAGAATCAAAATTTGCCTCTTTGACACTTCCACCCAGTTTTCCTAATTCTGCCTTTTTGGGGCCAAGCAGAATTAGAATGGTCCCTCCTTTCACATCAGCTCTTCAAACACCTTGCAGGATAGTTATCATACTCCTTCCTAGGCCCTACCGGGGTGGGTAACATGCAGCCTCAAGGCCATATGTGACCCCCTAGGTTCTCGGGTATGGCCTTCTGACTGAGTCAAAGTTTTACAGAACAAATCCTTTTGTTAATGGGATTTGTTCTGTGAGGTTTAGATTTAGTCAAAGGGTCACACTTGAGGACCTAGAGGGCCACATGTGGCCTTGAGGCTGCAGGTTTCCCACCCCCTGACTAGCCTCTCCAAAATGATGTATTCTTTCTACTATGCTGTCTGAAATGTTTTTGTTCAGTCATGTCTGACTCTTCATAACTCCATTTGGGGAAATTCTTGTAAAGATACTGGCATGGTTTGCCATTTCCTTCTTCATCTCTTTTTACAGATGAACAACTGAGGCAAACAGGGTTAAGTGACTTGTCCAGTATCACACAGTCATTGAGTGTCTGAGGCTGAATTTGAACTCCAGCTTGACTCCAGGCCCAGCGCTCTATCCAATGCACCACCTAGCTGCTCCCATGAAAAGTTAGGAAACCAAAAATAGTCAGATTAGTTTGAAATGCAGAGAAAACTGAAGAGTCTCTTTAGGAATAGCAGTGACAGCCTTTGAGGCAGAGGCAGAGCTAGGAGATAACAAACAGTACAAGAAACAGCTATGGCTATATGAAAGGGGAGTTTGTCTGTTTCTATATTGTGGCTAAGATTGCTGATCCTGGCTCTGTATTTTTAGTTGTGAACATGACTAGCAGTGGGATCAATGGCCTCACCTATGACTCTGTTTGTATTTACAGAGCGCATCTATGTGTGTGGGCAATAGATATGCCACATAAATAAAGCAGCTAATGAACTGACTGACTGTAGGCCTGTTATTGGTGAATGTTGCCATATGTATTTTGCCATCCAGACTTCAGCCAGTGGCCATGGAAGCATTTTTCTTATTTTATACAATGAATGTTTTTTATGTGTTATTAATTTAATATTACACTCTGAAGAAGGATTAAATAAAATTCTTGGGAAAAGCCTGGGGGAGATATCACTGGATTTAAAATCAGGTGATCTGTATTGAAATTCTGACACTGACCAATTGCATCACTTTGGGCAGGTGACAAACTCTCTGAGGCTCAATTTCTTTAACTGTACAATGGGGATTAAAAATACATAAGAATGGGGCGGAGCCAAGATGGCAGAGTAGAAACAGCTCGTCCAAGCCTCTCTGCCCCCAGATTCTCCACAAACTATGTAAAAAAGGACTCTGAAAAACTTCTGGAGCCCCAGCACCCACAGAACGACACAGAGAAGCTAACCTCCCGCTGAGGACAGCCCAGCAGCCCTGCAGGAAGGACCAGCGCAGTGGTCTGGGAGCCGGCAGTGCACAGGCGCAGGAGCCGAGCCGAGCCCAGGTCCGCGTGAGCCGAGGTTTTAGCTCCAGGGCGGCAGGGCCAGCAGCCGGCTGGAGGAACCCCAGAACACCAGGAGCTGTGGCGATTCCAGAATTATCAACATAGACATGCCTAGGACAAAGTAAGAGGTTAGTGTCCTATGGACTTTGGGACCTGTATCTGGGGAATGCGTCAGCTCCCTCCCCTGGGGGCTAGAAGCCGCTGAGGAGACACGCCATTTTGTAGTTTTCAGAGGCATTTCTGGCTCCCAGCCTACAAATCGTGGGGAGATCCAGCGATCAGTCTTGGGGGGTAATCGCTCTTGCTTTAACCTCCTGGATCTGGATTGTGATCTAGGGTGGAAGTTGTGGGTGGGTTTATAGCTTGCCAGAAACGGAAGTTGCCCCCCACACGTTCGGGACGAAAATTCCTCTATCTGGCCTTAAAGCCATAGTGTGGCAACAAGCCCAAAAGTCAAGCAATTAAGTGGCAACATGCCAAGGCAAAGGAAACAGAAAAATGCAACCCTAGACTCCTATTTTGGGGGCATAGAGCAGGAAAAGGACTGTGAGGTCAGAAGTCCTGCTCCAAAAGCCCCAGGGGAAAACATGAGTGGGTTGCAGGCCATAGAGGACCTTAAGAAGGACTTTAAAAATCAAATAAGAGAAGTGGAGGAAAAATTGGAAAGAGAAATGAGAAGGATGCAGGAAAAGTATGAAATGAGGGTCAACAGCCTGACTGAGGAAAACAACACCTTAAAAAATAGACTAGCTCAAATGGCAAAGGAGGCCCAAAAGGGCAATGAGGAGAAGAATGCCTTAAAAAGTCGAATTTGCCAGATGGAAAAAGAATCTCAAAAGTTCACTGAGGAGATTCATTCCTTCAGAGTTAGACTGGAGCAAATGGAAGCTAGTGACTTTATGAGAAATCAAGATGCTGTTAAGCAGATCCAAACAAATGAAAGATTAGAAGGCAATGTGAAATATCTCATGGGAAAAACCACTGACCTGGAAAATAGATCCAGGAGAGACAATTTAAAAATTATTGGACTACCTGAAAGCCATGATCAAGGAAAGAACCTAGAAATCACCCTTCAAGAAATTCTCAAGGAAAACTGCCCTGATGTTTTAGATCCAGAGGGCAAAATAGAGGTTGAAAGAATCCACAGATCACCTCCTGAAAAAGATCCCAAAAAGAAAACTCCCAGGAATATTATAGCCAGGTTCCAGAATCCCCAGATCAAGGAGAAAATACTCCAAGCAGCCAGGAAGAAACAATTTCAATATTGTGGAAACACAATCAGAATAGCCCAGGACCTGGCAGCTTCTACACTGAGGGATCGAAGGGCATGGAATATGATATTCCAGAGGGCAAAAGAACTGGGAATGAACCCAAGGGTCACCTACCCAGCAAAACTGAGTATTTTGTTTCAGGGAAAATATGGTCATTCAGTGGAATAGAGGACTTTCAAGCATTCTTGAGGAAAAAACCAGAGTTGAATAGAAAATTTGACATCCAGATGCAAGAAGTAAGAGATGCCTGAGAAGGTAATCAGGGAAAAGAAATCAAAAGGAACTTATCAAAGTTGAACTATTTACATTCCTATATGGAAAAGCAATAACTGTGACTGATGATATCTTTCTCATTATGAAAATAATGGAAGAAGGGGGTGTGGTCATATGAATACATATGTGAATGTGTGTGTATATGGTTACAGTTATATATGGATAGGGCATAGGTTGATTTTGTTGGGAAGGGAGAGTACTCAAGGGATGAAATTATGAGGTGAGAGAGGAAAGTGGCAAGAGGAGATGGGGAGAGACATGGTAGGGTAAACTATCTCATGTAGGGAAGTGGGTGCAAAGGAGGGGGAGAATAAGGAAGGCTAAAAAGGCAAAACCACATTCACATTGAATTTGGTTCAGGGAGAAAATGACATACATACTAAATGGATATCTCAACCTGCAGCAGGATAGGGGGAAGGGGGATGAGAGGAGGGATGATGGATGGGAGGGCATCCTTGGGGTGAGGGGAGGTTGGAAGTACCCACTATAGAAGAGGGACAGGATCATGTAGGGAATGGACCAGGTGGGGAGTGGGATGAGTGGGAGGGAATTATAAGCAGCCTTGTACAATATATCTACTATGATAATGTTTTGCATAGCTAGACATGTACAACATATACTGAATTACTTATCTCCCAAGAAGGAATGGGTGACAAGGGAGGAAGGAAATGGATCTGAAATTCGAGGTCGTAACATTAAATGTTTCAAATATATATATAAATACTATTATTAATACTCTTTTGCCTATAATTGGGAGATAAGATGTGCAGGCATTGGGACACAAAGATTCATCTTCCTCTAATGGAAAAGTCGATGGGGGTATGGGAGAAGGTATGGGAGAGAGCAGATTGGAGGAAGCGATATCTTGTGGGACTGCTATTCTGGGAGGTTGGGTAGGGGAATAATGGGGGGAAAATGATTGTAACTCAAAATCTGGCGGAAATGAATGATGTAAAACAGAAGTTAATAAAGTATTTTTAAAAAAAAATACATAAGAATACTGATCTAACAGAGCTGTTGTGAAACTCAAAATGAAATAATATATTTGCAAGCAAATGTTACATAACTCTAAAGTCCTCCCCATTATTGGAGGTCTCCAAGCAGAGAGTGGACAACAGGGTATGCATGTTATAGTGGGGATTCCATTCATGGCTGGATGACCACTGAGGACTCTTCCCATTTTCTCATTTTTGTGATTTTGTTATACAAATGTGAGCTGTTGTTATTATTTTATTCTATTAGAACTTGAAGTACAGTGAAGAATGTGAAGAATGACCTTTAACCACTCCTTTTTAACCAGTTAAAATGAGAGGCAAAGGGAGTGCCCTTGAGCACTGCTGCCTGGATCTTAATTTGCTTGCTCTCAGTTTTTTATTTGATGAAAATTCAGGTCACCTTAAAGGCCATTGCTAATGAAACTCAGTATAACATGCAAATGTGCTCAAATAGGCTGGCAGAGGGCATATAAACATTTATAAAAATGCAAATGTTGTATTTAACCAAATGTTGTGAATATCAAGATTTGTGTGGCTCCTTAACACTTCCTAGGCAATGAGAAAGCCAGAGGACCTGAAGAGCTTGGATGCATCACGCAACTCTCATTAGGTATGGCTGGGACTACTGATGGCTTAGTCTACCCCTATATTCCTGTGTCCCTGAAGTATTATCATCTGTGGTATTTTCAGCCCAATTCAAATTAAAATACTTTTTTTTCCTAGCAAAATTTATTGATAAGGCGGTCCAAGGTCTAGGTAAGCCATGTTGTTTTCCTCAATACATTAATTCATTTCTTTCTTTCTTTCTTTTGCCTTTTTTTTTTTTTGGAGGGGGAAGTAGGGTAATTGGGGTTAAGTGACTTGCCCAAGGTCACATGACGAGTTTTTGTGTTAAGTGTCTGAGGCCAAATTTGAATTCAGGTCCTCCTGACTCCAGGACCTGTGCTCTATTCACTATACCACCTAGCAGACCCTCAAATGGAAATTTGGAAATGGAAAATGGAAATATTGGTTTAATTAATTTCCATTAATGGAAAATGTAAATATTGGTTTCTTTGGAAAAGTGACAGATTCTGTTGTTGGTGGGTTCTGTACTACATCTTCTCAGAAAATGATGACTTCCTGAAATAGCAGTCAACAGTTGATTCATCTCATATTTGGAGCTCAATATTCACATGCTTAATCCAAGAGATCAAGCTGGGGCAAGGATGGAGGAGCCTAATTTTTCAACTTGAGTCATTTCTTACAATAACTAGCTGTTTGATCTTACAAAGGCATTTTACTTCTGTGAAACTCAGTTACTCTGAAAAATAATTCTGAAAAATAATTCTATTGAGCTAAGCAAATATTCATTCCAATTTGAAGGTGCTATATTTATTTATCTTTGAATCCTAGTAGAAGTGATGCCTACTTAGAGGTATCTGTATTTAACATTTATCTTGCCCTATTGTGGAGTCACAGTGATGGAGGTTAGGCAATAGACTCATTCTGAGAAGGTGCTTGGAGTGAATATCTAGGTGAGGACAGCTGATCAAGAACAGGACCCAGATGGATAAAAAGCAGGAGGGGCAGGTTACTCCCTCTTACTGCCCTTGTGATCTTTTCACTAAAGGGTCTAGAAATGGGGTTGGGTAGGCTAGAGAGAGGAATCAAAGGTGATAAAATTCTGTTTTTTAGGCAATGTGAAGTTGCCTACAAACATCCCTGTGACTCCCTCATCCTTAAAAAATCCTTAATTGTTCTGACCATCCCTGGTAGTTTTCTTTCCATCTTTTCTCCCTTTCATGGCTGAATTTTTTACAAAAGCTTTCTACATTCTGCAGTCTATAATTGGTTCCTCCACTCTCTACTCTGATTCTCTTCCAAACCCTCTAAAGTCTGGTTTTCAACCTCATAATTCGACAGAAATGTCTAATGATCTCTCAGTTGCCAAATCTAATGACCTTTTCTCAGCTCTCATCCTTCTTGACCTTTCCACAAGCTTAGATACTGATCATCGAACTCTTCTCCTTGATAATCTCTCTCAAAGTTTTCCTGATGCTGCTTTCTCCTGGCTCTCCTTTTGTCTGTTTCATTGCTCTTTCCCAGTCTCCTTTGTTGGACCTCCAACCAAGCCATTAATCATGGGTGTCCCCTGTGCGTCTGTTTTTGGCCTTTTCTTTTCCTTCCATCTCATTCCACATGGTGATCTCATCAGCTCCCATAGATTCAAATATTATCACTAAGCAGATGATTTTTTGCCTATTTATCTAGGCCTAACTTCTCTCTTGGTCTCCAGGCTTGTATCTTCAGCTTCCTATTGGACATCTCAAACTGTATATCCTCTAAACATCTTAAACTAAACATGACCAGAACAAACCTTCACAATCTTCCCCTTCCCCCCTAAATACTCCCTTCTTTTGAACTTTCTTATTAATGTTGAGGGTACCAACAGTCTCCCAGGCATCCAAACTCACAACTTGGCTATCATTCTTGATTCATCACTTGCACTCACCCCCTATAACCAAACCATCACCAAGTCCTGTTGTTTCTACCTTCATAACATCTCTCTTACATGCCCTCTTCTTTCTCCTTACATTGCCATCACCCTGTTGCCAGCCCTCGTCACCCCTCTCCTAGACTTTAACAATAGTCTGATGGGTGATCTCCCTGCCTCAGGTGTCTTCCTACACTAATCTATCCTCTTCTCACTGCCAAAGAGATCTTCCTGAAGCATTCATGGGTCTGACAATGTCATTCCCCTATTCAAGAAATTCCTTTGGCTCCCTATTACCTCTAGGATCAAACATAAAATCTTTCATTTGGTTTTTAAAGCCTTGTACAACTTGCCCCACTTTGTAGCTTTCCAGTCTTCCTACTTCCCAGTTCTCTGCTCCATGTATTATATGATCCAATGACCCTGACCCTGAACTACATGCTGCATCTTGCAAATGACATTCAGTATCTAGGCTCCATGTCTTTTTTTTTCTTTTTGGAAGGTAGGGCAATTGGGGTTAAGATCACATGGCTAGTTGTGTGTGTGTGTGTGTTAAGTGTGTGAGGCCAGATTTGAACTCAGGTCCTCCTGATTCCAGGGCTGGTGCTCTATTCACTGAGCCACCTAGCTACCCCTGCTCCATGTCTTTTTACTGACTGTCCCTCATGCCTGGCTTCCTTCAAGATTCAGTTCAGTTCTCACTATCTGAAAGAAGCCTTTCCCAGTCACCCACCTCACTCCTCCCTGATATATATATAGTATGTACCCAGTTGTCTGCATGTTGTCTCCTTCATTAGAATGTGAATTCCTTAAGGTCAGGGACTGTAGTTTTGCCTTTATCATTATCCCTAGCACTTAGCACAAGGTCTAGCAAATAATAGGTGCTTAATAAATGCTTGCTACTATTAATGTTGTTGAATTTTCACTTGATGACATCATCTGGGGAGTCTGAGTCCACAGAGTTATGGCATTATGAAAAGAATCCCAATTTAGGAATATGAGAACCTATTTTAGGCCTAGCATGGTACCTTTCTGTGTGAACTTGGACAATTTGCATAACCACTATGATTGACAATTTCCTCATCTGAAAAGTATGACAATATATCTCACAAGTTTATTGTAAGGATCAGATGTGATAATATATGTAAAAGCATCGTTTAAATTGCAAAGCCACACACAAATATAGAATAGTATAAATAACCAAACTGCCCTGGCCACCAGCAGAACTGTTCTTGGCAAGTTAATACCATGCAAATTTTTACAGCTCTCTTTTCAGTGCAAAAAAAGGTTGTCAAGTAAAAATTTGGGATATTTTAGTAATATTCAATAATACTGTTTTTATTTTTGTTTTGATCCAGGCTTCTGATTTCAAGGGTATAGGAACTCTCTAGTAGAACTTCCTTCCTTTAATACAGATCAGCAGCTCATCAAGTCTTAATGGGGGGCACCAAGAGGTTGAATTGCCCATAATGACAGAAGCAGTAGGTGTCAGGACTTGCCCCAGGTTTTCCTGCCTATAAGGCTGGCCCTCTATCCATTGCATCACTCTGCTTTTCTAATGACACATCTTAACACAAGGTGGCCCAAGTCTTAATGTAGTTTTAAGCTATTAAAATCCCTGTATTGATTAAACTTTTTAACTGTTATACCGTATATCCTGTCCCTAACATTTACTAGCCATGTAACACTAGGAAAACAACTTCACCTCTATATGCCTTGAGCAGCTCCTTAAAACTCATCTACAAAGTCTTAGGGCAACTGTAGCTTGTTGGAATACTCATGTATCCATTTAGCACATTTTTCCTCTAAGGCACTTTAAAGATTCATTGCTGCCTAACAAAGGCAGTAATCAGCAGTAAGCCAAAACTCATAAGGAAGTTATGTCTCCCATGAGTTCAAGAAAAATTAAGTTTTAGGTAAAACCTAAACCATTCAGCCGCCACAAATGCTCTTAGCACAGACAAGCTCTCATCCCTAAGAAGGTAGACAAATGACTAGCCTTTGTTCCCAATATATTAAAGGGTACTTAATAGAGAAACCAGTGGAGTTCTTCACCTCCTGCAAAAATAGCTCATCGTACTAGAGAGAAAAAAGGAAAAGATGGGAGAATCATTCAAATGTGATTTCACTAATATCAACATTTCAACCTTGTTTTAAGTACAACTGTCCCTGGATATACTTCATGGAAGGGAAAGGTACAATGACAGCTAATGAGAACTTCACTATGGACCATTATGACACTTTGCAATTAGGGAGATGCACATCTCCATGTTTCAGCATGAAGCACTCCTGATAAATATCTTCTGCAGTCATTCACTCATTTTCTCATTAATATATGAACCAGTATACTTAAAGTAAAGCCCAGTGTCTCTTTCCTGAACAGGTTTGAAACCCACAATCCAGAGCAGCCTAGTCTTGGAGCTTGCTCCTTCACAATAGTGGAAGCTTCTTCATTCATGCTGCTACCAGCTCAGAAGTATAGAATCACATAAACACAGAATGCTAGAACAAGAAGGGCCCTTACAGAACAGTCATCCATCTGCTCATTTTACAAAGGAGGCTGACTCAGCAAGATGAAGTCACTCTCCCCAAGTTATACAACTTCCACTGAATTTCTGGCACAGCACCTTAACAGGTAGCCTTGCTCTCAGGCTGCATCCCTCTAAAATAAGTCAGTCAGTCCATAAACATTTATTAAGAAACTGCTATGTACTAGGCACTGTGCTAAGTGATAAGGATACAAAGAGAGGAAAAATACAATTCCTCTCCTCAAAGAACTTACAATACAATACAATACAAATGAACAGAGCTTTCATTTTGTCCTCCCCTTGCTCCTTAGTCAAGATCCTGAAACAACTGACTGTATTACCACGTCTTCATTGCTCCATTCAGTTCTGACTCACCCTTGCTGTCTGCCATAGATAATGCTCCCACTGGGCTCGCTCCCACTGGGCTCACTCCCACCTTCTACTTTTTGTTCACTTTGCCCAAATGGATGAGGGAATGGGCTTCTATTTATTTGTCTACACTTCATCCACTGAGATAGCATTTTGCCTGGCAAATTGTATTGAAAAATGCCAGCTGATCAACTGTAATGCCAATGCACTACTCATAGCAGCTGTTATGAATATGCATACATATTTCCAGGGTAGATTTGCAAAATGTAATAAATTTTCTTCCTCAAAGGCAAAACCAAAATATTTATTTAGAACATCACTATTAGGATACCAAGAAGTAAGATTTAGCAAGGTACTTATCACCAATCCAAGAAGCGCCAACATATCAAGTATTCTTTCTGTTAGGCCTCCCCATAGGCAAGTTCCCCTAGGGAAATTCCTCCCTCCTTCTCTCTCTACTCTGCCTGGTTCTCACTCTCTTTCCCTTGGGCAAGCTGCTGGGTTCCATATGACTCAGGTTCCATGTGCCTCAGTCTGTATCACAGCTGTGAGCTGGGCCAGAGCTAAAAGCAGGTCACATAGACCTATTAATGGGTAGAGAAGATCTTATTCCATTAACATTACATCAACTGACTTGATCTTTCATCTCAGTGCCTTGCAAAGGAAGGATGTTTGAGAGAAGAGAGAGGTAAGTTTGTGGGCCAAGATGGAGGTGTTCTTAATGACATCGAGAGTAGTCATTTGGTCTTTCACCAATGATTTAGTCACACCATGTGTCATAGATAGAGTGCAGGGCTCGATGTCCAGAAGACTTGGTTTCCACTCTTTCCACTGGTACTCATTTGACATATAACCCTGGGAAAACCATTTAATCTCTAACTGCTTCAGGTAACTTCTTAAGATTTACCCACCAAGTCAAACACTGATTTGATTTGATTTGACTTCTCTTGGTAGAGAGAGTTTTCCAGTACAGACAAAACCTCAGGAATATTTTTTCACTGTGTTGCTTTAAATCTCTGTTCTCTAATCCATCCTTCATGTCTCTTACAAAAGAACTATACTTAGGCACAGGTCTGAACATATCACTTCCCTACTCAAAATCTTCACTTGCTCCCTATTTCATCTAGGACGAAAAGTAAACACCTAAGCCTGGAAGTTTCCCTTATAATGTTCTGATATTCAAGAAGCATAGGAAACTAATTTAAATCTATAACAGCCATTTCTCAAAAAATAAATGATCCAGGCTTATGAAAAAACAGTTTTAAAAAGAAGAAATCAAAGCTATCAGCAGCCATATGACAAAATACTACAAATCACTAATAATAAAAGAAAAATAAATTAGAACAACTCTGATTTCACTTCATACACATTAGATTGTGAGCTAAAAAAAAAAGGGAAAATGACAGTTGTTGAATAGGACATGGGGAGGCAGGCACATTAATGCATCACCAGCAGAGCTGTAAATTAATATAGCCATTCTGGGAAAGTGGTTTGGAACTATTTCAGAAAGTCATTGAACTGTGCATACCTTTTGACCCAGTGATACCATCACCAGGACTATTCCCTAAAGAGATCAAAGAAAGAAGGAAAGACCCATATGTATGAAAGAATTTATAGCACTTGTATTTTGTATCAAAGAAAATTAAGGATGTGGCCATTGATAGGGAACAATCATGGCATATTAATATGATAGTTATAATTCCATTATATGAAATGATGAAAGGGACAGTTTCAAGAAAGCATGGAAGGACTTATATCAATTGATGTAGAATAAAATGTGTGGAACTAGGAAAAGTATATAATAATAATAATAATAATAACATTGACTTGACTGATACAGAGAAAGAGGGTGCCTATATTAAAGAAATAAATGACTCATCAAGAAATTAAAGTATGGTAAAATATTGATTGCCAAATCTAACTAATTTCCACTGAATATATTATTGAAAAATTTTCTGAGTGGGAATATAGTGACTGAAATCACTAAAACAAGAAAAGTACAGTAGGACAACTATTAAATTACCACTTATATCTTATATCTTATATACTGGGCCCCAATGAAAATGGAAATGTAGTTAAAGTCTTCACTAAGTATTCTGAGGTTAAGCATTCCCTTTGCATTAACGACTAATTACTGATCTTTTCCTATCATTTTATGTATTCACATGTAAGCCAAGATTTCAATTCTATTTAGAAGATGGATGTGGATAAAAAGGAGGGCTCTGATTAATAGTCAGTGTAAGAGGTTAAGAACTTCAAATTTAATATCTTTTATAAGTACAAATATTTCTGTTTCTTCTACTCATATTTGCATTATTATGTTTGATTTAATCTCATAACTATTCAAATCCCTCCAGAAACTAGTATCAAGGTAGCTTTGTAGCCTTATTGATTTTTTTCCTCTTTAAATGAGTTTCAGTCAAAATGGACTTTTCACTGGTTCCCAGTCATGTTCTTGACTTTCTTGTGTTCAAGCTTTGATCCCAACTTTCTCTAGACAGATCATTCCCTTCAGTCTACTTATCTGCTTGTTGGACTCAATCAACAAGCATTTATTAAGTATACACTGTGCACCAGGCCCTGTTCTAGATGTTGAGGATGCAAAGGCAAAAATGAGATAGTCCATGCCTTCAAGGAAGTTATGTGCTTTTGGGAGAAACAACATGTATGTGTATATACGTATATGTATATGTATGTGCATGTGCATGTGCATGTGTATGTGCATATATAATATATGTAAATGTATATGTACATGCATATGTACGTGTAAATTTAAATGTATATGTAAATGTATACACATATATACATATGCATATGTATATGAATATGTATGTGCATGTGTACATGTACGTGTATATGTATATGCATATGTATGTGTAAATGTATATGTATGTATATGTCTATGAATATGTATATGTGTATGTATATACATATATATGTATATATAGAGGAGAGAGAGAGAGAGAGGTTGGAATGTACAAAATGGACATAGAATAGACACATGGGTCATTTTGGAGGGGAAAGGTTGGGGAGAACAGGAAGGGCTTCATGTAGAAGGTAGTGATTGATCTGAGACTTGAAGGAAATGGTTTTCCTGCCTTTTCCCCACGTTGGCCCCCAACAACCACGGGAGGTAGGTACTATTATTATTGCCATTGTACAGTTGATGAAACTGAGGCAAACAGGTTAAACGACTTCCCCAGCAACTATCAGAGGTTGAATTTGAACTCAGGTCTTCCTGACTCTGAACCCAGTGCTCTATCCACTGAGCTATCTACATGTATCAGAATAAATTCCGTGCACTTTGGGAAGCCCAAGGAAAACATGGGCCCCACTCAGATTTGCATTGAATGGTTGCATTCTCATGTAGTTGGTTATTAGCAAAAGAACAAGCAAGTGCTGGCCCTGATATTGCCAAGAATGATAAATGTATATAATAATAGATGATCATTTTTGGTCCAAGAATGGCAATATTTTATCTATTGCCTCTCGTGGTATTAAAGAGAAGATAAAACTCCTCAGAACTCCAGTCTCCTCTACTGATGGCCCTTGAGAATAAAATGTCACCTTAATTATTAAATTAAAACTCTTTACCTTTTGGTCATATAATTCAAATTCAGACCTTGAAGGTTAAATGATTCCAAAAGATGGGTAGCAGCTTTGTTTTCATGAGTATACCAGGTGCCTAATGGCTTAATTTTGGGAACATTTAACTTAAATTCCTGGACCAAGACATGGCATTTTAGGACACCTTTATGGCAATAGATCTGCCCTAATCATTATGTGAATCTTCCTAACTCTGGACCATTCAATTAATCTACAAATCATGAAGTAGCTGCTATATGCTAAGCATTTAAGAAATATACCTACACATGAGGAGTCTATAATCTATTTAGAGATAGACATATGCACATGAAAATGTAAGAATAATAGGAAGAAAAAGTAAATGCTAACTAAATGGTACAGAGAGTAGATGTTTTGGGAAATTAAAGGAGGGAGAGGACTGGCAAGGGGATCAGAAAGGATTTCAAAGAGGAAGGAGAAGGTTGACTGAGTTTTGAAATATGGATAGGACTTAGATGTTCAAATAGGAATAGTCTAGTGGAATTGAATACCAGTAAGATAAATTTGGATAGGGATAAATGCAGTCCTACATTTGTATTCCAAAACCCAACTGCACGAGGACAGGATGGGGGGAATAGGGCTAAATAGTGGCTCTCATTCAAACTATTTTTAGTTTTAGTGGACCATATTAAGCTATACACAGATCCAATATTCTTATACAACCACTGAATTACTCCTGCTACTCCACAGCAACTCAAGGGCCAGTTTCCAACTTCCAAAATGACCCCACCAGCTCTAAAGCTCCTTCCTGATATCCTTAAAATATTGGCAACTGTATGCCCTGCAGCCTTGGGTATATAACACCTATACTTTTCCAATTTGACTCCTCAATATACGACAGGCTTCAAGTTTACTAGTAGTCTACAGTGTGGCATGGAAGCCAAAAAAAATATCCTAGGCTGCAATACATACAAACATATATGTAGTTTTAAAGTATGTTTACATGCATACATTCCAGCCAGGATATGTTATCAGGATTATTAACTCCCTTATTCTGGGAATCATATTCTGGATGTCACATTGCAGTGTACTAGGCAGGGGTCTCATCCAACTCTGGAACCTCTAACTACTTGGGTTCAATGTGAGGCCTTTTGAGTAATCATAATTTTACATATACGGCTTGAGGTCTTTTTTTCCATTTCACAGAGACCAAAACAATACAAAACAAAAAGCTAAGTATTTAATTGAATCAGAATAGCATTGCAGATGAGAAGGAATCAACAATAGAATTATTTTCAAATTCTCTTCTCCATATCAATCAATCAGTACACATTTATTAAGCATCTACTATGTTCCAGGCAGTGTGCATTTTATGCACAAAAAGATGAAACCTCCTCCAGGCTTATAAGGAATTTGAATTTAATTTTCTTTAATTTCCCCCAAATTAACCCAGTATTAGGGGATGGGGACACAACTGCCTTAAGATTCACTTGCCTGGGAGCAGAATTTAAGTTTTAGTGACTTCTGTTTTTGTCACGGCCTCCCCGCCATCTTTGACTCCCTGAAGGAGGGAATCTATTTGACCTTCACAGAGCAGACTTCCAGGGGCTGGTGACAAGGGTGACCCTGGCTCCTGGGTTCAAGGACACTATAGCAATCTCACTTTATGTGGCTCTTCTTTTATTAAAGCCCTGGCTTGATTTCTGTCTCCACTGATGGCAACCTGTCATCTGTTCTCCTTTTAAAAAGCATCTTTCCTCCTCTGAAGGGGCTTTTTCAAACCTTCTATCTTCTGTCTTTATTATATGTAACTGCTTCATGTCCCCTTCTGTTATCTGACTCTTCATGAGCCCGTGGACCATACTGTCCAATTGATGATGTAAGATACTGGAGTGGCTTGCCATAACCTTCTCTGGTGGATTAAGGCAAACGAAGTTTAAGTGTCTTGCCCAGGGTCACAAAGCTAATAAGTATCCGAGGCCAGATTTAAAATGAGACCTTCCTGCCTGCAGGCCCAGCCCTCTATCCACTGAGCCCCTTAGAAGTACCCTTCCATATGCAGCCAAATTGACTTCCTTGTTCCTTTGCACCCATGCACAGACTATCTATTCCCTCACCATGCTGTTGCCTCACCTTAGCCTCTAACAGTCACTAGTTTCCCACAAAATTCACCTCAAGGCTGCCTCCTACATGAGCCCTTTCCTCATCCTTCATTTGCTAGTGCCTCCCCTCTCCCAAATTACTTTTATTTGTTTCCTATATAGCTATTTTCAGGGGAGATGGGTACTGGCAAATGTTTAACAACCTCTCTGCAAAAAATTAAAAAATTAACCTGGATACACTTTTCAGTTTAATCTGCACTAACATACTTAAATCTAAATAACCAGCAAAATAATAAATCAAGTTTTGATTTGTAATGTTTTCTAATTCCTGAGGTGGAAAAGCTCACACCAAAATTCTAACAATCAACTCTTTTTTTTTTTGCTTTTTTGGGGGGAAGGCAGGGCAATTGGGGTTGTGAACTGCCGAAGGTCACACCACTAGTAAGTGTTAAGTGCCTGAGGCCATATTTGAACTCAGGTCCTTCTGACTCCAAGGCTGGTGCTCTATTCACTATGCTACCTAGCCACCCATTAATAATCAAATCTTACAAGCCATTTAGAACTGGCTTAAGCACACTCCTGCTTCTAAATGCACATGCTATCTCTCCCTATATAATGTAAGCTTCTTGGCGGCCAGGACTGTTTCAATTTGTCTTTGTATCCCCATTTCACAGTATGTACACAGTAGGCACTTAATAAAGACTTGTGGATTGATTTGAAGAGCCCTTAGCAATCACAGTCCTCACTCTATAAAACAATTGCTCACCAGTCCCATTAAGCTCCATTGGAAATTCGTTCTAGTGAATTATTCCCAGTGATCAATGGTCTTTAGACCTCTAGCATTATGGGAGATGTAGTCCAAAGGATAGTTTCTTATTACATAAGAAAGGACATTGACAACATGCTTCTGGAGAAGGCTGAGCAGGGTTATAAGAATACTCTAAGTACTGTTAAGTCATGCTATATGGGGATCAGTTGAGAGAACTAAGAGAGGAGAAAAGAACACTTAGTGGCAGCATATGTTGTCATCAAGAAGTTCCCCCAAAGACGAGGGGTTAGCCTTGTTCTAATTGGCCGCAGCAGAACTAGGAACAATAAGGCAACATTAGAGTAGCCAACTGAGGCTCAATATTTTGAAACTTCCTAATTGTTCTAGGTATGGAAAGGTGAATTGAGAAGTCTCAGGAGGTAGTTAGTTCTCTATGACTGGAAGTGTTCAAGTGCAGACTGGATAGCCCCTGCCCAGGGATGTTGGAGGAAGTTTTTTATTTAGGGTCTAAGCTTGTTTCCAAATCTAAAATTCTTGGGTGGAGCTAAAGGGATGGGAGGGGGCATTCTGAGTTGGAAGAGAACGGGAAACCATGAGTAAATCAGTTTGTCTGGAAGACGGCAGCAGCCTCGTGATTGGCCCCTTGGCTTTAGGCTCCTCCTTCTCCAGTCTATTCTCTACACAGCTGCTAAAATAAGTGCTGGAAAGCAAAAATCTCACATAACAGTCATGCTCAAGAACTTTTGATGGCTCCCTACTGCTGGATGATGAAATACAAACTCCATAATGTGACATTTAAAGCCCTCCCCAGTCAACTTTCAATCTACCCATTTCCAGGCTTATTGAACAGTTCTCTCCTAACGGCAGTGAGGTGGTACAGTGGGTAGAATGCCAGACCTGGAATCATGAAGACTTGATTTCAAATCCGGTCTCAAACACTAGTTGTGTGACTATGAGCAAGTCATTTAATATGTTTGCCTTAGTTTCCTCATCTGTAAAGTGAGATGGAAAAGGAATGGCAAACCACTCCATTATCTTTTCCAAGAAAACACAAACAGGGTCACAAAGAGTCAGACAGAACTGAAATGACTGCATAGTTCCTTCACACACACACACACACACACACACACACACACACACACACACACACACAATACATTCTAATCAAATTAATGTACCTATTGTACCTTGGAGGGAGCTAGATGGTACAGTGGATAGGATGCTGGCTCTAGAATCAGGAAGACCTGAGTTCAAATCCTGTCTCAGACACTAAATGTGTGACCATGGGCAAGTCACTTAACCTTAATTGCCTCAGTCTCCTTATCTGTAAAATGAGCTGGAGAATGGCAAACTACTCAGGTATCTTTGCCAAGAGAACCCAAATAGGGTCACGAAGAGCTGACACGACTGAAATGACTGAACAACATATACAGTTGGGAAGGGTTAGAGTCTTCTCACCTTGGCCCAATGTGTCTTCCATTACATCATGTTGCCTCTGTCCTTGATTACTGGTCTTTAACTTAAAACTTGCAAATAAAACAAATAATTTTCAACAGTTTGAAAACTTTCAAACAAATGAAAAGACCCTTTTAAACAGTTCTCAAAATATTTGATAAATGCCATTTTAAACCTTTATTTATGTTCTTCACATTTTTTGGAAGACCAAAATATGAAAAGAAAAAGAATGTATTAATCTCATATGTTAAAACATATTTTAGCAACTAATATACTGTCCCCAAAGTTCTATAATCTTCCCTCATTCCATCCTTAACATAGGCAGTAATGTAATAAGCCTATGGTGGAAATCACTGGGGACTCAGTTTCCCATAGGATTGTAGAGTTGCAAGACTGCTCAGAGTCCTCTAATCCAAGCCTAAAAGTTTCACTGACCAGCACCTTACCAAAATAGGTAAGTATATCTTTTCATCCTACTCTTTAAAGTAAAAAATAAAGCAATTTTCATATACTAGATTAGTCTCAACATCTAATACTGCCAATATACAAATTTATTCTAGTTTATAGTAGGAAAACTACTTGGGATTATAGGAAGGTTCTTATCAATAAGAAGTACAGTTTCATCTACTCAGTAATAGTTATTCCCACCATTCAGTCACCATCAGTAGAATTGGAACTCAGTGTGCAGACATTGAGAATTAAGAGTGTGGGTCCATGACATACAGAGAAAAGCCACAGGAGTAGTGTTTTCATCAGCTGCCTCCCCAGTTGGAAGGAGACAGACTTAACCTTTAAGAATTAGTATCCTCTGATGGTGATGTGATTCTGTTTGCCTTTTTCAGCCTGATGGGAGAGAAGCTAATTCAGCAGGAACAATGTATACTTTCATAGCCAGGATGCCCATTCAGGACTGTAGGAATTGGGGACTCCCCTGCCTCAAGTATCTATAATGTCTTCTAAGAAGGGGCCCCTTCCGTGAATTTCCATGTCTCCCTCGGAGTCAATCTATTTGAAATTCACACAAATGTAATATGTCTTGAGCTATATGTTTCTAGGAGAGTAGAAACCTTGGGCAGGGGTCCTGCTAGTTTGTGTCTAAGTGTGGAGAGTAAAAGGAACCTGAGAAAACCCCTGAGTTGCTAACTAGGGATGATGGCCAGTGATGAGAATTTAGCAAAGACTAGGTTTAGATTCCTGTCTGAAGTTGTGGCTCTAAGGCTCCTCCCATCTCTCTTCTCAAGAGACCTTCCCAGGCAGGAAGATAATAGGCTGCCATCATAGGATGGGTTTCACCATCAGTCTTTCATACAGTTGTCAGACCATGACAAAAACTTCCCATACAACTTGGCTTCAAATGTATGTATCTGACTTTTTTTTTTTTTAGCAATAGCTGTAACTTACAGAGCAGAGATCATACCAAAGATGGTGCAGAGACCATCTACTATCACCACCACACCCCTGTCACCCCAACTTCTAAAAATTGTTGCTGCCTGTGCCCTTCCCTCTACCCTGGGAAGGCTGGTGTACAATAACTCCTTCCATCAAAACTTGGCATAGTTACAGCTTTACTCCCACTGCTGGCACTCATGGAGAATTGGGATTGGCAAGTGGGCATGGCACTTTTGAAAAGTTGCCAACCCCTGATGTTGAAGGAAAAACCACAGACATATTTGAATAGAAGAAATACACACACACACACACACACACACACACACATCTATTTATGGCCTTGGTAATAGGCATGCACTGACATTTACAACCATTTACATAGGCTGATATAAAATTAGCACCATAACAAAGAAAACATTTCAAGAACAAAATAAATGCCTACTACAATTCAGTTAAGTTTAGGACCTGGATATAAGGACAGTTTTCATAAAAAAAGGAGGGCAGGGAATGAGAGATGGAGAAAAAGGTAAGACAATTTTTCTAAACTTTGTTTTGTGTTACTGAAGACATGCTGAACTTTAAATTACCTTTAAAAATACTTTCAAGTACAAGATACATGAGGCAGAAACTGAATAACAATTTGGAAGAGGTCGATAGAATTTCTATAGATTGACTTAAAAGAAAAAAGAATAAAGAAGGGAAAGAGAGAACAAAAGTAAGTTTAATAAAATATGTAAGATGCAATAGTAGGTTAATGAAGGATTTCATTCGGTTTAAAATTTTTTTTTGTTCTTTTTGTCTAGACTTGTGATTTCATCAAGATAGGGAATTCATTGTGTAGAAACTCCTACTACCAATACAGATGGGTTACTATGGTAATATAAGTCAACAGACTTAGGGAGTACCCTGGGTCACTGAATGAACAAGCACCCATGGAAACAGAGTTAATATCTGAGATCCGACTTAAACATAGGTCTTTATGATTTCAATGTCAGCCCTCTATCCACTTGGACACATGGTACACTTGGAAGGGATAGTTATTCAAAGATTCAGGAAGGAGAGTATCTATCACACAAATGACCTGTCAACTTGGTTTAGCAAAATCTTACATTCCATCACCAAAAGTCTATTAAAAAACGGGATACTACATGAGTCAAACACAAAAAACCCCCACATTTTGATTCAACAGGCTACAGAGAAATACAGAAACATCAAAGTGGATGGGCCTTTAGGCCAATGTCAGAAGTAAATGCTCACCACCAAAAGCATTTCCTATCTTCCAGCTGAGGAAAGCATGCTCTAATTCCCAGATATCATTTGCATACACTGTTATTCACAGATGACTAAAGTGTGCCACTTAGTTAGACGCCCCCTGGGTCCACAGCACGTAAGCACAGAGAGGAAACGGTCCAAGAATGGCTGGCATCCCATTCATGCTATTTATTATGCTGCTAAAGATCTGCCATGGTACTTGGCTATAGGCAGTTTGCCTGTTGCCAAGTGTCATTTAGCAACACAGTCCCCATACAGGACCTGTATGTGACAATACAGATAACATTATCATCGGGGGTAAAGCACCACATTCCCAGAAGAATCTTGTCATTAGGCAAGATGGCAGTGCATCAATAAGCAAGCGAAAAAACCAAAGGGAATCTTTAAACTAAATCAGCACTTGGGAGCCTATGCACGTGTGCCTGAATGTAGAAGGAAGGACAGGCTTTGTTTATGAAATAATAACTTTGGGCATGATGGAGGCAAGATTTTCTCAAGTCAGCCTAAATTGTTGGCTCGGGAAATGATGCTTGTTGATTTTCCAAGTCACCTTCACCAAAGATAAATCAAATATTCTTTGTTTTTAGTAGATTCCTGAAGCCACAGATCCCAAGGCCACTGTAGAATTAAGTGGCATCTCTCACCAAAGATTCTGAAGGGGCCAAGCAAAAGTTTCGGTTCAGTCCAGCCCTTGCCCACTTACTGATGTCCCTTACCATGAGGCCAAAAGAGGCCAGACGTGCTCTGAAAACTGACAAAGAAGTATTTTTCCCCCCTAATACTTCCTAGTAGGGCTCACTGAAGGGGAGTTGGGAGAGGAGGGAGAACAGATCTGAACTAGTTCTTTCATTTATAGATAAGGAAACTGAGACCCAGGGAGGCAATGGGACTTATTCAAGGCCATGTGGCTAAACTGGGAGCAGAACTAAGATTTTTTATCTCGCAGTCTAGCATTCTGTCCTGGAAGCCTTCCGAACATCTGATAGGAAGAGCAAACACATGTATATCATTGAAGATAAAGGCCACCAAATCACATCCACATAATAGAGGAAGACTCCACCATGCTCAGAAGAAACAGGCAGGAGTACAGAATCGGTCTCACATGTGGGGCCTAAAACAACGATGTGTCCAACGATGTCCAACATATTTACTCACATTCTAATGGAGAAGACAACATGCAAACAGCAGCATACAAATAAGGTCTACACAGGTTAAATAGGAAAGGATCAGTAGAAGGAAGGCACTAGGACTGGGGGAGGGAGATCAGGAAAAGCTTCCTGTAGAAGGTAGAATTTTAGCTGGGACTTGAAGAGATTCAGGAAAGTGAAGAGAGAGTATTCCCAGGTATGGCGGTCAGCCAATAACCATGCATAAAGATGGGAGATGGTGTTTCATGTATGAGCAATGGTGAGGAGGCCAATGTCACTGGATTACAGTATAAGAAGACTAGAAAGATGCGGGTTAGGGCAGAGGGAGGAAGTTACATAGAGCATTGAACACCAAATAGAGGAGTTTATATTTGATAGCAGAGGTGATAGAGAGTTTATTGAGTAGGGAGGTGATATTGCCATACTTACACTTTGGGAGGATCATTTTGGAAGATGAGTGGATGGAAGGCAGATTGGAATGGGGAAAGATTTATTTCATCTGGAATTAATCTATTCTAAAAGGTAGCATTTTCAGAAGAGACATTAGTATTCTTGTCCAGAGTTTCTATCAAACCTGACTTGATAATTATACACATTCATATGCTACTTGGAGATCTGCAAAATGCTCTCCTCACAACCATCTTGTGAAATGGGTCATATAAGCATTATTAATCCAATTTTTTCAGAAGGGGAAACTGAGTCTATGACAGGTTAAGCAACTTATTAATGATCACAGGGCAAGTAAGCAGCTGAGGCAGGATTTGTGTCCAGGTCTTCTCCTCATTTTTTTCTCCATTGCCCACAAGGATACAGCATTTTAACCATGTTTTCTTTCATAGTAGTATAGGAGTATTGTTGGACAGGAACATTTCCCATCATGCCCTCAGATCCTGACATGAACCTGACTTGCTGCTTCTATCCCAAGCTCATTCCCAAACAGAAGATAAAGGCCACCAAATCACATCCACACTATAGAGGAAGACTCCAGCATTCTATAAAAATGACCTCATTGCTGCCTACCAGCACTCTCACTCTTCTATTAAAGTCTATAATGTGGTGAGTTGTCAGTATGATAACACTGAATTGTGTGAAATAGGTTAAGACCAAAAAAAAGACACTTAACACAGTTTTTTAAAGATGAAATTAAATGGGAATACATTTAAGAAGACATAGCAAGAAGAATCAAGGGGATATCCTACTAACATCCCCATTGGGAATGCAACTCAATTTTAAATACTACTTCTTAGCCACTTGTAGGTAATAAATATTTGTTGAATTATATTAAATTCATAAAAGTGCCAGGCCCACCTCATTTTGATGAATGAATCACATCTCCTTTCTGGCAGATTGGTTTGTCAGGGGATTCACCTAGATACAGGGTTGGGGGACCTGTGACCTTGAGGCTACACATGGCCTTCCTAGGTCCTCAAGTGCGGCCCTTTGACTGAATCCAAACATCAGTCGCAGAGCTGTACTTGAGGACCTAGAAGACCCCATGTGGCCTCAAGGATTCAGGTTCCCATCCCTGGCCTAGAAGTAGTGTCCTGGATTTCAGCCTATCATTTGCCAAATGTGTCATGACACCTTTGTGAACAACATGGCAGACTGAGGCCTGCATGATCATACTGTTCAGTGGACTTGAAACTTGTTGAACAATCAGACAGCACAGATGGAATGATTATAAAATTTTTGAATAACCTAAATCTAGGAGAAATAACAAATGTGTTATTTGAATTTAGTTCAATTGGAGGAGGAATATCCTCCCTTCTGAAGCCGATAACTCTATTCCCACTTTAAGATAGCTCTAAGCAGAAACAACATCCATCAAAGGTCTCAATGAAACAGAAGTATGGGCTGAATTCAAGTAGAGAAATTCAAGAGGAATAAATGGTTAAGCCTTCAACTCATGTGGAAGAAAGAGCAACTGCACAGGCATACAGGATAGAGGAAGCAGGGTTAGATATATAATAAAATATAATATAATATGAATATAAAATAAAAAATAAAAAGATCTGGGAAATTTTACCAAACCATAGAATCTAAGGGCTGGGAAGGACATCAGAGGATATGAATGCAATCCATCCTTGACCAAGAATCTCCTCTACAACAATCCCCCAAGGCAACAACCCGGTGGGCCTCTGCTTGAAGACCATCAATGAGGAGGATTTTGCATCTTTACTTTGCTTCTCCTGCTCTGCCTGGTTTCAACTCCATCACTTCTGAACTCACCACCATGCTGCTGACTCAGTCTCTGACTGACACCACATCCTTCCGCCTCCACTCACCTCTAATTGGAGGGCTGGAGTGCAGACTGCCAAACTCTTACCAAAGCCTTCTGTTAAGGAGGGCAGGAACTGGACTCAGCTCACTCCACTTTCCATCTGCTGCTCTGCTGGTTTCAGCTTCTCCACAGAAAAAGCTGCCCTGATGCCAGGTACCCTCATCCCTGCCCCCAAACCTTTCCTGCCTTCCTTTGGGGGTTATCTCCTTCCTTTACTTTGCAAGCTCCTTGAGACCAAAAACTATTTTTCTTTTTGTTAATTGTATACCTAGCACATAGCACAGTACCTGGCACATAGTAGGAGCTAAATAAATGTTTATTGAGTTCAATTGGAGGAGGAATATCCTCCCTTCTGAGGCCGATAATTCTATTCCCACTTTAAGATAGCTCTAATTATTAGAGGTATGTGGGCATGCAGCTAGGTGGTACCATAGTGTATAGAGTGCAGGGCCTAGAGTCAGAAGACTCATTTTCCTGAGTTCAAATCTGAACTCAGACATTTACTAGCTGTTCCATCCTTGGCAAGTCACTTAACCCTGTGGGCCTCAGTTTTCTCATCTGTAAAATGAGTTGGAGAAAGAAATGGCAAATCATTCCATTCCCCGGCTTCTAGTCTCACCCACTAAGATGAAAGTTTAATCCCCATTCCACAGGAGAATTCTTTAAATACTTAAAGAGGATTATTATTTATTCTCTGAGTCTTCTCCGCATTAAATATCCCAGTTCCTTCAATCATTCCTCAGAAATCATGTTTTCCAATCTTCTTACCATTCTAATCATTCTTTTCTAGATGTGCTTTAGTTTATGTTTTTCCCAAAATGTGCTAGTACTAACTCTAGATGTGGCCTGATTGGAATAGAGTATATTGGAACTATTACTTCTCTTACTCTGGATCCTACGTCTTATTTAATGAAGCTTAGGAACATAACTATTGAATGCTATGTCCAGTGATGTACTGGTAAATGTTTCACAACCAGTTTTCTGAAAAGAAAAAAATGTACACATAACAGTTTTTCAGTTAATCTTCTTTACTAACATTTTCCTCTATCATTTAAGACTAAGGTAGCTAGATGGTGAACTGGTTGCTAGTCAGGAAGACCTGAGTTTAAATTCAGTCTCAGACATTTACTAGCTATGTGACTCTGGTCAAGTCACTTAACCTCTGTTTGCCTCAGTTTCTTAAACTTTCAAATGGGGATATTGACAGCACCTACCTCGAAGGGTTGTTGTGAAGATCACATGAAATAATATTTTGAAAAGAATTTAGCATAGTTCCTGGTACATAGTAGGTACTAAGTAAATGCTTATTGCCTTCCGAACCCCCCTTTCCTCCCCCAAACAATTAACAAAACAATAAATAAAGCCTGGGTATTTGCCTATTTTCCAAGGTGTAAATGCTTACATTGAAAATTTAACAATCAGCCCATGGGAGGCTCTGGAATTAGGTCCAGCACACCCCTGTGGCTACATCACACTGTTGACTAACATTCAACTTCATAAACTAAAACTAATGAGCCTCTCCTGTATCTCTGAAATTGATTTTCAAGCCCGACTATAATATTTTACATTTATTCTATTAAATTTCATATGACCTGATTTGACCCATCATTTTGGCCATTTGAGATATTTTCAGATCCAGATGCTATCATTCACCTTCTTAGTGGGCTTTCCAATTTCGGTGGCATCTGAAAATTTGACGAGCAAACTATTTATAACTTCATCCAAGTTACCAATAAGAATGCTGAGGAGAACAAGACCAATGATGGATCTCTGGAGGCTTCACTAGAAACCTTATTCCAAATTACTATTTATTCCATTAATGCCTAGAGACCTCCCTCTAAATTGGTATTAGCTCTTAATGTGTATCCATCTCACCTGCTGGAGGAATGAAGTAGTTACTATAGTGCCTGGCAGATTGTAGGTCCTTTATCAATGCTTCTAATTTGATTAATACATATAAATCAATTATCACCTAAACTGGGCTTCTCAGTGTTATCCACAAAGTAAGAAACTATATCCATAAGATTTCTTTGATGTGCCAATTTAGTTAAACTCTCAAAAAAGGAAAGGAAGTAATAAGACTATGGCTGGTGGTAAGTAAAACAGATGAGGATGTTTCTGCAAAGGATGGGACTGTTTGTTGAGGTAGAAATAGCAACTTGTTCCCTGATATCATCGGTTCTTATCTAAAATAGGCTAGATTTTGGTGATTGATGCTTCTCAAAGTTCTCACCAATACTCGCTTTAATAAGCCATTTTAAAATCTAGTTATGAATCAGTTAGAATCACTTGTCTATATAGAGTTTGCTGGCTCTTTTTTTTTTTTGCTTTTTGGAGGGCATTTGGGATTAAATGACTTGACCAAGGTCACAAGGCTAGTTTTTGTGTTAAGTGTCTGAGGTCAGATTTGAACTCAGGTCCTCTTGACTCCAGGCCTGGTGTTCTATTCACTGAGGCACCTAGCTGCCCCTGCTGGCTCTTTCTTTTTCAAAAAAATTAAAGCATTTTACCTTCTCCAGGCCTGTGACAGCACCTCTTACATTCTCCAAGTTCTTCCAAAGACCACTGAAAGCAGCTCAACAGTCAACTCTGTTAGTTCTTCAATATTCTAAAATATAGTTCTGGGCCTGATGACTTGAATTTATCGAGGGCAGTGAGATGTTGCCTGAGCATATTCTCATTTATTTTGGGTTTCCTCTCTCTGATAATTAGCTTCAATTTATCCTGTCTAATCCAAAGATCAGTCTCCTTGGAAGGAAAATTAGAATCAAAATGAGAGGCAAGAAGGACCAGTGGAAAGAGGGCCAACCTTTGAATCAAGAGGATCTGAACTCAAGCCTCACTTCTGACACATACCATGGGTAAGACACATAATGTCTCAGTGACCAAAGGTAACTCTCTATCAATGAACAATCATTAAGTGTGATTATTATGTCATTAATTGTGTGCCAGACACAGTTTCAAGTTCAGAACCAACATTTATTAGTTACCTACTATATGCCAGGTCCCTGTTCTCAAGGAGCTCATAGTCTGATAGGGGAAGACAACACATAAAAAGAAGCTGAGGGTGGGGGGTGAAGGAGGTGGTGATACCCAGCTGGGGGTATGATGAAATCTTATAGAAAAGACAGGAAATCATCGGAGGTGAGATTTTCAGAGGTGATTTCACCTCTCAGGATGATGAGTTTCTGGAGATCATGACATCCAGAGAGTTAGCCAGGTGAGAAACGATGAGGTAAATTCCCTGCTTGTTCTCTTCAAACAGAGGGTCTGGGAGGCACTCCCTGATGTCCAATATCCACCCTCTCCAGAGGGAAGGAGGGGCCCCAGGGGCAGAGGCTGCTGAGAAGATACCAGTTCCAGAAATGATGTCATCTTGAAGAGTGAGGTGTTCCTAGATATCATGACATCCAAGAAGTCAGCCAGGTGGGACTGTGCTAGGTGTGAGGGATACAAAGGAGTTAGCCCTTGCTCACAAGGAACCAGCATTTAAATGGAGAAGACAAAATGCATCTATACAAGTACAAATATATATATATACAAAAAGATACCTAGTAATCATGTTGGGGAAGAGGAGGAGATTAGCTTCTGGTTTAAGGAGGGGACAGACCAGAAAAAGCCTTCTGTAGAGATGATGCTTGAATTAAGTGAATCTTGAAGGAAACCAAGGGATTCTAAGAGACAGAAATGATGAGGGAGTATATTCCAATTGTCAGAATTAACTAGTGTAAAGATACAGATGAGTTATTAATCAGCATCAAGAGAAGGCACTTCCATTTTGGGTGTTTTCCACAACCAATGAACCCACCAAAAAATGGAACTAAGTAACTCAGTCTTCTCACTGTTATTAATTTTATTAATTCCATCCCCAATGAACAATAGCTGTAAATCTTCTTTTCTATTTCTGATTCTATTCAACATGGTTTTTTAAAAATTCATTTTCTTGAATTTAGCATTTATGCCTAGACCTAGTTTCATAGCTCTTGACATAATTTTTACATAATTATGTTATTTTTGGTATTTATTCTCAATTATTTTCCTGGCTGCCATCTATCATATTTGTCTCTTAACAATTTGAATTTGTCAGTGAATTCCACTTGTATCCATTTCTTTTCTATGTTACTCCCCTCTTTTCCTTCTCAACAGAATAATTTCTGATGATGTCTTCAGAATTTCAATCTTAAGAATCTTCTGTTCTTTTTGAACAAGTTTCTTACAGAATCTTCTGCTTATCCTTTCTCTGAACCTTTGAGAAATCTGTTCTCCCCAGATATGGATGTACACCAAACCATACAGCACTCTCCTCTCATCTCTATTATGTACTTTATAATGAAGTCATCACTTGCTCCCAAAGTACCTGACACTTGTACTTTAGCAACTTATTCTTCTTTGTTGGTCTCAATCATGCATCTAGTGGTTTCTCTTTTCATTTCCTCCATTTTGAAGAATTAAAGTAATTAAGGCAAGTTATGATATTATCAGCTATTCTTTTTTTTCCAAAGAGGAAGCACAAGCAGCTATCCCAGGTAGTTAAATTCCCCCATTGGGGGAATATTGTGCCTTCGTGCCGATTGTGATCTATTTCCCAGGCTTCTCATCTAATCATTACATTTGCCAAGGTAACATATAGTCATGCACTTACCATATCCCTCCTGTTTCTACCTTCATTGACAAAAGTCACTCAAATCCCCTCTACCATGTTTCTTTTCTTAGGTGCTTTGATTTCCTCATATGTGCATATATCTTTAATATGCAGTGCTATAAATCTTTTATTGTTTTATCTACTGTGTTCCATTTTAATAAAGTATACCCTTCTGGAGCCATACACTAATCACGAGTCCCATTCTACCCAAGTCTTTCTGATAACTTTGAGATCAAATTTGCTTCCTTGTATTAGTATCTTGAGTCTACTTTGTTCATTACTCATATTTTGTGAATTCATACATAAACACCGGAAGGCAAGGGTTTTATTGCTAACTCTTCCTGGATACTGCATCTTAGGCATTGCTGGTCCTCTTTTTTATGGTTTCCCTTTTTCCTCCTTCTCACATTCTGACTTGACACCCTGGAGAAACTTCCATCCTGAGGCACTCCTCTCCTCACTGGTGACTCCTTCCCCAGATTGTCTCTGCAGTCCTCCTTTTTCACCTCATATGTCATTTGTGCCTCTCACCTCCCCCACACAGCTTTCCAGCACCTTGGAATGTTATGCTTTGCCCCATAAGAATATAAGCTCCTTAAAGGCAAAGACTGCCTTGCTTGCTTATATTTGTATTGCTTATCACAGTGTCTGTAAAGGCACTTAATAAATGCTATATATCTATCCATCTGTTTATCCTTTCCTATAGTATAACTGCTCTGTGGTACTGAGCTTGTCAGGTCAATGGGAGCAGTTTTCTCTTCCCCTTTTCTTTTCCAATTAAAGCCATTTAAATTTGGGAAACTTTAGGCAAACAAGTTTTTGCCACCCTTTGACAGTTCTTCATTCATCATTCCTGTATTTTAAGTCATAGCCCAAAAGTCTATATCCCATCTCCAGGCAACATTTTTAGCTAGTAGTTCATTTTCCTATCTTCAGTCATCTTATATAAAGAACATGCTACCTGTGGTCCCAAGAAATCTAGTGGGGTATTGTTGTTTTTTTCCCAAGACTAGTCCATAGTAATGATTTTTAGGTGCCTTCTGGTGGTTTCATTTGTCCCTGTGTGAATTCACAAAAGTGGATTATTTGCTGCAATGCTTCTTGGGAGGTTTTCCAACACATCTAATAATTGCACCTCAAAAACAGTTCTTTCCATTGTTTTAATGTACTACAAATTTAATATGAACTAACATGTGAGATGGATTTGAAGGGGAAAAAAGAATCCTGAGTAGCACCAGAAGGTTGGAAGGTGGACTAAAGTAACAAGCAGATGAAAGGGAAAAAAAAGAAGATTCCCTCAACACTTTATGCAAAGTAATAAATAGGAGGATGTTCCTGCAGAGAATGGAACTGTGTATTCTGAGGAAGAAATAACTATTTCTTCTCCATGGACTGAAAAGTTCGATGAAGAGGTCAGGCATGGAGTAATTCAGAGATAAGTGACAGAGGTTGGTGACTACCTGCTGTTAGTAATGGAACAGCTATTTGTCAACCCGAAGACAACCCTAGAGAGGGCTCTTTTCCTGGAGCAGGTATCCAGGGTGTGAACAGAGAATCTTCTAAGACTTGTCAAACCCAGTGATGATTACTGTGCTTCCCTGGTTATTCACATAGGCAGAACTTCAGAAGGAAGAGTGAATGCATTGCTAAAGATTATGAGGTTTTAGGCAAGACACTGGAAACCACTGGGACACAAATTAAGTTGTCATCACTGTTGCCAACATAAACAATGGCTTCAGTGGAGAAATGCAAATTTGGAAACTGAAGAGTAGGTCCAGGTAATATATATATATATATATATGTGTGTGTGTGTGTGTGTGTGTGTGTGTTTACGAATAGAAGCCAGATTTCTGACCAATACATAAAGGATAAGAATGATGATTTTATTCAGGCCTGTGTGCCACATGTTAGGAAGAAGGAAATAACATTTCAGATGGTAACCAGGATCATGAAGGACCTTGAGCCCATGACATAGAAGGATCAGTTTTACAAACAGAGGGTGTTTAGATTGGGGAAGAGAAGACTTTTAGAGTACACATACGTTCAAGTTTAAGAAGGGCTATCATATAGGAAAATGATTTGATTAGTTCTGGTTGGCCCCAGAGGGCAAGGAGAGAGGAAGAATAAGGCTCCTAGTAAGGGAGTTAGTAAAACTTTCTAACAATTTTTGTTGTTTTTTAGTTGTTTGTCAGTCATGCCCAACTCTTCATGACCCCAATTGGGGTTTTATTGGCAAAGATACTGGAGTGGTTTGCCATTTGCTTCTCTGGCTCACTTTACAGATGAGGAAACTGAGGCAAACAGGCTTAAGTGACTTGCCCAGCGTCACACAATAAGTGTTTGAGGCCAAATTTGAACTAAGGAAGAGAAGTCTTCCTTACTTCAGGCCTGGAGCTCCACGCACTGCGCCACCTAGTGGCCTTCTAACAGTTAAAAAAGTTACCCTAATGTGGAAAGGATTCAAGATACTGGGTTTCCCCTCCCTAGAGGTCTTCAAGCAAAGGCTGGCTGGATGACTATTTTCCATCAATGCCTCGAAGGCATCTTCTGATTCTGAATCCAATGCTTTTCCCTTTATACCATATATGCCTCTCTAGAGTGATGGGCATACAACACCCCAAAAATCAATAATGAAAGCACTATTTCAGCATCAGTCACTATGTACATACTGGTCTTGTGCTAAGTCATTCACCACTCCACCCATCAGGTTATGAATTTCAAAGAAAATTCTTTCTGCCTATGTTGTTTTAAAAACATTTGCAGAGGAAATTGGAGCAAGGGGCACAATGTTTCATTTCTTTTAACCAACATATCAAAATCTCTAAACATATACCCATACATAAGAGGAAAATTTTTTGGCGATGGGGTGGGAGGTGCTTTGCAGCAAGAACATTTTTTTCAGCCTTCCTCTCCCTCCACCCTCCCCACCCCCAATCTTTTACATATTAAGTGAACCAGATGGTATTCTAGGGTCTCTTCCCACAAGTGGTTAGCTGCCTCAGTCAGCTCCATTTAGCCCAAGTGGATAGTCCCATCTATGGAAGATTTGGCCATGTCACTCTCCTATTCCAGAAACTCCATTGGCTCCCTATTATCTCCAAGAGATAAACTTTTATGCTTGTCATTTAAGGCCCTTTGCAACCTTATCCCCTACCTACCATTCCAGTTCTATTGCCCATTACTCCCTTCATGCACACTGAGGTCCAGACAATTGGCCATCTTGTGGTTCGCCTTATTCCATGTTCTGTTTCCTTTTATACTTAAGATTATGCCCTATGCCTGGAATGCGCACCTTCCCCATTTCTATCTCTCAAAATCCCTAATTTCCTTCAAAGCTCAGCTCAACAATCAACATCTAACAAAGGACTTTACTAATTCCCCTAGCCTAGTTGCTAGTGCCTTCCCCTCTCAGATCACCTATTTTGTATTTATCTATATATGAACATGTTCTTTCCCTCTGTGTACCCATCACCTAATAACTACACCTTGATTGGTTGATCACTTCTTTGATAATGGCAATGCCCTGCCCTGCCCCTCCCCCCTCAATGATAAACCCCTTCTTAGGTCTTTTAAAGAGGTCTCACTCAAGCAATCAGCACTTATTAAACACCCAAAATTCACAGAACAAATCCACTTAATAAAAGGATTTGTTCTATAAAATTTGGACTCAGTTAGAAGGACACACCCAAGGACCCAGAAGGCCACATGTGGCCTCAAGGCTACAGATTCTTCTGTAACTAATGATAATCATTTAATATCAATTTAATAACCTCAATAAGGGCCAGGGCTTGAACTAATCAACCAGAAGAAGAGCCTGAACCTAAACAGCTTCTTTGTTCCCTGAGTAAACTCAGAAAATATCTCTTCCTATGTCAACAAAGCCAGGTGGGGCTGACTTTATGGCCATTAAAGATGAGACCCTTAACCTGAGGCACTAACTTGAGTAATGGGACTTTTTCTTATCTTAAGTTTTTTTGGACATATACTAAGTTATGGCATGTTAATGTTAAAAAAAAAAAAACACAGATACCCTGAGCCAAAATTTTAATTGAGACTTTGTCAATTCTCTTATTTTATTGTATTTACCACCTACCCAATTAAGAAAATTCCTTTTGCATACAACGATTAAACATTTATGGAGATCATAAATTTGAGTGACACAGCCTCCTGAATTGGGATGGTTCTAAAATATATTTAAGCCTTCTCATTCTTTTGTTCAGGCAGTCAGATTTTATCTGGCTTCATACATGTATGTATCCAGCCAGCTTTAAGGGAATCAACAATATGGATTTACATATCGCCCAGCCTGTTTGCCCCCTTTAACCAAACTTTCAGATCAACTCTGGACACTGTACTTCAGGGGTTGCTTGCCATATCCCAGTCTCTTTAGAAATCCCTTGCATATGCTCCCCAAATGGCATTTCCCAGCAATCCTTTGGAAACTTTCTGTCTCTAGGGAAACAAGGCCAGTATCAGCCTCTGGGGATACAAGCAAAACCGCCCACACAACCCAGATATCAAGTACTTCCACATACCTCCCTCAGGTTCTAGCAGGACCTGAGTCTTTCCTTACAGTGAGTGAGTCACAATTCAAGGAAAAGGGAGAAAGCATCATCAGTGATACCCTGAGTAAAGCTCTCTGCGCTCATCCTTCAAAAAACTATAACTTCATTGTAGAATTGAAGTCACCACTAGTAAACATTTGTTACCTCTTAGATGTTTGTCTAGGTTCACATGTGTTCCTACTGTTCACCACTTAGGAAAAAAAAAAGGTCAAAGGGATCTTCCTCACCAATGAGGAAGTTGCTAGAATCAGAAACTTCAATTCTATTTGACAAAAACACCTACTATGTGCAAAAACCCTCTGCCAGGAACTGGGGGTTATACCCTGAAGCCAACTGAGAAGTAGTAAAAAAGAATGCTAGAGTTACGTGAGAGAATCTGGGCTCAGGTCCCTGGTGTGCGATTTACTTGAACATTGATTACAGACAAGTCCTCTAGGGTCTCTGAGCCTCAGTTTCCTTATCCAGAAAATGAGAAAAAGAATATTAGTAATGCTCACCTCACAGAGTTTCTGTGAAGAAATTGCTTGGTTAAATTTAGAATACTATGTGCAAGTAAATATTATAGATTTAGGTCTGGATTCCATAGAGCCCTGGAACTTACTTAAATGAATGAGTAATGCTACCTTCCAGTAAGAGGCAGTTAGGTGACTCCATGGATAGAGTGCTAAACCTGGAGTTAGGAGGACCTGAGTTCAAATCTGACCATTGTAAATGGAAGAGGAATGGAAGGGCATTCATTCTGGGTAGAGGGAACATCATGAGTAAAGGTGTAGACTGGCCAAGAGCATGCCATATTTGGAGGAAACCAACCCAGCTAAAGTAGTCATGTTGGGGAGTTGTAGGAAACGAGATTATCCTAGGTTGTGGAGAACTTTGAATGTTACGATTTTATCCGAATCCTTACTCCAACTCTCTATTTCTCTCTCTCACTCTCTCTCCACACATATACACACATATGTATTTATGTGTATGTACATACATACATACACACATACATACACAACTTTTATCATGTTATGTTACTGTCTTGGTCAAGCCCCCTTGATGACTCCCTACTTACTGTGGGATAAAGGTGTAACATTCAAAATTTTATAAATATATAAAATAAAGCTTTTATCATTTACATGTATATATTTATCATATATGTAAATCATTATATATATGAATTTTACATATAATAGGATTATATTTATACAGCATTTTAAGGATTATTGATGGGGTAGTGGATCAGGAGAATGCCATGTACACAGTATATATGGACATGAGTAGGACATTTGTCAAAGCCTTTCTGAACATAGGAATTCAATCCTAACCCCTTTCCACCTTGGACAAGTCAATTAAATTGTTTGGACCTTAGTTTCCTTATCTGTAAAATGAAGGGGTTGGATTTCATGATCTCTAAGTTCCCTTTTAGCTCATGATTCTCTATTATATAGAAAGAATGGAATTATATGCAGAATATTCTATATTTTGGGATATCCTTGTAGATATGATTAAAAGGGGTGCACTAGAGGATAACAACTGCATGGGTTCAGGATTGGGTGAATGACCAGACCCAGATAATATCAATCAATTGCTAGATCTGAACATGAAGGGGAATTTCTAGGGGAGCATTCCAGTGTTTAATTTTTAATTTAGCTCTATTCGACATGCTTAACAATGGAATGGAATATAATGGAAAAATTGATTAAACATTTACTATGTACTAAGCACTATCCTAAGCTCTGTTAACACAAATAGAAAAGCAAAGAGTAACTGCTCTCAAGAATTTCATATTTTAATTAAAGGAGTCAACACATATGGAAGGATTTAGCTGCAGGGCTGACAGGAAAACCCAGAGGACCTTTGGTTGAACAGCAGGGTAAATGGCAATGCCCAGGAGTCTGAATCCTTATGGTATAATAATAAATGAAGTGGCAATGACCCAGCAGTTCAGAGGATGTTATGGCATGACAGATGGTATGGGGACCTTAGGGAGCAAAGGCAGGGCATATTGTAGGTGCACTAGTCTACCATCTAACCTAAAGAATTTTAATTGGTGACTGACTCCCTGCTCATCCTAGTGGTGTGAATGGATGTGTGTTTGACCACTGACTGTTGGGAAAGGTATAGTGGTTCCAAAGGTCAAAGTGGAACAGAGATCTGAGTTATGTGTGGTAGGGATGGTGCTAGGAGAAAATGGTGTTGATGGGAATTGAACAATGGGGGCTAATGTGGGGCCAGAAAAGGTATCTGTTCTTGCTGAGCCTTTAGGTTGCCTTTTGGGTCTAGGTATCAATGACTTCCTTGAAGGCAAACATAGATAAAAAACATAGAAGGCAAACATCAAATTTAAATAATTTTGCATTGAACTTAAAGGTTTGCAGTATTACAGGTATCATTATCTCCTTGTAAATGGAGATACAGATCATGGAGAAGGGAGTGACTCATTGGATCATAGTCCTAGAGCTGGAAGGGCTCTCACCGGTCATTTAATCTAATGTCCTCATTTTATAAGTGAAGAAACTGAGGTCCAGGATGTTAAGTGACTTGCCCAAGGTAACAAAGGTAGAAAAGGTTAAAAGTAGATTTGAACCCAGGTCCTTTGACCTCAGAACCAATCCTCTTTAGCTGGGGGATGGGGGCCACAGTGAAAAAAAAATAGATGACATAAGTAGGTTGCCAAAAGGTCTTGACAAGCTAGAAAAATTCAATAGAGGTGAACATAAATTACTATACTTTTATTAAAAAAAACTACAATTGAACAAATACAAATTGGAGCAGGCATGGCTAGGAAGCAGGTTATGTGAAAAGAACTCCAGGACTTTAAAAGGCAGCGAATTCAACATGAATCATCAGATAGCCAAATGAAATAATATGATCTTGTATTACATTAAGAGAAGTACAGTGAGTATACATAGAGAGGGAAATGATAGACTGTAATATCAGACAGGCAGCTAGATGGCAAAGTGCAGATTGAAAGAGTTGACTTCAAATTCAGCCTCAGACACTTACTAGCTGTGTGACCCTGGGCAAGTCATTTAACCTCTCTCTGCCTTAGTTTCCTCAATTGTAAAATGGGGATCATAATAGCACCAATTTCACAGGGTTGTGGAGAGGATCAAATGAGATCATATTTATGTTTAATAGATGCATGTTTATTTTCTTCCTTTCCTGGTCAGATTCTATCTGAATAATCATACATTTTTTTTGATGGGGGCTATATTTTTGAAAAGGGCATACGTATAGAAGTATAATTGGAGCCAGAGAAATCATGCCATGTAAAGCTTTGTCATAGCAACTGGGAATGTTTAGTATGAAGAAGAGAAGACTGCAAGGGCCACAAAATCTGTCTTCCAACCTGCAAAGGGGTGTCATATTGAAGACCCAGAGGCCTTGCTCTGCTGCGTCTGATAGAATAGAACTAGTTAGTACTAAAGGAAGTAGCCTTAGGCTCAGCGTGAAGAAAAACTCCCAATCAGAGTCAGAAAGATCCCTACGTGTAATGGACCATCTGGGAGGCCCGGTAATTTCCTCCATAATTGGAGGTCTTTGAGTGGAGGCCCACTGACCCTTTCCTTGTCCTGCTCAGATATGTGTCAAATAAGATGTCCTCTGAGGTTTGTTCCAACTCTAAGGGAATGAATCTCTATAACTGACATGCTCAGAGAATCTAGTGTTCCATGTCTCCTTCCTGCATTGGTTTATCTGTCCATACTTTGTGATTACATAATGGGTGGACCACGGCTCCAGGCATATGTGCCTCTCCCCCCTGCTCTAGAAGGAACAGCATGATTTCTCCCTATTAGTTGGTTAGTCAACAAAGATTTATTAAATACTTTCTATGTTCCAGGCCTGGTGCTAAATGGTAAGGATACAAATAAAGGCAAAAAACATGCTCCTTCCCCTTAAGGTCCCTGTCTAACAGGGGAGACAATGTGCAAGCTGTGTATGAACAAGGTATGTGTATATTAACTGTAAGGACATCTCAGAGAGAAAGTGCTAGCAGTATAGGGAAGGAGGCTGGGAAAGGCCTCCTGCTCCTATGATTATATGGGGAGGGGTCTCCCCTGATGCTTCGTCTGCTTCATTCTCTCCACTTCTTGAATCTGCACTGTATCAATAACTTTTATGACAAGGCAGTGCCAGTGGCCTCAAATCAGGTACCAGATTCTGGTAGATAGGCCAGGATCGGAGCTTAGGCCCCATCATATCCTCTGTAAGGAGGAAAAGTCCTACCTGGGCCTACTCTTTCTTAGGATAGGGAACCACCCTGAAATTAGTGGAAGAATTTCCAATGTGTATTTTGTGGGGGCAGCTAGGTGGCACAGTGAATAGAATACCGGCCCTGTAGTCAAGAAGACCTGAGTTCAAATCTAGGTTCAGACACTTAACATGTACTAGCCATGTAACCTTGGGCAAGTCACTTAACCCTAGTTGCCCTGCCTTCCCCCCTCCAAAAAGAAAACAAAAGAGAATTTCCAATGTGGGCTAAGGGAGGGAGCAGAGATCTTCTGAAGGCCGCCATGGAGAGGGAACAAATGTTCTGAAACACATTCATGAATCATCTTTAACTGAATTCAATGAACATTTATTGAGGGCCTAATTGTGTACCAAGCTTGGTGCAGCAATAAATGAGATGAATAATTTGGTTAATATATAGAAAACTTCATTTGACTATAATAAATACATTTTAATCATCTAGCTACATTGGGAATGAATTAAATATTCTGGGAGATTTCCCATAACTTTAATTCTCTAATGTTTATCTGTCTTGCCTTCTCAACTATCCCATACAGCTGTACCCAGAAATACTTTTGTCACTTTACATTTCTGGGGTCTCAGATTTCCTCGTCTGTGAAATGGAGATATTGGCCTACAAGATCCTATGTTGTCCCTTATAGATCTCATGGTCCCTTATAGTTCTAAATATAAGATACTCCATGACTTTTATTATTTTCTCATATAGTAACAAGGTTTCTGACAATAAAAGAGGATATTGGAATCTATCCTCCTTAGTAATAGAGGTTTAAGAGTCCGTGTAGTATAGGGAATAGAGACCCAGCTTTGGTGTTCAAGTGTGGCCCTCTCAAACCCAGTGATTTTGACACTAGACAAGCTACTTAAATATCTTAATGCCCTAGACCATTCCCTAAGAATATAAAATACAAAGCAGGTGCAGATGCATATTGGTAGAAGGAGCTTTCTCACTGGGAGTTCCCCAAACTGAAAACATATGTCTGGTCCAAAAAAAAAAAAATCAATAGTGCTATTACTGTAATTTGCACCAATTTTAGCTGTTTAGTGAGTCTGGATATTAGTAAATGAAAATTTCTCAAAGTGAAGCTCACCTGGATCCATTAAAGAAGCTTGAAGCATCAAAAGAAAACATTCATTTTTAATGGTCCTCTGGTGCCAAATATTGACAAAATGGTTCTCTACCTCTGAAGTCTCGCCATTGATTTAATCCTATGGTACGTTTCCTGAACTGTCTATGATCATTTTTCAAAAATGGGAGGAAGGAATAATATTGCAGCTGTCTGATATTGTACCCAAGGTATCTCTATACCTGGTTCAATTATTATTGATTCCCTAAATTAGATTTTTTTTACAATGTTCATTTTGTTGTGTGATCATTATCAACAACAGTTCTGCCAGCTGTAACTTGAGAGATTCCTAGAAGGGCAGCAATTTAAGGACAGGGTGCCAGAGAGGTAGCTGAAAATGAATGAGGAAATAAAACATCATTACCTCTTTGGCAGAAGAGAATGGAAATCATCAAGAAAAAGGAAAGTCAGGCGCTAAGTTACTGAATTCTTGAAAGAAAAGAATAGAAACAAAAGGCTTATAATTCTAATGCTGTGTTCCATTTTCAGAAAGCTAGGTGCAATAATGGCCTGAATAGAGATGGGGAGAAATGACTCTTTAATCTACAAACCATAGATCCTCATTAAGTAGAATAAAACCTCATGAATTGTGAGTAATTGTCGGTAAGGCCAATTGGAATTACTGATGTCTAAACTAGGTTGGGAGAGGTTGAGTTGTGATTGTTGCTCAGAAGAAGCATGGTGTGATGGGTTAAGTGTTGGTTGAGAAATTCTGCATTCAAATCCTATGTCTGTTCTATGAATGAATGAAACATTTACAAAGCACTGGGCTAAGCACTAGAAACACAAAATAGAAAAATAAGAGAGTTTCCCTTCTGTTTTCTTTCACAGCATGACTAATATGGAAATATGTTTGCATGAGTACACATGTATAATCTACATCAATTTGCTTATCGTCTCACAGAGAAGGGAGAAGAGGGAAGGAGAGAGAGAATTTGGAATTCAAGATTTTTAAAAAAGCTAATGTTAAAAGGAGTTTTTACATGTAATTGAAAAAATATTCTTCAAAAAAATTTTAATTATCACCAAAAACTAAAAAGAAGTTTCCATTCTAATAGGGGGAGGGAAGAATGGAGGGAGGGAGGAAGGAAAACATACATAGAAAATTTCAGTTGCAAGTAATAAGGAAAAATCCTAGAGTGCATCTTTAAGGTATGGTGGCAAACTCCATCACAATGCCACATCTATATAAAGGCTGCATGACCCTCCAGGAGTAAATTAACCTCTTAGCATTCCTAGCAACTTGCTAAGATTATCAACTGCAGATCCACAAAGGGAGTTCCTTCTACCAATAAAACTGTAGGTCTGGACTCTTCCTATCCACTTAAAAAATCATGTTTTTACATAATCTTAATATTTAATTAAAAAGTAATTTAATGTACATACAACAAAGGACCTGACTTAACAAATTCCCTTCATTCAGTCATCACATGGTCACTCAGACATCTTTAGGTGGCTCATTTAAAAGCCAGGAGTGATTTATAATTTTAATTGTACCTGTGATTTCACTGGTATAGGTAACTCACTGTATTAATGCATATTAATGCTTGCTTTACAATGTGTAGTCTTAGATAGTTTTCTGTAGAACCAAGAGGATAAGTGACTTGTCCAGGGTCACACAGTCAATACATATATTTAGAGGTAGGGTTTGAATCCAGTTCTTGACTCTATTCACTATACCAGCTGTCTTTCTAATTTGTGATCATTTTTTTTTCTTACAATGGCTATTTGCAAAGTATCTGAAACTATGTAATTATTGTGTATTATACATAATTATATGTATTATATGTATATGTATATATTTATTATATATTATACATCATTTTATATATTATACTAATAATTTCCAGCATTTGGGGAGGTAAAAGACTTTTGCTTATTTGATGTTCAAATGGTTGCAAGGTCTAAATTAGAAACAATAGTTCAGATTTGAGGTTTATAAAACACTTTTCCTACACAACCCCCACACGTTAGATAGTAGAAGTCTTATTAGTTCCATTTTGTCGATGAAGAAACAGAGGTTGAGAGAGTTGAAATGCCTGGTCCAGGGTTCCACAGCTAACAGGTGTTAGCATGTCTCCTAATGCCAAGTCTAGTGCTTTTTCCCATGATACTACACTTCCTTTCAAGAAAAGAGCACAAATCAGTTTGAATTAGTGGGTTTTTACTGTAGAAGCTAAAATAGTTTTTCCTGCTCTCCTGAGTTATGGTCAAGGCATTTCCTTGCTTCAGTAACCAGCAACATGACATAAATGTGAACTGTCAGGCCTTAAACAATAGGCCAGACTTAGAGACAGACAGTTATTATCCTCCCGGGTGAAGAATTATCTGCTAAATACCGAAAACCTACTGAACACTAGCAGAATGAAAAGAATAATGTCAAAGACCCAAATATTTTCCACTTAGAAAGAAACATCGTGCAGATATAATAAAGGACTCTTTTCATTTGCCCCCAGGTAGCAGCAATACTGCAGGGAACTGGTAGCTGCCCTGGGAATATCCCTTTTCTTTAAAGCAACATCTCTCTCCATTCCTTAGAGCAATAGACACATCTAACTAAATATATTTGCTATCATCCTGTATTTCTCCCCCGCCGCTTTCTTAGCCAACTCCTTGACAAAGATGTCTATATGCATTGCTTCTCCTTCCTCTCTTCTCACTCCTCACCCCTTGCAGGCTGCTTGCAGCATCATCACTAGACTGAAAGTTCTCTCTCCAGAGTTACTAATGATCGATTTTTTCTTGTTTTAATTCAATTTTATTTTCAGTTCCAAATTTTCTCCCTTCTTTCTCCCACTCTCCCATCCACTAAGAAAGCAAGAAAAACAAAAACCCATTACAAATATATAGAGAGGTTCAAAGCAAAAAAAGTTATCTATTAATTACCTAATCTGATCATCTGTTCCCAATCTTCATCCTTCTCAACCTATCTGCCTCTTTCGACACTGTTAACCATCCTCTCCTCCTGGATAATCTCTTCTCTCTGGGTTTTCATAACACACTTCCCTCCTGGTTCTTCTCCTAGCTGTGTGACCGTTGCTTTTTAATCTCCTTTGCTGGCTCATCCTTTATATCATACCTAACTACTTGTTTTCCTAAGGTTCTGTCCGATGACCTCTTCACTTCTCCCCTTTATATTTTCTTTCCCTCTCCCTCTGTCTCTCTTTGTCTCTCTGTCTCTGTCTTTCTGTCTCTCTCTCTCTGTCTGTCTCTGTCTCTGTCTCTCTGTCTCTCTCTCTGTGTCTTTCTGTGTCTCTCTGTCTCTCTCTCTCTCTGTCTCTGTCTCTCTCCCCCTCTCCTTCTCCCATATCCTCTCTCTCTTTATCTTCTTTTCTCTCCTCTCATCCCTCATCTCTCGATTCAGCTTACATAGGTATAACTATCATCTTTATACAGACGATTCCCAAATCTATATATCCAACCCCAGGCTTTCTCTCCATGCTTCAGTTCCAGATCACGAACTACCTTTGGGATATTTCAAATTGGGAGTCTTAAAGACACTTCACATTCCTCATGTTCCAAATTGAACTCATGATCTCTCCTTAAAAACTCTTCCCTCTTCCTAACTTCATCATTTATTTCAAAGGCACCACCATCCTTCTAATCTCTCAGTAATCTCTAGTCTCTTATAATTATAGCATTTTCCTGGACTCTTCACTTTTCCACATTCCATATATCTAAGAAGTTGCCACATTTTGCAATTTCTACCTTCATCACAATTTTTATTGCATCTACCCCTTCTGTCTGCTCATACAGCTACTTTAGTTCATGCTCACTTTTCCCTCATATTATTGCTTAGATAATTGGTCTGCCTACCTCAAGTCTCCCACCATTCCAGTATACCCTTCATGCTGCCACCAAATAATTTTCCTTATGCATAGATCTGATTTACTTATTCAGTGCCATATCAATCAAACTACCAAAGTATTATTTTACAGAGCTAGGAAAAAAATAGTAACAAAATTCATCCGGAAGAAGAAAAGGTCAGGATTATTATTTTTCAACATAAAGCACAGTATTTAATATTTAACCAATAGGCTATCTTGAAATGGAAAGTTATTGCTACATATTCTGAAGAGATCTGGGTTCTGCTGTGGACATGACATGTTTTTTCGTTATTTATTAAGTTTAATATTTAAATTTATGTGTCTTTTTCTTTAATTATTATATATTTAAGTTTCAGTGTTTTTCTAAACGTCAAAAAATAAAAAATATGTTTGCAATGTTAATGGCATCTTATGTGTAGTTACACACAAGTATACTTATAGGAGTCATCCAGTTCCAGACGTTTTCTAGAACAATTGTCCTTATACATTATCATTATCGTTAATGATACAATTTTTATTTTGATGATATTTTGATATATTTGCTTTAGGTTTTTTAGTTGCAGCTTCTTAGTTCAAATTATTCTAGATTGGGGGTGGAGCCAAGATGGCAGAACAGATGCAGTAACTTTTCTAAGCTTCTCCACAAATCCCATCACTAAACCTTAAAAGTGAATCTGAAAGGATTTTGGAGTGTCAGAATCAACTGGGAGACAGAGTGTGCCAGAATCCATCCCAGTAAAGTGCCCACATGGGTAGGGGGAGGGGGAGCACAGAAGCACTTGGGGGCTGAAGCAGCTTCAGAATAGAGACTGGATTATAGCAGAGAGAGAAGGAGCCCCAGGCAGCAGATTCACCCAACACAATAATGATTTGCAGCCATCTCACCAGCATCTCACACCTGGAGAGCATATCCAGGAGAGATAACTTAAGAATTATTGATCTACCAGAAAGCCATGATGAAAAAGGCAGCCTGGACAACATCTTCCAATAGATTGTCAAAGATAACTGTACTGAAGTCCAAATCCCAAGGATGATTTGCAGGTGACTCAACCATCCCAGGGTTGATTTGCAGCTGTCTCACCAGGGGACAAAAGGAATCACTAGAGCTAGGTAACAGAGGGCTCAGGGCCCCCAGCAGAGAGCAGCTGCTCCTGGGGCTATCAGCCCCCACCCTTGAAGTTCAAAGGTCAGGATTATTAAGGGAATCAGTAAAAAATGTGAAGGAAGACAGCCTGGCTATACCAGATTTCAAACTATATTACAAAGTGGTAATCATCAAAACAATCTTATACCTACTAAGCAATAGAATGGTGGACCAGTGGAATAGATTAGGTACACAATACATAGTAAATGAGCATAGAAATCCAGTGTTTGATAAACCCAAAGATCCAAACTTTGGGGGCAAGAACTTACTATTTGGCAAAAATTGCTGGGGAAACTGGAAAGCAGTTTGGCAGAAACTAGGCATAGACCAACATTTTACATGGTATATCAACATAAGATCAAAATGGGTACATGATTTAGATATAATGGGTGATATCATAAGGAAATTAGGAGAGCATGGAAAATTTTACCTTTCATATTAAGTGAAGAATTTATGACTAAACAAGAGATAGAGAATATCATGGGAAATAAAATGGATAATTTTGATTACATGAAATTGAAAAAGGTTTTGCCCAAACAAAATCAATGCCACCAAGATTAGAAGGAAAGCAGGAAACTAGAAAAAAAAGTTACAGCAAGTTTCTCTGACAAAGGCCTCATTTCTCAACTATATAGGGAAGTGAGTTAAATTTATGAAAATAAGAGCCATTTTCCAATTGCTAAATGGTCAAAAAATATGAATGGATAGTTTTCAGAAGAAGAAATCAAAGCTATCTATAGTCATATGAATAAATGCTCTAAATCACTATTGATTAGAGAAATGCAAATTAAAACAACTCTGAGGTAACACTTCACACCTATTAGACTGGCTAACATGATAGAAAGGAAAACAACAAATGGTGGAGGGGATGTGGAAAAATTGGGACACTAATGCACTGTTGATTGGAGTTGTAAACTGGCCCAACCATTATAGAGAACAATTTGGAATTATACCCAATTCTATATAACTCTAAATGCCCTTTGCTCCCAACATTACTATTAGTCCATATCCCAAAAAGATTAAAGGCAAAATAAAGGATCTAAAAATATTTATAGCAGCTCTTTTTGTAGTGGCAAAGAATTGGAAATTAAAGGGTTGCCCATCAACAGGGAAATGGCTGAATGAGTTGTGGTATATGATTGTGATGGAATACTATTGTGCTATAAGAAATGACAAGCAGGATGGCTTTAGAAAACCTAGGAAGACTTATAAGAATTAACAAAGTCAAATGAGTAGAATCAGCAGAACATTATACACAGTAAAAAGAATATTGTAAGGATGATCAACTGTGAAAGAGTTAGTTATTCTTATCAATAAAAATGATCTAAGACCATTCAAAGGGACTCATAATGAAAAATGTTATCCACCTCCAGAGAGAGAACTAATGAAGTCTGAGTACAGTTTGAAGTATATATATTTTACTTTCTTTATTTTTTTTTGTTTTTGTTTTTTGCAATGTGACTAATATGGAATTATGTTTTCCATTATTTCACAGGTATAATTGATATCTTGCTTGCCTTCTCAATGGCTGGGAGATGGACTGGAGGGAGAGAATTCAGAACCAAAACATTTTTTTAAAAAATGAATGTTAAAATTAATTAATTAAAAAAAAACCAGATATGATCATATGACTACTCAGCCAGCTCCAGTGATTTCCTATTATCTCTAAAATAAAAGTCAAACTTCTGTTTAGCTTTTATAGGACCTTCATAACCCAGTTCCACGGTATCTTTCCAGGCTTATTGGTCTCTGTGTACTCTGATTCAGCCAAACTGGCCTTTGCTCTGTTCCTAACACATGAAATTCTATCTCTTATCTCCATACCTTTGACTGGACTTAATGCACTCCATGACCTCTGCCTCAAAAAGTTGTTCTTTCTTTAAGATGTACCTCAAGCACCATGAAACCTTTCCTGATTCTTTCTAAGTGCTAGTGTTCTCCCTCTCAAACCACCTTGTATTTAACTTCCTTGTATATATCAGTATTTACTACCTTATATTATTACTTATTAATGTATTTATAATCTCATCCATTAGAATATAAACTCATACAATTACAGAGTGTCTTATTCTTTGTACTCATATCCCCAGTATGTAGCCCAGTGCCTGGGACATGTTAGACACAAAATAAAAACTGTGGATTGATTGATTAATTGCTTAAAGATTTCCCAGTCAGAGACAGACTTCTTAATTTAGAGGCTGACTATGAGACATAGGAGAGGATATTCCTGTTTGAATCGAAAAATTAGATCGTATATTTGTAGGGCTCCTTTAATCCAGAGGCTCCCAAATCTTTTTAGCCCCTGAATCCCTTGCCTTTCAAAAACCCTTCTTTTATTCTTTATTTGATATGAAAAGAAATAAATTCTAGAGTTTATTATGTATATGCACATATAAAATTAAAATACTATTTCATAAACAAAAATTTAATAATAACATTTTTAGCATCATAAAATTGTTAAATGTTTATCCGAACTAGTCAAATAAATTAGTTAGGGGTGTGAAACCTGCAGCTTGAAGGCCACATGTGGCCCTCTTGGTCTTGAAGTGCAGCCCTTTGACTGAATCCAAACTGCACAGAACAAATCCCCTTAATAAAAGGATTTGTTGTGTAAAATTTGGATGTAGTCAAAGGGCCACACAAGGGTCTAGACCCTTGATTTTTTTTTCTTCCCAACCAAAAGTTTTAATCTTGGTAGAGTTGTGTTTTTTTTTTTTAAGAGATACACACATAGTATGTTCAACCTCTAGCTCATTTCTTGTTTTGAAAATGATTGAGAATAAGACTGAAAAGCCTGATTCACAGAGATAAGTTGCTATAAATTTTGGAATTAAAGCCTCATGTGCACATTTAGTAAAAACATAATATTTTCCTAAGAATACATTAAAATTTTGTAGCTTCTTTGAATGGAAATCAATTTGGAGTTCCTGATTATTGTGGTGATCAGTTAATCAGTCTCATACTGGATAGTTCTAACGGAATTTTTTTCTAGCTCAGTGAAAAAAGCTTTCATATCTGCACCTCATTCATTTCATTTTGGTTATTAAGAAGCATTCCTTCAACTCTCTTTCAAGCTTCTCAGAAGCACTCTGATGCTTGCTTCCTTCTTCACCCTCTTTGGCCTCATCACCATTCTCTCTCTAATCCACAACATATTCCTCCCACTAACACTGCTATTTTTAGAATATTTCAACAGGATAACATAATTATTTACCACATATTTCTCACATACCCTTAACAAACTTCTTGTACTCCCCTGGCTTAAAGAAACAGTTTGGGAACTCTTTCCTTAAATTCCTTAATTCTCTGAACTAGACTGCATCATGTTGATGAGACACAAATCTGGCTATAAAGTAAAAGAGACAGGCTTCCTGCTTTCATATAATTTATTAAAATAGCCTTTATAATTCTCTAGCAGATAGGGACTGGACATGGGATTTTGTTGGTACAAGGAATGCCCAGAAGAGGAAACTTCCTCTACCAATGCAGATCAGTATCTCCTCTTCAATGCAGAATCTTAGAAAATTGCCTAGAGTCATCAGAAGTGTCAAACTTGTTGCTTGGGGACAGAGAATGCAGCCTGAACCAGATTAAGACATAATTGGGGGGCAGCTAGGTGGCGCAGTGAGTAGAGCGCTGGCCCTGGAGTCAGAAGGACCTGAGTTCGGATCCGGCCTCAGACACTTAACCCACACAAACAAAAACCTAGCTGTGTGACCTTGAGCAAGTTTCTTAACCCCAATTGCTTAAAAAAAAAAGACATAATTGGGAAATCTTTAACAACATAACAACATAGATAATGCTAATTTATGTATTTTAAGTCAATGTGTATCCCCACAGGGACCCATTTCTATTTGAGATTGACACCACAGGCCTCTTGAGATGTTAAGTAACTTACCTAGGGTCAGGAAGTCAATATACATCAGTGGTGGTACTTGGACACACACCTTCCTGGTTTCAAGACCAGTTTTCTATCTACTTTGCCACACTGTTTCTCTAAAAGTAAATTATTTGCTAAAATGTCCTTTGAACTTCATGTTTTGCAATACTGTCTACTGACATATGAATTATGTAATCAGTAATTAATATGTGTGACTAGAAGGATATTATGTTGAGTTTATGCTATGTAATTTGATCCTCACAAGTAATAGTTAATGTTACTATGGAAATGGCTAAGGGATCATTTTGTCTTTCTGTCATTCTTCCTACAGAGTTGGCTTTCTTGGTAGGAAGAGTGTATAGGTTTAATCAGAGGCATATTGGGAAAGAACCCCAGAAACATCTTCCCTCTTTGGCACCAAAATTCTCAAATTACCCTTTACTTTTGGGTTAAGGAATGGAAAGTACTATCAAAATAGAAATGGACCAGAGAAAGGTAAACTATTGAGCTATTACCACCCACTAGCGTTTTAGATGAAATCAGTTGATCAGAAAAGCAGGGTAGAGGTAAGCCTACTAAGGGAATAGAAAGAATAGAAAACGGGATAATTAGCCATTTTGGCTTTTTTGCTTTTTACTTTGTTTTTTTTTCCCTCTCTGATCCTCTGTATCTCTTCCTCTGTCTTTCTGAGTGTCTCTGTCTCTATCTCTGTCACTCTGTTTCTCTGTCTCTCTCTCCCTTCCTTCTTTCTTTTCTTTTGGAAGAGGAAGTTAGGGAATGGGGGAGATGGAGAGGGAACTCCAAGGAATGGACAAATGGCATTACCTGATAGGACAGGCTTTGGGGGGATGCCATAACGGAAAGCTAGGACACAAAAGGAACCAGAATGAGAGCACTAGTATCTTTTTTTTTTCTTTTTGGAGGGCAGTTGGGGTTAAGTAACTTGCCCAAGGTCACACGGCTAGGTTTTTGTTTGTGTGTGTTAAGTATCTGAGGCCAGATCCGAACTCAGGTCCTTCTGACTCCAGGGCCAGCGCTCTACTTACTTCGACACCTAGCCACCCCCAAGAGCACTTGTATCTTAATGGTGTACCAAAAACCAAAGAGAGGAAGAAGATTTTTTTTTTCTTTCATCAGAGAGCTGAAAATAGCCCATCTACTTCAGTCTTGGGCAGGTTTGGCCTTATGTAACTCTATCATCAACGGATTTTTAAGGTTTAAAATTTGTACATTTTTAGGAAAGGAAAAAATGATTTCTAACTGCCACTGGTCTAAGTGGTTCCGAATAGAATCTTATTTTATTTTACTTAAAGGACTGCTGAGCACAGCATTGTTAGGACTGATATATGGCATGGCATTTACCAAAGCCAGTTTTGCTTTTTGCCTGTAGTTCTGGTCAGGGCCAAGTCACTACACTGAACTAACTCCACCACTGCCACTTTCCTATTCCTGAACCTTTCAAGTGTTTAGCAGTATCTGGAATGTGCTAAGGAACCTGAATCTTCCTTCTGCTCAGAGCTATATGGGGACTAAGGTCAGCTGGTCTAAAAAGGCACTTGGATAACTATCAAGAGTGATAGCGGCAGCTAGGTGGTGCAGGAGTCAGGAGGACCTGAGTTCAAATTCAGCCTGAGACACTAGCTGTGTGACTATTGTGTGTGTGTGTGTGTGTGTGTGTGTGAGAGAGAGAGAGAGAGAGAGAGAGAGAGAGAGAGAGAGAGAGAGAGAGAGAACAGAACTAGAAAGAGTCCTAATTGCTCTGTTTAGGATCTATGAATATCAGTCCCTAAATATACAATGTATAGTGTGTGTGTGTGTGTGTGTGTGTGTGTGTATGTGTGCAGCAGGTGGGGAGAAGTGGGAGAGGGAAGATGCTGAAATTGTTTTGTTCCTGATGTATACTTTTCCCTTTCATCCAGATGTAAAAAGGCATGTGCATGGGTGAGGAACAGAATATGGGAAAGGAGGTAGAGGAAATTCCTTCTCTATAAGGTAACAAGCTTTTATTGAGCTCTTCCTATGTATGTAGCATTCTGTTAAGTACTCTAAGGGTGATACAGATAGATGGATAAATCACAGCTTCTGCTTACAGAGAATTTGAAGGGGGGGAACTAGACCAATACATAAAACTAGAAAACAACATAAGACTGTATAGAACCAAAAATTAAATCGAACGACTGAGGTATCAAATTCAAAGAGAAACAGATCCTTGGGAACTGTACATTGATTTAAAAAAACACAACTTAACCTGATCTGTGTCTTACTGTATTTTTATTTATTTTGCTGTTTCCCAATTACATTTTAATCTGGCCCAGCTGCACTTGGAAGTCTGCTGGTGCTGAGTTTGTGGCTTCTGGCACAGTCAATATGTATATAGTATAGAAGACAAGAGAAGGGAAGGCTCCATGTAGGCTGGAGCAGTCAAGGAAAGCTCTATGTGAAGCAGAGGCAGGGTCTGAATTTGGTTCTGAAGGAGAGCAAGGATTTAAATCACCTCCATTACTTCCCATTAATTTGACCTCTACAATATCTATCACACTGACTCTCTCCCTTACAGTCCCACAGCTACCAACTTAATATAGGTCCTTATTACCTCTCACCTGAGTCATATCTATAATTCTCTAAATGGTCTCGCTGACTCCCCTATCACCTGGCTCTAATTGGTCTTCAGCATCCACTGCCAGAGTAATCTTCCCAAACTGGCATTACCCTGCTAAAAATCTTCAGGTGTGGGGAGCCAAGGAAGCATGATCCAGGACTCAGATAAAAATCTTAACAGTATGCTCTAAATAGAGCTTTTTGAGAAGCAGCTTTTTTGTTAAGCTTGCTCCTGGGTTCTTTGATATGGGTTATACTTAAAAGGATGTTACTTGAGTTTTGAGATCAAAGGCTCTACCCCAAGACTTTAGTTGTCGAGAGTCAAAATATTTGATTCTTAGGTGGTCAGCTCCTATGCAAATGTCCTTGATAATCGCAGCTTTGGCTTTAGCCTTAAAGCCTGCTCTCAAGAGCATCCTCTGTAGTGTGACTGCATATGAAAGGAGTTAACTGACTTTTCCTAAGACTTTTTGGCACCTAGAGAATAAATCCTTATCAAATTGTCTACTCTGTGCTACTTCTAGGATATAACAGACTAAGATAATGTTAGGAAAATTTGAGTCCTTTTTTCCTTTGTTAATAAATGGAGTTCATAGTTCTTCCTTGAACTATCCACATGGTCTGGTCATTTCTCATACACAGCTCCCACCATGCTTAATGCTGGACACTGAGCAGCCCACAGCATTCAGGGTTTTCCATCCTACCTACTGAATAAGGGGAAAGCTTAGCATTCCAAGAGCTATCCATTTCCACTCTTACCTTGCTGTTCCCCTTCTTGTAATTTATCTTCTACCCCAGGGGTTCTTTAACTTCAGGAGAATCATGGAGCCTTTAGCAGTTTGGGGAAGCCTATGGACTCTTCAGAATAAGATTTTTTAATGGATAAAATTAAATGCACAGTTATAAAGGAAACCAATTATATTTTTAAAAAAAGTTCAGGGGCCCCAGGTCCAGAATCTCTGAGCCAATTTGATTGTTAACTATTTCTAGAGCTCACATCATTTCCTATGCCTGATCTCCTGACCTCTCAGCACTCTCTGTCTCTGTGTCTCTCTCTGTCTGTCTCTCTGTCTCTGTCGCTCTCACCTCTATCTCCATCTATTGAAATGCTTCCTCTCCTTGAAGGCCCAACTCAAGTGCTATCTCTCTGAAGTCTTTTGTTTCCCAAAGAATACACACAACTCTTACCTCCTTTGAACTCTCATAGCATCTTGTACCTCTTCTGTACAGTTTATGTATCTCTGGCACTATGGATAAGCCCTGGCCTTTGAATCAGGGGATCTGGGTATGAATCCCAGCTTGGATACTTGCTAGTTATGTGAGTAGGGACAGGTCTCTGAACTTCATTTTTCTTATCTGTAAAATCAACAAAATGATACCTATGTTGCCTACCACCCAGGGTCCTTGTGAGGAAAAGTACTTTGTCAACTGTAAAGAGTTACATCAAGGTGGGCTATTTTCCCACCACTTTGTTTTCTGCATTCTAATTTTTATTATGGTTCTTTGTGTATATAAGCCCTATGCCAAGGCCCATTGGAATGGGGCTCTTTTCTTGTTGGTGGAGACCAAGGTCCTGCCCTTTGTGAGGGGCCCGGCAGAGTGGATGAGAAGCAAGAGAACTCTTGCCAGTCCTTTTCTAGAAGCATCAAACTTAAAGTCTTCTTTATGTGTCCAGTCACTTTGGGTGCTCCTAGCTTCTAGTTTTGAGAGAGAGGATGGAAGAGGCCAACCCTACTTTAGGTTAATAAAGGAAAGGACTCTGGGAAGATGAGAGAGGAAGGACAATCTCCATCATGTGCCCATCCCCACCTTGCTACTCTAAAGACATCAGGAAATTTCCCCTCGGCCAAGACATAGGGCTTTCTTTTGGTTGATCTGAGTTACCTTACTCCCAAAGGGAGAGCTCCTTCATTCTGTATTGTCTGATACATATCCTCCTGTGTATACCATCTCTGATTTCTGTTTTACAATGATTTAAGTAAATGTACCTCTTTATTATTAGCTATTTGTGTTCATTATGTACAAGCATATGTACAAGCATATTGTGCTTTACAGTATTGTGTTTCACAGATACTGTGATTTTTACAAATTGAAGGTGTGTGGCAACCCTACGTTGAGCAAGTTCGATCAGTGCCATTTTTCCAGTAGCATGTGCTTACATTGTGTCTCTGTGTCACATTTCGGCAATTCTCCAAATATTTCAAACTTTTTCATTATTATTATATCTGTTATTAGTGATCTTTGATATTACTATTGTTAATGTTTTGGGATGTCACAAACCATGCTCATATAAAATGGCTAACTTTATCGGTAAATGTTGTGTGTGTTCTGACTGCTCCACTGACCTGCTGTTCCCCCTCTTTAGGCCTCCCTATTCCCTGAGACACAACAATATTGAAATTATGCCAATTAAGTGTTTAAGTGAAAGGAAGAGTCAATCAGTATGGTAAAGTTCATTGTCTTATTTTAAGAAATTGCCACAGCTACCCCAGCCTCCAGCAATCACCAACCTGATCGGAGAATAGCCATCCACATCCAGGCAAAATCCTCCATGAGAAAAAAAAGAATATAACTCACTGAACATTCAGATGATGGTTAGCATTTTTTAGTAATGAAGTATTTTTAATTAAGGCATGTACATATTTTTTAGATATAATACTATTGCACACTTAGTAGACTATAGTATGGTGCAAACACAACTTTCACATGTACTGGGAAACCAAAAATAATTATGTGATTAACTTTACTGCAATATTCTCTTTATTGGGGTGATCTGAAACAGAACCTGCAGTATCTCTGTATTAGTGGGAAAGGTGTCAGGACTTGTATAGAGAACTTGGAGTCCCTCTACCCCCCAGACATGACAAAGCAACCAGAAGATAGACAGAACCCAAACACATCTCCTAGATTGGTAATATTTAGAGTAGATTGATAGATAAGTAGATATAGATATGCAGGTATCTATAGATGGATATACTCCCTCTATCTGAGCAGAGCTAAGCAGTGACCTCTGACCCCAACTTCTTGCTTCCCCTACTAGTAGAAGTAAAAATCTCCCCTGGAGAAGCAAGTGGAGGGGGAAGAGGCTAGAGATGTCTATCCTGCCTCTCTTTGCAATACACAACAGCTCTCTCTACACTTGGTCTTCTTCCCTACAATGGGCTCTTTATTGTTGCATGTATATATCTTCTCTACTGGGTTTGAAGTTCTAAAAGATTCATAGGTTAGAGCTGGAAGTGACCACAGGTCAGCTAGTCCAAACCCCTCAGTTTAGAGAAAAGGGGCCTGAGGCCAAGCGACTTGCCCATAGTTTCAAAGGCAATAAGTGTTAGAATCAGAATTTGAATCCAGGTCTTTTGACACCAGATTGAGGGCCCCTTTCATTGTCCCATACTATCTTCCCTTGAATATACCAAGAATTCAATATATATTTGTTGAAATGACTAGAGTAACTCCAACTTAGTATCACTTTAGTCTTGTTAATATTCCCAAGGACCTGAGAAGCAGTGTAGAGTCTCGGGAAGGAAAACCTTGCTGGTTCAGGGAACCTCATGAATATATTAGTATACGTAAACTACTAGAAAGACCTCTGCTATTCTGTGGATCTGAGCCTTCCTTACAGCTCCTGGGTATACATGGTACCTGATTATAATGCCACCCGATTTTTCACTGACTATGGTTACTCCTTGATGTGCTTAATCCTATTGAGCTATTCTTAAGAATTGTGATTAATTGCCTCATAGGAGTTTGGGTATTAAAAGCTCATACCAACAAAGCACATTTCAATTTAGCCCAGTCGAGAGTTAGAGGCCTCACATTGTGTCTAGGCATTTCCTAGTTGGCACAGGATCTAATATTTTCCAAATCATCGCAGACACCAGATTCAGGAGCATTAGGTGCTGAGAGGTGACTAAAGGGATAAGAGATGGCTCATTGTTGCTGGATGTCTCTCTCTTTTTTTTTAAATAAGTTTTGTTCAATTCTTTTTTTTTTTTTGCATTTTGGAGGGCAGTTGGGGTTAAGTGACTTGCCCAAGGTCACAGGCTAGTTTGTTTATGTGTCTGTGTGTCTGTGCGTGTGTGTGTGTGTTAAGTGTCTAAGGCCGGATTTGAACTCAGGTTCTCCTGACTCCAGAGCTGGTGCTCTATTCACTATGTCACCTAGCCGCCCCGGATGTCTCTTTTAATCAATAAAAAGGCCAACCTGAACTCTGAGCAGGTGTGTTCCCTTTTGTTCTATTCTTTGGCTTGGTTTCTAATACTTAATCAATATAGTCTAGCACAGTAAGCATGTAACTGACACATGAAGACTTTTAGAGAAAACGTTGCCCATTTGGTAAAAGAGTGAACTGAAAAACAGAAGGGACCCATAGAGAGATGACAATTTTGCCAGGGCTAGCTTCATCTTAACCAAGCCATCCACCTTGGCAGGAATGGTTACCTTGTGGGTTTCCATCAATTCAAATCCTAGGGTATCTACTGAAAGTTATTCCCTCTCTCTAAGAACAAGATCCTAATTCAGAAGAAAGGCATTTTAACTGGTCCCCCTGTCTTCAGTCTTAACCTTCTCTAGTTCAAAATTCACAAAGCAGTCAAAATAACCTTGCTAAGGCACATCTGACTACATGATTCCTTTGATCAAAAACCTTGCAATAAGATAAATTCAATTTAGTTTAATCCAAGAAGATTTATCAAGCATCTACAATGAGCTATGCGCTGGTGCTGGAGATGCAAAGAAGAAAAAAAAATGAAAGGGTCCCTGTTCTCATGGAGTTTACATTTGGGGGGAGGGGTGACATGTACATAGATAAGCAAATACCAAATAAATACAAATTAGAGAATGATGATTGGAGGAGATCTGGAAATCCCTTTTATATTAGATAGCACTTCTTAGATCATAGATTGAGAGTTAGAAGAGAGGAAAGACAATAAGTACCCAAGACAGTATTTGAAGCCAGGCCTTCCTGACCATAGCACTTTTTCAACAAGGGAGGTAAGTATATGCCAAGGAGAGAGAATGTTCCAGGCATAGGGCAATAGAGTATATAAAGCCTACAGGCAAAAGATGTAATACTGTGATTTAGGAACAGAAAAGTAGGCCAATTTGGCTATAACCTAGAATAAGTGGGGGCAGAAATGAGAAGTTGTTCTAGAAATATAACTGGAACCAGATTGTGAAGGACTCCAGATTCCAGAGTAGTTATATTTCTTTTTTTTTTTTTTTTGCCTTTTTGGAGGGCAATTGGGGTTAAGTAACTTGCCCAAGGTCACACGGCTAGGTTTTTGTTTGTGTGTGCGTTAAGTGTCTGAGGCCGGATCCGAACTCAGGTCCTTCTGACTCCAGGGCCCAAGCTCTACTCACTGCACCACCTAGCAGCCCCTGGAGTAGTTATATTTCATCACACAGACAGCAAAGAGTGACTGAAGCTTCTTGAGAAGGGAAGTGATATATATGGTCCAAACTGGGCTTTAGGAATATCAGTTTGGCAATTCTGTGGAGGATGGATTAGGGAAAAGAGAAGCTTGATGCAGGAAGATCCATTAGGAAGCATTGAGATACCAGACAAAGATGATGAGGGTCTATATTAGGGTTGTTATGGTGTAAATAAAATTAAGAGAACAGATGTGAGAGATACTGTGGAAGCAAAATTGACAAGACCTGAGGACTGATTGGATGTGGGGGATAAATGATAGATAAAGTATTTGTTAAGTGCTTACTATCTTCTAGGCACCATGCTAAGCACTGGGAATGCTAATGTAAGTAAAAAAGATAGTCCCTGCTCTCATGAAACATACATTCTAGTGGGGGAAGACAACCCATAAAAGGGACTGGAAGGGAGGCTGGAGAGGTGATCTGGGGCCTCATGGGTCAGTCTGTATGGTTAGTATGAGTGCTTCTTCAAATAGCTGTTCAGAGAGAGTTCATCATTTGAAGGAAGAGGTCACTGAACAGAGGCCTTGTTAAGGAGAAGAAGGCCCCTGGAGGAGTGGTGGAAAGGTGATTGGGGTTTCAGGAACCAGTCCAGGTATGAAGAAAACATGATGGCTGTCATGGGTGCCAGGAAAGAGTGGAAGATGTCTGTGGGGTTGTGAACCCGGGCAATTAAAAGAGTGGAAGTGTTTTCAACAGAAAGAGGCAAGTAAGGAGGAATGGTAGGCTTTGAAGGAAAAACAAATAAAGTTCTATTTTAGCCGTATGAGTTTGAGATGCCTATGGGATATCCTTATAGAAATGCCCAGCAAGCAGGTCGAGGTGTGGTCCTGGAGCTCAGGAGAAGGCTGGAGACTAGAGGAGGGAGATTCAGGAGTCACACATGCTCCTGTGCTGGCCAACTACAGCTCTCTACAGTCAGTCTCCAACCTGTCCAGCTTTATCTCTCATTACTCCCATCCATACCACATTCAGGCTGGATCCCTTGTGTACTGTCTCCATGTATTTTACATGGGTTATCCTCTATGTTGGGGATAATTCTCTTCTCATTTCAGCATTTCAGGATCTTCCTCCTTCTTCCAAGTTCAGCTCTATGAAGCCTCTCTGATCATCCTAACTAAAGGTATGCTTTCCTTCTGATAGTTTTCTACATCATATTACCTGCATCTTGCTTTTGCCTCCATTACTTGTCACCTTGTCTTATAGACTTAAATGTTTACCTGTTGTTTCTCCCAGAATTCCTGCTCTCCCCTTTTCTCCATAGACTATAGGTCCCTTAAGTACAGGGACTGGCATTTCTGGCCTTTGTGTCCCTAGTAAGTAGCATATAGTTAACATCACATTTATTAATTAATTTTAATTGTTAATTGATTTAATTAATTAAATAGAAGAGTAAAGACTAGAGCTTCAGAAGGAAACTAGACCTGGAGGAGGCACTCCATCTTTAAGTGGTGCTGTTGTGATCAGGGCAAAGGAAACAAAGTCCAGGATCCTGGACCAAGCTGGGGAACTTCACTTTGAGTACAAATCTACCTATGGTTGCAGATAGCAACAATACTACTCTAGGCTTCTTGGGAAAAATTTGGGAAATTTTAAAAGTGGGTACAATATGATTGAGGTAGGGGGAAAAGGTTGGACAAGAGAAGCTTCCAGGGAAGGAAGAGAAGATTATTCAATTCAACAACATTATGAGGCATTTAATATGTGCAAGGCACTGTGCTATGTACTTGAAACAGAAAGAACTAGAATGATGGATGAACAACAGAAAGGAAGACAAAGAAAAAGGGAAGGAAAAGAAAGAGAAGGGAGAAGAAGGAGAAGGGGAGGGGAGAAGAGGGAGAAACAGGAGAAGAGGGAAGGAACAGGAGAAGGGAGGGTAAGCCAGGCCAGACAAGGAAAAACAGTTCTCACACTTAAGGAGTGTTCATTCTACTGGGGGAATGTCCAAGAAATTTGGAAATGATTGTAATAATTCCAAGGTATAATAATAATAATTGTAATAATTCCAATATGATATATTGGACCTAAACATATCGGAGCACATAAGTCAGGTTTGTATATTGGATGACATTATGGGGAATGAATAGATGGGTTTATTGGGAGACCTTTTTCCTGCTTAGGGAGAGAGCATTAAGTAATAGAGAAGACTAGTGGACTTGGAATTGAAAAACATATTTAAAACCTGGCTCTGCTACTTGGGCAAGACAATATAATCGCTCTGTGTGTCAGTTTTCCCATTTGTAAAATGAGCAAATAATGCCTTGTGAGAGTGACTCACAAAGTTGTGAGGCTCTTTTGAGATATTATGTGTGAAAACACTTTATAATCATAATCTACAATATAGTTATAAGATATTTTAACTGACAAATGAGCAGTATTGGATGTAACTGCTTCCGTGCAAATAAAGCAATTATCATCTCATTAATTTTCTGTAGGTTGATATTACCTCGCTGCCATTTTGAATCAGGGCCAGCTGTGATTATGTTTTATCAATCCACATACCTCCAAACCACAAATAAACTACACAGACACAACAGTTGTGCACAGCTCCCTCCTGTAACAAGAGACCATAGAAGAGGCATTGTTAGCCTTAGTGGCTGATGAATGTTTCTGTTTTCCAGGGCCCATTTTACATCATCCTTGGTAGGGCCTTGGACAGAAAGTTGATTGTTATGGCACTCCTATTTGGTTTCCATGCAATATCACAACATTCCCGTATGTAATATTTTAACAAGATCATTACCGTCTGGTGCAGTTTCATTTGGCTGATGAAGCTCTTGTGCATTGAAATGGGGCAATTTCATGTTGTTAACTTTTCAGCAACCATCAAACCAAGACTGAATGCTAATAAACAATGGGAAGTTGTGGCCAAACTGGGGTTTCTGTTCAGTGACACTCACTGAGCTGATGCGATAAGTTCTGTTGATTTACTTTAATGGTTAGCTATAAAGGGGATTCGTTCTCAAATAATATCTGAAGACCATGGTTTTCTTTTGCCACCCAATTCAGGCTGTAGTTGCTGGGATAACTTGCAGAGTTGGAAAGGAAAGGAAAGCTTGGACTCTTTCTTTATCATCGGGAACATTCTTATCTATATGGAAAAGGAGAGGTGTTTCTAGGCAGAACATAAATGCTGTGGTATGGTGGATAGGGAGCCCACCTCTGAGCCAGGAAGATATGGTTTCAAGTTATGTCTCTGGCATGTATTTACTGTGTGACTGAGAAGATCATTTAATCTCTTTAGTGTAAATTGTACAACCATTGCCCAGAGGTAATCCTTATTGGTGGAAGGAATTCTTTCATGTCAACAAGCATACAACAAGCAACAACTGTGCTAAATACACAGTGCTCACCCAGGAAATTTCCTATGCCAATGAAATCAAAGATGTGAATCAAAATAATAAAAATTTCTTGCATGTAGTAAGTATTTAAGAAATGCTTATTACATTAGATGTTTTTGGTGATAATTCCAGAGCACCATTTTCCTAATCCTGAAAACAGATAAAAATACTTGCCTAAGTATTGTTACAATTCCTCATAAGGTTGTTGTGAATAAAATATACCTTAAAGTACCACATAATGTGAATTCATCAAATTATCTCTTCCATTTAATCATAAAGCATTTATTAAGCATTCACTGTATGTCCAACATTAAGTAATTTGGTCCTCGTTGCTAAGGCCTTGCTTTCTTCCTCAAGCTAAGGCATCGAGATGAAGACACATGAAACAATTAGAGGAGTGATATAAGGTGGTGTTTAATGAAGTGCTAAGCTATAGAGAATCAAGTACATGCTTCAACTAGGGATTGACAGGGGAGCTAGAGAGGGCTCCAAAAAATAAATGGAAATTCCATTAGCTTTGTGCTTGTTCCAAGCAAGTAAGTCAAGATCTAGGTCTTTTCATTGACTCCAGGTTTTACAGAACAAATCCCCTTAATAAAAGGATTTGTTCTGTGAAGTTTGGATCCAAAGGACCATGCTGGAGGACCCCCATTCCTGGTCTAGGATCTCAGCCTACCTGGGATATGATATTATAACATACCTCAGCATAGTCACAGAGTCATGGAGTTTTCCCCAGATCTCCTCACCATTTCTTTGGTGGAAGACCTAAATCATCTTGGTATAGTAGAAAGAACACTGGTTCATAGGATTTAGAGAACTGATCCTGGTTCTGACTCTTGTTACCACTAATGGCCTTGACCAAATCACTCAGCCTTCTTGGGTCTCCATTTCCTTTTATGCAAATTGAGAATGTTGGACTAGAAAGAAACTAGGTCCATTCTATCTTTAGATCTATGAGCTTTCTTGAAAAACTATGACTATTAACTACCTAATGACTTCAATGCTTTCATTTCAATTTACCTACCCTGTATTTGGTACCCCTTTCCCTTCTTCCCCCTTTCACATCTTCCCTTAGAGTCTGGTTTTGCCCTTATTTAACCATAATCACTGTGTGGCCTGCAATAAAGGCCGACTTCAGTGGAGTTTCAGCTCTAGTAGTCGATTAGAAGTTGCAGGTTTTAAGCATCTAGAATTCAAGTGAAGTCTAGATTTCTAGGTGAATTTCTAGGATAGCAGAATAAACATCAGTTAGAAAATGGACTTCCTTAACTGTTGGAGGAAAAAAACTGCTAGAGTGGAAGAAATAAAAATAACTCAAACTGCATGGCACTTTGGGGTATTCAAAGTCCTTTCCCAACAACAGACAGTGAGGGATACAATAGAGACATTCATTCTTACATCATCTGTAAGATGAAGAAGTTGGTTTTATGAAAGGTGAAATGACTTCTATCTGGCTACACATCTAATAAGTAGCTGAGGCAGAATTTGAGTTCAGGCTTCCTAACTTCAAATTCAATGTTCCACTAGTGACTATAACAACTTAAATTTACATAAAACTTCAAAGTTTGCAAAGTGCTTTAGCAGCTCTGTGAGGTGGGTATTCTGGTATTATTTTTCCATTATACAGAAGACAAAATTGAGTTCACAGACATTAATTGACTTGTTCATGGCCAGAGAGCCAGCAGTAGAAGAGAAAGGATTTATATCCATATTTCCCTGACACCAAGTTCACCCTATGACATCCTGGCTGTGGCATGAAGAAATACACAGGAGACAGATGGATTGGCAAAGCAATGAGCTGCTCCTAGGGTCAGCTCATGTGTTTCAGAAACACATATGAGAAACAGTGGAATGAAAATGGAAAATCAATGAGGAAATTCCTGGATCAGTAGATAATATATCAGTCTATTCAATAACATATTCCATAGAGCAGAATTCATCTAATTTCAAAGAACTGTATATAAAGCCAATATTTTATATTTTTTTCTTTTAGTCTATACTCAGGAAGCCATCAATATAGCAACCTCCCAGAAGGTACCATTTTCACAAAGGGAGGTCAGGCATTTGTTTTTGTAACTAATAGATGTAGAGTCACCCAGGACACTGAGAGCTTATAAGTGATGTTCATGGTCACACAGCTTGTCTTTGTTACAGGCAAGTTCTCCCTGGCTCCAAGGCCAGCCTTCTCTCCATTGCTGTAACCTGCTTCTTTTATGGATGAATGACTGAATAAACTTTGACCTTTCAATAGAAAATGAGAAAGAGTAAAAAAGATTCTGGAAATTTCAGGAACTGGGAAAGACATATGTAGTAATTCTGAGCAAAGATACAAGCAAAGAGTATACCTATTAATCTCAACAATATAAACTTATAAGGGGAAGGAAGGGAAAACAGACTAATAGTAATCCTATCATTTAAGCAGGCCTAGTGTTCTTTCTGGGGATAACCACAAGGAAGCTGAGAAAGTCCTGCTCCCTGACTTTGGAGCATGCACATATATTCTACTTCTGGTCTCTTTATTTATATGTCTTTTTGATGGAATTTGATGGAATGCTGATCCCTAACTAGAAAATATATACACAAATACATAAGAAACTATAGGAAAAGAATGGAAAGAAATGGGGCCTGAGGGGTGAGGCAGGATGAGGAGGAATGGATTAGATTTAGTAACAAGTAAGCTATTAGGCATATTTTATCATCATCATGATAGCCCTTATCTGTCACTTTAAGCTTTACAAAGAATATTACATATATGATGTCATTTAGTACTCAAGACAACCTTGTGAGGTAGAGACTATTAATATCCCATTTTATGGATGAGGGAACTGAGCCTAAGAGATCTTAAATGACTTGTCCAGGGTCATGCAGCTAGTGGTTGAGGAAAGATCTGAACTCAGGTCTTCTTGGCTCTAAGTTGAGCACTCTATCCCCTATTCCCCCTAGCTGCATAGCATATTGACATTTATTCTTAAAGTAAATTATTGTATGTATATATTATGTTTTCATTATTCAAAATTAAGTGCATAATAGATTATTTAATTTAAAAAGGAACACAAGTGAAATATACAACTTCTTCCCATCATAATTAAAGGCCCTTTGGAGATTTTAGGAACAATTTTCAGTTTTATACGTCATTCTGCTTCAGAACATTTGTCTTTATAGAACAATGTCATTGGTCATTATGGCAGTGAAGTCAAAGGGGAATAATTCCATTCTAGTTTTAAGTCACTGTGTAATTCTGAAGGGGATCATCGACTTCAGAAATAGGAAATCAGTGGGAAACATTCTCCTTTTTGCATATAAATGGACAGAAGATTGATCAGAATGAATGGCCGGTGGCAGGAGATAGTTCTTGAGCTAAAGGAAAATATGTCATGAGTCATTTATATTTTTAGCTCAAGAGCACAATGCTGCTGAAAGTGAGCCAGACTCTGATACAAACTCTCAAACATGGACATCGGTGACTCAAAAATGAGAAATTTCTCTAAGTGTCGTATGCATATGGCCAAAGCCTCAAAGCAAAGAATGTAATTGGTCAGAAACATTGATTGGAAGTTAAAAAAAATCGTGGTTGATGACATTGTAGCTTGATGAATGGCTCAGGATGGACTTGTAAAGTTGTCATGGGTTTATATTAAGCTTTGGAGAATTTTCATACCTTCCGGGCTTAGGGTTAGGTAAGGAAGGTGGTAAGTATCTAAATGACCTTCCCCTGGATGGATATGTAACTCTCAGTCTGAAGTTTCACAGTATTTTAACAGGATTGCTCTTTGGGAAATCCTGAAAAATGCCATTCTTTTAAGATTTTCTAAGAACTCTTCCACATAGACAACTGGGGTAAATATAACATGTTACTCTTCAGCGATTGCTTTTCCCAAAACCATTTTGGGAGGAACAGGTAGAGCATATTTGACTATGGTGGCCCCATTTCATACAGACGTAACAATACCAAAAGCTGTCATTATGCCTTTATTGAACAGGCCACCCACATCCTCTGTACTGAATCATTGAAGAGTACTGTTTGCCAGATACCATTTGCTCTAATGTTTATTCCATTCTCTGTCCAATACCATAGCAAAACAGGAAGTTTGTCTTATGGGAGTTTAAAAAAAACCCTGTTTTTAAATAAGACCTAATCATTGACTAATTTCATATCTAAGTGAAATAAAACCATTGCTCATTTGGGACTGAGAAGAGATTCAGATCTAAAACTCAGACCTTTGCCCAAAAGGACAGAGGTGATTAAGGCATGGGGTTTGAGGTAACAACAACTACAACCACAACAAAAGAAATAACAACAATAGCTAATATTTATATAATTTGTATGGTTTTCAAAGTACTTTACATAGGTTGACTTCTTTGATCTTCACAACAACCCTGTGAGTTAGGTTCTAGTATTATCCCATTTTATGGATGAGGGAACTGAGCCTGAGAAATCTTAAATGACTTGTCGAGGGTCACACAGCTAGTGGCTGAGGAAAGATCTAAACTCAAGATTTTCTGGTTCCAAGTTGAGCACTCTATCCCCTATACCACCTCACTGTGGAGCATATTGACACTTATTCTTAAAGCAAATAATTGTATGTATATTTTTATTTTGTTATTTTATATTATTATCCCCATTTTATCAGATGAAGAATCTGAGGCACAGAGAGGTTAAGTAACTCGCCTGGGTCACACAGCTAGTAAGCATTTCATGCAGGATTCAAACTCATTAACATTAAGTCCTACTCTTCATCCACTGTGTCCCCTAGATTACCATATTATTTAAGGAATGCTGATTGAGCATGTGTACCAACATTCTAGGTCCTCATAACTCCATTGATAAGATTTTTATGATGTTCTTATAAAATATAACTCATTGCACAGAACTGAAGCTCTGGGCTTCAACAGACTGGTTCAGTCATGGGGTGGAAGAGATTTCATAAAACCTTTTCTATTTGGGATTCCACTTCTTCCCAGCTACTAACACCAAGAATTGATTGTCTAGGTCACTACAAAAATAAATAAATAAAAGGGAGGGGGAAATAAAGCCTTTAGATCCTAAACAAAATGTTCTGCCTAGGAGAAAAACAAAACAAAACAAACAACATTAAATATAGAACAAGCTTCATTTAACTTGACCAGAAAAAAAAAACATCTTCAATTAACTCAGACCCAAGTCTATGAACAATCAAGATAACTCACTTGCTCTCTCTAGTCATCTTCTACCTCCCTGGGACATATATAATCTTTCCAATTTGTAATAATATTTCAAATAAAGCTCACCCCGAAGGAAAGGTCTGATGGTTATTAGAGCCAAGCAGTTCTTTCCTCTTTTGAGCCCCATTACCCTAAGGATCTATATAGGCTTCCAGATTTCTTGTAATAAGCTTGGGAGGGGACTCATTACAAGGAAAGAGCTTTAGGACTGAGAGTCATTCCCACCTTCATCTGACCCATAGAGTGCACTTAACTCACAATATTAAGTGAAGGGTGAGGTAAGTTTTATTCCTCCATACTGTGCCTTTTTCTGTCTCTTTCTGCTCCTTGCTTGTAATTTCTATTTGATCAAAGAACTTGATTTGGAGACCATAAATTCCTTTGCTTGGTCCCAGAACTCTTTGGCTTGATCTTCTCCATCTGTGCAAGTTCCTTCTTGCACATAGTTCCCTAGAGGAATTGTGCATGTACATATACCTCATTCTCATTAAAGAGCAGCCCTTCTCTCTACATTTCTCTCTCCCCAGATTTCTGGCCACATTTTGGCATATGGCTCCCTTTGAAAGTTCACTGAAGCCAGTGACAAGGCAAAAGTCAGGACAACTGACAATGACCCGAGATGCAGCGGATGGCCTGGGTATCTTTAATGTCTGACTAATCACTAAACACTCCAGAGCACCTGCATCAGCCATTTTCATGGCCATTGGAACAAATTATTCTCATTTTCCCCCTCCACTGAGGAAGTTTTCACATGCTTAGAGAAGTCACCGCACCCTTCCCCCCAACTCTCTGAGGTTTGAGGCATGTTGGTTATCCTCAACCTGGTCTAGCCCATCTGGGAGATGGTTTTTACTGGAGTGTGGACACTGTGCATGCTACAGCTTCTTGGAGCCACAGGTGAGAGCTGAGTGGTTAGGTGGACACCAAAAGATTACAAGGAAAGAAAATAAAGGGATTTGTTTCTGGCTGGGACATGGGGCACTATGATGTGGACATTAAACTTTAAGGGGAGCCCTGGAAAGAGCTCCCCTCCTTGTCTTTCACCATAGGCAGAAGACATCCCGGTGACTCGGGTTGCTATTCATAGAAAATTCACATCAAGTTTCAGCCTGCTGCTTCCCTGCATGGTATATGCCAATAACTCCTTGGTTGGGTTGTCTAGAGCACCACCTACAGGGGGCCAGATTATTCTACAATCCCCTTTCTTCAGGTTTGAATTTTAACTCTGCAACCTGGAATGGAGGGTAAGGGATAGAGAAAACTTGGATTCAGAGTCCTGTCTCTGAAAATGTTGGCTTTGAGACCCTGGGCAAATTACCTAAGCTCTTAAAGCCCCAGGCAACTGTCAAATAATATACATTCCACATCACCATGCAGATTTGCAATGGTGGATGATGTTTCCACATTGGGAGTTCATTATCTCAGTAATGTCACAACTCCTTCCCTCACCTTATTTGCCATGTCTTCCTCATGATCTGTCTTTAGAAACTTCATCTGTTCTGTTTTAAACTCAAGAAACACATACCACAGGAAGTAGTTATTCTCAAGCTGCTTCACCGACCTCTAGACCTCAGAATGCTGCTGGACAGCTTCTTTTGTATATATAGGAAAATGCAATTTTTATATTAATAGAAGTAAGACAAAAGCAAGAAAGTGAATGGGGGGCAGGGAAGAGGGGGCAACTTAAACAATAAAGGCTGCCAAAGTCAGAGAGGAATGATATCATGTTGTTACTTTGTCCATCCCATAATCCCACATCCCTAATTGTGATGTTGGCTGCAAGCAAGAAGGAAAGTGCATCTAGGTACCTTTGCTATAAAATTAACTGCATGAATAGGAGAGGACTCAACTCTCTGTACTCCATACTCCATTATGAGTCATAGAACAGTTTATCATGTGTCTTTCTTGGGAGCCTATGGCCCCTGTGGTGCACAGCTTCCTGATGGTGATTAATTCACCTTTAAGAACAATTGGCTCAGGAGGATTTGCTCATGGTGATGTGTCCTAATTAGAAAAAGGCAATTCACGATCTGTTCTTCCTCTTTGTCATATCTCTCTCTCTCTCTCTCTCTCTCTCTCTCTCTCTCTCTCTCTCTCTCTCTCTCTCTCTCTCTCTCTCTCTCTCCCCCCTTCATTAACTTTTGTGCTGAAATATACCTGTGCTCATGGCAGCAGCTTTCAGACTGCAAAATGCTTAGGTCTCCCATTTAATAGTGGCAGGAGGAAATCTTTCATCATCCATAAAGCCTTTACATTTTCCCCCACGTGTGTACAATGTGTGCCTATATCTCCATACACATTCCCATGTACATCAATAATGCATGTACATGTGTGTTTACGTGCACATATATTTGTATATACATATCACACCTATGCATATACATATGTATACATAGCAAAGGGACCCTGAGAGCTTGCCCTTTGCATTTAGGTAGTAATATGCTTAAGGTATTCCAGTTAAAATAGTATCTTTCTTAGTTTTAAATACCTTGAAGGAAGAAAATTCCACAATTTCCCTCTTTACATTATATATATATGTGTGTGTGTGTGTGTGTGTGTGTGTGTGTGTGTGTGTGTGTGTGTGTGTATGTGACTTAGAAAGCATTCATGCTGCCATAGTTTCATGAAGGGGATATGGCAAAGACTTTCTTATTTAGCTTTCTGTGTCAACTCTAAATATAAGTCTTACTAAGTAATAAGATATGACAGTCTCAGGTTTAATGAAATCTTTTCAGCAGTTTCCTAGCATCTTCTCTCCTATGCATCCCTCAAAGCACAGAACAGAAGGAAAGAGTGCCAGCTCTGGGGAGGACCTGGAATCCAACTCCAGCTTTGCCCCTAAAAACTTTGAGAAATAGACTTTGGGAAAATCACTTAAACTCTCTGGGTCTCAGTTTACTCAAGTATAAAAGGTAGGGAGTGGGGGTATCTAGGTACTACAGTGAATAGAGCACTGGCCCTGGAGTCTGGAGGACCTGAATTCAAATCCAGCCTGACACTTGACACTTACTAGCTGTGTGACCATGGGCAAGTCACTTAACCCTGATTGCCTTCTCTCCCCTCTCCATAAATAAAAAAATAAAAATAAAAAAAAAAATAAATGAAGAGAGTGGATGAACTGATCCATAAGGTTCAACTTACCCTACATTTAAATAAAAACATTGAACTTACCCTACATTTAAATAAAGATATTGAATTAAGGAAGTTCAAACTTTTAGCTACTAGCCTCCAAAAGGTTACATAAAGCTAGAAATTAGAAACTGACTGGACAATATCATCCTATCCCTTAAACCATGGCCCATATAAATGTTGCACTATACCACACTAATACTATAAAATGCTGGGCATTAAAATAGGAGAAGAAAAATACATTTTCAAAATTTTTGGAATTCTAAATGAAATGCCTCTCTCTCCACAATGAGATGGAATTACATTAATGGTGTATGGTGAAGTCCACCTTTTCATCAATTTCAAAATAGTTAAGAAATAGAATAAAATATCATTCCTGTAAGAAGAATCTCAACAAGATTGCCTTTCATAAATAATTCCCAATCAAGTAGATTATATAGAAGATACATGCAGGAATAGCCAACAAGCATTTATTAAGCACCCACTATGTTTCAGGAATGGTGCTAAGTGCTGCAGATACACAAAAGGGGGGAGGGGCAAAAACCAATCCCTGCTCTCAAGGAGCTCACAGTCTAGGGGGGGAGGCAATATGCAAACAGCTGTTTACAAACAGGGTATATACAGGGAAATTGGGGATGATCTCAGTGGGAAAGCACTAAAATTAAGGAGGACTAGAAAAGGCTTTTTGTGGAGGGTGAGACTTTAGGTGAGATTTGAAGGAAGTTAGGGAATATCAGAGGTAGATGTAGATGGAAGATAAACATAGAGGAGAAGGAACTAGCTGTTTAGGTGGTAAGTGAATCTTTTACAGAAGATGGCATCTGAACTGAGTCTAGAAACAATCCAGGATGGATGAGACTGGATAGGTAGGTAGGTAGGTAGATAGATGGGTGGATGGATGGATAGATAGAAAGATGGATGGATGGATGGATGGATGGATGGATGGATGGATGGATGGATAGAAAGATGGATGGATGGATGGATAGACAGATAGAAAGATGAATGGATGGATGGATGGATAGATGGATGGATGAATGGATAAATGGATAGATAGATAGACAGACAGACAGATCTGAGAATCTTCTGCCTAGAGGTGACAACTGAACTCATAGAAGGTTAATAAGTGAGATAGTACAGGGAAAAAAGAGCCCCACCTGAACCTTTGTGCACAGTCAGTTAGTGAGTGGGCATGGCTGACAATTATTAAGGGAAACTGAGAAAGAAAAGTCAGAATGATAGCCATTTTCTATATAGTCATTCACCAAGCCTTCTTAATTCTACACCAGCAAAATTATTCACACCCCTCTCATTTCTATTCCCACTGCCACCATACTGACATAGGTCCTCTACATTGTTCAATAGCCTCCTTATGGGTTTTCCTACCAAGTCTCCTCTCCTCCCTCTTCAGTTCATCCTTACCAGGTTTGTCCCATTAATGTTCCATATGAACAGACCTCATATTACCTTCTGCTCAAAAAACCTTAAATGGTTCATTGTTTACAGAGCAAAGTTTAGATTCCTTAGCTGGCATTCAGGGCCCTCTACAATCTTGAGCACCTTTACCTCTGCCTTTCTCTTACCATGTACTCTGCAGTATGTTCCAGTCAAATTAGACTAAATGATGTTTTTTGAACTTCCATATTTATCATGTTTTTATTATAGATAATGATAATAATAGTAATTATATGTAGTGTCTACTTTGTACCAGGCATTGTGCTGAGCACTTTATAAATATTATCTCATTTGATTCTCACAACAACCTGAGGTAGGTTGCTATTATTACCTTCATTTTACAGTTGAGGAAACAGGCTGAGGTTAAGTGACTTGCCCAAGGTAACATGGCTAGTAAATATATAAAGCTGGATTGAGACTCAGGTCTTCCTGACTCTGGGCTCTCTATCTACTGTGCCACTGTATATGTGACATTTCCCTACTACACTTTAAGGTCTATGTAATAAAATAAGGAACTTTGTCTTATTTAATATTTGCATGCCTCCTATCACTCAGTAGTGTTTCATAAATAATAGACTCTTTAAAAATGTTAGTTGAATTGAAATGAGCTGAACTCATGCTAGTTTTTTGGTATAGTATATATTGAAAAATATAGGTATATACTTTGTACTACTTAGTATATTACATATGTACTCTAGAAGGTGAACCACACACATTTTTGAACTGGAAGGGCCTTTAGAAATCATACTTCATCCCTTGACTTACAGATGAGCAGACACCTAAAGAGAGGTAAATTGACTTGTCCAAGGTCATATGACTACTAAGGCGGCAGAATAGGGACCTATAAGGTCTATCTCTTCAAACTAAATTCTTATCACCACACAACACTACCTTCTCTAGTATATATTAGCAGAAAACATTCCATGAGGCTGTGTAAGAGACAGAAAAATAAGTGGATGGCCCAAAGCATGATCACATATGGTGTTTGTTATATTCCCAAGAGTTCACTTAGAGGACCAAATCCAGTATGTTTTACTTTGGAATAGTGAAATGACTCAGAAAAAAATCTTGACTTGTGGTTGGAAAGAGAAGATGTCCCATACAGCCTATGCATCAAAAATAGAAAAAAAAAGCTGTCTTCCATCCCTTGCTGACTTCAATCACATGGTCTTGTATGTGCTTATTTTCTCAGATAGGGGATGGCCACATGGGGAGCTAATCGAAAGGATAAAATGTATCAGTTAGAAAATATGAAAGAAAAATGGAAAAATTTAGTTTAAAGCTAGATCACTTGTGGTTATGGCAGGAGAAAGGGACCCTGATCTTTTAAACATATGCACCCTGAAATACGCAAGTAGGTTTTTTCCCCCCGTTGATCCACAGATGCTACATTTCACTGAGTCCACATTCTACTCCTTCCCTCCAATTAGCTCCATTTTAAAAAAAGTTTGATCTATTTCTAAAATATTCATATAAGATAGCATTAACCTTCCCTCATCTATATCTAAGATACAAGTCCAAGATAGAGCCATCAACACAAAGGGCTGAAAAAATACGTAAAATAAGGTATAAATTTGGGTAGCATCATTCAGTAGTGATGTAGGAAGCACATAGAAACAGCAGGTTTATAAAAAATGAAATATGAAGATGAAATAGTGAAAAAATAAAGGAAAACACAAATATCCCAAATCAAAGTCATCATAAAATAACCTCATGTCTATGTAGAATAGAATCTGTTTGTGATTTATAAGAAAAATAGCTCCATACTATGGCTTCCCTCTAAATTTCTATAGTTCTTTAGTGTTGTGTCATTTGTTTTTTCATCATGTCCATCTCTTTGTGACCCCATTTGAGGTTTTCTTGGCAGAGATAGTACAGTGATTTGCCAATTCCTTCTCCATTACATTTTACAAATAAGGAAACTAAGGCAAATGGGGTTAAGTGACTTGCCCAAGGTCTAGTAAGTGTATGAGGTCATATTTGAACTGAAGAAAACGAATCTTCCTGACTCCATGTGTGGCACTCTATCCTCTATGCTTACCTAGCTGCCCTATGTATCTAGCCCCTTTGTAGCTCTTATTGGTCATTCCTTTGGCATTTATATGTACTGAGTTGTAATGTTAGCTATTTTGCAGAATGTCAAAACTGGAAGGGTTTTTTTTTAGGTCATCCCTCCATTTCTCTCATTATACAGATAAAGAACCAGAAGTTCAAATAAGTATAATGACTTATCAAAGTCACTATATTCACAAGGCCTTAAATCCAGGTCTTTTGGTGGTGCCAACACCAGTACTCTTTCCATTGCCAACTACACTGTAAGATCTCTCAGTCTCAGTTTCCTCATCTATAGAAAGGGGGTAAAAATAGCCTCTACCTCCCAAGGATGTTATCAGTACTAAATGATATCATAAATGTCATTAGTAAACTTTAAAGTGCTATATAAGGGCTATCATAATCAGTAAATTTGATGTTATCTTTTTTCCCTTTATGCTTTGACATATTCAGAAATCTTGACTACCTAGCAGATATATAGTTACTAGCTTTGGTTTACTCTAGTACTTTAAAAAAACCCTACAAATATTCCTAAAGGTCAAATAAAATTATATCTGTACAAAATCAATCTTATAGAGCAATTGCCATGAACCAGTAATATGGCTGAGTATCCTACTTCCTTAACGGAAGAGTGGTTGGTCAATCATAACTATATGACTAACTTCCTGCCAAAGAAGAAAAAAAGGGACCAACTGAACCATCTCTTGTCAAGTACTATTGGGCCCGCTTAGACATTATATTAGTTGACTTTTAATATGTATTATAAGAAATGAGCTTGGGGGGATGAATAGAGAGATTCACCTAGGTGATAAAGAAGAAAAATAGACTATTGACCTTTTTTATTTATTTAGGACAAATATCTCTAATGTCATTAAGTACTCCAATTAGTAAATAATTCATTGGTGCCAGGAAACCAATGAAAATTTCTGATTAAAAAAAAGCATCTTATTACTTTTCTTCCCACTTTGTTCTGAAAAGATTCAAGCCCACTATATATTTTTCCCCTGGAGGGTAGATTGGTGGATTTGGGGGTTGAATTTTTTGGGTCAAATCTATGATTTCTTTAGTATAGGAAATTGACCAATATTGGTCAGCACCTTCCCTGCAACTTAGGTTTTAGAGAGAGGTTTAAGGATTTTCCCACGGTCACAAAGCCAGTATATAAATCCTGGCTTAGAGGTTTAGAAGTCTCAATTGACTGTAATATTTTGATCTGCCTGCTAGGAAAACACATTTTAATTCTTAACCTGTTACAGTCCTCTGTGCCTCTGTGTGTGTGTGTGTGTGTGTGTGTGTGTGTGTGTGTGTGTGTAAAACCTAAATACTTTTAGAAATCTCTTATCCTTTGAAGGACACTGTCCACAGACAGATTTTTCTAGGTGAGGGACTATTGACAGAAAATATTAAAAGAGATCTGCTTATACTTGAAAAATCTCAAGGCAGTTCATCAATAGCAGAAGCAGCTGAAGAATTCCTTTTAAAATAGAGAAGCCTCTCTTAAATGATCATTGGGCCAGGAGCAATTGCTCTTTAATGGAGCTATTTCTTTCTCAGAGAAATGGCTTTTGACATGGGGATTGAATATTACCATTCTCATGAGTGTGTTAAAAGATTCATATTGTCAGTTCACAAGAAAGGATCTTTTTTTTTTTTGGTAAGAAAGAGTATCTGCTGTTGAAAGAATTCATCTTATCTTTGAAAAAATGGTATTAAAAAGTTGCTTCCAAGTTGTTTTCAGTCCTGTCCAACTCTTTGTGATCCCATTTGGGATTTTCTTGGAAAAGATCCTGTAGTGGCTTACCATGTCCTTCTCCAACTCATTTTACAGATGAGGAAACTGGGCAGACAAGGTGAAGTGACTTGTTGAAGGTCACAGAACTAGGATGTATCTGGGGTCACATTTGAATGCATGTCTTCCTAACTCCAAGCCTACTGCTCTATCCATTGCAGCACCTAGCTGTGCCTGTTAAAAGTATATTCTATTATATTTTTATATATGTATATATATATATGTGTGTGTGTGTATGTGCTATAATAATATATTACATAAAATATATTTAAATATAAAAATATATTTAAAAATACATGTTTAAGGCTGGTCATGTGTGCATCTTAGTCATGAAAATACAAATGGAGTTAGATCCCAGGGTTTAAAAATGATCACATCAAGCCCAGCTGAAATTAGGGTGCTTAATCAGAATAATTGTTTTGCTTCTCCCTCCTTCCCATCTTGTTTTGTTCTGTACTGTTTTCATGGGAATTTGAGGAACTGGAGAACTTTTGAGAGTATTTGTGGCAAGATGCTTACATTTTCTTTTAAAAATATAACAGGGCCCTGGAGGCAGGAGGACCTGAGTTCAAATCCGGTCTCAGACACTTAACACTTACTAGCCATGTGACCTTGGGAAAGTCATTTAACCCCAATTGCCCAACCTTTTCCCCTCGGAAAAAAAAAGCAAAAAAATATATGTATATAACAGGAATAAGAAAAGTAAGCATGGACTTCTACCACAAAGGCAATGAGTTGACATTGCAAAATATATATAATATCAGTTACATCCAATGAGCTTTTTTTTATGGGCTAAATGCATTTTGAAAAGAATTTCCAGGGTTCAAATTTGCTAGCAAAAATACAAAAAAAAAAAAGCAAAAAAACCTCATTAGTTTTGAGGGCAAGGAATATTTTAGTTTTGACTTTGTATCCCTAGTAACTAGCACAATGCCTGGAACCTAATAGGGGGTTAATAAATACTAGATAAATGAATATTGAATATAATTTGTAGTAATAGAAAAAGTTAGTGACACCGATAAAACAAAATTTTTTCTCAACGCATGACTAAAAATAGGCCATTGACAACATTAGTTTGAAGAAACATTCATCCTTTCATTCAACAAATGATTATTAAGCTCAAATACACATCAGGATAAATTGTTTTAAACCACAGCATAACCAGTACAGGCCATTGGAGTCAAAGATACAGTCTCTCTAAAAACAAAATCCTATTGATTTTGCTTAAGTTAGCCTCAGTGCATGAGTTACAGTAGATGACAAATTGAACAATGTGTCAACTTCCATCAAAGAATTTTCCTTTGAGTTGCTTGTTAGTAGTCTCCCTCTACTGAATTATCTCAATGCTGGCTCCAGATTTTCTCTTATGGGGAAAATGAGATACAGGGAAGGGTGAAAATAAGGAGAGTCTAGAATTTCACATGACAAAAGTCAGACAATGATTTTCTGTGAGTGTATATGTGTTTGTATAGGGAGAAGGGGGATGAGTGGGGGAAGGAGAAAAAAGAGGGGGAGAGAGAAAGAGAGGGAAAAGAAAAACAGAGAGAAGAAGAAAAAGAAAGGAGAGAAGGGAGAATATGGGGAGAAAAAAGAAAAATGAATTATTTTATAGCATAGGGGCCACCAAAGTTAATAGTATTTACTAGGCTCTCTCTAAATATAAGACTGAGCAGTTACCTCCACTCCCTTGAAAAAGAAAAAAGAAAACATTTTTACTGTGTATTTTAGCTTATATTTTAAAATCTGTGCACTCCAAACAGTACTTGAATGCAAAGTTTATCAATGGTTCATTACAGATGTATTCAAGTGAAATGATAAAACCTTAACATAATATTTTCCTCTTTTTTCTTTCATTTGTGGTTCCATTGTCTCCTCTCTTTCACCTACCCCCTTACTTTTGTTGATTCTAACTGAGCAATGGAGATTTGAAAAAAAAATGGATCATATGATTAAGGAAAAATCAAATCTTAACAACTTTCTGCCCCTAGGGTTCACCTACCAAAACCTCTTGTGAATAATTTTGCTTTAGAGAAAATCAGAAGAGATGTAGAGAAAGGGAGAACAGATAAATGGACTTTCTTCTATCTACTCCTGTGGACAAATTAAACTACTTAATTTCCAAAATGCCAAAAATCCACAAAGGTTGAAAGAAATGGAAGAGAACTCCAGAAGCCCAGGCTCAAATGGAAAATATCTATCTGCAATAGTAACAGCATGGTCACATATGAATGATCTGAATTGGTTGTATTAATATCATCATTCATCCATTTAAACATGTAAGTTTGTTTTGCCTTATATAATGTTGCTTGTTTATTTGTGGTTGTTGTTGTTGGTGGTGGTCCTTCATTCTCAAAAAGGAATGTAACATCAGGGAGGCAATGCCATGATGTGCAAGTGAATTTGATTTAAGTTAGGGAGGGCTGGGCGAAGTCATCAGCCTCACTTTCTTCTCTGGAGCCATCTGAGTCCAGTAGCCAGATACGGATCAGGACAACTGGAGATGACCCAGGATGTAGCAGGGGCTCTTGATCTTTTTAAGCTAAGGTCTCTAACAGATCTCAGTTTGACTGAGGCAATGCCCATTCAGAGATTAAGGTTTAATAAGAAATGAGAAATGTTGTTATATAATATTGTTTGAAAGGACAGTCAATTAGTCAATCAACAAATATATGCTAAGCTTCTGCTATTTGAAAGGCACTGTACTTGAGACTATAAAACTAGATTCCTGCCTTCAAGAAGCTTAGAATCCTGTTGTGCTAAAATAAATAAATAAATAAAAGAGATAAATGATTGGATAAAACAACACCCAAGATGTTACAAGATTTTACATGATTAATTGCTAAATCAGTACAGAGTGAGGATATATGACCTTATGGGCCGGTGTAATATGGGAAGTCTTAATAGAGGAAGAAAGATATAAGCTAGGTCTTGACAAATATTAGGATTTAGATAGGTAGAAAGAAATAAGAAAAGCATTCTAAGCATGATAAAGGTATCCAGGCAGTAAAGTCTAAGGTGTATTTTGGGAAAAGTGAGAAGAAAACTGGATGGAGTGCAGGGTTCAAGAACTTTTTTTGTTATTAAGATGAGAAATATGATCTCATTGAGTAAGTGTTTTCAAAACCTAATTTTGTTTTGAAAAATTGAGGTTGTTTAAAGAGTTGTCTTTTCAGCATTGTATTCATGAATATCCAACTGGAATCATCCAGAAGCACAATGTTGATAATATTGCAAAAAAAAAAAAAAAAAAAAGAACCTGAAAAGGTAGCGCAGGGTGAGATTGTGTCCTACATGGATGTCATTATTTTTTGACAGCTAGAGGCTGTTGATGGTAGTTTTGGTTTTGTTTTATAGCATTGAATTAACCTGATAAAATGGTATTTTAGAAAGTTTAACCTGGCAATGGTGTATATGATGGATTAGCTACAAGCAAGGAATCTAGTTAGTATGTTCAAATAATAATCCAGACTGGAAGGGATAAGGACCTTAGCTAGAATGGTGATAGTGGGAATGGAGGAGAAGAATAAATGGACATTGTGAAAGAATTGACAGGTCTTGGTGGCTTCTATGTGGTAGCAAAGGAGAGAATGATACCAAGCTTCCAAGAAGAGTGAGCCAAGAAATGATGATACCACTGAAAGAAACAGAGATATTGGATGGGGAAGCGAGTTTGGGAGGAAGAAAAAATTCACTTTAGATGTATGGACAAAAGATGGTGGCCCAGCAGAGGCAAGATGTAATCAGGCTGTGTCTGACTGACTAGTAGGCGAAAGAAGGGAATCTAAAGGAAGAGGTACCTTGGTGGCACAGTGGACAGGATTCTGGAGTTGGAATCAGGAATAACTGAGTTCAAATCTGACCTTAGCTACTTACTTGCTGTGAGACTCTGGACAAGGCAGTTAACCTTTCTCAGCCTTAGTTTCTCCATCTGTAAAATGGGGATAATAACAGCATCTACCTCACAGGAACAATGCATGTAAAGTGTTTGGTAACCATTAGAGTTACATATACATATGTATATATATATATATATATATATACATATATATGTACACACATATATAGTACATATTATTGTTATGATTATAGAAGTAGAAAAGTAGTTGGAAAGTGGATTTTTAGAAGACTTGGAAGATGACAGAATGTCAGCAAGATTTTCTTAATATTACATTAAAAACACCTGAGAAAACAGATGCAGACGATTTTTAAAAGGGCTGAGAAAAGTCAGAGGAATGTCCCACTCAGCAAGACCCAGCTACAACAAAAGGTAGGGCAACAAAAGTCACAGAAACTCAGTAAGTCTGAATGGTGAGGGGAGTATTCCAGCAACCCAATGAGAGTGCATCACATTTGTGTTTCTCCAGAATCCTTTCATCCCCCAGTTTGACATATGTATAAAATGTAGGTGGAGCTCCTTGTGTGGTGAAGCAAAAGGCTTCTTTACTCTCCCTATTAGCAGAGAGAATGAAGTGTTTCTGGAAAGAAAAGTAGAAATGCCTCAAGAAAACAGAAGAGAACAGAAAACAGAAGAAAAAGATTTTGAGGAGGCAGAGAGAAAACAATATGACATCAGAGAAAGAAAAGTTTGGAAAAGGTGGGCCCCTGGATCATGGGAACTAAGAAGTCTTCTCTTTCTCTTTTCTCAACCAAAGTAACAAGTTACAGGGTAAAAAGTATGGAACAGAAATGGTTAACTTGGAATTGAAAACCAAAATAGGATAACAGGAGAGCATAGAGCTGTCTTCAATGAGTTCAAGTCATCAAGGGTGGCTGAACTCTCTAAGGGGACTGAAATCATGTGTGAAATAATGATTGATGAGTAGTCTCTACTGATCTTTGTCTCTGAACAATCAGAAAGAATGAGAGAAATGCAGTATGGATAGAGTCAGTGTCCAGACTTTTAAAAAGGAGATGGAGGTGAATACCTCCAGGGGCTTATAGTTCTAATGAGATTGTTTTGTGCTCAGCTAAGAAGAAATGTCCCCAGGACCTTCCCCTCTGTCTTCCCTACTTAGTAGTGTCTAGAAGGGCTTGGGAGACTGCACTCCCCATATACCACTCTGGTCAAACTCCTCTTGGAGATGGGATCAAGGTAGCAGGACTGACCAAATGACCACTAGCTAGCCAGCTCTATCCTTGGATACCCAACTGACCTGAGATAGGAACCATCATACCCACCCCTGGGAGAAACCAAGGCTGAAGTCTAGGCTCCGTAATGATGTTCTGAGCCTCGAGCTGCTCTTTAACTTGGAGCTCTAATTTAGGAATCCTCTTCTTAGGGTAGGTGAGTTGCATTGCCAAAGCTAAGGTCAGCTTTGTTGAATGCTATCCATAACCACAATCTATCCAGCTCTCTTCCTGGACTGAAAGGAAATTTCAGGCAACGGGCTAGGGAAGACAAACATCTACTTCCCTCATTTTCCCCCTTTGGATTCTAGCTCCTCACCTCACAGCTTTTCAGCATCTAACTGAATACCTAGGGCCTTTTGACCCTGGTTTCTATCGCATTAGTATCTCTCCCCCAATAATCCCCTCTCCCCTACTTTTTTAATTAAAAAACTAATTTACAAAATATAAATTGGCAAGCTTGACTTTGATTCCAGTCAAGTTCTATAATATGTTATTAGAAGGGTGGTTTCTTGGTACTTAGAGAAATGGTGTTCACCATGAATACATTAAGAACAAGTAATACCTAACTAATTTGTCCCCCCCTTTTTAAAACAGGGTTGGCTCACTGAAAAAGTAAAGGTTTGCCAGACATTGTATACCTTGATTTTAGCAAGGCATTTGACCAATTGTCATAGCATGAACAAAGTAGAGAGATATGGTGTGGATAATAATATAGTTATGTAGATTTTAAAGTGGTTTATTAACCAAAACCAAGAACCTTACACATCCATCTGATGGGGTACGTTTTTCTTGGACCTCAGCCATATTACAATATCCCTCCCCAGTCCAAATACCCCATCTCTGGCAATAACTCATGAGTGGCCCCCAGTGAGGCAAATTATTTCTCTCTGTTACAAGAACAAGCTGACCTCTGTAGAAGTTCCCTTGTATGAACAGGACTGTCTTGTACCAGCAAAAATATCATGTATTGATTCACACATTTACCATATGCAATCCAAACTCCTATCTTGTACAAATAGGATGGCCATTTCAGTATAGAATGATGCCTGTGACCAAGGTACAGAAACTGTAAGTTCCTTTAGGAATTGACCACTCCTTGATCCCACCCTCCACTACCTAATTAGCATGCTTGCCACATAATGCATTGTACTTTTCCTATATAAGCTTTAGCATCACTCCTGTTAGTTTGTGAGTTATCTAAAGAGCTCTGCCCCATGGCATTAGAATAATTTTTTTTTGCCACTTGACTAGAAGACTGTATGACTCTATGAATTCTTTCCAGATGACTCTGCCCTGTACCTCAATAGTTCCCCTAAACAGCATCACACCTACATAGAAAGTCTTCAAACACTTAAAGTTTGTGAAAATGATTCAAATTTATTACTGGATCAGTATCAACTGGATATCATCATCATAACATATTTGTACAGTGTTTTAAGATTTATAAAACACTCTGATCACAACAAATCTATGTTGTAATTATTATAAATATTGCTACCTACTTTTTAATAGATGAGGAAACTGAGGCTTAATTTGTGACTTACCTATGATTGCAAAGGTGGTAAGTGCATTTGGTTGCATTCAAATTCGGGTATCTTCTCATTCAAGGTTCAGTATTCTTTCTACTATGCAAAGTTGCTTCATGCCATTAATGGAGCACCACAGTGATCTACCTGTTCTTGGTCTTGTGCTGTTCACCTTATTTATAAATTATTTGGATGAAGGCATGAACAGGATGCATATCAAGTTTAGGATTGTCATGAAGTTGCAAGGGATATAACCATTAGGAGTAAGGCATTTTAAATGACCTTGACCTGATAGAATAGTGGTCTAAATTTAATAAAATGAAACTAAATGAACTTTATTCCCACATGTGGGTTCAAAAAACCTGCCACACAAATCAGTCAGTCAGTAAATGCTTGTTAAGTATCTGCTATATGCCAGGCACTGTGCTAAGCACTAGGGATACAAAAGGAGGCAAAAGGCAGTCTTTGCCTTTAAGGAGCTCACAATCTAATGGGGGAGACAAACAAATGTGTACAAAAAAAGATATGCATGGGAAAAATAGGAAATAATGAGCTAGAATTAAGAGGGGTTGGGAAAGGCTTCCTGTTGAAGATTTTAGTTAAGACTTGAAGGAAGTCAGGAGCAGGAGACACAGATGAGGAAGGACAGCATTCTTGGCATGGGAGACAGCCCAAAGATGGAAGGTCCTGTGCATGGGACAGCCATGAAGCCAGTGTCACCAAAGTGAAGAGTATGTGGTGGGGATTAAGGTTTAAGGAGGTGGTGGTAGTTGTTATGAAGGACTTTGGATTTCAAATAGAGAATTTTGTAATTTAATCTGGAGGTAATAGGGAGCCACTAGAGTTTATTGAGGGGAGAGATGGAGAATATGACATGACTGGACCTGTGCTTTAGAAAAATTACTTTGGCAGATGAATGCAAGATAGACTAGAGTGGGGAGAGATTTTAGGTATATAGATTGCATATACCAGGCTATTGCAATAGTACAAGCATGATGTGGTCATGACCTGAGCCATGGTGGTGGCAGTGTCAGAAGTAAATGGGATAAATTGTAGAGATGTTACAAAGGTGAAATCAACCTGCATTTGCAAGAAATTAGATATGGGTGGTAAGAGAGAGTAAGGAGTTGAGAAAGGCACTAGACACTCACCTTGTGAATCTGGGGGACTGAGAGAATGACATTTCCCTCTGTAGTAATAGGGATGTTTAAACGTGGTGTAGGGAGGAGAATTGAGAGGGAAAGATCATGAGTTCAATTTTGGACATGTGGAGTTTAAGATGTCTATTGGATATCCAGTTAGAATTGTCTGAATTGAGGGGCAGCTAGGTGGCGCACTGAGGCCCTGGAGTCAGAAGGACCTGAGTTCTGATCCGGCCTCAGACACTTAACACACACAAACAAAAAACCTACCCATGTGACCATGGGCAAGTTACTTAACCCCAATTGCCCTCCAAAAAAAAAAAAAGAATTGTCTGAATTGCAGTTGGAGGTCATGCTGGGGAAGGAGAGGTAAATTTGAAGTGCAATATGGAGGAAATGTATGTACACAAGAGTTGATGAGAAAATGATCTAAGGGTCTTAGTGGATTACAAACTCAAGATGAGTCAACAGTGTATTATAGAAGCTGAAAACACTGATGTGATGTTAGACTAGACTACACTGAGGAGCAGTCTCCTAAATAAGAGAGATGAACATTTGGCTGAACTCTGCCCCTGTTTGGACATCCAGGTCCCACAATTCAAGAAAGATGATAAAAAAACTGGAATGTATCCAAAGTAAAGCTGCCAGAAGAGCAAAGAAACTTAAAATAATCTTGGAGAATAAATGAAAGGAATTGGGCTTATTTCATGATGGATAATGGGTTTTTAGGGTTGGAAGGAAGTGTAGAGGTCATCAAGTTCAACCTCCTCATTTTACAAGTGAGGAAAGAAAGTCAAGAGAAGTTGAGTGACTTACCCAGCATCTCCCAGATAGCACAGGAGGATATGCAGTTAGAATTCACTTCCTGAGGATGACCTAGCCATGGAAAGATAATAAGTACTTTGTGGTACTTTTGTGTCTACACAGCAGGCCTGGATTACTTTTATTTCCTTTGGAATAGTAAAAGAAAACAACAACAAACAACAGTAATTTCTCAGTGAAACTGAAATATTTAAGGAAATCCAAGATAGAAAGACAAGCCTGAAACATGATTTGGGCTCAAAACTAAGCCAATGTCTAATCAACTTGGCATGACTTTAATCCCTCAAAAAAGAAGACACTCTCAGTGTCTGTAAGTCAACCTACCTGATCTACTGGAAAAATGGAAGGCATAGAGAAGAAAGACTAGAAGGACAGCACATCTAATCCTTCCACATAGAAATTACAACTTGAGTTAAGGTAAGACTAAAGACAATTTGCATCTTTGAATAGTTTCTTCTTTTTGATTTGGAATAATCCTTTCACTCCTCCTCTTTCTTTCACTTTGGTAGTTGGCAGGTTTTCTAATCTAACTATTGAATGAAATGTTCTTAAATGTTAATCAAATAATATGATTGTAAGGCAACTAAATGGGTAATTGATATAGCCAAACTCTTGCTTCATTCCTGTATTCTCCTCCTATTTCTTTCACGTTTTAGTTATCTGTGTGGAATGCTTTCCCCCTCCCCCCCCAAATGAATAAAACCTTACTTGATCTAAAAAATGTTCAAATTGTAATCAGTACCCTGGCACTATACATCTTCCCCAGTAGATGCAGAAATAAAATCCACACTTACTAAGAGATACCTCTTACTAAAAGGCAACACACAGAGTTCTGGAAAAGAATTTATACTAACACATCTGATTGTGCCTTTTAAGTACACCAAAATTGATCTTACATTAGAACTTTTTTACCATTGGTTTCTGTGTGGGAAAAGGCCTTTCTGAATATGTGGCTTTACATTAGGTCAATGATCTTTGTTTGCTTGTTTTTCTATAATTTCCTTCTGTGTCTGATTGGAACTTACTGCACCTTGGCATTTTGTTGAGGAAAAATGTTATTTTCTTCCTAAAAGAGACTTATTGATGCAATCACTCCAACCAATGGCAGCATGGCTCTGGAGGGATTATGTGCTCTGCTGTCTCCTCTTTAGGGTGACATCTAAAACTAGTTTTGAAAAACTTTATAGGAATACAAATGTGCTATAAGGAAAGGCAAAAACGAAGAATTCAGAGAAATGTGGGAAGACTTATATGAATGGATGCACTAAAACCAGAAGGACAAGAACAACATAATACAAGTAAGGAGTACAATAATTTAAATAAAGTTGAAAGTGAGAGATAACAAAGCTCTGATCCATAAAAGACCAATTTTGTTATGTCCTGCTGTCCCCATTAAAAGACAAATCCTTTTTTGTTAACAATTGAAAAAGTTTTTTAAGGCTTGTACTTTATTGGGGTTAAAGGGGAGGTGTGTGATTTAGATGTTTGTTGGAAAGCACTGGTTGTAACAAGAAAAGATGCAGCTATTACATTTTTAATAGTTCATCAGAAGATTTTTTTACAAGTAGTTTGGGTCTGGCAACAATTTTGTGAGAGGAGGTAGAGGAATTAAATGTCTTGTTCAGGCAGAGCTCATCTGTCATTGATATCCACTAAATATTAAGAGGTCTGAAAGAAGGTAAGAGCACAGTGGGTAGGCACTCAGGGCAGATTTAAGGGAGCTCATGGAAAAGAGTCACGTAGGATGATCAGGTATGGATGGGTTGTGATCAATAACCACTGGAAGGAGTCCCCACATAATTAAGATCATAGATACACATTCAAAATATCTAGATCCCAAGTTTTAATTTCTGCTTGTGCTCCTGAATGGGTATGAATCCTTTTCATAGAATCCATTCAAATCCCTAAGAACTCAAAGAGAGGGAAAATTTAGGGATAAGACCTTGTGAGAGGCAATGCAGTGCTAAATTGGAATATAATGGGAATGTGTCTGTCTGTCTGTCTGTCTAACATCTTTAGCACATGTAATACCACAGAGTAGCATTTACATGGGGATATGTTTTATTTACTTAGTATTTTATTTTATTTTTCTCATCTACAAAATATAGAAAACTCTGCTAACTCAAGGGGTATTTTTATTTTTGTGAAAAGTGTTGATGTTCATAAGTAGAAAGTAGTTGTAGTAGTACTATTATTTTATGGTATTTTAGAAGATTACAAACTAGATTCATGACCTTTTGGAGTTTTCAGAGGAGAGAAGATTTTTAGTATCGACTGTCAGACGTTGCAGAATTCACAATTTATCATCATTCCTTGTCATAATTTCATCTATATCAGAACCTGGTGAATTCAACGTGCAAGGGAAAATAAAATTCAAATTAACTAGATTCAAATCATTTGATGCTTGTATTAAAGAATAATGGGTATCCAATCCCCTGGGGAGAAAGAAGGAGCTTTGAATCATGTTTTACTTTAAGTATAAAAATCTACTAGTTACTACATGAAGCTTTCGAACTCTACAGAGAATGCTTGGTCATAGAAAAAAGATGGAAGCTACATCTAGGTATGGGGAGTCTGGACCATTATAAAACTTTGCAATCCTAACTTTACGATCAGTTGAAGTATTTATACATGGAATTGAGTTTGGTTGACATGACAGGCACGTTTCTCTGCTAATCATACCATCATGTGGACAGAATATGTCCTATCATATCCACCAAAAATTCAAGTTAATTCAATAAACCTCTATTGATACCTACTAGGTGCCAGACAATGAGCTAGGTTTTAGGAATACAAAGACAAAAATGACATCTTGACCTCTCTGCAGCCTTTGATACTGTAGATAGCTAGCGACTGAAAAAAGCTAAGAACCCTGAGATCCAGTCCAGCCCAATCCAGGCTATTTCTAATTTTATTTTATTTCAATTTTACTATTAGATTTAAGTTGATAGAACAACTCAGCCTACCACCACCATCCTCAAGTGCAAAAAAATAAGTATGATAATATTACCTATCTTGCAGGGTTACTGTGGGCATCATATAAGATAATATTTAGAAAAGCACTTAGGATAGTTTTTGGCACATAGTAGGGATTAGAGAAATTCTATTCCCTTCCCTTCCCAATGATGGTCTAAGGACATCATAAAGGCAAGAGCACTTGGCCCAATATATATATATATATATATGTGTGTGTGTGTGTGTGTGTGTGTGTGTGTGTGTGTGTGTGTATACATACATATATACATACATACATATATATGTTGTCCATGCAAGAGTAGGAGGATAACTGTTGCTCTGGGTCTTCATGGTAGTTACAGTAAAGAAAAAAAATAGCAATTTCTCTGAAAAATTAAATATGTATAACCCCTTGGTTTTTATGTTTGTTAGTTTTTTACCATGAGAGAAGTCCTAAAACCTGGCTGAACTCAAATGCTAATTCCAAAAATGTTGCAATACAGATTGGGTTTCTCAGAGAATTAATAAACTCCAAATCTAAATCACCTATTCAAATTGAAAGGTTTCCCCATGTGTCCAGTGCCATATAATTCTGAATGACCTTCTGATAGAACCCTGAAACAAGGGGAGAAAGCTATTTAACCCAGATAGGTTGGGCTTTTGATATCCAATTTATAAGATTAGAGCACTTATCTAAATCCTAGTAACCTAGGGAAGGGTGATACTTCTAAAAGTCTACTTTGGAAGAATCAGAAATGAAGCTCTTAGAGGGGCTCTTAGTTTCCATGAGTGCCCATTTTCATTCCTTTCAAATGTATTATACATAATTATGCAAAAAATTTAACGGAAAAGGATGCAAGCATGGTAAATGTCTGAATGCCCTGCCATCATCTCAAATTCAACACATCCAAATGGAATCAACCATATTCAATCCAAAATCTAACTTTCCTACTTTTATCAATGGCACCACCATTCATTCAGTCAGCCAGCTGGGAAACAAGAAAATTATCTTTTCTGGATAACTAGGTGTCATGGTGGGTAAAATGCTGGAATCAGAGTCAAAAGACCTGAGTTTGAATTCTGTCTCAGATACTGTGTGACCTTGGGCAAGTCATTTAACCTCAACAAACAAGTTTCCTTACCTATAAAATAAGGATAATAATACGCCCCAGGACTGTTGTTAGCATCAAATGATATTATATAGAATACCATACATACACACATATACACATATGTAATACAAATATACAGTACTTAAACTTTAAAGCATTATATAAATTATATATTGTTGTTCTTACTATCTTCCCTCAGCATCACTCAGTTAGCTGCCAAGTTCTGTTCATTCTTCCTCTACGATAACTTCTGAATTTTCCCTCTTTTTTTTACCCTCCCCCGCCAATACCACTCTAGTTTAGGCCCTCATTCCTTCTTGCCCAGGTTATTATAATATCTTCTAACCTTTCTGATTTCAGCCATACCCCTTTCTAACCCATCCTTTATACTGCTGACACAGTAATGTACCTACCCAATGCACAAATCTGACCGAAACCCAATTATGTTGACAGACATACACAAACCACAAATACTTAATGGCTCCCCACTGCTTACCACATAAAATGTAAACTCATTAATTCATCTGCCATCAAATGCTCTCTACCATCTAGAACTAAATTACCTTTCCAGTCTTACCTCATAATTATTCTTTCAAATATTCCACTTACCAACCTAAAGGGTTATTTGCCACCTCCCCCAGTCTCTCCCTACTCAACTTCTAGGCTTTTGGGAACACTGTCCCTCATGCCTAGAAGTGCCCTCTTTCCACCCCCTCACTGCTGAAGTCCTTAAGTTACCCGTAAGGCCCAGCTCAGGAGTCCTCCTAGAACCTCCCTCTGATCCCTCCAGCTGTATGAGATGTTGCCCTTCTTGAATCTCTCACAACCTTTTGATCCTCTCTGCATACTTATAACATATTTTATATACAAATATGTTATGCAGTTGTAAGTTTGGAACTATAGACTGTTCATCTTTGAATATCCATTGTTTGCCCAGTAAATGCCATGTAAGAAACACTTGATAGATGTTTGTTGAATTGAATTATTCATTTGACTTGGTACTCAATAATGGGAGTGTAGAATGGTGCATGTCCTTTCAGGATACAGTGATAGAGACTGAAACTGCAATTTCATTGGTGTTGGAACTCCCAGTGAGGTGTTTCCTCTGCCAAAGTAGGTCAGCACCTTTTCTACTACTTAAAGTCTTAGAGAGAGATTTATCCTGGGTCACATAGCTATTATATATCAAATGCAAGATTCAAACTCAGGTATTCTTGGTTTTGAGGTCAATTCTCTGACCACTATACTACATTGCTTCTTATTTCAAATATATTATTTGTTGTTTTTTAAATTATTATTCTTGTGGGGCTAGGAGGTGCAGTGAATAAAGCACTGGCCCTGGAGTCAGGAGGACCTGAGTTCAAATCAGGCACTTGGCACTTAACTGACTGTGTGACCTTGGGCAAGTCATTTAACCCCAATTGCCCTGCCTTCCCCCCTCCAAAAAAATTATTATTCTTTCTAAGTTATCAAATCTACTGAATCCAAAGAATAAACCACAAGGGATAGTCTTCAGATATAGTAAGGGCTTTTATTGTTGTTAAGTCATTTTTTTCAGTCACCTCTGACTATGACCCTATTTGGGGTTTTCTTGGCAAAGATATTAGAGTGATTTGTCATTTCCTTCTCCAGCTCATTTGACAGATGAGGAAATTGAGGCAAATAGAGTTAAGTGACTTGCCCAGGGTCACACAGTAAGTGTCCGAGACCAGATTTAAACTCAGGAGAACATGTTTTCCTGACTCTAGGACCAGCCCTCTTTCCACTATGGCACCACCTAGGTGCCTATTACAGTAAATTTATTTGCATCATCATCATCTGTGGAATCTGGAGGGGAGATGTGCCCTAGACCTGATATAGTAAGCTATCATTCAATTGTTTGTAGTATATGGTACAAGCACACACGTGTGTAAGCATAGTCATACTCAGAGATTTTTTGCTCTTTGTGTCCCCCAGCATTTACCACAGTGCCTGGCACATAAGAGGTGTTTCATAAATGCTTGATGATTGATCTATCACCCTAAAGCTGATCCTATTCATACCCAAGAAGGACTATAGTTATCTTCACTATGTACATTTGGTCTTTTTATTAATATCTAACATTAATATACTTATTTAAATTTTGCAAATTAGTTTAATTATTTCATTAAAGCATCATAAGTCTTACAGAGTCATTCCCATTTGCAGATGAAGAAACTGACATTTAGAGAGGCCAAGTGACTTTCCACAGTCACATAGCTAGTTAAGTGTCAAAAATCAAATCTGAATTCAAGTCTTCCTGTCTCCAAGTCCAGCAAGCAATGGTTATATATTTGAACTGTAACAAGGACTGAATAAGAACTATAATACTTGGCAAGAATTTTTAAAAATTACTCATGGTTTGAAGAATTGAGCTCTCACTTAAAGGACAGTGAGGTTCAGTAGAAAAACCACTAGAGTCAGAAGACCTGGGTTTGAGCCTCAGCTCTGCCACTTACAGGAAATGTGACCTTGGGCAAGTCATACCACATCATATCACTCTCAGCCTAGTCTCCACCTCTAAAATGGAGATAATATGGAGTCTACTGTTATAAAGACCAAATAATGCCCATGATAACACTTAAACACCATAAATTGCTATGTAAATGTCATTGTTATACCTGCTTGTGATGTTTTCTCTCCAGAAGACCGAAAGGATATTACCTTAGAGACAGAAAAGATAGAACGGAATGACTAGAAACAATCACAAAATAGTCAACTAACCAAAAATAAGTAATAATAATAACAGCAACAAAATGCCATAGAATAGGGTTGCTGAATGGGAAGGTTATAAAAGATGACCTTTAAGCTTCTTTTCAAAGCTAAAATTCTATGATTCTGCAACAATTCTTTACACATTGCTCTGTGTAGGGCTTTACAGGTTATAAAGCCCTAGGTCAGCCATGATTTATTTTGATCCTGAGAAGCAAGCAGGGTAGGCATTATTCTTTCCCTTTTTTAACAAATAAGGAAAGTGAGGCACAAAGAGGGTATATAAGGATGATTTGTTCAAGGTCCTGCAGGTAGAAAGTGGCGGAGTCCAAATAAGAGATCATGTCTTCTGACTCTTAGATCAGGGCTCTCCCATTTTATTAGCTCACAAATGTGTGCGAACCTACTGTGCTTAGATATAAGACATATAATTTGAAACCAAAATCACAGGACCATATTTGAAGCTAGGAGGGGCTTTAGATGTTAACTAGTCCCAACTCCTTGATTTTTACAGATGGGGAAACTGAAGCCTAGACAAATGAAATGATTTGCCCAAGATTACAAAGGGATTAAGTGGCAGAGTTGGGGTCAAAATATGTTTGACAATATATTGACATTTTCACCAAGGTCCTACTGAAAGCATCTTCAGGTTATTTATATCAATTTAGGCAAGTAATTTAGAAGAATTTTCAATTATTCTTGTAAGGTTTCCCTAAATCTTTTAGGTTGGTGGGTTTTATTTTCATTTTAGTTATTTTTAAAAAAAATAAGTAAGCTGTATACCTGCCACCCAGAATCACCATCACTGAACAGTGAATGCAGGCTATGATTTAATTTTTTTGACCCTGTTTAAACTACTTTAAATGAAATATGGGGTATATGCAGAAAGTATACAGTACAAGAGAAAGCCAACTATGGCTGGCTTCATATGCTTTCCACTTGAGGGGAGCAGGGTGTTATTTAAACACCTTGGGCCAATGAGGTAATTACATTGGAGATAGATAAGCTTTGGGCTGTTGGAATAAAGAAAATGTAAATACCTTCTTACACTGCACCACTGCAAAGATTAGAGAGCAAACAATTCTTGAAGCCTGGAAAACAGAACTCAGAAAGCATAAGGCAGCCCGGTGCAGCCTGCAGCACTGAGCCAAAAATCTCTTTCTCTTTAGTACTGAAGGAAGCAAAAGTCACCGCAAATTCAACTTCTAAGACCACAGGCTACAAGAGCCAACCCCAGCTGCTCTAAAGTGTTAGTTTCAGGCCTGTAATTAGGGTTGTTGGGTTTTGTTTTGTTTTTTTCCTAACAGAGTTTAAATTCTCTCCCAGTACAGATGGAAAAAAAGAAAAAAAAAGGCAGATGACATGTTAAGCCTTTTGGTCTCTCCACGCGAAAGGAGAATATGTAACATTAATGCACACAGCCAATTAGAAAAATAGCACGACAGAGATCTGCGAACTCTGTACTTACAGCCCCAAATGTCTCCCGATTTCAGCAGCTGGGAGATATCTAGCCCATCTCTTTATGACACTGTTGCTTCCATCAGCTGTTGAAACATAAAACAAAACACGGGTACGAACCCCATCAGTGAGAGAACCAGCGTTCCAGAGCATCAGTCTTCAGCCAGCACTACAGGGGAATTTGCAGACTACGAACCTGAACGCTAAAGAGTAAGTACATACCTTTCCACTGTAAGTGATAGAGGACAGACAGATGCTTGAGCCTTTGCTGCTGCCGCCGCTGCCGCCACTCTGATGCTGATGCTGATGCTGATGCTGTCTCCGCCGCCGCTGCTGCTGCCGCCCCGGTTCCTCTGTGTAACAGCGCCCGCAGTTTAGGGCCGCTGACTCCTTGCCAAGCCGGCTGCTTCCAGGAGTCTGGGGGGTCCTAGTGCCCTCTTCAGCAAAGAGGACTTATACTTCCCAGGCTGGCTAATGAATGAATGCTCTGTTAGCCTTATTCCTGGTCCCCAGGACTTGATTGGTAGGCATCGCTATTCATCATCCTGGCATGCTCAGCTTTGGAAGGGGGAAATGACCGGCAGTCTGCATGTTTGGGGGAAACAGGCTTTTTGGCTGTAAATTAATTGTACCGAACCTTTGATATGGACGAGTATGAAAACGGGATGACCAGAGGGGAACTTGAGAAGAAATTCAACTGGAATATATCAAATTTATTGTAATCACAGGATCGTGGATTTAGGGCTAGAAGGGACCACAGGGTTCACTAGTCTGAACCCCTTATTTTATAGAGAAGTAAACCAAGGAGAGAAAAGATTAAGTGAATCGTCCAATGTCACACAAGTGACCAGAGTCACCAGAGGCAGGGTTGGCATTTGATCCAGTTTCTCTGACTCCAGATTCAACACTTTTTGTTGTTGTTTTTAGACACTGGAATACAAAGAAAGATAAAAGAAATAAAATGCTGAATTTAGACAGATTAATAATAATGGCTAACATTTACAAAGTGCCTACTATGTGCCAGGCACTGGGCTAAGTGCTGTACCAATATTATCTCATTTGATCCTTACAACAACCCTGGGAGATGGGTGCTTTTATTATTCTCATTTTACAGATGAGTAAACTGAGGCAAACAGGTTAAGTTAATTCCTTAGGATCTCACAGTTTGTAAGTATTTCAGAACTGAGCTCTTGCTGTTTCTAGGCCCCTGTGCCATTACATAGCACTTTACAGTTACAAAGCCCTTCATGTATTTATTCTCTCAAAATAATGATCCTGTAGAGGTCATGTATCATTATTTCCATTTTATAGTTGAGGAAAGTAAGACTCAGAGAACCTAAATGACTTTTAAAAATTCATATTGCTTGCACCAATTTCAAATGCAGTTTCACTTTCAGTGCAGTTCAAGTGACATTACACAGCTCCACTTCCTTCTTCCTCATTTTGCATATTAAATGTCTAATTTCTCTGTGTTCTAGGTCCTGGTTGGAAAAGTGGGTAGAGTGCTGGTCCTGGAATCAGAGAGGCCTGAGCTCAGATTCAGGTTTAGATACTACTAGCTATGTGACCCTGGCCAAGTCACTTAACTTTTTTGCCTCAGTTTACTCAACTATAAAATGGGGAAAATAATATCACTACATCTCAGGGTTCTTGAAAGGACCAAATGAGATATTTGGAAACAGTGCATAGCATAGTGACAGGATCATAGTAGTTGTCATAAATGCTTATTCTCCTGCCCCTTCTGTCTGTTGGGATAGCAAGTAAAGGAGACGTGGTGAATAACTGATTGAGAAGTAAACCTATAAGAATCCAACAAAGAAATCAATCAACCAACAAGTAATGATGAAGCATATAAAACCGAGTGAGAGGCAGCCTGGCTGGTAGATAGAGTTGACCTAGTCTCATCTTCTACCTCTGACACATTGGTGAGTGACCTTAGGCAAGTTACTTAAGCTCTCATTGCCCCCAGGAAATTCTCTAAGATGGGTTCTTGACATGGGGTCCAAGAATTTTTTAAAAATTGTTCATATATATTTCAATATAATTGATTTCCAAGCAAGAGGTAATGAGGGCTGATACTAGCAACAATGGGAATGATGAGAAAGGAACAGAGATTTCAGAGGATTATGCAAGTCCTTGAATATGAGGGTGGAATGACTGGGGTGTTTCCAGTATTACTGGGAGGGAAGTGGAAACAGGATAATCAAGAGGAATAATAGTTACTGGACTACTTGTTATTTGTCCTTCATTTTTGAAAGTTGGGGTGATATCTTGACTTGTGAATGAATTAGATTTAAGTGAAGCCAAGTTCAAGTTCACAAAGTCATCATCCTCACTATCTCTTTCTGAGTTGTCAAAGTCCAATGGCAGGACAAAAGTTGAGAAGAATGGCCATGACCCAGGATGTTGTGGATGACCCTGGTGGCTTTGGTGTGGCCATGCCCTAAGCATTCAACAGCAGCCTCTTCAGCCACCTTAAGTGTCATCTGAACAAATTGTTCTCATTCTCCCATTCCACTGGGAGAAGTCTTTGAAAGCTTGGGGTAGACATCCCTTTAACTCACTGACAGGTTTGAGGCCCCAGCCTGGTTTTACCCATCTCCTGAGAAACTGTTTGCTAGGTTGTGGCTGCTGCAGTTTCTTGGAGCTACAGGTGAAAGTAGAGTGACAGGTAGACACCAAAGGTGATTGAGTAGCTCTGAGAAAGACTGGGGCAGCCCTCCCACTAGAGGTGCTGGTCCTTTCTGACCATCACAGATACCCCACTGGCTTAAGGCTGTTAGTCCATATTTCCTAAGGCATCTAGTTCTTAAACTTATCTACACAATGACCCTGGCAAGATTTTAATAAGAGATTGTGAAGGCTTTGCAGCATTGATTAGAGCATGACCTGGAATTCTCTACAACAATGTGGTTTGAACAGTTCATTCAGGCAGTGATACAGTAGTAAGAACATCGGCTCTCCCGTCCAAGAGCATGAGTTCCAATCTCACTGCAAACCCGGACAAATTACTTCCTGACCCAATTTTCCTCCCTTAAAATGAGGAAGTTGGCCCAGCTAGTCTCTGAGGTCCCTTCCAGCTTTAACATGCCTATCACAGGACCATAATAAAAAAAAAATTGTCAGAACTCTGGTAGAATTGTATTCCTAAAGCAAATGCCAAGACAATATTCCTGAAATCTATTTACTCTCAAGGCATAAATAAAAGTGTTTCCCAGCTGATCCATAAGTACAATCTCTTCAGTTCTGTTCAAGGATAAAATTGCATCACTAATGGATTTTGATTTTGATTCAGAGAAAGCTGTTGACATACCTTTAGGCACTTCAGATAAAATTTTAATTGAAAAAAAAAGTTGTGAGAGAACTAGAAACGGGACTAGAATTGTAGCATGTGTTTGAAATGTTCAATGAATGAATGAACACTATGATTCTGTGTCATAGTGACAGATACTTTGCAAGACAATACATGATAATAATAGCTAATATTTATATAACACTATGTGCCAGATACTGTGCTAAGTGCTTTATAAATGTGATCTCATTTGATCTGTATAAGAACCCTCCTAGGTAGGTAATATTGTTAGCCCCATTTTTCAAATGAGGTTAAGTGACTTGCACAGTTAATAAGTGCCTGAGACCAGATTTGAACTCAGGTCTTTCTGACTCTAGGTCTGGCACTCTATGCACTGTTCCACCAGCTGCCCTGCATAAGAAATAGGGAATCCATGCAAAACAGATCCAGCTTTATGCTATGTCCATCATACTTGGTCTTATTTCTCTGGGGTATCACAAGCAGTCCCCAGGAAAAAGTTCTTGAGCTTTGCAGAGTGTAGATCACCTAATGGTGGACATACTTCTGTGGGTCCTGCTTCTGGCAAAAGGTATTCTATGGTTCCCCTTCCACATGGGCAGGAGCAGCCTCTTTGCAATGGTTATATAGGCAGAATAGGCTGCATCTCTAAAACTATCAGAGTAGCTGAGATCTCTCTCTCTCTCTCTCTCTCTCTCTCTCTCTCTCTCTCTCTCTCTCTCTCTCTCTCTGTCTCTCTGTGTGTGTCTCTGTCTCTTTCTGTGTCTTTCCCTCCTACCCTCTGTTTCTGTCTGTCTCTGCATTTTGTTCACCTATAGCAGGCCTGCAAAACCTTTGGGCCATGTGCATTCCAAAGGATTTTGGGGACCACAAAAATATAAAGGAAGTTTTTCTCTACATTTTTTTTGGGCCTCACAAAATCCTTTGGTGTGCCACAAGCAGCCTGAAGGCTGCAGGTTGTGCTGGCCCTACCTACAGCATGAACAGCATGCTCTAAGCTGGGTATGGGAGAGGGGTTACTTTCTTCTACTACCTCTCCCTTTACGATGTGAGGCCCTAAGAAATGGACTAGAGGTTTTGGGCTTATTTCATTTGCCATTTTCCAGTCTAGGCACAGGCAGTGGAGTCCCAGATCCAGGAACTCAAGTCATGGTGACCTTGGAGCCAGGATTACAGTCCAGAAGTTGTTGCCAGAGCAGCAAAGAAGCTGTGAGAAGCCAGAATGTAAGGACTTGAGCCCAGGGTGGCCTTTGGCCTTGGAACTTGGTGGACCTGTGTTATATAGGAACTCAGTTAACTGTGAATCTAATGCCACCCTTTCAGAGACTGAAGTGGTATGGGGGGTGGTTATGACCCTGAGGTGTTTGGGGGAAATGTTTGTATGTTTGCTTTTGCTATACCTTTAAAGTAAGCATTACTTGGTAAAAGCTAATCTATTAAGTGCTTCGATGGAACTGGGGTGCTTGGACCCCAAAAATGAGGGAAGAAAATTGGCATGGCCTTGAGATAATGGCAGGGACTTGAGAGAATGACATTCCCCGACCACCTCAAGGGTGCCAGAGATCCCTAGGAGATGGTTAAAATGTAACATACCTGGCCTTCAAGCAGTGGGGGTCTGAAGAGTCAATGTTACACTGATAACAGAATGTTAGGAAAGAAATAGTCTGTCTCCTAAGAAGAATTGTAATATACATATTATATAGAAATTGAATTCACCGAGAAAGAAAATGATGGAGAATTTAAAGAAGATCTGATTTGGGGTTCCATCAACCAACCACTAATGACTACTGACTTGCTAAGTCATGTTGGCAGTTGTGTCGACCCAATTCTCCTGATTCACCGAAAAAAGGGAAAAACTGAGATCCCTAATTTGAGAACCTCCCTGCTTAACATCCTGCAAGATGACAGTTGGCAAATTCTGTTTGGCAAAGGTTACAAGGGAGAGCTTTGTTGCATGCTTTGAGTGCTTCCTGAAGAAAACATATCAAACTCAAATGAAAGATATCTTTGTAGACAAAGAGAAATCCGAATCTTTGAGAATAAATTCTATGAATCATGATTTCCCCCTTTGTTCAGAAGCAGCAAAGCCCTTCAGCTTAGTATTTTTCCATTGGCAACACGTGCTCAACAAAGAGTTCTGGCCTACACCTACCCTAGCATGAGCTTCCCTACACAGTTCAGCAAAGTGCACAGGGCTAAGGCTGGGGCTAAATGCGGTCTGGGAGAGGAAAAATAGCAAAACTCTCTCTCTCTCCCTATCAGTCGTCATTATTTACCATCTGGTTTAGTTTCCTTCTGTGCCATAACAAAATCATTCTGCTGACACCAGTGTTAAGAGGATTGTATATATATTTATTGTGTTATGCAGCACCTCCCCCCACCCACATTTTTTTCTAATTTTTTTTAAAGTAACAGGATTTGGAAATAATGATGCAAAAGTAGGTGAAGGCCAGATGATGTTTGTCTTGAATGCTATAAGTAGTCGTTTATGTACAAAGTTCAGTATTTGTACCTTCTTTTGGGGGTGAGGGACTAGACTAATTATATCATTGTTATAGGGAACTCCCCATGAATAAATCCCTTCTACAATGCAGATATGAAATGATTTGTAATTATCAGTCTTAAAAGTTCCCTGGAGCACTGAGAAATTAGGTGACTTTCCCAAGGTCACTCACCCAATAAATGCCAGAAGTAGGACTTGACCCAATTTGTTCATCTTAGTAGGGAAAATATCAATCAATTCACAAGTATTTATTAAATTCTGACCATATACCAGGTACTGTGCTAATAACTGATGTTACAAAGACATAAAAAAAATCTCCCTGCTCAGGAGTTATAATAAATGCATACATCAGTATATGTAGAATGTATTTAAAAATAGGAGGTAAATTTGACCAGGGGTTGGAGGGTGGGGTGAGGTGGGGTAGGGATGGGTGGGTGAGTACTATTATGTGGGAGGAATTTCAAAGATTTTAGTAGAAAGAAGTGTTTAAGCTGAGGTTTGAAGATAACCAGGAATTCCAAGAAGAGGAAAGGGAGGAGGAGGACATTTATATCATGAAGAAGGGAGAGCCAAAGCGAAGGGGAAGGGAAGGGAATAAGCATTTAAATAGTACCTACTATGTGCCAAGCACTATGCTAAGGGATTTAAAAATATCTCACTTAATCCTCACAACAACGCTTTTGGGTAGGTGCTGTTATTATTTCATTTTACAATTGAGGGAATTGAGACACACATAAGTTGAGTGACTTGTCCAGGGTCACACAGTAAGTTTCTGAAGCTGAATTTGAACTCAGGCCTCAGAGCTGCATAGAGCCAGGAGATGGAGGGTCCTGTGAAAGGAATTGCCTTTCTATCAGTGTGTCTAGACTATAGAATTCCTGGTTGTGTAATAAGACTGGAAGGGAGTTAAGGGGTCAGGCTGTGATAAACTTTAAAGCCAAACATAGGTGCTTATATTTGATCCTATAGTAATAATAAACCACTGGAATTTATTAAGGGGTGTGTGTGTGTGTGTGTGTAAGGAGGGGTGATAAGGTCAGACCTGTGCTTTAGGAAAATCACTTTGGCAGGTAGGTAAATCTGGTGTCAAATTGAAATAAAGTTATCCTTTCCACATTATGGGGTTTAGGAGCCCAACAGCCCTGAGATCTAAAAAATCCCCATAAAATGTTTTGGCGCTCCCTTCATATCAAAGTAATTTGAATTTTTTCTTTTATGGGTGTTTATAGTACCTTATTATAAAATTTGGGTTGATATTATATAATATTATACACATATTTTATGCATTTCTGAATTTCTAAATTTTTCTGTGTTTTCTGCTGGCATGTTATCTGCAGTTTCTGCAAAACTCCCCCAAAGTTCCCGTTTAATTTATTACAATGACCCCTTTCCTGACCCACGATATATCGAAACTTTGATGGAGGAAGCCAGGATGGGAAAGGGATGATTGTAGAAACAGGGTCATTAAGTTATAGATAAGGATCCCCAAAGACCATGTATTGAATTAGTTTTAAAATGTAATGTTTTGTTTTGTTTTTAATTTGTTTTGTTAAATATTTTCCAATTACATTTTGACCTGTTTCCATCGGCATTCTGGAAGGTTGCAAGTGCATGTTGCCAACTGGCCCCATGTTTGACACTTCTGGTGAAGAGGAGACGAGGTGGTAAGACTCAATTATTATATAATTATAGTTATGTCATATGATTATTAACATCATGATATAATATGATTATTACTATAATTATTTCAATAGTCCATGAAAAAGGTGATGAAGCCTTAATGAGGGATGTGGCTTTCCATGTGGCGGAGAAGCAAGTTGTATGGGAGAGATGCTATTGAGATAGAAATGACAAGATTTGGTAATTAAATGCATGTATGAAATAAGTGAGAGTAAGTAATAGCAAAAGACACTGGGTGGATCTTCTATAGCAAAAGGAAAGCTTGGGAGAGGGATAGGTTTGGGAGAAAAAATAATGAGAAATAAGTATAATTTATTTCTAAATTGCTGTAGAATTTGTAAGACCATTTGTGATAAAGCTTTATCAAAATTCTCTGTATTACTTTCTTTAGTCTATTTTAGTGATATTATTACCAAAAAAAACAGTAAATAACAATCCTCTTAAAATAGCAATTTCCTTGTGATTGAGCTTTTTCCCATGAAGGTGTCTTGCCATGAAGGCAAACAAAATCCAGCAGCTCAAGTTAAAAATGAAGTGCAGGGCCCATGGTCTAGGTAAATAATGAGCCACAGGAGAACCCTTTGGAAACTGGACATCTTAGCAGATGACCCTGCACGTTAACATTAATGTCCTGGGGAATTAGAGCCTTGTTTTGTTATTGATTTTGCTGACATGCAGGATATAAATTATAAGTGAACAGACCCAATCTGCTTTCGGTATTAACATTAAAATGAACTCAGCTGACCTCTTCAGTAGCTGTTACCAGACTAAGCCAGCACACTCACTTTCTATCTTATTTTATACTCTTCCATCTTCATATTCTCATCTTGTAAATTTCCTCTCATTTTTTAGATTAGCAAAAAGAGGCTGAGCTTCAAATCTAATTAATAATGAAGTCTACTAGAAAGAATCTGACATTTTTTTCCTCTCAAGCATTCCCTCATTTTCATTCCATGATGCTGTTATTGAAAGGAAGTATAGGTTGCATACAGGCAGCCAGGTGGTGCAGTGCATAGGGCGCCAGCCCTGAGTCAGGAAGACTTATCTTCCAAGTTCAAATCTGGCCTCAGACACTTACTAGTTGTTCGACTCTGGGCAAGTCAGTTAACCCTGCTTGCCTCAGTTTCCTCATGGGTAAAATGAGCTGAAAAAGGACATGGCAAGTCACTCCTGTGTCTTTGCCAAGAAAACCTCAGACAGGGTCATGTAGAGTCAGACAAAGCTGAAATGACTGAACATCAACAGTAGATGGCATATGGCTGATGTAGACCTTGAAAACTGCATCCTCCTCGGCAATCCCATAGAGCTGAGAATCTCTTCTTGTTAATAGTAAAAGAAATCCAAATCAAAACAACTTGGAGGCTTCACCTCATATCCATAAAATAGGCAAAAATGACAAAAGAAGGGAATAGTTAGTGTTGGAGAGGCTATGTATGGAAGATAGTCACACTAACTACTGCATTATTAGTGGAGTTAGGCATTAGTCCACCCTCCCTGAGAAGCAATTCGGAATCATTCTAAGAAAATGACTAAAATGTCACACTATGTGAACCAACAATCTCTCTGCTAGGCAGGTACCTGAAGAAAGGAAAAACTGAAAGAATCAGTCCAATATACATTAAAATTATAGCAGCATTTTTTATAGTGGAAAATAAGTAAATAAACCTAGAAAATATTGGATGTCCCTCAACTGAGGAATGGGTAATAAATTGAGATACATGAAATGTGATTAAATATTACTTTTCAAAAAAAAAAGCTACCAATAAATATGCAGAACAAAAAGAAGCATGGGAATACATGAACTGATGTAATGTAAAGTAAGAGAGAAGGAAGAAAGGGCCAGAGAAGGAAGGAGGGAGAAGGAAGGGAGGGAGGGAGAAGGAAGGAATGAAAGAAGGAAGGAAAGAAGGAAGGAGGGAAGGAGGGAAAGATGGAAGGAAGGAATGAAGGAAGGAAGGAAGGAAGGAAGAAAAAAAGCATAGCATTTATTATTTACTATTAGTGAAATATTGTGCTTAGTGTTGGGGATTCAAATAGAAAAGTGAGAGTGTTCTGGTTCTCAAGAAATACATTCTAATGGAGGATATAACACATGTAGGAGAGTGTAGCTCTAGAGCTGATGGCAAGACCCAGGAGTCCATAGAGTATATTCATTGACAAGTCAGGTGGCAATATAACAAAATAAATGGAAAGAACAACAGTAACAACTAGCATTTGATGTCTAAGATGTGCAAAACTACGTGTGTGTGTGTACACACATATACGTATATGCATATGTATGTATATGTTTGTATCTTTTTTTTTTTTAAAGCAATTGGGGTTAAGTAACTTGCTCAAGGTTACACGGCTAGTCATTATTTATGTGTGGGTGCTCATTTTCTGAGGCCGGATTTGATCTCGAGTCATCCCAACTCCGAGGCCGGCACTCTTACTCACTGCACCACCTAGCCGCCCCTATGTTTGTATCTTTATTTGGTCTTCACAGCAACCTTGTGAGGAAGATACAATTATTATTCTCATTTTAAAGGAAAGGAAACAGACCCTGAGTGAGGTTAAGTGACTTGCCTAGGGTCACATAGCTAGTAAGACATTATTCAAACTTAGGTCTTCTTGACTCAAAGTTCAAACATTCTGTCCACCATGCTACTGATCTTTAACAAATAGAGCTCAACAGTATACACATCTTATGCTATAAAATCATAATGATCCATCTTGGAGGGAACTCCCTCCCTTCTTTCCAAAGATGGGAGACTGGATTTGGAATATTAAATACTGTCTAATTTGATTGATATGTCAGTTAGTTTCTCCTGAATGACTTTTTTCCCCCTCTCATTTTTACTTTACTATAAGGAATGATTCTCTGGATGGGGGAGATACATATTGAGGAATGAAAGTAATGTGAAAAATAAAGGACAGGAATAAAAAATGTTTTTAAAGAATAGTTTGTAATGGCTTTATCAATATGCAAAAGTTCTTTGGTTCTATTTTGTGTCTGACCAAATAAAATATTGAGAACCAAGAACAATTGATTAGGGCATAAGTCAACCAGAAAATAATTACATTCTAATACAAACATGAAAATTTCTGTTTCTACTCCATGGAGTGGGGTGATGACCACATGGCATGACCTGATTAACTTTTTAATTAAGGGGATGCTGATCAATTGTACTTTGTGTCCTAAGGGGACTTAGGAAGGAAAAAAAGGAAATTAGCTTAAATTAAAACAGGATTGATGACGTTTGTGCATGAAGGTTCTTCTTTCATTACCTCTCAGATCCGCTCTTTTCTTTCCATTACTAATGCTACTGACCTAGTTTAGGCCTTTACAGAGAGGTAACAAGTTATAGTGAAGTGATTAGTGGACTTTGAATCAGAAAGACCTCTGTTTATTCAAATCCTGCCTCTGATCTTTGCAGATTGTGCAATCATGGGGAATTTCTTTAACCTCTCTAAGCCTCAGTTTCCTCATTTGTAAAGCTGTAATAATAATACTTGTAACATCTACCTCATGGGATTATTTTGAGACTGAAGTGGGAAATTATATGTAAAAGATTTCTCAAACCTTAAATTATGATAAAAATGAAAGCAGTTGTCATTATTAGTATTACTTAATTCATGTAACATTGCATTATCAGCTTCACTAATGTCTTTGACTTCAGTTTTCCCCCTTTCAATCCCATTCCACACACTAATCCCAATTTATTATCTTCAAACATTATTTCCATCATGTTCTCTCCATAACCAGACATCCTCAATGATTCTCCAAAATTTATGGCACAAAGTTTAAATTCCTTAATCTGAAAATATGTCTATATACATATGTATAAATGCTATATGTATATATGTACGTGTGTGTATATATATGTATATATATACACATAAAAACTTACTCCATGAAGTCGTCACTACTAACTAATGCCAATGATAGCTCTCTGTTCCTCTGATTTCTTACAGAACTTCATTGTCTGACCCACATCTTTCTACATGACATCTACCTGACTTTAGGGTGATCTCTCAGCCCAGTTTCTTGTATCTGTGAAATGGGAATAATAAATCTTGTACTAACTACAGGATCAAATAGTATATCTTGGAAAGCATTTTATAAATCAGAAAGCATTATTGTAAATGGATGCTATTATCATTACTAACACTTTTCTTGAACTTGGAAGGTTATATTGTACTGCTGTCTCACTTGTTTGTTTGTTTTACATGGGTATATCTTAGCTCCATAGAGAGATTATATGCTTCAAAGCACAGGGATAATGTGTTAAACATTTTCCCTTCCCAAAGCACCTATATTCATTCTTCAACAAGCATTATTCAACAGGTATTTGTTGAATGAACTAATGAACAGATGAATGAGGAAGAACTTCCTCAACAGTAGGTGACAAAATGCTTGTATGATCACACTTCATTAGTACTCTTTCTTCCTTCAGCTTCCACAACACTATCCTGTTCTGGTTCTCCTCCTTATCTGACTACTTCTTCCCCCATTTCCTTCTTTTTCCTCCTGACACCATTTTTTCTTCTTCTGTGTTCTTTCATCCACTCTCCTCACTCCAAATATCACCTCTAAGTACCCAACTTCTAAATCTATATATTCACCAATGTATCAATATGTCCAAAACTCAACTCATCATATCTCTCCCCACCAAAACTATACTTCTCCCAATTTTCCTGTTTCTATTGATAGCCCTCCCAAATTTCCAAGCTTGAAAACTCAATGAAACTTCTGACTCTTCTTCCTTCCCCACACTCCATGATCAGTCATTTGTCCAGATTACATTTCTACTTTTATATCTCTCCTATATTCTTCCCCCTCCTCCAAACTCATAATATGTCCACTATACTTCAAGCCTTCATTACTTCAAGGTTCATTACCTTGAAACTGTCTTTTTGCCTCTAGCCTCTCTCTCCTTTGATAATTTTTCTGATATACAAGTATGATTATATTGCTGTTTACTTAAAAAAAAACCCAAAAAACAATCTTCACTGCTTATATAGTTAAAAAAACCTTACTTTGAATTTTAAGACTCTCCTGAATCAGACTCAACTCTACATTTTCAGTCTTATTTAATACTATTCCCATTTGTGCCCTTTATGTTTCAGTCAAAACAAACTGCTGTTTCCTGATCTCACTCTGTACTTTCCCATCTCCATAGATGTTACTATTCTATCCCCTGAGTCGGGAGCACATTCCCTCTGATATATCTGTACCTCAGATATCTTACTGTCCTCATGCTATGTCATTCTAACTCCTCCATGGAGCCTTCTCTAATGTCCCTGAAAAAAGTAATTACTGTATCCTCAAATGTCTTATAGTGTTTTGTCTAGACCTTTTTTTTGTTCTTACAATATCCAACCTCTTATCATTCTTGTATATGTATAGAACTTATCCTTTTAAAAACCATAAGATCTTTGAGAGTAAATATTATTTTGATTTGTCTTATGTGTATATCTCTAGCACAGAAAAGTGGATTTTGTATAGCACACATTTAACAATTGTGTACAATATTCAATTGTAGGAGCAGCTAAGTGGCATAATAGATAGAGCTCCAAACCTGAAATCATGAAGACTCATCTTCTGGAGTTTAAATCTGGCCTCAGACACTTACTAGCTGTGTGATTCTGGGCAAGTCACTTAACCTCTACCTGCCTCAGTTTCCTTACCTATATAATAGGTTGTAGCAGCAAGCACCCTAGCATCCCCAGAGTGGCTGCCAACACAGGTTCTTAGATCTGCTTTTGTAAAGGAAAGCAACTCAAAATCAGTTAACAAGCTTACTTTAATCAAACAAACGTATATTACCTAGTTTAGGGGAAAAAGGTCAGCACCCCAAACTTCATAATATACAGACAGATCAAATAGACAAGCTTCCAAACTATTCAACCATTATATCAATACAAAATCACAGTTACCAGAGAGGGAAGCATCAACATCTGGGTTTTCAAAGCCAGGGGGCTCTCAGCGACTTCCCAGAGTCTCATCAGGTCAAATCACACAACACTTCTCAAAGTGAGCCCCAAAGCAAAGCCTCCCATCAGGGATTATATAGCCTTCTCCTGGGTCAGAGAATGTAACCACCCTCTTGACTCACTGCCCAATCACACAGCATCAAGGTGTGGTCTTTCCTGAAAAACAAGCCTCCCACCACAGGCTCCAGGTGCACTTAAGCTAGGGGCAGGGAAGATCTTTAAATCTGCATTTCCATTACATAGGTATAATAAATAGTAAATAAACCTACCTCCCAGGGTGGTTAGGAAGATAAAATGAGATAATAATTATGAAATACTTTGCAAACCTGTAAGAGCTATACAAATGCTAGTAGTAGTAGTAGTAGTAGTAGTAGTAGTAGTAGTAGTAGTAGTAGTAGTAGTAGTAGTAGTAGTATTTTCATTATACACTTCTTCATGTGCAATTCTTATAAGAAGTGACAAATTTGCTCCCAGCATACATCCTTCCATTGCCCTTTCAGCAACCTACAGTTTTAATTCTTTGGAGTCTGTATTATTTAAAGACTCTCAGTAATAAAGTAACAACAGAAAAATATTGATATTTAAAAGATTAACCTTTATTTAGGGAAAAAGCTTGGGGTCATTAACAAAAATCAGTAAATACCTTCCCAAAGGCAATTCAACCCCTAATATATGTTTTCTTTTTTTTTTAACTGAATTGAATTTAATTGAATGAATAATTTTTAAAAGTTATTAATTTTCTCTATCTTTGTAGATATTTAAGATGAAAATAGACATGGCTTTGCTACTGTAGAGATTCACTTTCCTCAAAGCAATGGGATGGAATAGATGGTTTTTAAAATATATCATATTTCTAAGGCCTTTAAGACTCACAAAGTGCTGTCTTCACAAAAATCTATTTTCAGGTAGGTTTACAAGTACTATAGCCCCTGTTTTAGAAATTAGGAAATTGAGTCCCAGAGAGACAAAATAATTTCCTAGTGACACGGGTCTTAAGTGTCAGAGATGGGATTTGGACCTAGGTTTTCACATTTCAAGTCCAGGGCTCAGGTTGCTTCCAAAAATATACTTCCTTATTTTTTTTTCTATTTCAAAGTTGCCACTTTAAATCATTTGATTTAAAGGTCTTTTAACCTCAACCAGTCAACATAGATCATTATTACTTATGCTCCAGTGGATCTGTGATTTCATTGACCCAGGTATTCCCTCCATTGATGGAGTATGGCTGTTGTTGTGGTTCAGTCCTTTCAGTTGTATCCAACTCTTCATGACCCCATTTGGGTTTTGGGTTTATTTTTGTTTTGTTTTGTTTTGGCAAAGATACTGGAGTGGTTTGCCATTTCCTTCTCCTGATCACTTTATAGATGAGGAAACTGAGGTAAACTGGGTTAAGTGACTTGCCCAGGGTCACACAGCTAGAGAGGGCTAGAGGCAGGATTTGAATTCAGCTCTTCATCATTCCAGGTCCAGTACTCTATCCACTATACTTACAGTCCCTTACTTCCTGCATGTCCTATGCAACTCATTGCCCCATGTTTGGTGGCTTACTCAACATGCTATGGGCTATCCTTGCCCTTGATATTAATCTATACCAAATAGTATACATTTTTAACCACCACTTCCTCAGAGAAGACCAGGGTTATTACTCTCATGATAAATTTTAGAAAATTAAGGCACAACTTGTGACTGCCCAGAAAACATATGCCATGACAGTGTTAGCAATTGGTTTTCTCTGTTGAGTCTAGTTTATCATGTAGTACTTTCCTATCGAGTATAGTGCCTACTAACAAGTATATGCTATAGACCAATAGTTTACTAATAATTTAAGAGCCTCTTTGTGTGTTCACATTTAGCCTTTTCTTTTTGCTGTGCAAAATAAATCCTGCAGAGTCTTTGTTTAAAACTAAGATAAAACAAACCTGATTGTATATTCAAATGAAAAGCCCCTCACAATTCTCTAGGAAACTTGAAATCATACTGAGAAATTTGAAGACCAACAATTGCTTAATAGAGACGTGGGAAGTTAAGAACATTCAGAGACTGTGGGACGTGTTGAGGCCTTCTACAAGACAAGCTCTGAGTCCTTGGCATCTACCATGTTTTCCCTCATTTCTTTTATTGATGGTATTGAGTCACCATGCTTGCTCATATCCTGAAATGCTTTTGCTTTATCCCTTCATGTAAAAACCATCTGTAAAACTGCTAGTACATTATTATGCCATTCTCCTTTCTTGGATGAGCAAACATGGTAAGTGGGCTTGGTCCAGATCCAAGCAGATGGACTAGGTAAGTTCTGAGCCATTTATAATAATAATAGCTAACAATTTTATAGTGTCTACTATGTACCAGGGATTGTGCTAAGCACTTTACAATTATTTTTTTTTGGAGGGGGAAGGTAGGGAAATTGGGGTTAAGTGACTTGCCCAAGGTCACACAGCTAATTTTTTTTGTGTTAAGTGTCTGAGGCTGGACTTGAACTCAGGTTCTCCTGACTCCAGGGCCAGTGCTTAGTCACTGTGCCACCTAGCCGACCCTGCACTTTATAATTACTAACCTCATTTGATCCTCACAACAACCCTGGGAAGTAGGTGTTGCTATTGTCCCCATTTTATAGATGAGAAAACTGAGGCAAACAGGGTTAAGTGACTTGCCCAGGGTCACACAGCTAGTGTCTGTGGCCAAATTTGAATTCAGGTCTTCCTGATTCCAAGTCTGGTGTTCTGTACAATGTGCCACCTAACTGCCTAGCTGGCTGGAGAGGAGTTATAAATTCAAGATACTGTCATTACAACCCACAGATTCTGAGTTTGTGGTGTGTTGCTTGGCAACCAAACTGTCTACATTGCACTGTGACTTGGGAGGCTCCACTATGTAGTATCTTTTTTTCACAAAAATGATGGAGAAATTTGGCATCATTTCAGTCAATCACTCAGTCAATAAATAAATATGTAGTAAACACCTACTATGTGCCAGGTGTTTGTTAAGTGCTGAGGCTACAAAGAAAGACAAAAGATAATCTCTTCTCTCAAGGAGCTCACAGTCTAATAGAGGAGACAGCATTCAAACAACTCCGTGCAAACAAGCTACATACTGTAAGAGATAAATTGGAAATAATCAATAGGGAGAAAGCACTAGAGTTAAAGGGGTCCTGGAAAGCTTCTCAAAGCTGATGGGATTTTAGCTGAAGCTTGAATAAAGCCAGGGAAGCCAGGAAACAGAGAAGAGAAGAAAGAGCATTCCAGGCTTGGAAGAAATCCAACAAAAACTCCCAGTCAAGAGATAGTCTTGTTAAAGGAATAGCAAAGTCAGTGTCACTGGAATACAGAGTAGGTGGTGTTAGAGGTGTTGGTGGGAGTATGTCATAAAAGGGGGGCAGGTTATGGAGAGATTTGAATGACAATTTTATATTAGATCCTGGAAATAATTCTCTCCTGCTTATTGAAATGAGTCAAACTGATCTTTGTTGTTGCTGATCCTTTATTCTTTAAGAGAATCAATGATATCACAAGTCTGATATCTTGACTTGTGTATAAATTGGATGAGTGGGGCAGAGCTGCACAAAGTCATCAGCCTTACTCTCTCCTCCAGTCATCCAAAGTCCAGTGGCAAAACATAGGTCAAGATGACTGGAGATGGCCCAGGATGCAGTGGGTGACTTTGGCATTTCTAAATTAAGTTCTTTCCTGGGTCTTGGTTTCTCTGAGGCTACACCTATTCAATGACTAAGAACTGGGTAAGAATTGAGCCAAAAGATAGCTCAATATACCATCACAAAGATAACAGTCTGGGAGGGGAAAATCTTCAGAGTTTCTGGCCAGAACAGAAAATAATTGCTATTTACACTCTTTCTAAGCCATCAAAAGCTAAACAATGAGTCATAGAGGTTTGGTTGAAACCATTATTGGACAATCAATGAAAGCCAGAGTATTCTGGGTTTTAAGGTTGAGTCAAAGTAATTTCATTAAAAGCCTGATTTCAAGAAATCAAAAACAAAAACCACATCGAACAAAAAGGAAATCATCCCAGTTTTTTGGTTTTTTTTTTTGGAAAAAACAACAGCAACAAAAACCCCAAACAACAACAACAACAACAACATCAAATAATAATAATAATACCAGAAAACACTGCACTGACCACTGACCTTTTAAAGATTCATTTTATTTTGCCTCTTCACCATTAAAATGAAAACTTACTCTATTCAGGTTCTTCTCAGGTGACTCTCAATTTCAGCCCAAAGTGTTTTACCAAAAACACAAGCAAAAAGAAGAAAGATTTGTTAGAGAGGCAACTAAACAAAAGATAATTTAATGATGAAACTCGGTCAGCAAACAAAAGTTGAAAAATAACTCTGGAGTTTTAAAAGGTGCCTCTTGTCTTTAAATCATAGTCTTTCCTCACCTCTGGAGAGAATGAAAACCCCGATTGACAAAGAAAACCATTTAAGCAAAGATACCCAAAAGTTATATGCTTGTTTTTCCTGATAGTCACTTATCTTTCTGCCATGAGAAAGGAATTATATTTTTTATCTAGTTGATTCCACATCGATTTTTCCCCCATTAGTCAGAATTCAACTTGCTTTTAATAATTTTTCTCTGTATCAGTTCATGTAGATTTCCCCATTAAAAATCATCACATTTCTCATTTCTTATTGCATTTTAATCTCCCATTATATTCATATATCATAAAGGTCGGTTTTTCCCCAATCACTGTACTAACGGGTATCCACTCTGCTTTTACTCCCTTGCTACCATAAAGAATGTTTCTCTGAATATTTCGGTATAGATTAGATTTACAGTTTTTGTCTTTGGCTTCCTTGGGACAGCTAGACGGCAGAGTAGATAGAGTGTTGGTCTTGGGTTCAGATAAAACCTTAGCTCAAAATCTATCTCAGACGCTTTCAAATTGTGTTACCCTGGGAAAGTCACTTAATCTCTCAGCATCAGTTTCCTTAACTGTAAAGTGAGGAAAATAATAGTGCTTATTTCACAGGATTGCTGTGGGTCTCAAGCAAGATTGGATCTGTAAAGTGCTTTGCAAACCTTAAAGTACAAGTATTATCAAAAACGTTCTGCATTAGTGGGATCATTGCATCAAAGAGTACAGACAGTTCATAGTGCCTGTATACTTCTAAATTTAAATACAGAATGATTAGAGTACTTCCTAATTCCACCAGTTAAGATTAGAGTCATTATTTCCATTTTATGCTTTAGAAAATTAAGGCACACTTATGGTTGCCCAGCAAGTTGGCCCCATGTCACCATTAGAAATTTATTTTCTGAGTTGGATTTAGTTTTTCATGTTATACTTTTTGTTTTCACTAGAGTATAAGTTCTACTAGTAATAAAACACACACACACACACAAATATACATATATGTATATCATGAGAAACTAAGACCAATACTGAAGTATGGGTCCTACACAGCAGCTAGGTGGCACAGTGGATAAAGTTCTGGGCCTGGAGTTAGGAAGACTCATCTTCCTAAATTCAAATCTTAACACTGCCTTAACTAAGGCAGTTAGTTCATCTGTAAAATGAGCTAAAGAAGACCATGGCAAACCCTAATTCATTTTTGGTGGAGTTGTGAACTGATCCAACCATTCTGGAGAGCAATCTGGAACTATGCCCAAAGGGCTATTAAAAAAGTGCATACTCTTTGACCCAGCAATACCACTTCTAGGGCTGTATCCCAAAGAGATCATAGAAGTGGGAAAAGGACCCACATCTACAAAAATATTTATAGCAGCTCTTTTTGTGGTGGCAAAGAATTGGACATCAAGGGGATGCCCATCAGTTGGGGAATGGCTAAACAAGTTGTGGTATATAAATGTAATGGAATACTATTGTGCTATAAGAAATGACATATAAATTGATGCTGAGTGAGGAGAGCAGAACCAGGAGAACTTTGTACACAATTACAGACACATCGTATCTGTGATGACTAACTTTGATAGACTGGGCTCCTCTTACCATGCAAGGTTAGAAGACAACTCCAAAAGACTTATCATGATGGAAAGTATGGAAAGTACATCCAGAGAAAGACTACAGAGTTTGAATGCAGATTGATGCAAACTACTTGCTCTCTCTCTTTTGTGTTTTGTTTTGTTCCTTCTTTCTTGCTATTCACTCCATTAGTTATAATACTTCTTTATAACTTGACTAATGTTTAATGTGAAGGTATTTGTAGAACCTATATTTGATTGCATGCCACCATGGGGGGGGAGGAGAGGAGAGGGAGGTGGAGAAAATTTGGAACTCAAGGGACTGTGGAACTGAATGTTGTAAACTAAAAGTAAATAATTAAAATTAAAAAAAAAATAAAAGGACACGGCAAACCACTTTAGTATCTTTTCCAAGAAAATCCTAAATAGGGTCACGAAAAATTGCACATGACTGAACAACAGAAACAAAATGGGTCCTCTTAACAAATGCATTCCATAGAACAAAGTACTCACAGCATAGCTCTATACAAACCAACATACCTGTCTTCTTACATCTCCGCCAGTACTGACTCTTCCAATTTTTTCCAATCTGCTTTGTGTAAGGTACAACTTTAGAGCTGCTGTTATTGTTTCTTAATGCACATTCCACTTACTATTGATAATTTAGAGCATATCTTATTTTTTATTTTTTTATCTTTATTAATTTGTTTACTTTTAGTTTACAGGATTCAATTTCACAATTCCTTGAGTTTCAAATTTTCTCCCCCTCCTTTCCTCCCCCCGCCCATGGCAGCATACAATCAGGTATAGGATATGCAAATAGTTTCACATTATACATTAGGTTATAAAGAAGGATTGTAACAGATGGAATGAACAATGGGAAAGAGGAAACAAAATCAAACAAGTAAAAGACAGGGAGCAGGTAGTTTGCTTCAATCTGCATTAGAACTCTGTTCTTTCTAGCTCTTTCTCTGAATGTAGACATCTCTCTCCATCATGAGTCTTTTGGAGTTGACTTATAACCCTGCATTGCTGAGAAGAGTCCAAAGTTGGTCATCACACATAGGTGGTGTCTGTAATTGTATACAAATTTCTCCGGGTTCTGCTCTTCTCACTCAGCATCAGTTCATATAAGCCTCTCCAGGTAAATATGAAGTTCATCTGTAGAGCGTATCTTCTTCTTCTTTTTTTTTAAAGCAATTGGGGTTAAGTAACTTGCTCAAGGTTACATGGCTAGTCATTATTTATGTGTGGGTGCTCATTTTCTGAGGCTGGTTTCAATCCCAGGTCGTCCCAACTCCAAGGCCAGCGCTCTTACTCACTGCGCCACCTAGCTGCCCCATAGAGCGTATCTTCTTGTGGTTACTTTAATTTTGCAATTCGTCTTTTGAAAATGAATTTTCCTGCCACATCTGTTGGGTTCTTGCTGCTGTGTGTGTGTTCTGCCAATTCCTTATATACTTTGCAAGTCAAACATTAGTCATTGATATTTGATACAAATTCCCCCAATTCTACCAGTTCTTGTCTAATTTTGACTTCATGTATTTTATTCCAGCAAAGTTTTTACATTTTTTATTCTTAAGATTGTCTATTTGCCTTTTTATGATTTCATATAATTCTGATCTCATTCTCTTCTAATTGTTTTTAATTCTATGATACTTTATATTTAATAAATATAAAATAAATATGGTATATTTATTTTAAGCTTGTTGTGTGATAAAGGGTAAACTGTTAGTCTAAACCTAATTTCTGCCAAACTGCTTTCTAGTTTTTCCAGTTCTCTGAAAAGAAGTACTTCCTGGCCAATAACTAATGTTCTTGCATTTTTCAAACATTGGGCTTGTCTTTGTTTTTGTTGTTGTTGTTGTTTTGTTTTTTGTTTTTTGCTCTTTGCTTTTGCTTATCTAGTCTCTTGCACTGACCCACTTTGGATTTTTTATGAGTACAAGTTTATTTGAATGACTACAGATTTGTAAGTATCTGGTGATGTTATTGACACCACCACCGCCATCCCCATTTGTACTTTTTCTAAGTATTTCCCTTGGAATTCCTATACTCTTTGTGCTTCTAAATTAATTTCATCATATTTCTATATCTTGAATGTTTCTTAGGCAAATAAATCCCAGATAGATATGTAGTCATCTTGAATATCTTTTATCTTATTATTTTCTTAGTTTCATTAGAACTTTATGAAACATGTTGATTTCTTTGAAATAAATTCTTTTATATACTACTATTGTGCTTTATCTATTGATCATTTCTTTTAAATTCTTTGCTGATTCTCTTGAGTTTTCTAACAGTGGCACCATATCATCTGCAAATAGAGATATTTTGTCTCCTCTTTGTTGTTCTAACTTTGATTTCTCCCCTCTTAACTTATTGTTTCAGTTAATATTTCTAGAACTATGTCAGATAATATCACAGTAAAAGAGCTGTCCTTGGTTTATCTTTTTTCTATTGTTTCTACAACTCAAACAATGCTTCTACTATTTATCCATAATAAACAATTCAAATCTTGGTTGTAAAGATTTCTATTACAAACTCTTTTCATCAAGTGTATTTCAGTCACTATTTTTGGATTCTAATATTAAAGTACTGATATCCTGCCATAGGAAGTGCCAAAAAAGGTGGGAAAAACAGACAAATTGGACAAAATATACAAAGAAGAAATCCATGCTGAGGGAGACACAACTCTGAGGATACTAGGGAATAAATTCTCAAGACATAGGTATGAAGTTGAGGATCACCCAAAGGATGTTGGGGAGATATGTGCTGGACCATGACCAAAAGAAAAAAAAATCATAGCAAGCGTGAGGTCCAAGCAATGATTAAACAGTATATACTCTGTAGGCATTTCTGTAATTTCAAGAAATTTTCAAAGAAAGTCACAAACATGTTGAGTGGATTGAAAACTAATAGAACATGTACAACAGCCACCAAGGAAGAGTAAACACAGGGAAATTTCAAACTGCATTGTTAAAGGAAATACCCATAGAGATGAGAACATGAATCCATTGAAGTCCTGGGTTGTGTTACTGTATTTTCTTTAGATTGGTTAATTATAGAAAAGAAATGTTTGTGTTGCCCAGAAAAGAGAAAAGGAACAGAAAACTATGACAGTGAAAGAAGGGTATTCTGTTCAAGACATTTCAGTGATAACCAGGAATATGTGAACAATATGATAGGAAAGATAATAATGCCAGCTCTTGTGGAGATTATTGTATAGAGAGTAAAACAAGACATAAATAGATGAATCACCTAGAGAACATATCTAAGCAATATAAAAGTAAATGCAAATAAGATACAAACTCCACTTTGGTACATATAAGATTATTTCCAAATACAAATAACAAAAAAGAAGATTGTATAGGAAACCATGTGTCTCTATTAAATGTGATTTGATGTGTTTTTTTTATTAAAGTATGTCATCACTAAACACTAAAGTTCCACAATTGTTTTGCTTGACTGTATCTTCCTCTGAACTTCCTTCTTATAAGTTCTGTGTATTTTTAAATGTTTCCATGACACATTTTTTCTTCCTTTTCTTCTTATTTTTAATATCAATATGACTCCCCTTTACTGTACCTCATAACTTTTCTTCTCCCTAAAAAGCCGTTTTGTGTAAAAAATAAGCATAGTCAAATAAGTATTAAAGGCCCATTTAATCCCATGCTTTTTAATTTTTAAAAAAATGCAAATAAATGTATTTTGTTAGAAAAAAATCTGTTGTATTTGCCTACATTGTATTGTTTTTATTGTTTTTTGTTAATATGATCAATTATACTTATAGTTTTCCAGATCAACCATTAATTTCTGGGATAATTCTAACATAAACGTAATATATTCTTTTAAATATATTGCTGTAGTCTCTCTGCCAATAATTTATTTAGCATTTTTTACATCAGTATTCATTAGATATATTGTTCTAAACAAGAGATTCTATAGTTTTCATTTTCTGCTTTCTCTCTCTGGATTAGGTATCAAAACCAAATTTATTTTATCGAAGGGATTTCATAGGATTCTTTCCTTTCCAGTTTTTGCAAACAGTTTAGGTGATATTAGAATTAATTGTTCTTTCAATATTTGATAAAAAATCTATCTGTGTCTGTTTTTCCCCTCTTTGGTCATCATCAATAACAATAAGTATTTCTCAAGTGTTTACTTTGAGCTAGGCACTCTATGGTTTGTTTGGTTTCTTTTTCTGAGACTAGATCATTTACATTTTGTATTTCTTATTCTAGTTACAATTTATATTTTGTATTTTGGCCAATACTCAACCACTTCGTTTAGATTATTTTGCATTTATAACTGAATCCAGTAATTTCTAACAGTTTCCTTTATTTCCTTTCCTTGTGATTTCTCCTTTCATTTTTGATACTTGAAACTTGATTTTTTTTCTCTTTTGGGGGTGGGAAGAGGGACAATTTATTTGTCTTGTTAATTTGTAAAACAACAACAACCACTACCAGATCTTAGATTTATTAGTCAATTCAATATTATTTTAGTCAGGAGAATTCGATCCATCATAGCAGTTCTTGTTGGACAATTCTACCACCTTTTGGAGGGTAAAATTATCATTAAGGCCAATCAACAAATTGTTAGCTGTTCCACATGGGTAGATAGAGAAGCCTAGCAGATGTCAGATAATTGAAGTCCCACATAATTACTTTATTATGCCTCCATGAAAGGCTCGTCATCTGTGTAAGGTACATTGTCCCTTTAAGTTAAATGGAGCAGCTCACTGAAAGGGACAAAGCATTTATATTTAAAAGAAGTTAATATTAATTATCAAATCATGTAAGATAGTGCCTTCATTAAAGAGACATACTTTGATATATAATAGGACTAAAAAGAGAATTTTGTTTTAATATGCCACTTTTGTATGTATAAGAAGAAACAGTTTTCAAATGGGATTAGAATTGTTGGGAGAGAAAAAGATTGATGGCACAAAATTTGAAGACTTAAGTCATTTTTGTGACCAATATAGAATAAAGTCTCCCTTTGGGGGGGGGAGGAGCAGTGTAGTGCTATAAAGTGGCAGAATATGATGCTATTTATTTTTTTAAGACTAGAGAAATATGAGTATAAAGAAACAGTTTCACCAAAGATATGAACTACCATGTTCAAGATAACAGAGCTACAAGCATGATGAATAATGCAGCTCATTTGCAACTACATATTTTATGACTAAAGGAGGTAATACTTTAAAAAGAGAGAGAGAGATCATATAAATATTTGGAGACTGAAATATAAAAGTTCTATGGTTTTTATAGGGGAAATTTAGGAGTTGTGACTTTTTACATTACAGGTGAAACACTAAAACTCAGCAGGCTTTCTTTCATAAGTGATGAAAAGTATATAGCAACAGGGTATAGGAACCTAAATAGAAGAGTTGGAAACGCATCAGAAGGTCTAAAAAGGTACTCAGTCCTGGTGGTGGCAATTAAAAGCAATCAGCTGATGGAAGACTCCAACTGGATGATTCCTGATTGGTCTGAGAGAAAATTGAGTTCATTGGTCAAGATCTCCAATTGTTAGAAAGCTTTTCATGAGAGTTTATTGCTCTCTGCTGCCCCCTCTGGCCTGAGAAGGAAAAGTAAAAATGGCTTTATAACAGTTTTGTTTTGCCCATAAAGTGACTTAACATGTCAACCTGGTTTATATTGGAGTGAGCTCCATTCTGATTGGACAATATAGCATCTGATGACTGAAAAATTAAACTGCTCTGTATATCCAGAGGTAGCTAGGTTGATACGTTTTACAATTCTCTGGCTTAAAGAGAATCATTATTCATATTACCAGCGAACACTTTCTAAATACTTTTTAAGGGATGAAGATTAATTTAAAGAGCTGGCAAATCCTATGGCCAGACAGGGATGAAAATTTTCCCATATGAAAAGCAATGAGCATCGACAGTCAAGTAGTGAACAGAGAAGATATGTCATGTGATGCAGATGTTCCAGAATGGACCAATAACATCAGAATCTATAGTCTACAGATGCAAATTACCCTAAAAATGAATTGTCTTCCCTCATATATTTCCTTGAGAGGTTCCTGTAAGTATATAACTGCTCTTCACCATAAATATTTAAATTAAATTTTAGTTTTGATTAATAACATTTATTTTGTTTCCCTAATGCTTCCTCTGCTGAAAAAAGTAAAAACTTGTGTCAAATATGTGTAATTTTAAAAACTCCAATATTGATCATGCCTAAAATCATGTGTCTCATTCTGCATATTTGTTCCATTACCTCTCTGTCAGTAGGTAATTAGCATTCTTCACCATTGATCATTGTGTTGGTAAGAGTTCTTAGGTCTTTCAAAATTGTTTTGCCTTTATATTCCCTGAAACCCTCTCTTTCATATTTCTTGCAGAACAACATTTATATGCCATAATTTGTTTAATCATTCCCCATTTGATGGGTATACCTTAGTTTTTAATTCTTTGCCACTATAAAAAGAATTTCCAGGATCATTTTTGTATATATAGGTCCTTTTCTTCTTTCTTTGATCTCTTTGGGTTATAGGTTTAGTTAAAGGTATCACTGGAAAAAATAGTATGTGTAATTTATTCTTTGGTCATAGTTCCAAATTACTTTCCACAATGGCTGGACCAATTCACAATTCCAACCACAGTATTTCTATTTCTCTTTAGTTCCTTGAACATTCGTCATTTTCCTTTTTCTTTCAACTTTGCAAATCTAATGGATGTGAGGTGGAACTTTATAGTTATTTCAATGTTCATTTCTCTGATTATTGGCAATTTGTAGCATTTTTTCATATGGTTATAGATAGATTGGATTTCTTCCTTTGAGAGCTGTCATATTTTTGACCATTTACTAACTGGACAATATACTTATTGTTATAAATTTTGAATCAGTTCCTCATGTATTTGAAAATGTGGTATTATCTAAGAAAATTTCTGCAAAGATTTTTCCAGTGAGCTGTTTCCCTTCTACTCTTTTTTTTAAACAAATGCTTTATTAACTTCTGTTTCACATCATTCATTTCCGCCAGATTTTGAGTTACAATCATTTTCCCCCCATTATTCCCCTACCCAACCTCCCAGAATAGTAGTCCCACAAGATATCATTCCTCTGCTCTCTCCCATACCTTCTCCCATACCCCCATCGACTTTTCCATTAGAGGAAGGTGAGTCTTTGCATCCCAATGCCTGCACATCTTATCTCCCTATTACAAGGAAAAGAGTATTAATAATGGTATTTATATATATTTGAAACATTTAATGTTATGACCTCGAATTTCAGATCCATTTCCTTCCTCCCTTGTCACCCATTCCCTCTTGGGAGATAAGTAATTCAGTATATGTTGTACATGTCTAGCTATGCAAAACATTATCATAGTAGATATATTGTACAAGGCTGCTTATAATTCCCTCCCACTCATCCCACCCCCACCTGGTCCATTCCCTACATGATCCTGTCCCTCTTCTATAGTGGGTACTTCCAACCTCCCTCACCCCAAGGATGCCCTCCCATCCATCATCCCTCCTCTCATCCCCCTTCCCCCTATCCTGCTGCAGGTTGAGATATCCCATTTAGTATGTATGTCATTTTCTCCCTGAACCAAATTCAATGTGAATGTGGTTTTGCCTTTTTAGCCTTCCTTATTCTCCCCCTCCTTTGCAACCACTTCCCCTTGCTTCTTCTACATGGGATAGTTTACCCTACCCTGTCTCTCCCCATCTCCTCTTGCCACTTTCCTCTCTCACCTCCTAATTTCATCCCTTGAGTATTCTCCCTTCCCAACAAATTCAACTTATGCCCTCTATCCATATATAACTGTAACCATATGCACACACACTCACATATGTATTCATATGACCACACCCCCTTCTTCCATTATTTTCATAGTGAGAAAGATATCATCAGTCACAGTTATTGCTTTTCCATATAGGAATGTAAATAGTTCAACTTTGATAAGTTCCTTTTGATTTCTTTTCCTGATTACCTTCTCAGGCATCTCTTCCTTCTTGTGTCTGGATGTCAAATTTTCTATTCAATTCTGTTTTTTTTCCTCAGGAATGCTTGAAAGTCCTCTATTCCACTGAATGACCATATTTTCCCTGAAACAAAATACTCAGTTTTGCTGGGTAGGTGACCCTTGGGTTCATTCCCAGCTCTTTTGCCCTCTGGAATATCTTATTCCATGCCCTTCGATCCCTCAGTGTAGAAGCTGCCAGGTCCTGGGCTATTCTGATTGTGTTTCCACAATATTGAAATTGTTTCTTCCTGGCTCCTTGAAGTATTTTCTCCTTGATCTGGGGATTCTGGAACCTGGCTATAATATTCCTGGGAGTTTTCTTTTTGGGGTCTTTTTCAGGAGGTGATCGGTGGATTCTTTCAACCTCTATTTTTCCCTCTGGATCTAAAACATCAGGGCAGTTTTCCTTGAGAATTTCTTGAAGGGTGATTTCTAGGTTCTTTCCTTGATCATGGCTTTCAGGTAGTCCGATAATTTTTAAATTGTCTCTCCTGGATCTATTCTCCAGGTCAGTGGTTTTTCCCATGAGATATTTCACATTGCCTTCTAATCTTTCGTTTGTTTGGATCTCCTTAACAGCATCTTGATTTCTCATAAAGTCACTAGCTTCCATTTGCTCCAGTCTCACTCTGAAGGAATGAATCTCCTCAGTGAACTTTTGAGATTCTTTTTCCATCTGGAAAATTCGACTTTTTAAGGCATTCTTCTCCTCATTGCCCTTTTGGGCCTCCTTTGCCATTTGAGTTAGTCTGTTTTTAAGGTGTTGTTTTCCTCAGTCAGGCTGTTGACCCTCATTTCATACTTTTCCTGCATCCTTCTCATTTCTCTTTCCAATTTTCCTCCACTTCTCTTATTTGATTTTTAAAGTCCTTCTTAAGGTCCTCTATGGCCTGCAACCCGCTCATGGTTTCCCCTGGGGCTTTTGGAGCAGGACTTCTGACCTCACAGTCCTTTTCCTGCTCTATGCCCCCAAAATAGAAGTCTAGGGTTGCATTTTTCTGTTTCCTTTGCCTTGGCATGTTGCCACTTAATTACTTGACTTTTGGGCTTGTTGCCACACTATGGCTTTAAGGACAGATAGAGGAATTTTCATCCCAAATGTGTGGGGGGCAACTTCCGTTTCTGGCAAGCTGTAAACCCACCCACAACTTCCACCCTAGATCACAATCCAGATCCAGGGAGGTTAAAGCAAGAGCGATTACCCCCCAAGACTGATCGCTGGATCTCCCTACAAATTTGCAGGCTGGGAGCGGGGGCTGCCTCTGAAAACTACAAAATGGCGTTTGTCCTCAGCGGCTTCTAGCCCCCAGGGGAGGGAGCCGACGCATTCCCTAATACCAGTCCCAAAGTCCATAGGACACTAACCTCTTACTTTGTCCCAGGCAAGTCTATGTTGATAATTCTGGAGTTGCCACAGCTCCTGGTGTTCTGGGGTTCCTCCAGCTGGCTGCTGGCCCTGCCACCCTGTGGCTAAAACCTCGGCTCACGCGACCTGGGCTCGGCTGGGCTCGGCTCCTGCGCTCTGCGCGCTGCACGCTGCCAGGTCCCAGACAACTGCTCTGGTCCTTCCTGCAGGGCTGCTGGGCTGCCCTCAGCGGGAGTTTAGCTTCTTTGTGTCGTTCTGTGGGTTCTGGGGCTCCAGAAGTTGTTCAGAGTCCCCTTTTACATCGTTTGGGGGGAATGTGGGGGCAGAGTGGCTTGGATGAGCTGTTTCTACTCCACCATCTTGGCTCTGCCCCCCCTTCCCTTCTACTCTTAGGTGCATTTAATTTGTTTCTGGAAAAAAAAAAACTTTTTTAATTTTATACAGTCAAAAGTGTTCATTTTATCCTCTGTAACCCTTTCCATTCCTTGTTTGGTCATGAACCATTCCTCTGTCCATAGATCTGAAAGTTACTTTCATCTTTGCTCCTCTAATTTATGATATAATCTTTTCTATTTAGGCTATGTGTCCATTCTGAACTTACTTTTGTACGTGGTTTGAGGTCTTCACCTTTTATATTGTGTGTATTAGAGGGAGAAAGTGATCAGGGTTTATGTGTATATCGTGATATATTTTATTACTTATATATTTACTCTAATAAATGTCATATCTATGATCTTATTTCTTTTGCCATATTGTTCATCAAGTGGCCAATGTTTAATATCTAAAAGTGTCATTATTGTTTGAAGATGTTACCTTGTGAGTTACTGGTTGTGTAGACAGAAAATGTATTGGCTGTATACTCAAGAGCTAAAGTAGTCATCAGAGGAAGCATATTTATCATCAACAGTTTATCCTTAAGACCCTGAGAGAATTTGAATGTATTGCTATAGTAATAATCTCTCTGAGTATTTAGACTTACTAGATTGAGAGCAGACTGGAGTGAATGAGTCAGCCCCAGAGGTATTTCACATACCTAGGTGATAGTTATGATTTCCCTACACTGCCATGGGTTTTGACTATATCTACTTAAAATACTCCATTGTAAGTAACACCACCACCATCCCTGCTTCTGTGAACTAGACCTAGATCCAGCAGAACTCCAACATTAATTACTTTGTGAAAAAAAACAAGGTATATAACTTCCTTGAATTTCCTCATTTGCTAGACGAGAGGAATCACACTTACAAGTACTTAATCGCATTATGTTGTGAAGAAAGTTCTTTTTAAAATTTGAAACATTATGTAGAGGTGAGTTACTATTTTTTTCTATGCTTTATTTGTGCCTTTTTCTCTACCCATATTGAATCATTATTTCATATATAATCTTGAAGGAGATATGGCCAGATGCTATTGTCACATATGTTGATCCAGTCACATATTTAGAGTGAGGCATTTTGGTGATGCAGTAGACAGAACTCTGGATCTGTAGTTAGGAAAATCTAAGATCAAATGCAGCCTCCTCAGGCCCTAACTGGCTGTGTGAGCTGGGCAAATCACTTGACATCTATCTGCCTACTATTATAGCCACATAGTGCCTATTTTCTAGGATCAAATACAAAATGTTCTATTTGGCATTCAAAGCCCTTTATAACCTAGCACCCTTTTACTTTCCCTGTCTTCTGCCTTCCCTACATATACTCTTCAATCTAGTGACATCAGCCTTTTGGCTGTTCCACAAACAAGACATTCCATCTCTCTGCTCCAACACTCGATCCCTTCATATTGGACATTTTCTCAGGCTGTCCCCATGTCTGGAACATTCTGCTTCCTAAGTTCCACCTCCTGACTTCTCTGACTTCCTTTAAGTCCTGAACACAATCTCATCTTTTACCAGATGTCTTTCCCGACCTCCTTTAATTCGACTGCCTTCCCTCTATTTTTTATTTCCTACTTATTCTGTATGTAGCTGGTTTTGTATAGATTTGTTTTCATGTTGTCTCCCCCATTAGACTGTAAGCTCCTCAAGGACTGGGACTGTCTTTTGCTTCTATTTGTATTTTCAGTGTTTAACACAGTAGCTAGCACATAGTAGGTACTTAATAAGTGCTTATTGATTGACTGATTGATTGTTGTGGGGATAATATGAATAACATTTGTAAATCTCTTTGCAAATATTTTAACACATTATATAAATGCTACTTTAAAAACTATGGACAGTCTGTGAATTCATTAATATCCATGAAATGTTGAAGGATTTAGAAGTTCCCCATAGAGAATTGATAGTCATGAAAAAATGTAATAGAGCACAAGAAGGTATATATAAATGGGTTGAAATCTGCACCTTGAGAGGAGCTACTGACTTCTACGTGATTATAGATATGAGTATCAAATACTGTAAAAACAAATAAACAAGCATTCCTTATCTTCACAGGGCTTAGCTCAATAAATTCATCTTAATATAATTTCATAGTATCTATTTTGCTCACCAAACTAAGAGTAAAAATCATTGTTTTTAATTTCACATCCCAGGAACTAGGGTAGAGAGGGGGGATATGTGAAAGCATTAGACAGACCAAAAGGATCCATTAGATTGGTTAGGAAAATATCCCTGATCATAACCACCCTGGACTAATTTGCTTTTGTATTATACCAGTAAGATTTAACACATGCTGGGAATGTTCAAGTGTTCTGCTTCAAAATAATCTTGCAACACTTTCCCCCTCACGGTTAAAACTTCTCTGGGGTTGTGGGTAGAAATTTGCACAGAATTTTATCTCTCTTCTTCATTAAGCAATCCCTATTGGTTTTTCCCTTTAAAACTTGAGAGGTCTCCTGGTTCAGTTATGTTACCTCAGAGAACTGTTGTTCTTTGTTGCCATGGAGACTTACTCTGACCCTACCACTGCCACCTCTAAGCCTCTGCCCCAACCATATCCCTGTTCAGTTGCTATGCAACGGGTGCTGAGAGACAGTTATAGTGTTCATGTGTTTTCCCTCAGATGCACGATTTTTTTAAATGTGATTCTTGGCTCCCTCAGCTTGATTCCAGTGCTTTCTAACAATCTGATCTCATCTCTGAGTCCTTTTAAGTTACTGCTGTTTACAAGGGGACTAAATTCTTGCCCTCTAACTTTCTCCATCCTATTGTCTTAGACTAGCCTTCCCATTCTAATCTCTTTCATTCTATTCTAAGCCGTTTCCACCTTTATTATTGAATTTTTATGTGGGTTTTACTGCCTCAACTGCTCATCCCACATGGCTTTATTTTTTCTCATTTCCTCAGGAGACCTTAGCTATTGCTTATGCTATTTAAGGCTAAACCAGCTACATGTAAAACAAAATATTTTGCTGAACTTTGCCCTGAGTCTTGCATCATATCCTGGATCCACTCTATGCCAGGACTTTGAAACTCTATGATAAACTTCATTCTTGATTAACCATTCCATTGCTGCATGCAACTGTTAAAATTAGTTCAAATGTTTTGCATGGCTGCTTCCATACAACCCAAATAAAAGAGCTTCAAGAGAAGTAAAACCAAATCTAAATTTAATGAAATAGTTTTAGAAAGTATAAGAAAATATTTTTACATGAATTACTAGGATGTTCGGAAGTTTCTTGTAATGAATGAATGATTTAAGATACCAGGAACCAGATATAGGGAGAAAAGTTCATCTCTCTGCCCCCAAAGTCCTTTCCTCTCTGAAACTCATAAAAAAATGAAATATGGATAAATTGTGAAACAAATGAAAGAATAATAGTGGCTCACATTTATGTGCTCTTTTAAAGTTATCTCATTTGAGTCTCAACAACCCTGTAAAGTAGATACTATTAATATCCCTATTTTTCTGATGCAAAAAGAAAAAAACGAGCTCAGATGTAACATTTGCCCATCGTTACATGATTAGTTGGTGACTGTTGTGATTTTCAAATTTGTATTTTAGAATTATGGATCTGGAGGCTTCTTAGAGAATATTTATTTCAACCCATTCATTTTACATAAGTAAACTGAGGTCTAGGGAGATTAAGTGATTTGTCAAAGGTCATAAAGATTGTGAGAATCAAAGGTAAAAATTGAACTAAGTTCACCTGACTCCAAACACCAGCATTTATTACATTGTATCACATTGCCTCGACTTTACTCTAAGGCTAACGTTCCACCTAGTATGAAGAAGTTGCTAAACTTTCTCAGGTCACTGAGCTTTTAGTCTCTCAGTAATTTTTTTGTAGTGTCCCTAGGGCAAAAGAAATACCTAACCACTTCATTTATTAATTAGTTAAGTGTAAACAGTTAAATAAGTATTGATGTCCTAAAAACTTAATAATAATCTGAAGAAATAACACATGTAAAGTAAAAAAAAATAATATTTAATTTCAGTCTTAAATAACCACAGTTACTAACCAGTGGGATATATGAACCTGGCAGGCACTGTAAAACTTTTCAAACCTTAGAATCTGGTTTAGCATTTCCACCTTCATTTCTCATTCCATGTTGACTTTTGCAGGGTACTTAATTTTTATGACCACAACTGTCTGAAACTTGGCTTCACAAAGATATATCATCAATGAGAAAGTTACTGGCATAGCTGAACAAATGTTGAAACTGTGAACTACCTCTAGTAGTTCCTGCTGTGTCCAACAGATGTCCAGTATCTTGAGTTTCCTTAGAAAATTTAAAATATCCCACTGTGCCCCTGTGAGTTTACTTTAGCACCTGGAGAGCAGCAATGAGCAGGTTGGGAACCATGGCACAATGCCAGGCAGCATAGTATTTTATGCAAAGCAGATTGAAAACTCTTCTAGTGAGAGATATGCTGAAGGTATAGTCAATAAAAGCTTTACCACAAATGAGGTTGTTTTTTTTTTTTTTTTGGTGGGGAACTGTATATTACCAGATTAGGATTATGCAAAGGTATCAAACTCAAATAGAAAACGAGCCATGGGGTTGTGTATTGTGTTAGAAAACCATAGATTACCATTATCTACGTTGTATTGCATTTTTATTTATTTTATTAAACATTTCTCATACATCTTAATCTGAATTGGGCCTTATGAGGGAGTTTTGCAGGCACTGACACCCACTGAAAAGGATAGAAGTGTCTGTGGTAAAAGTACTTGAGTAACAGAACCCTAAAACAAAATCTTAAAATATCTATCTAGGGATGGGGAGCCTGTGGCCTCGAAGCTACATGTGGTGCTCCAGATCCTCATAGGGACAACAGCACTGGCACACCCAGGTGGCTGCTAGCACAGTTTATTAGATTTGCTTTACTAGGAAAGACAGATATTTAAGGGGTCAACAGTCTTTTTAAATTACATTTACTAGGTCAGGGGAAAAGTCGGCACCCTGAACTTCAGAGAAAATACAAATAGAGAAAATACAAGCAGAGAAATAAAGACCAACAGACAGGGCTCTGACTGCCTGAATCAACTATACACTTTACATACTTCCCTGGATCAAGAAAGCTTTTACATCTGAGCAGTCAGGAAGCTCTAAACATATGGCCACTTGTAATCTTAAGCAGGAAATCACAAGATCCTTCATAAGCAAGCCTCCCCTCAGCAAGCTTCCCTTAATGGGCTCCATGTGAGACCTATTAATGGGCAGGGAGGGTCTTATATCCATTAATATTACAGTCCTCAAGTGGGCCCTTTGACTGAATCCAAGCTTCACAAAACAAATCCCCTTAATAAAAAAGTATTTGTTCTATAAAACTTGGACTCAGTCAAAAGGCCACACCTGAGGACCTACAAGGCCACATGTGGCCACAAAAGCCACAGAACCCTCACCCCTGTAAGACCTAAGCTATATCTTTCCCAGAGCCTAGCATAGTGCTCCAAAGGCAGTAGGCATTTAGTAAATGTTGGCTGAATGAATGAAAGAATATTTAAGAAGTATTCTACTTCAAATTCAGAGAATATATTTTGCATATTATTTCTTCCTAGATGATGTCTTTTCCAACGCAAAATCACCCAAGAGAGGAGGTCTAAAAGTTACCCTCAGAGAGATGTATGAAAGGAAAAGGAGTTTCAATATGCAGAGGATTATAGACCTAGAAGAACCTTAAAAGTCATCTAGTCCAATCCTCTCATTTTTCAGATAAGGAAATAGGTAAATGGTAAAAGTGGTATTTGAACCCAAGTCTTTTGATTCCAAATCCATTATTCTTTCCATATTGCCAAGATGCCACATGTGGGCTAGTCTTGTAGTCAGTCAGTCAGTCAGTCAATAAATATTTAGTAAGTATCTTCTATCTGCCAGGCATGGGGTCAAGTACTGGGGATAGGATACAAATACAAATAAAAACAGACAGTCACTGTCCTCAAGGAGCTTACAATCTAATGAAAGAAGACAACACACCAAAAGAAACTAAAATGGGCAGAGGTTAGTGGGGAGAAGAGGTAGAGAGGAAGAGAGCTCCAGAGAAATCTAAAAGCTATGTAGTTGGCAGGAAATGCAGAGAAAAATCTATACTGATTCCTCTGTTTAAAAAGAGACCCTAGGGCCCATGGCTCTGCCCTCCAGCCAAAGGGTCCAATCAGAGGAGCCAAGGGTACTGATGAAATGTGAGCACCAGAAAGGTTCAATCTTGCACCAAAATGAGATTTCCCAGTGATGCATTTCCTGAGGAAGGAAGGCATGAATGAGAGTTCCAGAAAAGTCCAGAAGTAGTATAGCTAGTGCAAAATGTAGTGGACAAGAGATGACTGATAGTTCCATGCGGTGCATGCAATGTCACAATATCTAGAGGGGAAGTCTCCTAGCTACTGTGGACCGTTTGTGGAAGATTCATAGGAGGACATAGACAGGAGTCTCATAGTACTGACTGCCATCTCCTTCTTTGGAAAAAATATCTACATCAATGAAATCACAGATACATCAGAGTTTTAAGTCCACAAAGACTAATCCATTCTACTTCCACAATTAATTTTCAAAACTGTTAATATTGTGCTTTTATGTTTACGGGACTTCTGTTTTTCTCAGTCTCCTAAGTCACTCTCCCTGTAGCAAGGCATTTAGGGGAATGCTTTAACTCTCTCAGATCACCAGAGGATATTGCAATACTCAGCAGCATTAGTGAAATCAATGAAAATGTTGCCCTCAATCCTAAAAGATCCAAGACCTCTCCTTACTTGGACGCTTAATTGAAATGACATTGCATACGATGACTAAGAGAATAAATCAGGCATACCTCCATCCCCAGTATCCTCCTCCTGTGATCCCTGTAATTGACATTCTGTATCTTCAGCAGGCAAGGTAGTGATGATAACAGGGGGAGAAAAAGAAAGTGACAGTATCATAGACCCTGTTATGTTTGTATATTGTTAATCATTAGAATGAAAATACAGACAATTCTTTTTGTTATTGTTGTTGCTACAATATATTCTTGTGATGTGAACTCTGTTCATTCATAAATATGATGCTATAATAGGGGATTGAATTACCAAACAAGGTTCTGTAACCAAATAAGACTGAGGCACTTCCTGGGAGCTGACTATGTACTGGAGCACAGGCTCCTTAGTTGCGATGATCTAGTTTTTGGGTCTTTTTTGGGTCTTTTTTTTTTTTTTTTTTGCTTTTTGGAGGGCAATTGGGGTTAAGTAACTTGCTCAAGGTCACAGGGCTAGGTTTTTGTTTGTGTGTGTTAAGTGTCTGAGGCCGGATCCGAACTCAGGTCCTTCTGACTCCAGGGTCTGTGCTCTACTCACTTCGACACCTAGCCACCCCTGATCCAGTAACTAGAAAGATGATTAGCTACTGACTTATCAGGGGGAGTGGCTTTTAGTTCATCTGTGAAGCTGTGGAAATGGTACTGCCCACTTCCATTGGATTCCCAACAAGGAGGTAAAGGGATTTCTTCCCTGAAACTTACCTGGGGCTTCATCACTTAGTAGTGTGAGGAGATTACTAGGTTCATACAGAGGGGAACCCAAAAAAGTGAGACTTGATCTGAGCATTGAAGGAAACCAGAGACTCTTGAGAGGTGGAGGTCAGGAAAAGATGCCATGACATATCAGGAGAAATATAGTAAGCACGCCCTCCAAGGCTATTTTTTATCTCCCACTCAGACTAGCAGCTCAGGACCCCAGAAAGTGGCTGATGACTCCTCCCCTCAGAGTTCTGGGGGTGATCCTCAGGAGTTGGGTTGTTTTTTTTTCTAGTACTGTAGTTCATAGATCCCCATTCAGTGTTCTCTCAACAACTGAACCCCAATATTGATTAGCCAGTTAACATCACTTAGCTAGCTCGGGGCTTGCTAGCTGGAGTTAAATTGTTTAATAAGAACAGCTGGTACAAAATCATGCCACCAAAAGTCTGGGACATACTACCCTGCAAATACATGCAGAGTACAGGGGTAGGATGGGGTTTAGAGAACACAAGTGGTAGTTCTGTGTAATGGAAATGCAAAATTAAAGATCTTCCCTGTCCCTAGGTTAAGTGCACCTGGAGCCTGTGACGGGAGGCTTGTTTTTCAGGAAAGCTCACACCTTGATGCTGTGTAATTGGGCAGTGGGTCAAGAAGGTTGTTACATTCTCTGAGCCAGGAGAAGGCTATATAAACCCTGATGCAAGGCTTTGCTTTGGGGCTCCCTTTGAGAAGTGTTGTGTGAAATGACCAGATGAGATTCTGGGCAGCCGTTGTTGAGAGCCCCCCCAGCTTTGAAAACCCAGATGTTAATGCTTCCCTCTCTGGTAACTGTGATTTTGGTATTGATGTAATGGTTGGACAGTTTGGAAGCCTGTCTGTTTGATCTGTCTGTATACTCTGAAGGTCAGGGTGCTGACCTTTCCCCCCTGAACTAGGTAATATATGTTTGATTGATTAAAGTGAGCTTGTTAACCGATTTTGAGTTGCTTTCCTTTACAAAAGCAGATCTAAGAACCTGCGTTGGCAGCTACCCTGAAGATGTTGGGGTGCTTGCCTACAGTCTGGGGGTAACTCCCAACTCTTGGTTGGATGGAAGTTTCTTTAACCTTTCATGCAGTGAAATTCATTAAATTCCACTATAGGGTAGCTCTCTGCTGGGTTCTGAATATCTTGTAGAGTCCAGAAACTGCCCTTCTCTTCACCTCAAAGAGGTCATAAGCCCAGGAGCTGCCTTTCCTTGGTGTATCTAATTTGTCCTTGGGCCACTTGCTGCCTCCAAGGCACTGAGAGAAGTTTAGATGGGAATCCCACATCTTCCAACCTCTCAAGGCTGTCCACTAGTCAGTGGGTAGTGGGGAAGGGAGAAAAAGCTCTCAATCTTATCCCTCTGCCCCACCTCCTTGCTCTCCTCCATAGAGGCAAGGATTAGGCTCTTCAGAACACCCCCTCAAGCGTCAATATATCAAACAATTGTTTGAATGCTCTGGCTGGAGTCTCCTTCTTTGATATACATAGGTCCAAATCTGTGCTGAATTCTTTCAGTCCATCCCAAAGTAGTTCCTGTGCAGCAGCATCTTAACTCTTACAAAGGCTCAAAGTACTTTATTCTCCCCAAACTGATCAAGGCCTTATTCAAAACTAGTTTATGCTTTTGATAGACTGATTGATTCAGTAGCTCAATCAAAGAGGAATCACCACCAGAGAAATTTATCAGCACATCTATCACGTAGGATTCCCTCACTGGAAAAGAGCTTTAGGCTTAGAGTAAAGTGACTAGGGTTCAGGCTCTGTATGTTCCACTGACTAGCTGTGGGGACATTAGGTGAGTGACTTCATGTGTTTTGGCTGTGGTTTCCTCAAGTATAAAAGTGCCTTGCTTGATCACTAACACCTTTCCAACTTCATAGTCTGTGATTGTTGCAGCCTGGCTTAATGGAAAAACGTGTAACAGTGTGTTGTGCATGCAAGATGGAGGCATGTACGTGGGAGACAGCAGAGAGTTATTTCTGGGAAAAGACATTCTGTGTTTCCCTATCAAGTGGGCGGAAGCAGCTTCTTTCCATTGGCTAATATAACCAGAATAGGTACATCTTGAAAATTGCCAGACAGGGAATAACCTCTCAAACTGTCCTGGGGAAAGGTCCTGTTTGCCTGGACCATGGACAGACATGATGAACTGAGCTTTAGTCCCTGTGACCCCAAGAATCAGGCTTGGGGCTTTGGTCTGTTTTGTTTGTCCTTTTCAGTTCTGGGGACAGACACTGGAGAACCTAGGCCCAGGTTTTTGAGCCATGGCAACCTTGGAGCCTGGATCCTAGGCTGGACGATGCTGCAAGATCATCAGGAAAACGCTCAGAAACCAGGTACAAGCCCAGGAGACCTGTAGATAGATCTTGGTGTGCTATGCCACACATAAGCTGTTTCGCTGTGAACCCAATCCTCATTCCCCATTCCAGAGACTGAGCAGGTATAAGTTGGAGAGATCATGGGCAATGTTTGTATGTTTATTCTTGCTATACCTTAGAAAGAAATATTCCTTTGCAAAACCTGTTAAGGAGCTAAATGGAACTGGAGCACTGAGAATCCCTAAAACTGATAACATAATCAGTGGGGGCTTGAGCCAATGAAAGGCTAGACACTGCTAAGCCCCTTAGAACTTGCAGGTACCTGCAAGAACCTTGGGGGAGGGGTTAAATGTAACTTACCTGGCCTTCAGTTAGTGGGAGCCAGGTAGTCACTGTTGTAAATGGATTTGAGAGCTGGCACCTGGGCTCTAAAGTCTTTTTTAAATTTCCTTTTCACTGATTATATTTTCCGATTTCTTTTATTCTTTGGCTCAAACCTCAGATATGCTCCTTAGTCCTTGTGTGACCTGACAATGAGTGAATTAGATCAGATAATCTCTACACTCTCTTCAGACTCTAAAGTTCTTATCGCTTTTTGTTCTTTCTCACCTTCTTTATTCATCTTCTTTTCTCCAACCTTACCCCAGTCTTATTAAAACAACACCAACAGCCGCCTAGAAGGGAAGATAAGTCACAAAAAAGGATAGCCTGGGGAGACTAGGTGGCACAGTGAATAGAGCAACCGCCCTGGAGTCAGGAGGACCTGAGTTTAAATTCGGCCTCAGACACTTAATTAACACACTAGCTGTGTGACCTTGGGCAAGTCACTTAAACCCAATTGCCCCTCCAAAAAAAAAAAGCAAAAAACAAAAAGGATAGCCTGAGGGGTGTATATGGAAGGGGGAGGGAGCAGTTACCTTCCTTTGCCATTTCTCTCACTCTCTCTCACGTACACACACACACACACACACACACACACGACAAGTGTTTATTATCTGATTGTATGACTGTTAATAGCACAACTTTTTTTTTTTTTAACTGCAAATGTCAGGCTGACCTCAGATATCCCAGACTCTTTCTGAGTCACTGACATGTGCTGGCATCACAGGCCTTGGAACTATTAAATTGATATGTAAAAGTGATTAGAAGAATCCATGTCTAAATGAGTGGGTTGACAAAATTTGTTACAAGCAATACGAACTGCCTATAACAAACTGGTCAGAAAATTTGTATAATTATCACATGATTAAAGTGAAGAAAGGGAATTCAAAACTTCAAAATCATCCTCTTCAAGCTGCCTTCCTGACTTTCTCTACAACACCACAGAAACTTCTCCCCTCTGGCCCTGGAAATGCCCTCTGCTCCAGCAGTCCCTCTCTCTGACTGACTGCTTCCAACCAGATCCTCCATTTTAAGAAGGATGCTCAGGCTGATCATGTTTTTCTTTCTCTCCAAGTTATACTCCTAACACTCTTCCCTGACTTTTTTTTATTGCACTTACCCCCTCCCACTCCTTCATTCTCTCTTTTCTTCCAGCTTCTTTTTCTATTTTTTTTTTTTTTACTTTTTGGAGGCAATTTGCCCAAGGTCACACGGCTACTTTTTTTGTGTTAAGTGTCTGAGGCCAGACCTGAACTCAGGTCCTCCTGACTCCAGGGCCCGTGCTCTACTCACTACATCACCTTGCCTCCCCTTTTTCTGTTTCTTCTCCTACTAGAATGTAAGCTCCTTGAAGGCAGGGGCTGTCTTTTGCCTCTTTCTGTATCCCTAGCAGTTAGCACAGTGCTGGCACATAGTTGACACTTAATAAATGGGGACTGATTATTTCAGTATATAATTGACTACATAATTCAATTCTATTTGGTTCAATATAATAAACACTTAAGTGTAATACTTATGCCAGGTACACATATAAAGGTAAAAGATAAAGCAGTTTCTGTCCTTAAGGGACTTCCAACCTAACAAGTAGGATCTGACATATATACAAATAAGTATAATACAAAATAAGACGTGATAAAGTCAAAGGTATCGAGGCAACCTGAGGTTGAGAGAGGAGAGAGCCCTGGGTTTAAACCCCTGCTCTGGTGCTACTTGAATGACTTAACCTCTATAAGCCTCAGTTTTCTCATCTGGATAATGGAAATAATAGCAGTCTCTACCTCACAGGATGGTTATGAGGATGAAGTAAGATAATGAATGGATGTAACATCCTATACTATTCAGACAAAGTGATATAATAAAATTTGAGGAAGAAGAGTTGATCTTCCCAGAGGAGTTAGCACCTGAGTTGAACCTTGGATTTGGTCCAAAATTTAGGTTCTTGAAGTTTCTGGTTCTTAGTACTTGGAGGCTATTATTTTTATTATTTTTAAATTGTATTAATTGAATAGATGACATTTGATAGAAGATAGATAGATAATAGAAGATACTCCTTGAGGGGAGGGATTGCTGCATTCTTTAGATTCATATCCCTGCTTACCACGTGCTGAGGAAATAGCAGGCACTCAACAAATATATGTTGACTATGTATGAGACTGATATTAAAAACACTATGGATGGAATCACAGCATAGAATGACATGCATTTCCACTGTTTATTATAGGCTCAGATGCAGTATAGTGGAAAGTAACTGAACTTGGAGTAAAAACAAAAAAATAAAACCTGGGTTTCATGTCCAGCTCTTACTAGTGTGACCCTGTACAAGCCATTTAGCTTCTCTGGGCCTCAGTTCCTTTCTCTATAAACTAAAAATAACAGTATCTTCACCGTCTTCTTTACAGGGTCATTGGAGGGAAAGCACTTTATAAACCTAAAAGTGTTATATAAGTGTTACTTATTATTACTGCTTCTACTCAAGGATTATATTTTAAAACCATCTCCCAGAAATGATTGTTTTTGCCCCTCCAAGAGTAACCAAAGAACTTTTAAAGCAATAATAAAGATTTGGACTTGAGAATGCTATAGAAGGATATCTCTTCTTCATTTTAGGCTATAATTCTATAGAAAATAACAAAATTAACCCCAGATTAACTTAACAGTTAGCTTAAAACTATTTGTTGAAATCATAAAGTATTTTTCTATTCATGCACTTTATAAGATAAATAGCATTTTGTTAGTGTCTGAGCAGTTGACACTATAAGTTTTGAGCAAGTCTTAGACTCAGTTTCCTCATCTGAAAAAGAGACTTGGATTAAAATTTTCTGAAGCATTTTTCATATCTAAACATGAATAGAAAATGAAAAAAATTAATATGTATAAAGTATTATATTAATTTTAAAATACCAACTTCACAAGTACAAGATGGGGGAGGTGTGACTAGATATGTCAAAGGAGATTTCTTTTTTTTAAGATATAGAGATTCTGGTAGACTTAGCTCAAGGAAAGTTAGAAATCTGACAGCAAAAAAATAAAAGAAAGCAATTTTAGGCTGCATTAAGAGAGGAATAGAGCCTTTCTTTGTATCCCTAGCACTTAACACAGCGACTGAACATAGAAAGTTATCATTAAAGGCTATTGATGTGAAAAGTTTCCACCTGATCGAACTGTGTCTGGAATATGGTGTCCAATTCTGCATGCCACATCTCAGGAGGGACACCATTTATCTGGTCAAGAACAGGAGGGGATTGGGGCAGCTAGGTGGCACAGTGAATAGAGCACCTGCCCTGGAGTCAGGAGGAACTGAGTTTAAATCCAGCCTCTGGCATTTGACACACTTACTAGCCATGTGACCTTGGGCAAGTCTGGCCCCTCTCCCCCCAAAAAGCAAACAAAACAAACAAACAAACAAAAAAAACAGGGAAGGATGGCCAGGAAGGTATAGGGCCTGGAAAGCATGCAATATGCATAGTAGAAAGAACTGAGGGTGTTCAACCTGGGCAAGAGCAGGTTTATGGAGTACATGGTGACTATTGTCAAGTACTGAAATAACTTATCATATGAAAGAAGTTTAAACTTAAACTTCTTGGTCTCAGTAAAAAAAAGTGGGTCTAAATGAAGCTGATTTAGAAGGGAAAAAATTCCTAGGTGGATTATCGAAAAGTAAAATGTGACTTTCTGTCAGGGAGGTTGTGGAAAGGCTTCTTCTTCAGGTATGGGTTGGACTACCTGTCCTCTGAGGTTCCTTCCAATTTTGGAAATCAATGATTCTCAGATATAGGAATGTGTAAAATATTTAAAGGGGTTTGGAGAGGACAGGGGCAGATAATCTTTACCTATATAGAATTTCCCTCAGAACTGAAGAATCTTATTAATGATCATTAACACTAGAAGGCCCAGTGAAGTTAATTGATGAAAAAAGTTGTTATAATTTTACTTTGAAGTAAAAATTTTCATCCTATCTCCATTTTCTTTGCTTTATGATAGGAAAGAGATGTACTGTGTCAGTTGATGTAACTTATCAATTGATAATGCCTTTGATAATTTATATATCATTATATTTTATATATTATATATTATAATTTAAATGTTAATTGATATGATATGAGTAATGAATATATTAATAATTTAGAATATTTCAGAATTGCTTTTTCTACCTTGAGTCAGACTTATAATGCAGCTTGAAATGATCAGTTGAACTTTTGACAACACTCACAATCACTGCCTATGTACCCTACCAGAAATGAATCAAATACCGTCGGACCTGTTCCCATCACAGCATTCTGGTTCTGTGACCTACCAAATAATGACCATCAAGGACTGGAGCAATATTATATATATATATATATATATATATATATATATTATATATATATATATATATATATATATATGTACAGGAGTGGCTAGGTGGCACAGTGAATAGAGCACAAGCCCTGGATTTGGGAGGACCTGACTTCAAATCTGACCTCAGATACAATACAAAAACTAGCTGTGTGACCTTAGTCAAGTCACTTAAGCCCAATTGCCCTACCTTTCCCCCTCCAAAAAGAAAACAAATAATTATATATATATATATATATATATATGTATGTATATATGTATACATACACACACACATATATGATTTCTGTCTTCACTTTAGCAAGGCGGAGTTCTGATCAGAATTCTTGGTTTACAAATCAGATTTACTACCTGATCACTGGCACTTTGTCTCTGGCCTGCTGTTTCCTCATTCTCAGTTTAGAGACTGGCTCAGTAAAAATCCTGTTAATTAATGCCTTTGAGTTATTCTTAAGTTCTGGTCTTTCTTTAGGTATTACAGAATATAAGCAGCAAATTAACTGCAGCAAATGCAATTAAAGCCCAAGATCTATGCCACTGTATGTAAAATAACTAGAGACAAGAAACTCCTCCATGCAAGGCGGCCCTGGGGTGTGATGCACTTGGAGCCCCTTTGTCTTGGTATTTGGGAAGCTGGTGGATACTAAGCCCTATTTTCTAGTGGACTCTTCTTGATGTTTTCCTGGAAAACAAAAACTTCTCTGCCTATCTGGGACTAGGATGCACTTTGAAACAAGTAACATTTTCTATATAAAGTTCAGCTCAAATGCTAACTCCTAAATGAAGCCTTTTCTGATCTCCTCTACTTCCTTCCCTCAAAACTGCTTTGTATTTATTGTATATAAATTTTGTATATATTTTTATGTCTCCATAGTTTATCCCTGATAGAACATCAGCTCCTTGAGGGCAGGGAGGGTTACATTTTCTTGTCTAGTGCTTAGCATAGTTCCAAACACATAGTAGATATTTAATAAATATTTGTTAATTTATTGATTGATTATATTAACCAACTCTTCCTCTTTGGATTGCAGTTTTGAAAATTTTTTGGGAAAGTCAGAGGGAAAATATCATGGTTTAACGTTTTTTTAATTTAATAATAGTTTTTTGTTTGTTTTTTTAGCAATGCAACTTTTGTTATATGCTTTGTAAAGCTATCTTTTCCCTGTAAAAATAGAAATCAGGACATACCCATTGAAGAAAGTCCTGGTGCATTTCAACAATACTTTGTTTAAAAACAAGTGAATATCCCCCAAAACTCAAACCTTTAAGATTATTTATTTCAGAACACAAATAATATGTAGGTAGTATGGGAGGAATATGACCGAGTTGAAGCACAACAGAGACACCCACTGGCTACAACATGAGGTTGATTTCTTTCCTTCTGATCTGATTTTTATCTGGCACATTCTAAGCTTGGACTATTTTTTGTTTGTTTTGTTTCATAGAGGATTATAAGTAAATAGTACTAGTCATTAACACTAGTCACTACACAGATATCTTATATTACCATTGTGTCAAAAATCATATTGTCAAAGCTCTTTTTATTCATTCTTGCCTAATAACTTGGTACAATAGAAGCCTGAACTAACTACCATTCTACCACATATGCTACATCTACCCTATGGCAATCAAGATACCAGACTGACAAAATGAATCAATCCAACAAAAAAACCATAGAATCCACAGGTGGGTCTATTTGGAAAGATATGAAGAACAAATATACACATATGCATTATACCTATACACAAATACATATATGTATTCTGCACACACATATATGTATATGTGTGAACTAGAATACGGTTAACAGATGGGGATTTTAACTAGAAAGAAGCTAGTTTTTTAAACTAGGAAGATTTACTTATAAATGCTGGCTGTGTGACCTTCAGCAAACTGCTTAGCCTCTCAGTGCTTTCTAAGTTGTATTGGTTGAAAAAACTCCTTATTAGTAGCCCTTTATATTAATGAAATCATGGATTTGGTGTCTCTATTCATATATATCTGTATCTATACATATATATGCATATAGACATGTATGTATATGTATGCATATGTGTATGAATATGTATATATATATTTGTACTCATATCAATAGAGATGAAGGACTGAACTAGGTAAAGCTTTGCTAGATTTTTTCTTTTTAAAAAATATTTGTTTATTTTTAGTTTTCAACATTCATTTCCACAAGATTTTGAGCTACAAATTTTCTCCCTGTTTTCCCCTAATCCCACCCCAAAATAACGACCTTACTGAATACCCCTTCCCCCAATCTGCTCTCTCTTATATCCCCCCCACTCCCCCCTAACTTTTTAGTTGGGCAAGATGGATTTCTATACACCAGTGCCTGTATATCTTATTTCCCAGTTGCATGTAAAAAATATTTTTTAACATTCGTTTTTAAATTTAAAACTTTGATTTCAAGATTCTTTCCCTTCTTCCCTCCTCACCCACCCCCACCGGGAAGATAAGCTATTCAATATACATTGTACATGTGTAGTTACACAAATGTTTCCATAGTAGATATATTGTGAAAATCTAACTATATTTCCCTCCAACTTATCCTGCCCTCCCCACCTTTATTCTATTTTCTACTTTGACTCTGTCCCTTTTCAAAAGTATTTGCATTGAGGCAGCTAGGTGGCACAGTGAATAGAGCACTGGCCCTGGAGTTAGGAGGACCTGAGTTCAAATCCGGCCTCAGACACAACACAAAACTAGCCATGTGACCTTGGGCAAGTCATTTAACCCCAATTGCCCTACCTTCCTCCCTCCAAAAGGCAAATAAAAACAAGTGTTTACTTCTAACTACCCTCTCCCCCAGTCTACCCTCCCTTCTATAATCCCCCTCTCATACCCTTTCCCTCTACTTTCTTGTAGGGTAAGATACCCAATTGAATGTGTATGTTATTCCCTGCTTAAACCAAATTCAATGAGTATGGTTGACCCAATTCCCTTTTGCCTTCCTGTTCTTTCCCTTCATTGTAACAATTTTTTCTTGCCTCTTTTATATGAGATAATTCACCCTATTCTGTCTCTCCCTATCTCCTCTCATTATATTCCTCTCTCACCTCTTAATTTTATTTTAAGATATCATCCTTCGTATTCAACTGATCCTGTGACCTCTGTCTATGTATACATGTACACATATATACACACACTCACATATGTATTTATACACACATATACCCCCCTATATAAACATATATATGTATATATACACGTATATGTATATAATATATATATATTCCCTTCAACTATCCTCATACTGAGAAAAGTCTTATGAGTTACAATTATCGTTTTTCCATGTAAGAATGTAAATAGTTCAACTTTAATAAGTCCCTTATGATTTCTTTTTCCTGTTTACCTTCTCATGCTTTGCTTGCTTCTCTGGTTTCTTGCATTTGAAAGTCAAATTTTCTGTTCAGCTCTGGGTTTTTCATCAAGAGTGCTTAAAAGTCCTCAATTTCATTGAATGACCATATTTTCCCCTGAAGCATTATACTTAGTGTTTTTGGGTAGGCAATTCTTGGTTGTAATTCCAGCTCCTTTGACCTCCAGAATATCATATTCCAAGACCTTCAATTCCTTAATGTAGAAGCTGCTAGATCTTGTGTTATCCTGATTGTGTTTCTACAATATGCAAATTGTTTCTTCCTGGCTGCTTGTAATATTTTCTCCTTGACCTAGGAACTCTGGAATTTGGATATAATATTCCTAGGAGTTTCCTTTTTGGGATCTTTTTCAAGAGGTGATTGATGAATTCTTTCAATTTTTATTTTGCCTTCTGGTTCTAGAATATCAGGGCAATTTTCCTTGAGAATTTCTTGAAGGATGATTTCTAGGTTCTTTTTTTGATCATGACTTTCAGGTAGTCCAGTAATTTTTAAATTATCTCCCCTGGATCTATTTTCCAGGTCAGTGGTTTTTCCAATGAGATATTTCACACTGCCTTCTATTTTCTTTTTCATTTGTTTGGATCTGTTTTATACTGTCTTTATTTCTCATAAAGTCATTAGCTTCCTTTTGCTCCAATTTAATTTTGAAGGAATTATTGTCTTCAGTGAGTTTTTGAAATTCCTTTTCCATCTGGCAAATTTGGCTTTTTAAGGCATTCTTCTCCTCATTGGCTTTTTGAGCCTCTTTTGCCATTTGAGTTAGTCTATCTTTTAAGGTGTTATTTTCTTCAGTATTTTTTTGGGTCTCTTTTAGCAGGCTATTGATTCACTTTTCAATGATTTCCTTGCATCATTTCTCATTCTCATCATTCTCATTTCTCTTCCCAATTTTTCTTCCACTTCTCTTACTTGATTTTCAAAATCCTCCATGGCCTACAACCAGTTCTTATTTTCCTTGGAAGCTTTTGATGCACGAGTTTTGCCTTTGCTGACTTCTTCTGGTTCCATTTTTTTAATCTTTCTGTCCCCCCAAAAGGATTCTATGGTCTGATTGTGCTTTCTCTGCTTGCTCATCTTGCCAGCCAATGACTTGACTTTTAAGCTCTTTGCCACAGTAGAACTCTGCTTGCAGAGTGGAGAGCTTTGTCCCAAATCTCTGGGGTTTCCACAAATGTTGTCAAAGTTCTGAGGAGGGCGCCCTCTCTACAGACACCCCAAGCTCTGGCACACTGCCATACATCCTAGGACCACCGCCCAAGACAGCAATTCACATCCTAGCTGGTCAAAGCAAGAGCGATTACCCTCTGAATGATCATTTTGTCCCTCTATGATTTGCAGGCCAGGAGCTCTGGAGGCAGCCACTTGACCTCCACCACCTCTCACCCCAGGGGCAGGGGCCAGACCATGCTCTTTAGTCACCCAGTTTCAACAGAGTTCCCCACTGACCTTTAACTTTCTCTTTGGCGTTTATGTGTTAATAAGTCTGGAAACCACCACTCCCGCTAGTGATTCAGTCTCCTGAAATCTGCTCTGCCTGATCTCAGGCCACTAGTTGGGGCCACCCCGTGCTCCATGGGGCTGGCTCACATGGGTCTGCATTTGGCTCCCAGCTCAGTATGATAGGCCCTTCCTGTCAGCCTGCCAGGCTTCAGTAGGAGATTTGTTTCTCCCTGTCACTTTGTGGGTTCTGTAGCTCTAAAATTTGTTTAGAGTCATATTTTACATATATTGGAGGTGGTTGTGGTGGGAGCTCACGGAATTTCCTGCTTCTACTCTGCCATCTTGGCTCTGCCCCCCTCTAGATTTTTTCTTAAAATGACAAATTCAAATATCTGAGAAGGTAAGAAAGTGTTCTGGAAGGAAGGAAAGAAAATATTAAATTAAGGTTACAATGATTCTACAAATTATCCAAGCCCAGTGCTATATCTCTATGGAGTGAATGACACCATTTGCCTGTTTATAAGGGAATACTGATACTGAGTGTCCTGGAGATAGGTTACCCTTTCCTCATAAAAGATGGAGATAAGTAGGATCCAGAATACTTTTTGATACTCATTTCACATTATTACTCTCCCCATAGGCTTGGAATTCTAGCCAAAGTGGTCTACTAGTTTTCCCCCTAAACCTGCATTCTCTCTCTTGCGCTAGTGCTTGGGATGGAATGCTCCCAATGTCTTCATTGAATTCCCTTCTCACCTCTACCTCTTAGAATACTTAGCTGAGTACATGTTGTGTTTCCCCAAGTAAACTGTAAGCTCTTTGAAGGAAATACTTGTTTTGTCTGCATCACCAGCACCTGTTACAGTATCTTGTATGTATAAATCTTTAATAAATGCTCAAAATAAAAATTATGCCAATTTAATAACAAAAAGTCAGGAAGTCCTATTTTCTGCTTTTTATTTTTGCTTCTGCCATACTTGGTTACTTTTGAAGGTCCGTTTTTAATTTTTCTTAAGTCATTTTTTTTGCCTCAAGTAAAATTATGAAAAATAGTAGCATGAGTTGAGCTGCACAGACCTTGATTAGATTTTAGTGCAATATTAGAATGAAGTGGGAACATGTGATGTGATTCATGGGGCTTAAGCCTTCAAGGAATTAGGCATTTGTCTAAAAATTTTAAAAAGGACCATGATTTACTGCTGTAGCTCTCCCTTGTCTCCCACCCTCAGGAATGAAACAATAATAAGTTTATACCAGATCCAAACATAAGAAACATTATCTCTCTAGTCCATTCCATACAAAATGTATCTCCATTGCTATATAACATAATTATATGATTATTTATTTGAAAAAGATAAAGAGACACGAAGGAGAAGGGAAACAAGCCTATTTTCTTCTGAGACTTGAAATGAATTGGAAAATGATTTGCCATAGAACCTGAGCCTGGGAAAAAAAGAACAAGTCATTGAATTTATCTTTTTCTAAAGTATGACTTCTCATGTTAAAAAACACATTCTTAACTAGACCAAGAAACAGAAGTTACAGAGAAGCAGATTTTTGTTTCAATATAAAGAAAAACACAAATCTTAAAGAGCTACATAAATCCTTCTTTCTTCTTTCTCCTCCTCCTCCTCCTCCTCCTCCTCTTCCTCCTCTTCATCTTCTGTGATGTCTATAGTCTCTCCCAACTCTGAGATTTCATTATCCCTTGTAGTATTAGTATACAATATTTATCTATGCACAGCAATTGGTCTCCTACATTTATTTCCAAGGAAATAAACAGTTGATGGGAAATTCTCTGAATTTATAACACATTTTCCCATAAAAAATGCGTACTTCTAGATCTTCTCTCTAATGCCACACACACATGTCCAACGGTAGAAGCTGTTGATTTATCCTTCGATACTTAGATATTCAAATCTTCAATCAAATTGTTTATTATATATCAATCCATGAAAATTTATTAACCACTTTTTTTCTTCAACAAGCAGTAGGGAACAACAGCAACAACAACATGATGTAGTTCTTACCCTCAGGGAGCTTACATCCTAGTAGGGGAGAATCCTGAACACAGGATCATAAATTTGGAAAGGATCTGCGGTCAGCTAGTCTAACCTTCTCATTTTCCAGATAAGGAACTGAGGGCCAGAAGGGAGAAGAGATTTGTCCAAGGTTATACAAATAGTGAATGACAGAGCCAGGTTTAGGTCCCAGGTTCTCTGACTCCAAATCCAACACAAGTTCCAGTGTATTATAATGCTGAATAACTTGAGACATTATGGCTCAAAATACATGACAGCAATTTCCCTTCTTTTAATTAGAATATGATTATCAGAAGTTTGCCAATTTATTAGTTAGGAGCTTACAAACACAAATTAGAATTTAAAAAGTCACTGATTATAATCTTCAGTAGTATATGATAAGGATACCTAGTGGATTAGAATTCAAAAAGTGTCTAATTGTGGTTCTAAAATTCATTTTGAAGTTGGTTGTCAATGAATGGAAGATGCAAAAAAGCAAACATTTAGGCTTGATATGATGAAACACATTTTGGACCATCAAAAAGTGGCATAGGCCACCTCAGGAGCTGGTCAGTTCTTTTCCTCATTTAAAGTATTTGGAGAGACATCTGGTGCCTATGTGGTAGAATCTTCTGATTCTTTTGCAATTATGGGTTGGACCGTTTGGCCATGACAATTCTTTTCAGTACTAAAATTCTCTGAATTTAAAGTACATTTTCCCACAGAAAACTTTTTTTCTGAAATGGTAATTAGATTTTCAGGGCAGCCCACAAAGACGAATTTTAATCCATAACGTAACTGAATTATGTTGCTTGGTCTAGTTAGAATGCTAACTTGGACAAGGGATACAGTTTCTTTAAGATCATTTTCATGAGTAGTTCATGATGAAAAGGATAGAACAAGTGCTTTTGTAAAAGAAGAGGTTTGTATTTATCATCAAAGGACGTGGGATATTGCTGCTGCTCTGGATGGACCTCCTTATGCTTAATATGAGCAGACAAAGATTTTTAAAAATGCAAACTGCTAAGATATGTGCATGAAGAAGCACAACTTTAAGTGGGGCCTTGGACAGTTTGGGGGGGGCGATGATCACATGACAAACATGACAATTTGGATATCTTTGTAACAATGTGGAGCGATGCTTGTATGGAAATGCTTTAATGTTATAGAGAGCCAGAGAAATCTTTTTTAATTAAAAAAAAAAACTTGAGGGGCGGCTAGGTGGCTCAGTGAGTAGAGTGCCGGCCCCGGAGCCAGAAGGACCTGAGTTCGGTTCCGGCCTCAGCCACTTAACACACACACACACACACACACACACACACACACACACAAACCTAGCCATGTAACCTCGGGCAAGTTACTTAACCCCAATTGCCCTCCAAAAAGCAAAAACAAACAAACAAAACTTGAGAAATGTACTTGTGAAGAAACAAAGTTTTAAGGAACTCTAAGTGACCAAATTGCCTTATCGGATACTTTAGGGCTAAAATGTGATGGGTTTCTAATCTGTATATATACATGTTTTACTAACAAGGGGGAGGGGCTTATTATCTGAGAAAATGAGAAATCATAAAAACATTTGAAAACAGAGGAATGTTTGGAAGACAAGAATCGTCAATTTGGGAAGCTCTGATTTTTTAAAAATAAAAGTGAATTACTGAGAGTCAGGAGGCTTTCATATAAATCTCTGGACAAAGAGCACAAGAGAAGAATAAGAGGCCTCCCACCAAGAGAGCAGTAAGAGAAGAGGAACCTTGGAGGAGGAGGGTGCTGGTGACAAGCTGTTCTTTTGAAACTGTGGCAGAAGCAGTCAGGTGAGAGAAGACTTTAGTTGAACGATTCTTGGTTGGTCTGAGAAAACTATTGGTCAAGAAGTGTGATGCCAACTATTGCCCTTCAGTGCCACCTAGAGTTAGTAAAGGGGTAAAGCTAGTGCTTTAAAATGACTCATTGGAAGGACAAATACTGAAGCTGAAGAGACCACAGGGCTCATTGGAAAATGGTGCTGGTAAGATTGAAGGCAAAAGAAGGGAATGGTAGCGGATGAGATGAATAGATAATATCATGGATGCAGCAAATAAGAACTGGGACAGACTTCAGAGATAGCAGCGTACAGAAGAGCCTGGAGCGATATGGCTCACTGGGTCTCGAAGAGTTAGACAGGACTGAACAGCAACAACAAAGTTAGTGCTCTGCTGGCAACTCTGGCTTGAGAAAGAAAATCAGAGAACCTCGGAAGCTTCTTTGGTATCACGGGTAGGAGAGCTAGATAGCTTTAGCTCTGTTTTGATTGGACAGCTCAGTATCCAAGTAAGTGAATGACTGATTGGCTGGGGTGGTCTGGTCTGGGGACGAATGTTCTTCACCACCACCTAGCATTTGAGAAGGTGGGAAGTTTGGGCAGCTAGATGGTGCATTAGATGGAATGCCAGTCAGGAAGAGTCATTCTCCTGAGTTCAAACCTAGCCTTAGAAACTTATTAATTGTGTGACCCTGAGAAAGTCACTTAACTCTATTCACCTCAGTTTCCTCATTTGTAAAATGGGCTGGAGAAGGAAATTGCAACCGATTCAGTATCTTTGCCAAGAAAACCCCAAATGGACTCACAAAGAGTCAGACACGTCTGAAAAGACTGAACCGAAAAACTTTGCAGAAAAATGTTCTACTAGAAAATCTGGCTTGAGAAGAAAAACCAGAGGACCTTCTGCAACTTTGTATCATGGGGAGAAGGCTATGTAATTTTGAGTTCTGTTTTGATTGGACAGCTCAGCATCCACAGTGAGTGAATAATTAATTGGCTGGTCTGGCTGAAGGCAACTCTTGCCCTCTAGCTCCACCTAGAGTTAGAGAAGGGGTAAAGCTTGACATAAGTGCTCTGCAGGCAATCTTGGCTTGAGAATAAGGAACATCAGGGGGTCTTTGAAGCTGCTTTGGTATCATGGAGGGGGTACCATGTTGTTTTGAGCTTTCTTCTGAGTAGACAGTTCAGCTTCTACCTGAGTGAGTAATTAGCAGGTCTGTTCTATATAGCTGAAATAGGCAGCTTGATGAGTTTCACAGATTTAGAGCTTAAAGAGAACTGCTATTCATATTAAGAAGACTTTCTTAATACCCTTTCAAGAGTGATGGTTAATTGAAAGAGCTTGGGAAAGATATGTCTTTTTTTAGAGATTTCCCCAGCTACATTTTTTTCATCCTGAATTCTGTGGTCAACTCAAAACAACTGGCATGATCAATTAGCTTAACCAGAGTAATCAAGGCTAATTTGGATTGGGGCTTATGGGTAGTCTAACCTAGTGTGTAATTGTCATTCAAATGACATAGAATTGAGAGTGACTAACTCATTTCTCCCCATTGGTTTTGTCTCTCATATAAACAAGGTAAACCAAGAAAAAATTAAAGGATGTCATGATTTCCCTGTATTTATTCCCATTCTTCCTCTTTGTTCCCTCCCACTACCCTTTTGCTTCTATAGAGCACTATAGAGCAAAACATTTTTACAAATATGATCTCATGTTAATCTCACAACAACTTTGGGAGATAGGTGCTCTTATTCTATTTTACAGATGAGGAACCTAAAGCAGATGAAGGTTAAGTGACTCGCCCAGGGTAACAACTAGTTGCCCCCAATAGGCCTTTCTTATAGGAGTTTAAAACCAATTCCCTGGGTAAAAATGGACATTTTAAAGGCTTATTCTTCTTACCTCATAGAAACATTAAGCAATAAATAATATTAGTAGTCAGTAGCTGACAAATAAATTTCACACATGTACAAAGGTAACCATCCTTCTGTCAGACCATACCCTCCTTGCCTTGGCAGCAGAGACTGATATGGAAAAAGTTGGACCTTCAGGAAATCTGTGGGTTTAGAAGTAAAAAATAGGGAAAATGCTGGAGCAAGTAGAACTAATTTAGAAAAAAGGTGACCCTGGTGGCAGAGACTTCAGCAGGCCTCTTTGATCCAGAAACCTGTTTTTGCTACCTGCATTTTCCAATTGGTTTTGTGCACTGAAATTTCTCCAACTAGATTTTTATACCAACTAGATTTCTCTGAGTAAACAATTATCTTCCTCCCCCCTGCAAAAAAAAATGTATAAATACCCAATGGGCTACTAAGGTGCTAACATTCACAAGTTGTTGTAAATTAGCTTAATCACACTGTTTTCCTCATACAGAGCCAAGATCCTCTAAACTGAGAGAATGAGGGAAAGGGTTTAATTTGGGTATGGGCTTGTGTGTGGGAGTGTGAAGGATTTAGGGTAACCTGAGAGCTCTTGACACCCATGGGGGGTAGGTGGAGTGGGACATGAAGTGTAATCCTAGTCCAGATTTCCCTAACTTATAATCACATTCATATAATATTTGTGACTGGTAAACACTTTCCCCCACACAAATCTTCTGTGCAACAATTAGTCTATCCATTAAGGATGAGGATGAGAAGCATGGAACACTGGAGAGACAGTGGTCCTCTAGTCAGGAAGACCTGCATTCAAAACCTATCAAACATACTGGTTGTGTGACCCTGGGTTAAGTCACTTCTCAGTGCTCCAGGCAATTCTGAAAGAAGGTGCTGCTCTATATTGTTAGAGGAAGTCCTCATTGGAAACTCCCTACCTTGATGAATTCACAGCAACCCCCCCCCCCCAAAAAAGAGCAAAGTGAGATCTGGACAGGTTAAGTGACTTATCCATAGTGACTTATCCACAATTAGTGGATATCCTTACAATTAGTAAGGACTGGAGCTGAGACTTAAACATAGGTCTCCTGACTCCAAGTGTGATGCTCTTTTTTATAATACCATGTTGCTAGAACTTCACCTTTTTTCTCAGAATTCAGGGTGAAAAAACACTATATGTAACATCAATAATCAGCCCTTAGAGGCAAAATATTCAGTTTTTTTATCTTAAAAGGAATTGTTGGCTCCAGGTTCCTTGGGCATAAAAAGGTACCCCCTTTCTCATTTGGATGATTTTGTTAATAGAAGAAGGCAAAGACATGTTTACCCATATAGGTTGCTACATATATACCCATATAATACAAATAGTCCTGTTATACTTGTAAGGAAACTGAGGCTCAGAGAGGCTAGATGAGGCCATAACAGTACAAAGAAAACCTGAGTCTTTTGCTTCAAACATAATACTTCTTCTACAGCTTCATACTGTTCTAATAAGGTAGCACATTTCTCATCTGTTTTTATTTTGTCAAGAGATACAGCTTTCAAGTACAGACCACAACATCCATATATTCAACTTATTTACATTATTGTATTATTTTTAGTGGTGTTCTTCTTATTTAGGGAAAGTGGTTTTCTCAAAATGAGGCTTTTTATAGCAGAGTTATTGGATTCCCTGTTTAGTGAAATGAATAACAATTCCAAAGGGTTGACACCACAGACATATGAAATATAAAAAGAAACATATTTCATATATGAAATGTAATATAAAGATGAAATATATCTTGTATATAAATTTGAAATGTAATTTTTTCTCTATAATATTTGCTCTACTAATAAAATTTTATTGATGCTGTCTGAACAGGGTGTTTTTGTAAGGAATTAGATTCCCACATTATTTTGGTTTCATTTTTCTCTCTTGATAGCAAATGCAATTTTTTAGAGGACCATAATTTTTCAATTATGGTGAATAGTTACTGAAAAATGTGAATGTTAACCTTATTCTTTTTGGTTTGGGAAGTTAATATTTGATTACTTGAATATAGAAGAAGCTATCTAAACAAAATAACAGGGAATAGCAGACTAATTAGAAGGCTGGGTTTTTGACACAATGTTAAACCATTCTGAGATCTAACATTAGTGTTTTGGTTTATAAGATTTGAAGTTAATACTATGGGAAAACGTGAATTTTTAAGTTAATGATAATGAAATTGAATCTTTTGATTAAAAACTATCTTTAGAGTTTTCTCCCATGACTAGTCCACTAGATGTCACTACATGACTACCAAAAAGGGGTTTTTCAGTGGTTGTGTTCCTATACAATACAAAATTTAAGCACAATTTTTTCATCTATTTTTACAGTCCATATTGATTGTTGTTGTCAAATTACAAAGAAAACCTCCCAAAATGTCACATGTTAAGCCAGATAGACTTAGCCTTGAAGCCACCAAAATAAAATATTGTATTTTGCTCACAATCAGATGATTCTTTTAAAGAGTCAGTCAGACAGTCAATAATCATTCAATAAGTGTATGTTAAATACCTATTAAGTTCAAGGTCAAGGTACTGTGCTAAGCACTGAGGATATAAAGAAAGGCATAAACAGTTTTTCCTCAAGGAGTTCATGTTTTAATGGTGGAGACAACATGCAAACAAACTATGTACGGGGAAGGGGTGTGTGTGTGTGTGTGTGTGTGTGTGTGTGTGTGTGTGTGTGTGTGTGTGTGTGTGTATGTGTGTTCAATAAACTTGAAGAAATCTCAGAGGGAAAAGACTAGCATTAAGGAGAATGGGAAGAATCTTGCAGAATCAGGGAAGTCATGAGATGGAAATAAAGAGGGAGAGCATTCTTGGAATAGGGGGACAGCCAATGATAGTGCATGGAGGCAGGATGTAGAAAGTCTTTTCATGGACAAGCAAGCAGGCCAGTATTACCAGTATCACCAGGTTGTACTATATGGAGAGGAGTATAGTGTAAGAAGATTGAAAAGTAGAAAGGGGCTATGTTATGAAGGTCTTTAAAAACCAGAGGCCATTAGGCAATGCAATGAAAGAGTTTTGGGCCTTGTTTTGTTAATGGAATAAGAAGATCTTTCTTGCCCATTAATAGGTCTATGTGACCTGCTTTGAGCCTGAGTCACATGGAAGCCTGAGTCACATGGAGCCTGTGGTGGAAGGAGCTTGCTGAAGGGGTAGAGCAGGAAGTGGGATAGTGAGATGGAGCTAAGAGAGAGAGAGAGAGAGAGAGAGAGAGAGAGAGAGAGAGAGAGAGGAAGCAGAGAGAGGCAGCGCAGCTAGTGCTGGTGAGGGGAGGCCTGATGGATGAAAGGCTTAGGGATGGTGGTGCTTTCTGCATTAGTGATGTGTACCAACTTCTTGATTACCACAGTGGATTTGGCTTTCTGGTTTATGAACAAATATCTTGTTTTTGTCTTCGAAGAAAAGAGTCTGTTATAACTTGTGATTCAAACCTGGAAATAAGCCTGCATATTCATAGAAGCCACTGTGGGTATCACATTGGTAATATAGGCCTGAGTCAGGAAGATCTGAGTTCAAATCTATCCTCAGACACTTAATAGCTGTGTGACTTGGGCAAGTTACTTAACTTGTTTGCCTCAGTTTCCTTAACTGTAAAATGAGTATAATAATAGCACCCACCTCTCAGGGTTGTTGTGAGGATGAAGTGAAACATTTGTAAAGTACTTAACATAGTGCTTGACACATAGTAGGTGCTATGTAAATGCTTATCCCTCCTTCTATTATATTTGATCCTAGAGGAAGAAGGAAGTCACTGGAGGTTATTGAGTAGGGGTATGACATGGTCAGACCTATACTTTAGGAAGATCACTTGATAGTAGAGTGTACTGGAATGGGTAGAAAGCTGAGACAGGGAGACTAGCTATTATAATAGTCCAGAGGTGAGAGTGGTGGTGAGAGCCTGCATAGGATGGTAACAGCATCAGAAGATTGAAGGGTAGTATAATGTTGTGAAAGCAGCATCAACAGGTCTTGGCAACAGTTTGGATATCAAGATTGACAAGTGAAGGGTGACACCTTGGTTGAGAGCCTAGGTGACTGGGAGGATGATGTTGCCCTTGACAGAAATAAAGACTTTGGAAGAGTCAAGAGGTCTTGGGGGGCAGGGGAGGGGAGAGATTGAGTTCAGCTTGGGACATGCACAGTGTAAGATATTTACATCTATTCAACATCTAGTTTGAGAAATGCAATGGGCATCTGGGGATGTGAGACTGGAGACCAGGAGAGAGGCTAGGACTGAATGATAGAAGCATCTACATAGATGATGTCCATAGAAACTGACTCCAAGGAAGCTGATGAAGTTACCGTGCAAAGCGGACTTGGCCTAAATTAAAATTATGATACGTTTAACAAGATAATTAAAAAGACAATGCAATATATATAATGTTAAATTACGGTTTTCTACATCAATAGATGCCTTACAGGGATACTTTTTATTTGAGTTTGACACCACTATGGGAAAGACATAAAATAAATATAATAAATAAAGCATTAAGGCAGTCAGTGGAGATATGCAAGAAAGGTAAGAGGGCATAAGATCTATATAATTGCAATGATGTGATTGATGTTATGATGGAACTATTAACTTGAACTTCACTGATTAAGAATTTATGATTATTTGGAGAAAGGTTGGCCTTGCTTTCCTCTGTGAGGGAAAAGATGTGCTAAATAAATCATGATAACAGACCTGGAATTGGCAGAGATCACAGAGGAACTAGCCCATCTCTACAGAGTAAGAACACGAGGTCCAGGGAGGTAAAGGGATTTATCCAGTTATAAAGAAAGAATCAGAATTTAAATTTGGGTCCGATGACTCTACATCCAGAACTGTTTTCACTATACACTGCCCTCTATATGCATAACTTATTTGACAGAATTAGCTGATATCTAATGTCTGCCATTTGTTACAGAACCCATTTGTTATAGAACACTAGAGTTAGAACTTTTGAAAATATCTTTTCTCAGATTAAAAAAAAATCAGGGGCAACTGAACCTGAGAGGTCACCCAGAGTAGAAATCCCCTCTACAAAATCACCAACAGATATCCTTTCAGCCTCTTCTAGAAGAATGTTTTCCCGTAAAAGGGAACTCACTCCCTTTTGAGGCGATCTATTTTCATCTGGGGTAATTCTACTAGTTATTAAATGTTTATATCAAGCTAAAATCTGCCTCTCTGCGACTACCATCTACAAGTTTCTACTTCTATGTTCTGGAGCCAAGCAACCAAATGTGACTTCTGTTCCTCATGGCATCCCTCCAAATTGTTGTTCTTATTGTTCAGTTGTATTCAACTCTTCGTGACCCCATTTGGGATTTTCTTGGCAAAGATACTGGAGTGTTTTGTCATTTCCTTCTCCAGCTTATTGTACAGATGAGGAAACTGAGGCAAACAGGATTAAGTGACTTGCTCAGGGTCACACAGATGATAAATGTCTGAAGACAGATTTGAACTTAGGAAGATGAGTCTTTCCAACTCCAGGTCTAGCATTCTATGTACTATAGTTCCACCTAATCGCCTTTGACTCCAAATATTTGAAGACAATTGTCATAACCTTGCTGTCCCCTCTTCATCAGGTTAGCATCCGTGGTTCCTCCAATCTGTCATTACATAATTTGGTTCCATGTTCTCTAATCATCCTGATCATTCTTCTTTCACTTTTCTCCAATTTGTCCGTATCTTCTCTTAAACATGACACCAAAAATTAAACATAATATTTCAAATGTGGTATGATACAGTAAGGTAGAAGTCTCATGTCTCTCATCTGAGACACTCTTAGGACATTCTATGATATCATTAGCTTTTTTTTTTACTTCCCTGTCACACTGTCGACTAGTATTGAGTTTATAATCAACTCAAATCTGTAGATCTTCTCACAAACTATTGCTCAGCCTTGCTTCCCCTGACTGTATTTTTAAGAAGTTTTTTGAATGCACAGTAAGCATAGGACTTTATTTATATTCATCCTCATTACATTTGATTTCAATTAATTCAAGTCATCATTCTAAATGATTAAGATATTCTTGGATATTGATTCTGTCCTTCAGTGTAATAGCTCTTCATTTCAATTTCTTATCATCTGAAAATGCAATAAGCCTGCCACCTAACATGCCACATGTCTTCTTCTAAGATAGTGACAAATACATTGAGCAAAACAGGGCCAATGGCAGATCCTAGACTCCACTAGGGATCTTCTCACAAGTTAACAATGATCATTAACAGTCATCTTTAGCCTTGATTATTCAACCAGGTTTTCATCTAATGATACCGTGAACTAGCTGACATTTTCCATTTTATTCGCAAAAAATATTACAAGAAACTTTATCAAATGTCTTTCTGAAATCTAAATAGCCTACATCTATGGTTGTTCAGTTGTTTTCAGTTGTATCTGAGTTTTCGTGACCCCATTTGGGGTTTTGGGGGCAAAGATACTGGAGTGGTTTTCCGTTTCCTTTTCCAGCTCATTTTACAGAAGAAGAAACTAAGGCAAACAGGGTTAAGTGACTTGCCTGGGGTCACACAGCTAGTAAGTCTCTAAGGCCAGATTTGAACTCAGGAAGATGAGTCTTCCTGATTCCAGGCCCAGCTCTCCATGCATTAGTGTCCCTAACCTACGTCTAGTCTAGAGTATCACACTAACTTATCAGTTTATAAATCCTGTCAAAGATAGAAATGAAGTTACTCACAAACCTTATTTTTAGGAACTTATGTTTATGCATAGTGACCACAAAATCCTTTCTAAATGTTCTCGAATTGTGGCCTGAATAATCTATTATAGAATTTTGCTTAAAATCAAAGTCAGATTCACAGCCTAATTTTAATTTGTCTTTAAAAATTCTCTTGAAAAAAACTTTGTGTCTTTTGGTTTTGAATTACTTTCATTTCTGAACATATCCCTTTTTATTTCCCTTATCTAGTGAATTCTCCCATATAACAAAGATTGGAAAAGAAATAGAAAAGAAACCAACCAACACATTGAGTGAATCTGAGAGTATATGCAATATTCCACATATGCTATTAAGGGAAGTAATAAATTTTCTCTAAGGCCAAACTTGGTTATTATAACTAGCCAACATTCTATTTTCTTTTATTATTGTTTTTATTTGCATCATTGTAATCACTGTGTAGGTTGTTTTTCCTGGTCCTGTCTACTTCACTCTGCATGAGCTCATATAAGTCCTCCCATGTTCCTCTGAATTCCTTCTGAATTCTTCCTCTGAATTCATTTATTACAGTGCAATAATATTCTATTACATTAGTGAATTACAATTTATTTAGCCGTTTCCCAATTGATAGATACCTGCTCTTTTTTAGTTCTTTGCTAAAAGGAAAAGTGTTATAAATATTATATATATATATATATATATATATATATATATATATATATATATGTGATGTTTCTTTTTGTCTTTGACTTTATTGATGTGTTTACGCCTATCAGAAAGATCTCTGGGTGGAATAGTTGTTCCCCTCTCCTCTTTTAGCACTTTAAAGGTTATTTAAAATTATTTTAAAAGAAATTCTGTTGAAAATTACAAACATCTCAAAACAGAGAATGAAGTCATACAAGAAAATAAAAACTCCCACCAAATAGTGTACACACACACACACACACACACACACACACACATGCACAATATATACGAAATACTGCAAAAGTTTAAGTGGAGGTGCTATACTATAAACTTAATTAGATTATAATAAGCTATCCTATTTTTGACCCTTTCTGAATCTCCCCTCCCTTATGTCAGCACACCTTTTATTAAAATAAAAACAATTTTGTATAGAGTCTTACTGATGTGTTTAGAGTTTACTTTTAAGAATAATTATACTTTAAAAATTCATTTAAAAAAATTTTGAGTTTACAATTCTCTCTCCCTCCTGCCTCTCTCCAACTCATTTAGAAGGCAAGCAATATGATATCAATTATACATGTGAAGTCATGCAAAACATTTCCATATTAGTTGTGTTACCAAAAAGAAAAAGAAAATTGAAGTCAGTGAAAAAGTATGCTTCAATCTATACTCAGAGTTCATCTGTTTTCTTTCTGAATGTAGATGGATTTTTCCTTTGTAAGTCCTTTGGAATTATTTTGAAGCATTGTATTAATTAGGGCAGGTAAGTCTTTCATAGTTTATTATCATTACATTACTGTTGCTGTATACAATGCTCTCCTGGTTCTGCTTACTTCACTTTGCATAAATTCATATAAGTCTCCCCAGGTTTTTCTTAATCCATTCCACTTGTCATTTCTTAGAGCATAATAATATTCCATCACAGTCATATACAACAACTTACTCATTCATTCCCCAAGTGATGGACATTTCTGCAATTTCCAGTTCTTTGCTACCACAAAAAGAGCTGCTACAAATATTTTGTGTGTGCGTGTGTATATGTGTGTATGTATATGTATACATATGTGTATATAGATAGATAGATAGATATACTTTTCCTTTGATCTTTTTGAAATACAGATCTAATAGAGGTATTGCTGGTTCAAAGGGTATGCACAATTTTATAGCCCTTAGGGCATAGATCCAATTGTCTCCAGAATGGTTGGACCATTTCACAACTCCACCAACAGTAACACAACTTTTAATATGCTTTATTGATGCCCTTTTCTTTTCATGTCTATCATTGCCCACAAATCAATTTTCTCCTTCCCCTAAGTAGAAACCTTACCTTATAACAAATATGTACAGTCAAGAAAAACAAATCAACATATTTGCCATATATGAGGATTGATATCTGGTTCTGTACCTCATATCTGTCACCTTCCTACTAAGAAGTGAAAAATATTCTTCATCACCGTTTTTTAAAGTGATGATAGGTCACTGCTTTCATCAAGGTCTTTCAGAGTTGTGTTCCCTCACATCATTTTGGCCATCATATAAATTGTTCTCTGGTTCTGGTCATTATATCTTTCAGTGGTTCATTTGGATTTTTCCGTGTGTTTTTCTTTTTTCTTTTTTTTTTTAGCACTTAATAAATGTTTATTGACAAACATTCACTGCTTTTCCCAAATGCTTCAAAATATCCTTTTAATTGTTTGCACTGTAAACTAAGCTTTTACCAATGTAGTCATTGCCATACCTCTGATACTACAAGGAGTCTTCTTTTTTTTTCCAAATGCTTTATTAACTTCCAGTTTACATCATTCATTTCTGCCAGATTTTGAGTTATAATTTTTCCACATTTTTCCCCTACCCACCACCCTGTAGCAGCAAGTACCCCAATATCCCCAGGGTGACTGCCAACACAAGTTCTTAGATCTGCTTTTCAAAAGGAAAGCAACTCAAAATGGATTAACAAGCTCACTTTAATCAAACATATATTACCTAGTTCAGGGGGAAAAGGTCAGCACCCTGAACTTCAGATTATACAGACAGAACTTACAGATCAAACAGACAGGCTTCCAAACTGTCCCAACATTACATACATCAATACCAAATCACAGTTACCAGAGAGGGAAGCATCAACATCTGGTTTTTCAAAGCCGGGGGGGCTCTCAACAACGGCTTCCCAGAGTCTCATCTGGTCAAATCACACAACACTTCTCAAAGTGAGCCCCAAAGCAAAGCCTCTCATTAGAGTTTATATAGTCTTCTCCTGGCTCAAAGATTGTAACAATCTCCTTGACCCAGTATCAAGGTGTGGGCTTTCCTGAAAAACAAGCCTCCCACCACAAGCTCCAGGTGCACTTAAACTAGGGGCAGGGAAGATCTTTAAATTTGCATTTCCATTACACACCCCAGAATAGCAGTCCCACAGGATATCCCTTCATTCAATCTGCTCTCTCCCATATCTTCTCCCATACCCCCTTCGACTTTTCCTTTAGGGCAAGGTGAATCTCTGTGCCCCAGTGCCTGCACATCTTATCTCCCAATTACATGCAAAATAGTATTAATAATAATATTTATATATATTTGAAAGATTTAATTTTAAAACTTTGAATTCCAGATCCATTCCCTTCCTCACTTGTCACCCACTCCCACTGGGAAGATAAGCAATTCAGTATATGTTGTACATGTATAGCTATGCAAAACATTACCATAGTAGATACATTGTAAAAGACTGGCTATATTTCCCTCTCACCCATCCCACCCCCCACCTGATCCATTCCCTACTTTGATCCTGTCCCTCTTCAAAAATGTGTGCCTCAAACCTCCCCTCCCCCCAGCATGACCTCCCCTCCATCATCCCCCTCATCCCCCTCCCCCTACTCACCTGTAGGGTAAGATGTATGTCATGTATGTCATTCTCTCCCTGAGCCACATTCAATGAGAATATGGTTTTTCTTTTTTGCCTTCCTGTTCTTCCCCTCCCTGCAACCACTTCCCCTTGCCTCTTCTACATGAGATGGTTTATGCCCCCGTCTTTCCCCATCTACTCGCCACATTCCTCTCTCACCTCTTAGCTTCACCCCTTAAGTATCATCCCTTCCCACCAAATTCGACCTGTGCCTTCTATCCATGTATACCTGTAAACATATATACACACACATTCATATAGGTATTCATATGCCCATATACCCTTCTTCAATTATTTTTTAAGCAATTGGGGTTAAGTAACTTGCTCAAGGTTACACGGCTAGTCATTACTTATGCGTGGGTGCTCATTTTCTGAGGCCGGATCTGATCTCGGGTCATCCCAACTCCGAGGCCGGCGCTCTTACTCACTGCGCCACCTAGCCGCCCCTTTAGGGCAATTGGGGTTAAGTAACTTGCCCAAGGTTACAGGGCTATGTTTTCGTTTGTGTGGATTAAGTGTCGGAGGCCGGCTCCGAACTCAGGACCTTCTGACTCCAGGGCCGGCGCTCTCTTCACTGTGCCACTTAGCCGCCCCTTTCAATTATTTTCATACTGAGAAAGGTTTCATGAGTTACTGTTATTGTTTTTCCATGTAGGAATGTAATTGATTCAACTTTGATAAGTTCATAGTGATTTCTTTTCCCTGTTTACCTTCTCAAGAATCTCTTGCTTCTTGTGTCTGAATGTCAAATTTTCTATTCAACTATGGTTTTTTTCATCAAGAATGCTTGAAAGTCCTCTATTCCACTGAATGACCATATTTTCCCCTGAATCAAGATACTCAGTTTTGCTGGGTAGGTGATTCTTGGTTTTAATCCCAGCTCTTTTGCCCTCTGGAATATCATATTCCATGCCCTTCGATCCCTCAGTGTAGAAGCTGCCAGGTCCTGTGCGATTCTGATTGTGTTTCCACAATATTGAAATTGTTTCTTCCTGGCTGCTTGGAGTATTTTCTCCTTTATCTGGGAATTCTGGAACCTGGCTATAATATTCCTAGGGGTTTTCTTTTTGGGATCCTTTTCAGGAGGTGATCAGTGGATTCTTTCAACCTCTATTTCCCCCTCTAGGTCTAAAACATCAGGGCAATTTTCCTTAAGAATTTCTTGAAGGATGATTTCTAGGTTCTTTCTTTGATCATGGCTTTCAGGTAGTCCAATGATTTTAAAATTGTCTCTCCTGGATCTATTTTGCAGGTCAGTGGTTTTTCCCATGAGATATTTCACATTGCCTTCTATTCTTTAAATTGCTTGGATCTGTTTAACAGCATCTTGATTTCTCATAAAGTCACTAGCTTCCATTTGCTCCAGTCTAATTCTGAAGGAATGAATCTCCTCAGTGAGCTTTTGAGATTCTTTTTCCATCTGGCAAATTCAGCTTTTACAGGCATTTTTCTTCTCATTGCCTTTTGAGCCTCTTTTGTCATTTGAGTCATTATACTTTTTAAGGTGTTATTTTCCTTAGTCAGGCTGTTGACTCTCATTTCATACTTTTCCTGTATCCTTCTCATTTCTCTTCCCAATATTTCCTCCACTTCTCTTATTTGGTTTTTAAAATCCTTCTTAAGGTCCTCTATGGCCTGTAACCAGCTCGTGGTGCAGGATTTCTGACCTCACAGTCCTCCTCCTGTTCCATGCTTTGATCCTCTTTGCCCCAAAAATAGGAGTCTAATGTTGAATTTTTCTGTTCATTTTGTTTCCTTTGCCTAGGCATGTTGCCACTTAAATACTTGACTTTTGGGCTTGTTGCCACAGTAGGACTCTGCCACCAGCCAGGGGAGCTTCTGTCCCAAACATTGGGGTCTTCTCAACTTCCTGAGGTATTAGTTGTTTGCCCTCTCTGAAGGCCCCACACACTCAGGCGAGCTGGACACACACCCCAAGACCTCCACCCCAGACCACAATCCAGATCCAGGGAGGTTAAAGCATAAGTGATTACCCCCCATACTGATCTCCGGATCCCCCTACAGTTCACAGGCCAGGAGCTGAAGCTGCAACTGAAGCTGCAAAATGGTGGCTGTGCCAAAGCTCCTCAGAGGCTTCTAGCCCCCAGGGGAAGAAACTGATGCACTCCCAAATACTGGTCCCAAAGTCCATAGGGCACTAACCTCTCCCTTTGTCCTAGGCATCTATGTGTTGATAATTCTGGAAAGCCACAGCAGCTGGTGTTCTGGGGCCCTCCAGCTGGCTGCTGGTCTGGCTGCTTTGGGGCTAAAACCTTTGACTCACGCTGTCCTGGGCTCAGCTCCCAGAGTGCTGCGCTGGCCACTCCCTGCCAGGCTGCTGGGCTGTCTTCTGTAGGAGGTTAGCTTCTCTGTGTCGTCCTGTGGGTTCTGGAGCTCCAGAGGTTGTTCAGAGTCCCCTTTTACATGATTTTGAATTGGTGTGGGCTGGAGTGCTGTGGAAGTGCTGTTTCTACCCCGCCATCTTCTTTCCATGTGTTTTTCAATCTGTCATATTCTTCATGTTCCTATATATAACATGTTTTTCACTTGTTCACTAATGATGGATAACTGTGTTATTTCAGTACCTTGCCACAAGAAAAAAAATTTCCATAAAAATGCTTGTACAAATAAATGCTTTCCCTATGTCTCTGATCTGCATGTGGTGCATGCCTAGTAGTGCTATCACTGGATCAAAGGTTATGTAAAGTTTAGTGACTTTTGAAGTATGCTTCAAATCATTTTCCAGAATAGTTTAACCACCAACAGGATACTATTATGCCTGTCTCCCACATAATCCCTCTAATGATGGCTATTTTACTCTTTTGTCATTTTGGCCGATTTGCCAATATGATGAGTATGATGGAGTTGCTCTGATTTGCATTGCTCTAATAATTAGTGACTTGAAGTATTATTCATATTCTACCTTGCATTTCCTCAAAAGAATAGCTTGTTCATATGTAATGGAATGGGAAAAGCATTTATAAAGCTCCTACTATGTGCTAGACACTATGGTAACTAAGCAATTTAAAAACGGTATCTCATTTGATACCCACAGTAACCCTGTAAGTTTGGTGCTGTTATTATTTCCATTCTTTTCCTCTCTCTCTTCCCTCCCTCCATTCTCTTCTCTTTCCTCCCTTTTTCTTTCTTTACTCCTTCCTTCTTTCTTTCTTTCTTTCTCTCTTTCCTGTCTCCCAAGCTTTGAACTACCTTAGTTGGAAGAATATTTAGTGCTCATGGCTGGGCTATACCAATATAATGAAGATTACAATACAAAGTTAAAAAAAACATTGAACTATCTTATCTACCAACCAGAGAAGTATTTGTTTCACTCTGTTACAGCAGTCACTTACTTGTTACATGTTATACCCTACTTACACCCATTAGGAGTCTCTCTATTGCCCTCTGAGATACTCATTTTTAATTCTTCAGAATATTTTATTCCAATCTAGTAGACATGTAGCAACACTGATAGAATATTGATATTAAAAGGATAGACCTGCTGCATGCTGGTCCTCTACCTTTCAGTGAGATACTCTGCTCTTCTCAGGGTTTCTTTCCTCCTCTTCTCACCTGAACCACCATGGTCTTTCCCAAGCAGTTGCTGGGCAAATGGCACCTGGTGGAAAGTAAAGGATTTGACAAGTACATGAAGGAATTGGAAGTGGGGATGACCCTAAGGAAAATGCCTGGAATGGCCAAACTGGATGTTTATATCTCTGAAAATGATGTAATTACCCTTAAGACTACCATAAAAACTACACAATTCTCTTTTAAATTTGGTGAGAAGTTTGATGAAACCACTGCCAATGGTAGGAAAACTCAGACACTCTGTACCCTTAAAAATGATACATTGATCTAGCTATAGGCTTGGGATGGGAAGGAAAGTATGATAACAAGAAAAGTAGAAGATGGAAAGTTGGTGGTGGACTGTGTTATGAACAATGTGACTTGCCTATGAGAAGGCTGAGTAAAGAAATCCCATCTTCATACGGGACAAGAATTAGCTATGAATGAACCAGTTCAGTTCAATGAGCAAACTCTCCAACCAAACTCTTGCTTTTTTCTTCTTCTCTTCCTTACTGTGGTCTGTTATTTCAATGACCCAATACTTGTAAACAGTTTTATTTCCAAGTTTTGATGTAATTAGGATTGTTTTGGCTAGTAAATAAAGAATTATACTGTTAAAAAAAAGAATAGACCTTTGTTTTGGGAGGTTAGAGTGAACTAAAGAGCTTCATAATTTCTTTTTTTTTAAGTATTCTTACCTTTTTATTATTTTTTTATTTAGCTTCAATTTCAGCAAGTGATTTTTTCAATTAAATTTTATGTTTATTTTTAATTTACATCATTCATTTCCACAAGATTTGGAGTTACAAATTTTCTCCCTGTCTTTCCCCTACCTACCACCCCAAAATAGCAATCCCACTGTATACCCCCTCCCCCATCTGCTCTCTCCTATATCCTCCCCATGCCCCCCCCAACTTTCTAATACCCCAGTGCCTGCATATCTAATTTCCCAGTTGCATGTGTGTATATATATATATATATATATATGTATGTATATATACATATACATATACATATATATATATATATATATATATATATATAAACATTTGATTTTAAAATTTTGAATTCCAGATTCTTTCCCTTCCTCCCTCATCACCCACCCTTACTGGGAAGATAGGCAATTCAATATAGGTTGTACATGTGTAGCTATGCAAAACATTTCCATAGTGGATATATTGTGAAAGACTGACTATATTTCCCTCCATCCTATCTCACCCCCCCACTTGTTCTATTCTCTACTTTGACCCTGTCCTTTTCAAAACTGTGTGCTTCTAACTTCCCTCCCCCCAACCTGTCCTCCCCTCCATCATCCTCCTCTCATCCCCTTCCCCCCTACTCTCCTGTAGGGTGAGATACCCTATTTAGTGTATATGTCATTCCCTCCCTAAGCCAAATTCAATGATAGTAAGGTTGACCCATTCCCTTTCACCTTCCTGTTCTTCTCCTCCATTGTAACAGTTTTCCCTTACCTCTTCTATATGAGATAATTTACCCCATTCTGTCTCTCTGCATCTCCTCTCATTATATTCCTCTCCCACTTCTCAATTTCACCTTTTAAGTATCATCCCTTCCTATTCAATTGGTCCTATGACCTCTGTCTATGTATATGTATACACATATATACACACACTCACATATGTATTCATACACCCATATACCTTCCTATATACATTTATATTCCCTTCAACTATTCTCATACTAAGAAAAGTTTCATAAGTTACAATTATCATTTTTCCATGTAGGAATGTAAATAGTTCAACTTTGATAAGTTCCTTATGATTTCTTTTCCCGTTTACTTTCTCATGTTTTTCTTGCTTCTTGTATCTGAATGTCAAATTTTCTATTCAATTCTTGTTTTTTCATCAAGAATGTTTGAAAATGGGGTGGCTAGGTGGCACAGTGAGTAGAGCGTTGGCCCTGGAGTCAAAAGGACCTGAATTCGGATCCAACCTCAGACACTTAACACACAAATAAAAAAAACCTAGCTGTATGACCTTGGGCAAGTTACTTAACCCCAATTGCCCTCCAAAAAAGCAAAAAAAAAAAAAAGAATGCTTGAAAATCCTCTTTTTCATTGAATGACCACATTTTCCCCTGAAACATGATACTCAGTTTTGCTGGGTAGGTGGTTCTTGGTTTTAATCCCAGATCCTTTGACCTGTGGCGTATCAGAAGCCACAGGTTCTAGCGACCTACTCTCCTGAAGTCCCTCTAGCAGTGGCTAGTGGGGCCATGCTGAGGCTAAAACTGTGGGCTCATGCAGGGCTGGGCTCTGCTCCCAGCCTTCTGCAATGGACCTTTTCTGTCCACCTGCTGTGCTGTCTTCATTAAAATATTTTTTCTCTCTGTTACTTTGTGGGTTCTGTAGCCCTAACGTTTGTTTAGAGTAATTTTTATAGGTATCTGAGGTGGTTATGGGGCAGCGCAGGGAGTTTTCCTACTTCTATACTGCCATCTTGGCTTGCCCCCATTCCCCTCCCCTGAGCTTTATAATTTCTTAAAGGAAACCCAAACTATTCTCTTCTTCCTGCATAATCCTGGAGATAACTCTTTGTATATTGGCACTATATGTCAAAAATAGATCTTTTATAACTCTAAATCTTTGATCCTAAGACCCAGACACTAATAGGCCATCAAGCCCAACTCTCACATTCCAGTTGATGAAATAGGCTGAGTGAGAAATTAAATGACTTTCCCAAGGTGGTTGTTGTCCTTCACACTTGAAGAGGACCAAAATGACATCACTATAAAATGGCAAAATGGTATGGGTGATGTCTTTTGATTCATACTTAAACTGGAATTAAGTGAGGCAGAGTTGCTCAAAGTTGTTGGCCTTAATTTCTCTTCCAGAGTCATTGAAGTCCAATGGCATCAAGACAACTGGCCATGGCCCAGCATGCAGTGGATGACCTTAGCATCTTTGATGTTTGATCAAGCCCTAAGCACTCCACAGCACCTGCTTCTGCTTCATGGTTATTGGAACGATGTTCTCATCTGCTCATTCTACAAGGCAAAGTTTTCACATGCTTAGGGTATGTGATGCATTGAGGCCCTCTTGATTACCCTTAAGCCTTGCCTTTCCCAAGGTAATGCTTATGGATCCAGTACTCTATTCACTAGATCATCTATTTGCCTCTCTGAGGCTATTTCCACAACTAGAGATAATGATAATAATACTTGACTTTCCTACCTAATCTGGGAAAAATATGGTTCAATGAAAACAGCACTGGATTTTAGAATCAAAGGACTTGGGTTCAGGTTCTGGTTCTGTGTGTAACTTAGGTCAAATGACTTTACTCCTCTGGGCCCCATTTCTCTACTGTCAAATGAGAGCTGTGACATTAAAGGTCCCTTCCAGCTCTAAGTCTATGGTTCTAAAGCCTAGGTTAGAATTCTGCTCTGTCATTGATTATATGTATGGCATCATTGGACGCAACTAGGTGATGCTGTAAATAGAGCCCAGGACCAAAGTGAGGAAGACCCAAGTTCAAATCCAGCCTCAGACACTTCTTGTCTGTGTGACCTAGGGCAGGTCGCTTAGAAACTTCATTCTGTCTTAGTTTTCTCATCTGTAAAATGGGAATAATAATAGTGCCTACCTCCCAATGTTGTGGCGAGGATCATATAAGTTAATAAGTGTAAGATTTAGCATAGTGCCTAGGACATAATAAGCTCTACATAAATGTTAGGAATTATAATTATCATACTCAAATGTAAATGAGGGGGCTACCTTAGAGCATGAGTCCTTTTCTGTATCGTGTATAACCATGACTAAGTCACCTCACCTCTCTGGACCTAGTCGCTTATCTTATACAGTAAGGGAGTTGGTTTGGATAGTTTCAGAGGTCCCTTCTAGCTCTAGTATCTTATCTAACCAAACTTAATAATTCAAACCTCTATTTTTTAAATTAAAGAAACAAAAGATAATGTTGATATTTCAACATGCTTAAAGTTATGCTAAAATGCCTAAAAACCAGTTACTTAATATCTGAAACTTTTTCAAAACAAAGTTCAATGAATGGCTGGCAGTTTTAGACCCCTAAAGCAAAAATCTTAGAAATAGTTTTGTCTGTTATAAAATAAACAGTTTTAGACTAGCTGATGTCAAAAGTCACTTCCAGTATAATATGCCTTGATTTATGCTCATGGAAAGAGAAGGAAAACAAAAATAAGTGGTAAGACCCTGGTTCTTGTCCTAACTATGAATTTAATTGAACAATCATGTTACTCAGCAGAAAGAACGTCTACTATGTCATATCTGACTTGTCTGGGTGTTTCTCTGTAGACCAGATGTGCCAGAGATATTAAATTTCAACAATCTGAGTAATTGATCTTTAGCAAAAGGGAAATTCCAACAAATATACAGATTTTCTTTGCAGTATAATTGGCCTTAAATGCAAAGGCTTTGAGGAGAGAGGGGTCTTGAAAATATCAGCTATTCCTAAAAATAACCCTTGTTGAAGTCTAGGCCCTGCTATCCTAAAAGTGGTACCTTCAAAGTTTGCTATTGCCTTCTGGGACCTCACGCCTTGTAGGGTTTGAGAAGTAACTTCACTTACTCATCCAGCAATTGTGAAGCACTGATTGGCTGGTTGCCCTGGATTACTGGATAAATCTCAAATATTTTCTAAGTATTGGCCCATTTTTCTTCCATCGGATTCACTTTCAGTGTGCAGATAATATATGAAAGTGTCATACTAATCTTAATTTATTTTTAAACCAGGGATGGAATTCCAAGCTGGCCCCATTCCTGGAATATACTCTGTCTTCATCTCTATCTCTCAAAATTCTTATTTTTCTATCAGTTCCTCTGGGAAGCCTATCCTGATCACTTTATTCTGCATCAGTTCCTGTATCTCCCAACCTTCTCTGAATTCATTATATTCATTGTTGTTTATATCAGAGTAATGTTCCATTATGTCCATGTACCTCAGTTTGTTCACTGATTAGCAATCAAAGGGGATCTATTTTGTTTCCAGTCCTTTATTACCGCACAAAGTGCAGTTGGAGGCATAACTCAGCTCGTTTATGTGAACATGAGAAATCCAATAAACATTTGGAGACAGAGGTATGTATGATTGAAAAAGGACTGTCAATTTGATTGTCACCGAGAGTCTGGAGTCTCTCACTTAAACCACTGAACTGCAATTTCTGCAGGAGGGCAGAAGGGCAAGGAGAAGAGAAGAACAGGAGTAGAGGGGTGGAATGGCAAGGGAGCCTGCTGTGTTTAGGAATTAGCCTAGAGAAGGATTCAGCTGAGTAATTTCTGATTGGTTGAATGGGCCTGATTTCATTGGCCAAGAGTTTCATCCATATCCCTTTCAGCTCCATGAATTGGAGAAAGTCGAAATTTTGCTTAAGGATTTGTTGCTCTCTGCTGCCACCTCTGGCTTGAGAAAGGAAAGCAGAGGGGTTTGGGAAGAGGCTTTGGGTAACCTTCCGTGAAAGAAGAGGTCCTGCTGTGAACTCTGCTCTGATTGGATAGCTCAGCGTCCCTTGAGTGAGTAATTGACTGGGCAGGCCAAAGATGGCGAGTTATGAGCTTTGCAATTCTTTAGCTTTAGCTTAGAGAACCGCTGTTCACATTAAAAGCTAATGCTTTCTAAATGCCCATTTAAGGGTGATGGTTAATTGAAAGAGCTGGTGAAGGATAAACCTGAGAAAATAATTTTCTCACCTGAAATGTGGTGAAGACCTGCGTCTTCTAGCAGTGAGTAGAGAAGCAAATTTTTGTCGTGCAAGCCTGAAAGACCAGACTGAAGTCTAGCATTTTGAATTACCCTAAGCACATGAGCTTTCCTTTCTTTCCCTTCTAGGGGTGGATAAGTGTACACACTTTCCATAAGATTTATTAATTACCTTCATAGGGGAGTGTGACTTCAGTATATTTGTATGAATTTTATTTTTTTCTGTTTAAGATTGAAAGTTGTCATTGTGGGTGACTTGAGGTATAGAGATAAGATGATGTAACAGTGAGCTGTTACAAAGGAATATTTACTTTCATAGGTATAATCACAAATATACAAGTTACTTCCTCTAACGAGTGGGAGATAGAATCCTGCTTCAGCACCACCTCATCCTGGCTTCAAGGTTGCCATGGCTCGAACTGGTGCAGATAGGAGTTGCCAGAAAGTGGGTATTGAAAAGATGGCAGCAGAAAGAAACTGGCCGAAAGGGACAAGCAGTGTGGTCTTCCCAGTTTTAAAGAAATAAGTATTGTGTGACCTTGGGCAAGTCACTTAACCCCAATTGCCTTTGCTTCCCCCCCTACAAGAAAAAAATAGGCAGTCAATCAAAGGATGCTACCCTATTTACATGGTAAAGGCTTAAGGAGCATCCGCCTTAACTAAATTGGGCATTATCATAGGGTGGGTTACAGACAGATATCTAAAACAGATAGAATTGAGGAGGAGAAGGATATTTTTCCCTTACCAAGATTTCCCCTAGGATGTGGTGATGGTCTGTCTCTGGGAACTTAGACCTGCTAGGCAACCTGAGTTCTTGAAGTAGGAGCTGGATAATAGCATTAAAGAGTCAAAAGTAAAGCAAGCAGCCATTTGTTTCAGCCAGCCAAGGTAGATACCAAGATGGATGGCATGGTATCTACAATAAGCCTAGTGAAAAGAGGTTCCTGAGATACATATTTTTAGGGTAGCATTCGTAAGCTAAACATTATTCAAAGTAACGTTGTGTGAAACAAAGAAAGATGGCTATTCGTGAAACACAGGTGGTTACACAAAAAGAATTGTATACTTGTTGGAGAAAAATGTATATTATTAGTTTCGGGAGACAGATAAGAGATTTATTGTCTGAGTATAGCTAGTCTCATTAAATCAAAGAATGCCTTTCAGGCCAACCAGGGAAGAGAAATTTCCCAGGACTTTGGAATCTTCCACCTCCAGCAGCTATGAATTTTTTGTTTGGATGGGGTTTTTTTGAAAGGCGAAAGGGAGACTCTAGATGCTGCAATGGGTCTTGTAGTTCTCTAGAAGTCATTTACAGAGAAATGACCAATGCAGAGCAAGATGGAATCAATATGTCCTGAGCTAGGCTGATTCTAAGGAGGAGAGGGTCTATGTGTTACACAAATGTTTCAGGGGGATATAAAGGCAAGAGAGGCCAGGAAGTCCAATGGAACCTGCCAATCTCAGGAAATTTGCTGAAGTCAGTTGCTGGGGTTCATTTGGGGAAGGTTGTTTTGTTCATTTCTCCCAAAAAAGCAAGTAAGAGGAGTGAGTCAAATGCAGAAAAAGAGTGGAAGTGGTTTTATCCTACTTTGTATCTAAACACCAGCTCTATTATATATAAGAAAACAACAGCTACTAACAGCAGTGGCCTTTCACATGTTACTTATGTTTATCCAGATGATTTACTGTAAGCTAGTTGACAGGCAGCCTGGTGGCTCAGTGGATAGATTGCTGGGCCTGGAATCAGGAAACCCAAGTTCAATTCTAACCTCAAACACTTACTAGCTGTGTGACTCTGGGCAAGTCACTTAACCTCTATTTGCCTTAATGCATTGGAGAAGGATATGTCAGACCACTCCAGTCTCTTCACTAAGAAAACCCTATGATCCACATGGTCATGAAGAGTGAGTCAAGTGACTGACTCAGTGACAACAAACACCATAGATAGGTCAGAGTGGGGCCAACAGCCTTGAGGCTCACTTAGATGACTACTTCTGAGGCAAAGGGTACACTTAAAAAAAGATCTGGGGGCAGCTAGGTGGCACAGTGAATAGAGCACTGGCTCTGGAGTCAAGAGGACCTGAGTTCCGGTCCGGCCTCAGACACTTAACTCTTACTAGCTGTGTGATCTTGAGCAAGTCACTTAACCCCAATTGCCCTGCCTCCAAAAAGCGAAATATAAAAATAAAATAAAAAAAAGATTTGACCTCTCTCAGCAGGCTTCTGGACCCTCCTGTCAGACCCACTGAGAGCTATCCCTGATGCAGCCTTAGATCCTAGTCACAGAATCTACCTCATCTGACCTCTGCTCACTCATGAAGCCTTGTCCTATCTTGTCCATTGATAAAATCTTGATTCTAATTTTTGTTTAGATTTGAGCTCTTATCAGTTTAAAAAAAACCCTTAGCTTCAGTATTATTTCTCTTAGCCAATCCTAATCTCTCCTTGATCAACCATACCTTTCATTTAAGTTGTCTTTTCTCCCACTTTCCCTTCTGTCAGTAATTCCATTGCATTGCCAGCTGACAAAGCATATCTCCTACTCCAATTCCTTAGTGACTTAATCTAGCCTTCCATGGCTTTTCAGATTGACCTGGACCAAGGTTTGTGCTCCACATGGATACAGACTGTATCCTTCATTCCAATCAGCTTTCTCAGAAAAGTTACTCATAGGGGATCCCGGTAATAACATCTCGTGGGTGGATTAATTCATTTTAAGTTTTATATCCAGAGAAACACCTCTAAGACTGTCGTGTGATGAGGAATTATTAGTATACTATTCATACAGAAAGAACAGCTCACTATTGCAATAGTGATATTGCAAATATTTATTACCAGGATTTGGAAGTCTGACGATTCAGTGCTGTCTAAATCTTTTTTGCTTAATTTCAAAAGTCAAACCCCATGGTCTGGGAAACTATCACTAATAGTCTGGAATAAATTTGCTAAGTATTAATCCTCATGTTCTTTGTGTGAGTTCACTCTGATTACCCAAAGGACAAAAAAATATTTTTTTCAAAGAAGTCATGTAGCCTGAATCATACATAATAGTGAATCACACACCTGTCAGTCAGGAGCAGTTATAAACCTTCCCAAGATTTAATTACAGGGATTTAAAAAAAAATCTAGCTACAAATCCATCAAAACTGAATAAGCTAAATCCTCACACATTCCATGTGTTAGAAAGGAAAGAGATAGTCTTTTCTTGAGTGGTGTTTCCCTTGTGACATATTCACATAAATTCATTAATAGATTGATCACAGTGCAGCTGGGGAGAGGAACAATTGGTTGTAATTTAGTACTATATTTAGGAAGTCATGGAAGCAAGATTGCTGGTGTATGATAAAAGATGGTGTCTGTGAGGCCAGCATTGGTCTGAAGAGTGTTAGACTGAGGATGTAGAATTAACCACTCTAATGACCTAGACATTAGTTGGAATGTAAGAACTGAATGACATGAGGAAGAAGAGAGGCTGGGAATTGTAATGGTAAGTGGCAGATGCCATAGCATTTTCCTTCAATCAATTAAGAATGCATTTATTGAGCACCTACTATATGCTAGTACCTACTATATTAAAGGACCTACTATGTGCCAGGTACAGGGGATATAAAGACAAACAAAAACAGCCCTTGCCCTTGAGGAATTTATTATTACATATGTATCCCTCTGCTTCCTCTACCTTGTCTTTATGGTAGGTGGTGTGCTTATGGGTGTTTATTCCAATCAGAGGCTCTGGCTCAATAGTTCTACTACTCTCCCCCCCACACACCCTTTCCCCCAGAGTGTGCTAGTACAGAGCTATACCTGAGGTAAGCAATATTGGTAGGAAAGGAGGGAGGGAAGGGAGGGGATAATCTGAACTGTGCTGCAGCTGAGCTTGCCTCAACATGCTATTCCTAAAGGAGAGTTTTGGGGGCAATACTAGGTAACTTACCCAAAGATGATGGTTCTTCCTCTTGTGCCTCTGATATGGGTAGTCCCTTGACTGCCTTATCTTTTCTCTCTGCAGCTTTTCCCTTAGAAACCCTATTCTCTCTCATCAAGTCAGTTTCTTTCTCTATACAGATGATTCCCAGCTCAGTATGTTCACCCTGGATCATTCCTCTGAATCTAATGAACCTCTGAACCCTATCTCTGATGCTCCTGGAAGACATATTCTCTTGAATTGTCCCAGCAGCACCTCAGACACAAAATGTCTAAAAGTGAACTTATTATCTTTCCGCCTAAGCCTGTGCTTTCTTCTGGCTTCAATTTTTTTCTGTCTATAACACAATCATTTACTCTATCTCCTATATTCAAAGCCATGTAGTTATCTCTGATTTTCCCCCTTTCCCTCATTTCTCATATCTAACTGATTACCAAATAATGTTGATTCCTACTAGTATCTTTTACTTTTATCTGCTCCTCTTTATCTCCACAACTTCCACTCCAGTGTAGGCCTGCATTGCCACCCTTCTGGATCACAAAAATGGCTTCCAAACAAATCTTCCCTTCTCCACTCTGATCTGACCTTTATACTGTCTGCTAAAATAATTTCCCTTAAGCACCATCAATCATGTGCCAGATTATAGATCTTCATCAGCACCTTATTGCCTAGTAAACAAAATTCAAACTCATTTTTGTAGTGTTTTATATATTCTTTGCAATCTGCTGACACCCTTACTTCCCCTCCCTTTGAGTCCTGTATGCTCCAACCAAACTGAAGAACTCTCTGTCCCCTAAACCTTTGCTTAAATTTTCTGCTCTTTTGTCTTTGTTCATTCTATTTTCTATGCCTGGAAGGTCCTTCCTACACCTCACCTAACAGTGCAATGTAATGAAAAGGCTAGGGACTTGGAGTCAGAGGACCCAGGCTTGAGTCCTGCATATACCACGTGAGCAACTTTGGAAAAATCGCTTTACTCTGGGCCTCAGTTTCTTTCTCTCTAAAATGAGGGGGTTGGACTAAGATGATTTCTAAGATTCCTTCCAGCTCCAGAGTTCATAAACCCTTTATTTTATAGCAAACTGAACTTATTTAGTATTTTTACATGAAATTGTAAATTTATTGTGTACAACTTGCTATTCCTTATAAAGATATAATAAAGCTATCATGTAACTTTCTTCCCGCCATTCTTGGGTCCTCCCCCCGACCTTAGAGATGTAGTTATCTGTTTTTGTCTTATCACTCTACTAGAATTAAGGTTCCATAGGGGTAGAGACCACACCTTATCTAAATATTATACCTCTCCCTATGCCCAGGACAGTGCTCTGTGCAACATTGGCACTTAATGAGAATGACTGAATTTCTCATTGGATACTAATACATCCTACCAATGGTGGTCTGTCTCTAAGGTCTAATTGAATGCAGGCCAGAGATAACACATCCTTACAGAAGATAAGCTGTCTAAAAGTAGGATGTGCTGCCTTGAGGGGCAGTTACTTCTTAGTCGCTGGAGACCTGGATGAACATGGTTGTAGAGGTAACTCATGAACCAAGCAAGGGTTTGGATGAAATGACCTCTGCAGTGCTTTCTACTTCAAAGATTCTGAGAGCGCTTCCATTAGTACCAATACCTACTTATAGTAGCAAACCTCAAGTGATAATTTTGCACTGCATTTCTGGTTGCATGCTTGGTCCCAACCTCTCTTGGTTCCTAAATGATAAATGGGACTCTTATCATTGGGTATAGGATAGGCTTTGTTCTATCTGGGTCATACTGCACACCTACACATTCCAAAACTCATCAACCCCTTCTCTTGAAGCTTTGCTTCACTTCAATACTCCAAGAGAAACTAAATTACAAATTCCTCTCCTGACTAAGCAAAAATGGAGAGCAGGTTGCAGGTGTGCTTATTAGCTCCATTAAATGAAGTAGAATTTCTCAGCTACCTACTGTTAGGAGAGGAGACAATCATACTCTCACTGCATCAGGGAAAAAAGTATATCTTCTAAAAGGCCTAAACCAGCACCAGGGAGCAGTTCAGACTTTGGAAGGAGTTGGCCCAGATGTGTTTGTGGGGGAGGAGTGAACATTATCATCTGTTCTCATTTGTAACCTAATTTAGACATTCATTGGACTTGCAATTGTTAATATGAACATGGGGAATACATTTTGATAACATCCATTACTGGGCTTTGCACAGTAGTAAAGAAATTGAACTTGCCATCTGATGCCTCAACTTTACTGCAGAGCCAAAGAGAGAAGGATGTCTCAGGGAGTTTCAATAATATAGATCTTAATAAAAAAAATTGCAATGATTTTTTCTCTTAAAAGTGAAAATCCAATATAGTGAGCCATGTTCTAAGACACTGAAAAACAATATCAAAAGAGATATTTGAATACAGTGTGAATTTCCATGAAAACTACTTTTTCATTTATCAAAAAATATTACCTGTTCACAGACACTAATGAGAGATCCCATTTGGTGAGCTTTCATATGGTAATGTGGCAGCTGTAGAGCATTACCAGATAATCTAATTATTTCCAAGGAGATCTTATCTATGTGCTGCAAATGAAAATGTATTCAGAGGAAGGAAGCCTATCTCTAACTACATCAAATTGACCACAAAATGTAGAGAGACAGCATATACCTTGTGGGCCACCTTTATTCTCAATTCTTTGAAAATTAGCTTAATGGGGAGCCCAGCTCTTAAGTGGCAAAGAGGAGAATCAAAGCAATTACGCAGATAATTAAGGGGGGGGAAATATGTTTTTCCTCAGAATTACACAGGCAATTAGCATGGAAGTATTTTTTTTTCCTGAATTGTCTGAGTAATTGTTTTAATTTTTCATTTGGCTCTGCCAGTGGAGTCCTGGCCAGTGGGAATTCTGTTTTGTGGGAACAAATTGAGTCCTGTGATATTTGTTTACTACTAATAATTAAATTAATTTAAACATAGCTGAAATATAGTTACTTCCATGGGAGGAAACTAAGACAAGAGCAGGCACTGTCATTCAAGACCCAGCCTTAGTCACACGTGAGCCCCATTCTCCCTAGGTTCATAAATCCTACTCTGGCAAGATCTGTATCAAATCTCTTCTCCAGGAAACTTTCTCTAACCACCCCAACCTGTTTCCCTGTTAATTATTAGAGGTATAACTGGTGGTTTTTTGTGTTTTTTGTTCAGTCATTTCAGTCATGTCCAACTCTTCATGACCCAATTTGTGTTTGGTTGGGTTTGGTTTTGCTTTGTTTTTTGGAAAGGTACTGAAGTAGTTTTCCATTTCCTTCTCAAACTCATCTTATAGGTGAGGCATTGAGGCAAACATGGTTAATTTGACTTGCCCAGGGTCACATAGTTAGTTAAGTGTCAGATCAGATTTGTACTCAAGAAGATGTCTTCCTCACTCCAGGCCCAGAACTCTATCCACAGAGAGAGCAGATAAGGCTTGTAAGACTGCAATTGGGGTTAGGGAGTGGTGTGCCATTCTTAGGATGGTCTCTATTAGGATGGAGGAAGTGAGAGTGCAGAGGAGATATTGTGGATTGAAATTGATAGGATCTGGCTACCAAATGGATATGAGAATGAAAGGAGAGGCAAAGACCTTCCTATTATCTAAGAGCCCACTCTATACAGAGTTATAACTAGATTCCAGGGAAAATATTTTTTTTAATGGTTCTGGGTGCTCATCTCATTCCTGCCACTAGAATAACTGTGACCTTCTTCTTTCTTGTTCTCATTTTCTTCATCTCTAAATGAAAGGATTGGGCTAGAAGACCTCTAAGGACCTCAGTATACACTGGATTATAAGGTTTTTAAGTGGATGGCATACTGAGTATCATAGGTGTCGAGCCAGAAGGAACCATTTTCATATAATAACACTTTCTCATTTTAAAGATGAAGCCCAGGGAGTAAAGTTATTTATTCAATGTCATGCTGGTAGTTAAACAGTCAATTTGGAATTCAAAGCTAGAGTTCTTAGACTCCACATCCATGACCCTGGCCTAAACCATAATGATAACCACAACAACAACAACAATAATAGCTAACTTTATATACTACTTCAGGGCTTGCAAAGCACTTTATATCTATATCTATATCTATCTATCTATCTATCTATCTATCTATCTCTCATTTTATCCACATAAATAATCCTATGGGGTTTATTATAATGGCGCTCTTTTATACCCATTTTACAGATGAGAAAACTGAGGGAGAGACAAATGAAGTGACTTGCTCAGGGTCACACAACTAGGCAAAATTCAAACTCAGATCTTCCTGAGAACTCCATCCACTAACCAAGAGAAGAGTACCAGAGAACAAATGGGGTCACTCCTTGTGATTATTTTTTTTTCTTGGCGTTCCAGTTCCTAGGATAGGGATAGTCAGTCAGCCATTAAACATTAAAAAATACTTATTGATTCCCTGTCACTCCTTCCCCAACTACTTTGCAGAAATGGTCTCATTGGGTAGACCAGAGCTGATATTGGGTAGCTTCAAATGTGTGGTCACAATTTTCTTTCTTTCTTTCTTTCTTTCTTTTTTTTTTTTTTTTTTTTGCCTTTTGGAGGGCAATTGGGATTAAGTAACTTGCCCAAGGTCACATGACTAGGTTTTTATTTGTGCGTGCGTTAAGTGTCTGAGGCCGGATCTGAACTCAGGTCCTTCTGACTCCAGGGCCAACGCTCTACTCACTGTACCACCTAGCCGACTCCATGGTCACAATTTTCAATGTAGTGAATTGTTTTATGGATTTTTTTCTCTTTGCCCTATTTATTTTTTAAAAAGTATTCTTTGTTTGATAACCCTATGGGAAAGGGGAAAGGAAAGGGCACAAGAGGATATTTAGTTTATGTAGAAATGAAATATATCAGAATAAATTTATTTTAAAAAAGAAATTGTTGTTAATCTGTTGATTGATTGCCATGTATTGACTTGAGTCTTTCTTCATTAGCACCATCCCAGAAAGCAAGTCTAAATCTCAAAAGACTGGGTCTATTGGGGTAGGTCCTATTTCCCTCTTGTTGGCAATAATTGTCTTTTTACATCACAGAGCATCTCTCTGTGATGGCAATGGCCAGGTTCTCAAGGCATATAAGTGTCTTTACCTTACCTAGATGGACATGAGTTTTCCTACATCCACATGGATATAGGATCATAGGATCATAGATCTATCAGTGGAATGGACCTTTGAATGATTCTCTAGTTCAACTCCACATATTATTCTTTCCTTAGGACCATAGTTCTGAAAGCTGGACTATTGATTCACATATCTTCATGTCTCCTGCAGTGCCCAGTATGAGATTTTACATATATCAGTAATTGTTCCTTGTTTGCTTGATTAATATAGACTCCTAATATTACACTCTGTCCCCAAAGTGGATTGTTTAGGAATTATAAGCTATAAGATCAGCCCCATGTTCAAGGTCTTTGTGTAACTTTTCCATTTGTTTCCAGAAATCTGCAATTTCTGACTGCAAGAGCAACTCTGATCTACTTCACAGCCATCAAGAGAGCATACAAGGCACTGCAGAATTAAATGAATGAAACTTATTTTCATATGGTGTTGTGCAGTTAATTAAGAGTTTTGTTTCTTTCTTTTTGTTGCTTAAAATCTTCAGGAACAAGGCATTGCCAGAAACCATCTACTAGACCAGATAACCCATTTGTATAAGTTTCCAAAGATACTCTTCTCCTACTGTGGATTTTCATTTTCAAGGCAAGCTGTAGCTTAACAACCTGTAGGCAGTAACCCCATCCCTTCATCAAACCATTTAGCCAGTAGCTATTACCCACATAGAACTTAGATAGCAACCTACTGAATAGTCTTCCAAACCAGCCCTGTCAATGGATAAGATTAATTAATAGGAGGAAGCCTGCGGGTGTATCTCTAAGACAGAGGGTTGTATCTCCCATCTACATAAAGCCATTTAAATGATATCCCACAGGTTTTTTTATATCCAGTGCCCTTGTCTCTTGACATTCAGGGAGGAATCCTTTAGGCAGAACATTGTGTGGATAGCTGTGAGAAGTCTGTGCAGATAATTAGACATGTAGCTCCCGGCAAGATGATTTGTTATAGCAACACTGAGGAGGCCTTGAAAGTTGGACGTGGTTGTTAAGGAAATCATTGGAACTGATGCTATCAAGATAGAAAGTCATCAGGATAGTCAAAGAATGAATAAAGAATAATCCTTGGACTTCCTTTCCCTGTAGCTCTCTCTCTTTCTGTTTTCTTTTTTCTTTTTTTTTTTTTTTTTTTGAAAAACCTATTTCAGCTACAAGATTTTAAATGCACGAATGCTAGTTTTTGGTAATAAAAGAAAAAGCAATAGCCAAGTCCCCATAATGAATGGTAATTTGCTATTAATAAGTTGTAATAGCACGCTGCTGAAGTCTCTTACTCAGAGATGAGATAGCAATCTGGTTATTGTTGCTGATACTGTGATTATCATTACCACTTGTCAGTAAAGACTTATGACCCACGAAGAGAACAATTAAATACGAATCATTTTTATGGTAACAAATTCATAGGATCATAGTTTCAGAACTAAAAGGTACTTTAGAGGTCATCTAGTCCAAATTTCTCATTTTATAAATGAGGAAACTAAGACCCAGAGAGATGAAATTACTTGTCCGAAGTCACCCAGGTATTCTAAGCTCAGGTATTCTGACCCAAATGAGCTCCCTTTCTATCACGGGTACTACCTCCTTTAACATGCATAGTGGCACATAGTGGATCCTATGATGTGTCCTACTAGAGAGGGAGCTGCCCTCGAAGTCAGGAAGGCTTGGGTTCAAGTCTAGTCTCAGAGGAATACCTAGTATTTATCCCTGGGCAAGTCTCTTAACTTCTCAGTGCTCTTTGCAGTTTTCCAAGACTGAGTTGTCCAGAAAGTACTGACCAGCTTTTGCAGAGGGAGCTTCCTCCCCCAGGGGGACATCCTGTATTGATGAAGTCACAGGTACATTACCTATTCCTGTATAGCTTTCATGTTTGCAAGAGACATAGCTACAACAGGCCATCTTATTATTTGGCTACATGTGTTTTCACTTTGGATATAACTTGTCTACCTGGCGCACAATTGATGGGAAATAACCCCATTCTACTCTGGACCAGTGGGGCAGTCCACATCTGGTAGATTAGTTCCTATTCAAAGCATCCCACTTTAAGATCAAAATCAACAGATGTAGTACATCCAGAGGAGGGTAGACAGGATGGAGAAGCACCTCCAAACTAGGTCATATGAGGAGTGATTGAAGGAAGGGAAACAGAGATGATTAGTCCAGAGAAATAAAAAGTTATTGTAAAAGGGAGGGGGCATGATCTCTGTCTTCAAATATTTAGGGAGATCTCATATGAAAGAGAGGGTCACCTTATACCCCTTAGCTCCAGGGGGAATAAAAGGGGACAAAGTAGATAAAAGTTATAGGGAAATAGATTTGGGATCAACTGCCTTTTGATGTTGAGTGTTGACCCAAATTGGAATGAACTGGCTCGTATATTAATTCGGTGGAAATGTTCAGATAGATAAGTTGTGTCTGACTCTTCATGACCCCATTAGGGTTTTCTGTACTGGTTTGCCTTTTCTTTCTTTGAGCTTTTTCCTGGAAAAGACACCTCCATTAATTGTGCTGCTCCTAAAAAAGGGTTGGGGAGGTGGCTTGAGTTCTCTATAATACTAAAATATTTATGGAGTCTTTTTACCAAAAGTCACATAAAATAAATTCAAACTCATTTGAAACTCATGAAAGAAGAGGTTCTCAAAAAACTCAAAAACATTGTACTAATGTTTTGTTTTTTTCCCCCAAGATTCTATGTGATCACCAATGGCCATGAGAAGCACGCAAGATAAAAGTATTTTATACGGTTAAATGACTTATACATGGTCACATAGCTGGTAAGTGTCTGAGGCTAGATTTGAACTTATGAAGATGAGTTCCTGACTCCAGAGCCAGCACTCTATCCACTGTGTCTCCTAGCTCCATTGAAATACTGATTTCTAATAACAACAACCACCTTGGAAACAAGCTAAAGACTGGAGCATTGCTGAATAAATTGTTATATTAGTGTAATAGAATATTATACTTCTAGAAAAAGGCTAAATATGAATACAAGGAAATTTGGAAAGATGTGTGCAAAGTGATGAAATGTGTCAGATAGTATACATTTACTACAGCATTCTCTCTGTTTCTTCACTTTGGTCCCTCTTTTTCTTTCTTACCCTCACTATGTGTGTGTGTGTGGGGGGGGGAGGATATGGTGTGGGTGTTTAGGAATGGAAGAGTAAAAAGAAAAAGGAAGCAATTACCTAAGACCACTAGGAATCTTAATGGTCCAGTTGAAAACAGTTTTTTGGAGGTATGTTGACTACTCATGTTTAGATGCAGTTTGGCTATTCTTTCTGCCCTAGAGATGTTTTCACATTCATATCTACTTAGTGGCTATTCCTGAGGAGGGATGCTGAAACTATTTGCTAGCTTACCCTACAACCTATGGTGAATATCCTTTTATCTTGCATGCTTCTCATGGCCATTGGTTTTCACATAGAGTCTTGGGAAACAAACAAACAAACATTAGTACAATGCTTTTGAGTTTTTGAGAACCCCTTCTTTCATAAGTTTAGGATGAGTTTGACATTTTTATGTGACTTTTGGTAAAAAGACTCCATAAATATTTTAGTATTATGGAGAACTCAAACCACCTCCCCAACCCTTTTTTAGGAGCAGCACAATTAATGGAGGTGTCTTTTCCAGGAAAAGCTCAATCTTTGTAGGATAGAGTCCTGTCAAGCCATACATAACCATAACAATTTAATAGTTCTTTGTTTTCTGTGAAGTATTCATCCTAAGCATAGCAAGGAAAAATTAAATTAAACCTTCACTATTCCCTACTATCACCTTAAACTATCAACTGATATTTTTTCTTCCCCTCGCAATCAAATTCCTTGAACAAGGATCTACATTTTTCTGCACTTACTCTCTTCTCACTTTCTCCTCAGATCTTTGATATCTGGCTGAAAGCTTATCACTCAATTGAAACTCTTTTCTTCCCCTAGTTACTCTTTCCTCTGTGAGTGTTTGTGATATTATTGCCTCCTGCTTTGCCTACTACCTGTCTGATTATTGTTTAGTCTCCTTTTCTGGTTCATCAACCAGATTATGCTTCCTAACTGGGTGTTTCCCAAGATTTTATCCTGGGTCCTTTTTTCTTCTCTCTATATACCCTTTCTCTCTTGCTAACCTCATCAGCTTCCATAACTATCATTTCTACGCAGATGACTCCCAGATCAATAGAATCAGTTCCAGCTTTTCCCCTAAGATTCAGTCCCATACCATCTTTGCCTGTTGGATATGTCAAACTGAATGTCCCAGAGATATCTTAAATTCACGTCTAAAACCAAAATTCATTTTCTTTCCTCCTAAACTCTCCCATTTTGCAAACTTCCCTATTTTTGTCAAAGGACATATCATCTTCCCAGTGTTTCAGCTTTGTAATCTTGGCATTGTTCTCAACTTCTCATTCCCAATATTTTCAATCACTTTCCAAATCTTGGTATTGCCTTGGGGTCAAGAAGACCTGAGTTTAAATCTCTCCTCAGGCACTATGTGACCCTAGGTAATTCATTTAAGGTCTCTCAGTCATTGTTTCCTCATCTTTAAAAAGGGGATAATAATAACACCTACCTCACAAGATAGTTTGAGGGTCAAATAAGAGTACATATGTAATATGTGTTTCAAACAAAAATATTATATAAGTAATGGCTCTTATCATTATATTCAAGAAGGTGATTTCATGAGCGCTAAGTTGAGTGTTTAGAAGTCAAGAACTTTTCATCCAGGGAGCAGGCTTGTGTTGGGGAGTGTCCCTTTTCCATTGCTAAATTGTTCCATATCACAAGTAAGTACCTTAAAGGGACAGAATTTTACATAGGATTTAGAAAGAGACTTCTGTAATGGCAAGCAAATAAGTATTTAGCACCTTCTTTCATCTACTTAAGTATTTAGCACCTTGTTTGAGATCAAGTGTCTTTGAGCCTTGCCCTGATTATATCAAGTTTTTGTTAAGAAACAGAGCTTGTGAGCCCCACAGTGGGAGGAACTTGCTGATGCAACAGGGAGGAGTTAATGACCATATAGAAAGAGAAGCCCAACCTAGGAAAGAGCATAATTGAGAAAGGGAACTTTGTGGTGGCCAGGCACTTTGTTTGGTTTGTGTCGATTTTTGTTTTTAATGCTTTGTACAGAAGCCCTGGGACCTTACTGGAAACCCTAAAAGAGGATTTTCTTCTTGTCTATTTACAGAAATCCTGGAGGAGGGATTCAAAGGTCCTGAAACTGTACTGATGATTTGTGTTGAGTTCTCAGACCTTGTGTGTGGGTCTGTGTTGATTTTACAGGCAGATAGTGAATTGATGATGGTGCCAGCAATGTGCATGAATGTTGTTTTGGTTCTATTAAGCTTTGTCTTCCCAGAAACAGGAACTGTGAAGGGCTTGAGGAGGACTAGCACCTCTGGTGTGAGGGCTAACTGAGCCAGTTTCAGGGCTGCTCATCATCCACCTTTAGTGTCCACCTGTCACTTAACTCTCACTGTGGCACCAAGATACTGGAGCATGCACAGCAGCCATACCCCAGGCAAACCATCTGGGAATATGGGCTAAACCAGGTGAAGGGTAACTGACAGACCTCAAAACCTGTGGGTGAGTTAGGGAGATATTTACCCCAAACATGTGAAGACTTCCGCTGGTGAAATGGTCAGATGAGAATAGTTTGTTCCAATGGCCATCAAGGTGGCTGAAGCAGATGCTGTGGAGTGCTTAGAGTTTGGTCAGACATTGAAGATGCTAAGGTCATCCACTGCATCCCAGGCAGACCAATTGTCCTTCCTTTTTCTTGCTACTGGACTTTGATGACTCTGGAAGACAGAGTGAGACTAATGATTTTGTGCAACTCTGCCTCATGTAAACTAAATTCACACACAAGCCAAGGCATCATCTTAATGTGATTGGTCTTCTTCAAAAAGAAAGGACAAGCAACAACAACAAGATATATACACAAACAGCTATAATACAAAATATATATTGCTCCGTGTGATTATTTGCATAGAATTTTATTGTACTTATGGCTGTAATGTACATTTATTGTTCCCATAACGATTGTATATTGTTCCCAGAATGCATGTTTAATTGAATTAAACTAGGGTGGCATGAATAAAGGGAGAAAAATTCAGACTGTCATTTACTCTTAAGAAATTATATTGTAGTTTAGGGAAAAGCATTCGAGCTCTTACTTTTTAATATTCATTCATTAAATATATGTGCACAGAGAATAGGTCTAGAAATGTGTGTGTTGGGGGTGGGGTGGAGTTTCATTATTTATAAGGCATGTGGGTAGCCAAATGCATTGAGTTTCTATACAAGAAAACTCTAAATGTCTGGTGATTGTTTGGAAATGAAAAATGCTTATTTCTTTGTTCTGTATTGGCCTGATTCCTGTCCTATTTCATGTTCTCTTTCTAAACATTAACACTTCAAGTCTAGTCATTATTTTCATTCTTTGTTATACAATGATGTGATTTTTCCACCTCAGCTGATGATGAGGTCCTCATTACTTAATGATTTCCTTAAACCATCCTTGCATTCCTCAGTGAAAAGCATTGATTTCTGGAGTCTTGTGGAATTCATTTATTCAGCAAACATTTATAAAGCAACTGATAGCATGCCAGGCCCCATACTAGGAGCTGGGGATAAAAACAAACAAAAAAGTCCCTGTCTTTGATAATAATGATAGCTAAAATTTAAATATGTTTTATGGTTTGCAAGGTACTTTGTAATTATTTTATTCACACAACAACCCTGGGAATTAGGTGTTATTATTAGCTCATTATTTATATGAATAAAGTGAGGCTGAGAGAGAGGTTCACTTGCCCAGAGACACACAACTAGTAAGTGACTGAGGCTAGATTTGACCTCAGATCTTCCTCACTCCAGGTCCAATGCTGTATCTGTTATGCCACCTCAATAAACCTCCAGAAGCTTATCTTCTTCCACTGGGGGCAAGGGGTGAAGGGGTGATGGTGAGTGGAGGGTATGTAAACACAGACAAATAAATACCAAGTTATAAGGGGTAGCACTAATGGCCAGAGGTATCAAAATAAGCCTTATGTAGGATTTGATGCTTGACCTGTTCTTCAGCAATCCCTTGATAACAAGCTGTTCATCTGTAGTTATTGTTACTATATCAATAGCTGATATTTATAGAAATACTATAATGTTTGCAAAGTTTTTATAAGGATTTTTTCATTTGAACCACATCACAACCCTGTGAAGTAAATAATCCAGGTATTATTATTTTACTTTTATAGATGAAGAAGCAGAAGACTTAGCGAGGCCAAGGGACTTAACCCATAGACACACAGCTAATAAGTTTTAGGGATGGTATTGGAATCTAGGTTCCAAGTCTACAAGTACATCATGTACCATTCTTGGAATTACATTGGTCTTCTTAAAAAATGCGGGGCAAACAACAAGATATATACACAAATAACTATAATACAAAGCCTATATTACTCCATATAATTATTTGCATAGAATTTTATTGTACTTATGGCTGTAATGTACATTTATTGTTCCTGTTTGGCACACCAAGAACATAGCTATCTCAGTAGCATCTATGGGCTTTTTTGTAGTCTTAGAGCCTTCTTAATCAAAATTATTGGACTACCTGAAAACCATGATAAAAAAAGAACCTAGAAACCATCCTTCAAGGAATTCTCAAGGAAAACTGGCCTGATGTTTTAGAACCAGGGGATAAAATAGAGGTTGAAAGAATCCACCTATCACCTCCTGAAAAAGATCCCCAAAAGAAAACTCCTAGGAATATTATAGCCAAGTTCTAGAATTCCTAGATCAAGGAGAAAATATTACAAGCAGCCAGGAAGAAACAATTTGAATATTGTGGAAACACAATCAGGATAACACAGGATCTGGCAGCTTTTACACTGAGGGATTGAAGGACTTGGGATATGATATTCCAGAGGTCAAAGGAGCTGGGATTAAAACCAAGAATCACCTACCCAGCAAAACTGAGTATCATGTTTCAAGGGAAAATATGGTCCTTCAGTGGAATAGAGGACTTTCAAGCGTTCTTGATGAAAAAAACAGAATTGAATAGAAAATTTGACATTCAAATATAAGGAGCAAGAGAAGCATGAGAAGGTAAACAGGGAAAAGAAATCATAAGGAACTTATCAAAGTTGAACTATTTACATTCCTACATGGAAAAACTATAATTGTAACTTATGAAACTTTTCTCAGTATGAGAATAGTTGACGGGAATAGAAATGTATATATATACACACACATACATATGTCTATATAGGAGGGTATATGCACGTATGAATAAATATGTGAGTGTGTGCATATATGTGTATAGGTATACATAGACAGATGCTACAAGACCAATTGAATAGGAAAGGATGATACTTTAAAGGTGAAATTGAGAGGTGAGAGAGAAATATAATGAGAGGAGATGGAGAGAGAGACAGAATGGGGTAAATTATCTCATGTAAAAGAGGTAAGGGAAAACTGTTACAATGGAGGCGAAGAAGAGGAAAGCCAAAGGGTCAACCTTACTCTCATTGAATTTGGCTTATGGAGGGAATGACATACACACTAAGTGTATGTCAACCCACATACTCAACCTACAAGAGAGTAGGGGGGAAGGGGATGAGATGGGGAATAATGGAGGGGAGGGAAGGTTGGGGGGAGGGAAGTTGGAAGCATACACTTTTGAAAAGGGACAGGGTCAAAGTAGAGAATAGAACAAGTGAGGGCGGGATAGGGTGGAGGGAAATATAGTTAGTCTTTCACAATATATCCACTATGGAAATGTTTTGCATAGCTATGCATGTACAACCTATATTGAATTGCTTATCTTTCCAGTAAGGGTGGGTGACGATGGAGGAAGGGAAAGAATCTAGACTTCAAAGTTTTAAAATAAAATGTTTAAAATATATATTTTTACCAGCAACTGGGAAATAAGATATACAGGCACTGGGGCATAGAGATCCATCTTGCCCTACTGGAAAGTCAGAGAAGGTATGGGGGAAGATATAGGAGAGAGCAGATTGGGAAAAATAAAATAAAAGTAACTTTGGAGATACTAGTGCCTAATGGTCTATCCACAAAGGTATTATCAAGTGTTCCATATATACTATTGTCCATTTCTTGAGTTGTAGAGCAATATTTTGGTCTGGAGCTAGGATGAACATTTCTGATTAAGTTTTAGGAACCTGAGAGATTCTTTCTGCCCTTTTGAGTAATCTCTCTCTTTTCTAGTAGTGTAATGACATCAGTCGATCAGAAAGTACACTGTTAATTCATAAATCAGCAACCTCTTTGACTCTAAAGGTTGCAGTGGGTGGGGAGGAAGTGGGGGAAAAGGCTAAGCATATGTTTATAGGTATCAGGTAGTATATTCACTACACCTAAGATATAAATAGAATAGGAGGGCAAAAAAGTGAAGAAATAAGCATGTATGTAGAAGAGGGAATGAGGAAACAAAGAGAAAACAAGGATGTAAATGTGTTCAGAAATAGTAGAAGAAACATATACATTGTTTTATCTTATTTTATATTTTAAATGTTGTATTGATATCATTTTATACATCACTGTCATATATGGATATAGCCTGTGCCCAATGAGCTTTCTTATTTTATGAGAGAAAAGTAATGGTGCAAAATCAACTTACACAATGACTACATCTGCACTCAATATTCTTCACCCATATTCTCCTCTCTCTCTATCAAAAGGAAGGAAATAGGTACATTTGAATGTCATTTCTCTTGGACCAAGATTGATCATTGCAGTTACTTTGAGTTTGGCTTCTACTTAGTATTTGTGCTGTAGTAATAATAATAGCTAACATTTCTATATTGCTTTAAGGTCTGCAAAGCACTTTACATGTATTCTCTCATTTTATCTTCATAGCAATCCTTAGAGGTAGGGACTATCATTATTGAAACAAAGTTAAGTGCCTAGTCCAAGTTTACACAAATACTAAATGTCGGGGGCGGGGCACTCCAGGCTTCCTGACTCTATGTCCAGAATTCTATCTATCTCCACCTCATTGCTTCTAGTAGTTTTGTTTGTGCTGTTCTCCTCCTCCTCCTTTCTTTACTTGGCATCAGTTTTTACAAGTCTTTCCATGTTTCTCTGAATTCCTCCTATCCATTGCTTTTTTATAGCACGATTATTTTCAATTAGTCATATATCTTCATTTTCAACCAATCCTCAACTAATAGGCATCCTATTTTGTGTCTTTTATTGTTGTTGTTTGCTACCTTAAAAATGCTGCTATGATAGTTCTTGGTCTATTTGAAGCCTTTCTCTCTTTGACCAGCTTGGTACATGTGTTGAATAGGGCACTTGAGGAACTGTTTCATTTTTGTACCTAGCATAGAACTTGGTATTTTGTAGCTTCTGAAAAAATGTTTGTGAAGGAAGGAAGGAAGGAAGGAAGGAAGGAAGGAAGGAAGGAAAGAAGGAAGGAAGGAAGAAATGAGTAGCACCCACAACCAAATATTTTAGATACTATTCAGTGCACACCTCTTCTGTGGCTCCTTATTATAGAAGGAAATAGAGGGGAAAGAGAAAAAGGTAGAGATAGAAAGAGAAGTAGCAAGTAGCAAGAGAAAGAGGAGAGAGAGAGAGAGAGAGAGAGAGAGAGAGAGAGAGAGCATTTATTAAATGCTTACTATGTACCAGAAATTGTGTTAAGCACTGTGGATATATATTCAAGCAAGTAAAAGAGCCCCTGCAAGATGGGAGCTACTGGGAGTAGACAACATATAGAGGGGAGCTAGAAAGGACAGGGTAAGAAGGAGAGGGAAGGTAAGGATGATGGCAGGGATATTTTATAATTTATTTAAAACAAGCATTCCCTTATGGGAATGATGGCAGCATGGTGTGGACATGGTGTCTGGGAAGTGATGTGGAGGCCTGATTCTGAATTTCAGTCATATGAATTCAGGGTCCCAAGGGCAGAGGCCAAGATCCTAATGATGGGACTGATCAATTGGTCTAATTGCTTCTATGTTATGATTGTTGTTGAGTCATTTTAGTTGTGTCCAACTCTTCATGATCCCATTTGGGATTTGCTTGACAAAGACACTGGAATGGTTTTCCATTTCTTTCTCCAGCTTGATTTACAAATCAGGAAATGGAAGCAAACAGGGTTAAGTAACTTGCCCAGGGTCACACAGCTATCAAGTATCTAATGTCAGAATCAAACTCATAAGAATGTCTTCCTCTTTCCAAGCCCAAGTACTCTCTCCACTGTGCTATCTGGTGGCTTCTGACAAAGATAGCAATTATATTCTTGGCCTATTAATTGGCTCAAAAAATCTACATCCTATATGGATGAGAAATTAATGAGTAAAGCATTTATTAATTGCTTATTATGTGCTAAATACTGGGGATACAAACAGAAAAAGATAGACCTGCTCAAGATTACTAATAAAAGAAGATAACATAAATGGGGGGCATAGAAAGTTAGGGGAGATTCATCAGCATGGTCCAGAAATGGTTGGGAAGTGCTTTGGAGGTCTGGCTCTGGTCATGATAAGGGGAAAAGCCCAACTGAGTATAGGGAGTCAAAATCTTGAGTCCAGGCTGTTTGGCCAGTAAGGGATTGAAGAGCATGACTACAGTGGAAGCAGCATAACCTGGAAATGACCAGCAAGTAACATGGAGGCCTGATTCTAGGTCTGATAAGGACACTGCCCAATGCTGAACTGAAACAATTCCTTGCTTGTTAGAGTCTTACTTGGGCAAGAAGTGTCCATAGCATTGATTAGTTTGCATCACTCGTGTCAGGGGTGATTCATTTCCAGGAGGCCTCATTATGAACTGTGTGGCCCTATATTAGTCCTATAACCAGCCGGTCTACATCTTGCATGTGCTTCAATCTCTAGTTCAATGTGAAGGTCTCCCTTTCCCTATTTTGATTTAGAGAACCAGTTGGGTCCATAAATCAACCCATTTTCCTATTACTATTTAACATTATGTAAGCTTTATCTAATAAAAAGAATCAATGTATATTGCACCATCCATCATTCCAAAGACATTTATTGACCACTTCATGGCAAGGCATGAGTGCCAATAAATTTGTTGCTAGCCTGATTTTGCAATTTATCCCTCCAGGGGTGGCCTTAAAAATATCTTTAAGAAGAAGCAATGGCAGGATCTGAGGGAAAATGGGGGGCTGCCATATCTCAGAGGGATCAGGGTAGCAATCAGAGACACTAGCTCCCAAATAATATCAACATAGGCACTTAGTACGTGTCTAATCCATAGAAGCAAATGCACAGAAAGCTGTCAGAAGGGACCTCAGGCATCATCTTGTCCACCCTCCTCTTTTAACAGAATCATTCTTTCAGCTGATTCATTCACTAGGCATTTAACCATCAGGGACTGTGTGCCAGGCATTGTGTTAGGTTCTGGACATACAAAGATGAAAACAAAACAGTCTTTGAATACAAGGAATATATAATGAAAATTCAAACACCCAATCAATAATCATCTATTAAATGCCTACTTTGTAGCATTTAATAGAGACACTAAATTTTTTTAGCTATTAAGAAAAGACTATGAAAAATAAGTGAGTAAAAGTTAGTATCCTTAATGTTATTTTTTTTCTGTTTGTAAAGGATTCCTATTCTTATAAAGACCTACATTTTGACCCTATTAGCAAGAGGCTTTTGGAATTTTGCTGTGTTTTTTAAATTGTCCACCAGATGTCTCCCCTCATCCACTAAGGCCTGCTCTTCAGAAATAATGAGAATGGTGACTCTTAGTCAATTCAGTGCCACAAACCTTTATTAACTTCCTACTTAAAGACACAGTTCAATAGAAAAAGCACTGAATTTAGAATGAGAGGACCTGGGTTTGAATCTTACCTCTGATACTTACTGGGCCTCAGTATCCTTCTCTGTTAAATGGAGGTGTCTCAAGGAATGGTCAACACCTATAAATAGAATGAATTTTAAGATATTTCCCTTCAAAACACTTGTTCTCTTCATTCAGTAACTTTGTATTATAAAACAAGTATGTAAAACGTACCTAAGATAATATCAAGCTTAATATAGACTGAGAATATTTTTGCTGTTTTTTTTTTTCTGGGAGTAATAATTAGATTGGTCTAAAATAGTAATTTTGTTCTGCTGTAAAGGGGCAGATTGTTTCACATGAGTGAGAGTTGCAGTTAAATACAGAACAAAGTTACTGTATGTAAGCAGAAAGTGCTATTTGATGAGGACAGGCCTAGCATGTATCAAAGAATGATTAATTGAGAGATGTAAGACAAGTATTCACCTAAGAATAGCAGGCTTGAGTCATCATGCTTAGATAGGACTAGAAGTTGGAGAAGGCGTTGGAGCTGATTCTAGAACAGCCCCTTGTTCTTACAAATGAGGACACTGAGGCCCAGAGTGATCCCCCAGATGACTTGCCCAAGGTCACATGAGTGATAAGTAGCAGAAGAGGGAATTCTCAGTCACGTCATCCGACTCCAAATCCAGTGGCATTTGCCCTGCACCAGCCCTCATGGTTGCATTTTTTTTTTTTTTTAAAGCAATTGGGGTTAAGTAACTTGCTCAAGGTTACACGGCTAGTCATTTGATTTATGCGTGGGTGCTCATTTTCTGAGGCCGGATCTGATCTCGGGTCATCCAAACTCCGAGGCCGGCACTCTTACTCACTACGCCACCTAGCCGCCCCTTTAGGGCAATTGGGGTTAAGTAACTTGCCCAAGGTTACACGGCTAGGTTTTTGTTTGTGCGGATTAAGTGTCGGAGGCCGGCTCCGAACTCAGGTCCTTCTGATTCCAGGGCCGGCGCTCTATTCACTGCGCCACCTAGCCGCCCCAGCTCATGGTTGCATTTTGAGTTACTGAGATAATCAAAGGGAATGTTTCCTCAAACAGCAATACTAAGACTTTTCACAAGGTTGAATGGCAAAGTGTTAAGTTTTTTGTCCCAGTCAGGGTTTAAGCAGAAGGAAAGAGGGAGCTAGAACTATCGAGGCTTAATTCAGTTCCAGCCTGATTCCTTTTCTCTTATCCTTTTTAAAAGCTTCTCTCTCATCTCTGACAATGTTTACCTATGTGGCACACTGGACTGCTTTAGGAAGGAAGTAAAAAGAGGGGATGAAAAGAAGAGAAAAAGAAACAAAGAGTGTGGGGGAGGAGACGGAAGAAAAGAAGAAAGGAAAGAAGGTATTTGGCCTTTGTTCAAAATAGGAGAACTGAGTTAATGTAAGAGTGAGCAATTATGTAGCACCTACTATGTGCCAGGTGAGGCAGCTAGGTGGCTCAGTGGAAATAGCGCTTGTGAGCTCAAATCTGACCTTGGATACTTAGTAGTTATGTGACCTTGGGTGAGTCATTTAACCTCTATTTGCCTTAATTCACTGGAGAAGGAAATGGCAAACCACTCCAGGATCTTTGCCAAGAAAACCGCCAAGGGAGTCTCAAAGAGTGGGACAGTATACCACTGCCACAGGGTCATGAAAAATTGGACATAACTGAATACAGGCAACAATTGTGCCAGGCATTGAGCTGGGTGCTTTACAAATATTATCTCATTTGATTCACACAACAACCTTGGGAGGGAAGTGCTCTTTTCATCCCTTTTCTACAGATGAGGAAACCGAGGCAAAAATATCTGCCCAGGGTTTCACAGCTAGTGTCAGAGGCTGGATTTGAACTCAGATCTTCCTGACTCCAGGCCCAGCACTCTAGATATACACTGGACCACTTGGCTGCTCTTGACTCATCTGTCAACAGAAGAAGCTGAGTGACAAACATCCACTGCCTCTAGTTCATGATAATTCCTTGTATACATAAAACTTAATACTTTTCAAAGTACTTTAACCTGTGTGATCTTATTTCTTCTTTACAACTCCATTGCAGAATGTTTAAGACAGGCGTCATTATTGCTTGTTCACGTATACTTTGGTACCTTTATATTATAATTATTTGTGCAAATATTATAGACCCCTGTGTGCCAGAAAACTCCAGGAGAGAAAGGACAGTAGTTTATCTCACTCTGTGTCTGCCCTGGAGGAAACCTCAGCACCTTCTAGGTGGTAAGCAGCTGTTTGGTGAATTGACTCTACATTTTACAGAGAAATGTCACAGAGCTAGAAAGTGACTGAGGCAGGGCTAGAACCCAGGTGTTCTGGACTCCTACTCCAAAGTTTTTTCCATGAAGCTAAAAAAATCATAGACTTATAGCCAGAGGGGGACTTTAGAGGTCCTCTAATCCAATAATATCAAACTAAAATAGAAATGGCAGCCACTAATACCTAGAGAAGGACGCATGTTGATGTAGTTTTAAAATGTAACATTATGTATGTTTAATTGTATTTTTGTTTATTTTAAATATTTCCCATTTACATTTTGGGGCAGCTAGGTGGTATAGTGGATAGAACACTGTGCCTGGAGTCAGGAAGACCTGAGTTCAAATCCAGCATTGGACAACTTACTACCTGTGTGACCCTAGACAAGTCACTCCACCTTGTTTATTTGTTTTGTCATCTGTAAAGTGAGCCAGAGAAGGAAATGGCAAACCACTCCAGTATCTTTGCCAATAAAATTTCAAAGGGAATTTATAAGAGTGGGACACAACTGAAGCAACTGAACACTACACACACAATTATATTTTATTCAGTCTCAGTGTACTTGGGTCTTTGTTTAACACCTTTGATCTAATCTAGTCCCCTTATTTTATGTTGAAGAAACTGAGCCTTTGTAGTGTTAATTGAATTATATTAGGTCACTCAGCTACTAAACATCTGTAGCAGGATTCCAAACCTAGAATGAGATCCACTATACCAACTACCTCTTATATAGTAATTAATATATATGTGAATATGTTTATTTCATATAAGTCGCACTTCATTAAGACAGCTTCAGTGATTGAGGACACTTTTAATCCTTTAAGTTAGTCAGTTAGGAAAAGTATCCTTTCCTGAAGCCCAAGCAGCATCATCCTATGAGGAGTGAGAGGTTTCATGAAATTTAAGATTTTTTAAATTTAAATTTATTTATTAACTTTTAGTTTACAACTTTCAAGTTCCACAATCCCTTGAGTTTCAAATTTTCTCCCCCTCCCTCTCCTTCCCCCTTTCCCCCACCCCATGGTGGCATGCAATCAAATTCTACAAATACCTTGACATTGAACATTAGTCAAATTGAAATGAAGGATTATAACCAATGGAGTGAATACCGAGAAAGAAGAAAGGAAACAAAACAAAAAACAGCAAAACACAAAAGAGAGAGCAAGTAGTTTGCTTCAATCTGGATTCAGACTCTGTAATTCTTTCTCTGAATGTGGATATCCCTTTCCATCATGAGTCTTTTGTAGTTGTCTTCTAACCTAATTACTGAGAGGAGCCCAGTCTATCAGAGTTAGTCCTCACACATATGATGTGTCTATAATTGTGTACAAAGTGAAACTTAATCTTTTTAACCCATTTAGGAAACTTCCTAGGACCCTGGAAGCATACTTACCATTTCCCAGAACTGACAGGCAGGACCTGGGGTATCAAATCAAACTCCCCACTGAGCCTACTAGGACCCTTGATCTGCAAGGTAAATAAATATTCAACAACAGTTTAAGACAGAATCCCTGTATACCTTGGAGAATGGTGGAAGGGTGGGGTGGGGATTGTGGAAGAGGGTATTAACAACTGGCTCCTCCTTGCTGGTGGTCGGTGGTATACTGGATACAGCTCTAGCCATCCTACCTCAAACACTTACTAAGTTGTGACCCTAAACATGTTGTTCTCTCAGTCTCAGTTTCCTCAGTAAAATGAGGGTGGGGTGTGGAATGATGATAATAAAAAATAGACAAAGCACTTATGAAGTATTTACTATGTGCAAGGCACTGTGGTAAGGGTTGAAGATATAAACAAAATCAAGACAGTCCCTTAATCAGCTTTATTGGAGAATCTACAGTGTCAGCATTATAGTTTTTAAGATCCCCTAATTTACAGTCTCTGGGGGCAGCTAGGTGAAGCAGTGGATCAAGTGCTGGCCTTGGAGTCAAGAAAACTCATTTCTATGAGTTCAAATCTGGCCTCAGATACTTACTAACTGTATGATCCTGGGCAAGTCACTTAACCCTGCTTGCCTCAGTTTCCTCATCTATAAAATGAGCTGGAAAAGGAAATGACAAATCACTCCAGTATCTTTGCCAAGAAAATCCCAAACGGGGTCACAGAGAGTCAGACACAACTGAAACGACTGAACAGCAATAATAAATTTATTTTTATAAATAAATATGAAGTAGAGCTGAGGATATAGTTCTCCATTTTCACTTTCCAAACCTGAGCTGGAGTTTCCATGATTTGGGGTTGTTGTCCTGTGTTGCAGGCTCCTGCTACCAGCCTCTAAATATTAATACCAATTGTAAAAAGAAGAGTTAAGCAGATAATTAATTCTTTTTTGCCAACATCATCCAAAAAAGACATTAAAATGGAATCTTTCTTAGACAGAAAACAGGGAGTGTAAATTAAAGCCTGGGGGCAAATATATTTCTTCTGTTTGACAGTGTTTTGCAAAGTTTTATGAGAAGATTATTACTCTATAAGGAGTGAGTTATGCTTTTCCTTCCAAACAAGTGATGGTAGGAGATACTTATACTCTGTAAAACAAAATAAGACAGAAGGATAAAACTTAAAAGGATTTTTCTTCCCAAAGAGCCTAAATTAAGTATGGAAGATAGGGAAAAATTGGTAAGTACATTTCAGAAAATCTCAGTATTGATTATTTCATTATGTTTTGTCACCTAAAAGGAATATTCCATTATTCAGATGATCTGGAATGGGGAAGGGGGGGAATAGAGGGAGGGGTGCGCGGTGGGGGGAAGAGGAGGGAGAGAAGGGAAGGGAATAAGCATTTATATAGTGTTAAGTGCTTATAAATATTAAGTACCAATTCCTTCTCATCTTGTCAAGCCCCTTCATGTACTATTTGATCAATGTTGGGTACATTGAGCTCTTCTTATGGTTTCCCAGGAGAAAGTCCTCTGTCTATTTCTATTGGTAGGGGCAGAGGTATCCCCTGGCAATGACAAAATACCATCTCTAGATGGTTCTAGGTCTCTGGTAAAAGCTTGGTCAGTAACCTGGGTTGGAAGGTGGAATTGAGTTGCTCTGGGAAGGTGAATAATACACTCCCTGTGTTTTCCTTGGTATGCAGCTTTGGGGTAGCACCATGAATAAATTTTTGTGTTGCTGTAAAATAGATCCAGGAATGTGTGTTTACCAGTAGCATTAGCCCAATTAGAGCGGAGGATCCAAGAGAGCGAGAGAGGAACTCCTCCCCACACTCACACATATACCTCTAGCTTTAGTAAATTTCATGGTATCTTCTTGTCAGCAACTATAAGTGGAGAATGGGCAAAACAGTAAAATGGTAATTAATTCTTTGGGGAAAATGAACTAATTACCATTTTATTGCTTTCTGTGGTCAGTTGAGAGTAGAAGTACTGGCCTCCGAAGTTGTTATGGGTTTGGGAATGTTTGTTGAATTAAATTGAATTACTAGCTACAAAAAACTAAAAGCAATGCAATTTGTGTTTTATAGCTTATTTCATCAGTAGGTCCCTTCCCATTCTACACCTATGGTCTTATGACCCTGTAATCTTTAGGCAGCTAGGTGGTGTAGTGGAGTCGGGGTGATGTGAATTCAAATATGGCCTCCGACACTCATTGGCTGTAGTTACCACACACTCCTTACCTAACCCTTGCCCAATTCAGTTTTATTATCTGTGAAATGGGATAAATAATAACACCTGCCTCCAAGCATTATTGTAATGATGAAAGATTTGCCAAGCCCCATTTAGCAAACCTTAAGGCACTATATTAATGCTATTTATTGTTATTGTTATTATTATGTGTGTGAAAGAGTCAAATCATGAAGCATTTATAGCACTCACTGTGTCCCTGGCACACAGTAAGAAAAAAAGAAGACAAATGACAATTTAATTGAAAGAGAATATCTGATATATCTGTGTAATGTTTGCAGAACAGAGACTTTGATCAAGAAAAATGTTCTGAATATTTTATCCCAGAACCTAAATATTTAAATCTACTTTGTCAGAAGCCTGTATGACCTGCAAACCAGAGTCAGATAAAAGAAGAATTAATCACAGATTACAGTCACATAACAAAGGGATCCCATGAATGCTCCTTTCTGCTGGGGATCCACCTATTTATCTCAATCAGTTTTTGTATGTAAATCTGGACTGTAAGGATTCCCCATCCCCTCCTGGCCTTCAAGACAATCAGATGTCTCCAACTGTATATTCACTAGAGCTGTAACTAAGAATATTTTTACCTGGGGCAAACATAGTTACAGAGGGATATTTGAGAGGCATAGGACATGGGTAAGGGAAGGAAAGAAGCACTGCATATATATTATATCAGTGGGTCCTAGAATAGGGTAGTCTGCCAGTATTTATACTATCCAGTTGCCCATACTATGATGCAAGATGTCTATAGACATTACTACAGGAAGTAAGCATGTACCCACCCTACTTCCCACCCCTACCTCCCTTAACACCATCTTAGGGAAAAGCCCTATTTGCCACATGTTAGTGATAGCTCTATGTCCCACTACAAAGATCTTCCATTTCAGACCAACATGGTTCCCAGAAGAGGTCATGTACATTCTTGACTTGCACCATTCCCTCTACCTCTTCTCTGCTTGGTGAAATCCAAAAAGTGATCATTAAAATATATGGTTGTTGTTATTATTGATGATGGTGGTAGAAATGGGGTGAGAACCTTTTGGGGGAGCAGTTTCTAAACATAGAGAGTGTGGCCCATGTGAAGAGCTCTGTTTCTTTGAATAGCAATTCAAATCAAACCTCCCATGTTCATGATTTCACTTCCTTATTGTTGTCTCACTGCTCCCCGTATCCTGATGTCCATGTTTCTTATCCTATTCTGATAATATGATCCTGACCCCTAAGTCTTTTTTTCTGCCATAAGAGCTCAAAGTCCTCTTCCTGTGATACGTAATAACTGGGGCAATCATTCTAAATTTGGGGAGTATGTTCTCAGTGGCCAAATGGACAGGGAAATTTATGGTTCAGATTTTGTGCTTTAGTCTATATTACACACTTCCAGAGTATGACAGTCATATTTACTGTTCTCTAATCATGAATGAGCTCTCCAGCTACGAATAAACTGTTTTCAAAGCTCCACAAAGTTCCACACCTAGCAACATGTTTATAATTACTATTATTCATAAAGGGGGCACACCATTCCCTCACCCATAAATTTTGTAATTTCTTTTTACGAGAATAGGTTATAGGCAGGCAAGCTTCCAAAAACTCTATAATCCCTGGGGAACCCTGAAGCTGATTTAGGGAATAGGATTAGAACCCCTCTGTGACTTTCCTTTTGGACTTGCACAGGGTTGCTTTTCTCCATTAGCAGAGAGATTGACTTGGGTTTAAAGAGAATTACAGGTCTACTGAGTCAAATGAATATATTCACACCTCCTATAATTCTTGAAATTTACACCATTAAAAACTTTCTTTTTTTGGGGGCGGGTCAATGTAATGGATTCTGAAATAAATATCCAGAAGAGTTAACACATCAAACCATTATTGTCCAGAAACTTTCTTCATGAATTCATGACTTCTTCGATGTGGTTATCTTCTGCCAATTTTCACTAACTTCTAACCTCCTTTATAATCCTATGTGTTTTATATGTAACTTTTATGTAGAAAATAAAAAAATAAAGAAATATAATGTTATTGTCATACATCCTTTGTTTTTGAAGATCAATGACATCACAAAAGAGTGGTCTTGACTTAGGTGTGAATTAGATTTAAGTGAGGCAGAGCTGTATTAGGCTTACTCTCTCTTCCAGAGTCATCAAAGTCCAGTGGCAGGACAAAAGTCAGGACAACTGGCAGTGGCCCTGGATGTAATGAATGACTTTGGTGCCTTTGATGTCTGACCAAGCTCTAAGTGTTCCTTAGTGCTTGCTTAGTTGCCTTCTTGGCTCCTGGAACATGTTGTTCTCCTCTACCCATTCTACCAGAAGTTTTCACATGCTTGGAGTAGGCATCCCTCTAACTCACCAACAGGTTAAAGCTTGTTGGATCCCTTTGTCTGCAGAGATTATACTACAGCTTCTTGGAGATATAGATGAGAGCTTATAATGTATTTTAATATGTAGGTAATTTATGTATTGTGTTATAACACATTTATTACATATTATATATAATATACAGTATATAACTTGATATATTTTTATTATAATCCCTCTAAGACTTAGGAGATGCTCTTCATGAATTTCTGTAGCTTAAAAAAAATGATCATCTGGTGGCCAACCCTCTGGTAACAAAGCTCTTCTCTCTTAGCTAGTTTGGTTCTTAGGTGAAAGACACACAATCTGTCATAGCCTTTCCAGCATGATGGAAATTGCCAGAGCTTGTACTCCACTGACATAATCTTCAAGAATCCAGGGTCATCTTCAAACCACAATAAAGCATCAAAGTAGATCTTTAGTAGATCAGTCATCAGTCAGTCAATCTCAGTCATCAGTCAGTCAATCAATAGGTATTTATTATTATGTGTTAAGCAGTGGGGAAACAAAAACAAAACCTTACCTCAAGGACCTCATATGTTAATGGAAGATATATACATCTTCCATCTTGTTTTTGTTTCCCCACTATATAACAAAGAATAATAAATGCTTATTAATTGACTGATAGATATTTACATGTGCATGCTTCTATCATATGCAAAATTATTATAAGGTAATTTTTGGAGGGGGGACTAGGAAAGACATTATGTAGACAATTATGTCTGAGCAGCATCTTAAAGGAAGAGAAGGATTCTGGGGCAGAAGGGAGAAGGGAGCACACTCCAGTCATGATAAGAAAGTCAATGCTCCAGGTCAGCCAGAATATCTGGATTTCAGCGTATGTAGACTTAGTAATGATCAAGAAAACTAGAAAAGTGGGAAACGGTCAACTTGTGAATATAGGAGATATAAGAGAGTTCATATTTGATGCTATATGGAATACAATGCCACTGGAGTTTAATGAGTATGGGATGTGGGGGTGTGTGAAAATCACAATATGTTAAAGAAAAATCATTTTAGTGACTGCTTATGGCATTATTAAGGGTTTTTTTTTTGTATTAATGTTTAATTATGGACCATCATTGCAAACCCCATGGGGGTTTGTAAACCACTAAATGGGAACCACTGGAGTTGGGGTTCACATAGTCAGGGAAAAATCATTTTTTATAGCTGAAGGTTGAATAAATTAGAGAAGGAGATAATTGACATGAGAAGACCAATTAGAAGACTTTTTGTTTGGGTAATGTAGACCTAATATAGAGTGATGGTTGTTTGAGTGACAAAAAAGAGGCATATGTGAGAGATGTAAAAGAAAAAAAGAATTATAAGATTTGACAACTAATTGGATATAAATAAGTAGAGAAAAATAGCAAGGATAACACTGACATTTCAAACCTGAAAGATTGTAAACATAGTAGTACCCTTAACAATAATAGGGAAGTTCAGAAGATGGAAGGATTTAGGGGGAAAGATGATGAGTTTTATTTTGGATTTTTTTCATCAAATATAATTTTTATTTCATTGTGGTCTAAAAAGGGTTCGTGTAATATTTCTACTTTGCTGCATTTGTGAGGTTTTTATGCTCCACATATATGGCCAATTTTTGTGAAGGTGTCATGTATATCTGAGAAAAGAGTATGGCCTTTTTTATTCCTATTCAGTTTTCTCCACAGGTCCATCCAACTTTTCTAAAATTATATTCATCTTCTTTTTTATGTATTTTATGGTTAGATTTATCTAGCTTTGAGTGTGGAAAGTTGAGGTCCCCCACCAATATAGTTTTGCTATTTATTTCCTTCTGTATGTTATTTAACTTTTCCTTTAAGAATTTGGATACTATGCAATTTGGTGCATATATGGTTAGCATTGATATTACTCCATTGTCTATGATACCTTTTAGCAAGATGCAGTTTCTCTGCTTGTTGCTTTTAATTAGGTCTATTTTTCCTTTTGCTTTGTCTCAGGTCATTCTGGCTAACTCTGTCTTTTTTTTTATAACTTCAGCTTAAGCATAACAGACCCTGCTCCAGCCCTTTATATTAAAACTGTGTGTTTCTCTCTTTTTCAGATGGGTTTCTTGTACATAACATATTGTTTAATTCTGGTTTCTAATCCATTTTGCTATCTGCTTCTGTTTTATGGGCAAATGCATCCCATTCACATCCACAGTTATAATTACTAACTGTATGTTTCCCTCCATTCTATTTTTTTCTGTTTATCCTTCACTCTCTCTTTTTACCCCCTCCCTCCTCAAATATATGTTTTGCTTATGACCACTGCCTCCCTTAATCTGCCCTCCCTTTTATTATTTCACCTCCTTTCTCTAGTCCTCTTCCCCTCTTACTTCACTATTGGGTAAGATAGATTTTTGTATACAAATGAAAGTATATACATATGTATATATGTACACATATAAACACATACACATGCATATATGTGTGTATATATCCCTATCCATCTATTTATACATATATGTATGTATTATGTATGTGTGTGTATATATATATACTTCCCTCTTTGAACCAATTCTGAGGAGAGTGAGGTTAAAGTATTCCCCCAATGTAAAATCTCTTTCTTATGTGCTTCTGTTATGGGAGGTAATTTTCCTCTTTCTTCATCTCCCTTCTGCCTTCTCCCATTACATCCCTCTTTGTCCCCTATCTGTTTTTCTTTTAGATTATCCTAACATTTTTGATTCACTCCCTCTGTCTTTGTACAGTCTGTCTAACTGACCTAATAATGATAAAGTTCTTAGGAATTACATGTTATCATCTTTCCATCTGGAATGTAAACAGTTTAATTTTATCGATTGCTTTATGATTTCTCTTTCATTTTTACCTTTTTATACTTGAGTTTTGTATTTGAAAATCAAAATTTCTATTCCTCTCTGGTCTTTGTGTCAGGAATGTTTTCCTATTTTGCTAAATATCCATTGTTTTTTCCTCCCTATAGGATTATACTCCATTTTGCTGGGTAGATTATTCTTAGTTGCAATTCTAACTCTTTTGCCTTCTGGAATATCATATTCCAAGCCCTTCATTCCTTTAACATGGTACTTACCAAATCTTCTGTGACCCCATGTCATTTGAATGGTTTCTTTCTGGCTACTTAAAGTGTTTTTTGTTTGACCTGGGAGCTCTGGAATTTGGCTATAATATTCCTAGGAGTTTTCCTTTAGAACATCTTTCAGGAGATAGTCAATGGATTCTTTTAATTTCCATTTTACCCTCTGGTTCTAAGATATCTAAGCTTTTCTTTATAATTTTTTGAAATATGGTGTATAAGCTCTTTTTATCATATCTTTCAAGTAGTCCAATAATTCTTTTTTATTCTTTTTTCTTTTTTTTAAATTTATTTATTTTTCATTTTCAACATTTATTTCCACAAAATTTCGAGCTACAATTTCTCTCCCCATCTTCCCCTACCCAACCCCCAAATAGCAAGCTTACTGAATACCCCTTCTCCCAATCTGTTCTCTCTTATATCCTCCCCCATCACCCCCTAACTTTCTAGTAGGGCAAGATAGATTTCTATACCCCAGAGCCTTTATGTCTGTAATGGGAATGTAAATTTAATATCTTCCCTGCCCCTACACCCTTTGATAGGCTTAAGTGCAGCTGGAGCCTGTTGCTGGAGGCTTGTTTTTTAGGAGATACTTTGTGATTGGGCAGTGGGTCAAGAGGGTTGTTACATTCACTGAGCCAGGAGAAGGCTATATAAACCCTGATGTGAGGCTTTGTTTTGGGGCTCACTTTGAGAAGAGTTGTTTGATTTGAGCAGACAAGACTCTGGGTTGAGAACCCCTCCCCCCTGCCCCGAGGCTTTGAAAACCCAGATGTTGATGCTTCCCTCTCTGGACACTGTGACTAGGTATGGATGTAATGGTCAGACAGTTGGAAGCCTATCTGCTGATGTTTCTCTGTATTTGTTGTCTGTTTGTAACTTGTTTGTATTCTCTGAAGTTCAGGGTGCTGACCTTTTTCCCCTGAACTAGGTAAATGATATGTTTGCTTGATTAAAGCAAGATTGTTAACCCATTTTGAGTTGCTTTCCTTTAGAAAAGCAGATCTAAGAACCTGTGTTGGCAGCCACCCTGAGTATGCTGGGGTGCTTGCTGTTACAATGTCTTATTTCCCAGGTACATGTAAAAAGCAATTTTTTTAAACATTAATTATTAAAACTTTGAGTTCCAGATTTTCCCTCCTTCTTCCCTCCTAACCCACCCCCACTGGGTAGATAAGCAATTCAATATAGGTTGTACATGTGTAGTTACCCAAATAATTTCCATAGTAGTTGTATTGTGAAAGACTAACTGCATTTCCCTCCATGCAATCCCACCCCCCATGTATTCTATTTTTTCCTTTGACCCTATCCCTTTTCAAAAGTGTTTGCTTCTAACTACCCTCTCCCCCAATCTGCTCTCCCTTCTATCTTCACCCCTCTTATTCCCTATCCCCCTATTTTCCTGTAGGGCAAGATACCCAATTGAGTGTGTATGTTACTCGCTCCTTAATCCAAATTCAATGAGAATAATGTTGTCCCATTCCCTTTCATCTTCCGGCTCATCCCCTCCATTGTAACAGTTTTCTCTTGCCTCTTTTATATGAGATAATTTACCCTAATCTATCTCTCCCTTTCTCCTTCTTCCAATAAATTCCTCTCTCACCTCTTAATTTTATTTTTTAGATATCATCTCTTCATATTCAACTGATCCTGTGACCTTTGTTTATGTATACCTGAAAATACATATTCCCATACTCACATATATATTTATATACACATACACCCCTTTACATGAATATATATATATATATATATGTACACATATATTCCCTTCAACTATCCTCATACTGAGAAAAGTCTTATGAGTTACAATGATCATTTTTCCATGTAGGAATATAAATAGTTCAGCTTTAATAAGTTCCTTATGATTTCTTTTTCCTGTATACCTTCTCATGCTTCTCTTGCTTCTTGTATTTGAAAGTCAAATTTTCCATTCAGCTCTGATTTTTTCATCAAGAATGCTTTAAAATCCTCTGTTTCATTGAATCACCATATTTTTCCTTGTAGCATTATACTCAGTTTGGATGGGTAGGTGGTTCTTGGTTTTAGTCCTAGCTCCTTTGATCTCTGGAATATCATATTCCAAGCCCTTCGATCCCTTAATGTAGAAGCTGCTAGGTCTTATGTTATCCTGATTGTGTTGCCACAATATTCAAATTGTTTCTTCTTGGCTGCTTGTAATATTTTATCCTTGACCTGGGAACTCTGGAATTTCAATATAATATTCCTAGGATTTTCCTTTTTGAAATCTTTTTAAAGAGGTGATTGGGGAATTCTTTCGATTTCTATTTTGCCCTCTGGCTCTGGAATATCAGGGCAATTTTGCTTGACAATTTTTGAAAGATGGTGTCTAAGCTCTTTTTTTGATCATTACTTTCAGATAGTCCAATAATTTTTAAATTATCTCTCCTGGATCTATTTTTCAGGTCAGTGGTTTTTCCCATGAGATATTTCACATTGCCTTCTATTTTTTATTTGTTTGGATCTGTTTTATAGTATCTTGATTTCTCACAAAGTCATTAGCTTCCAATTGCTCCTATCTAATTTTGAAGGAGTTATTCTCTTCAGTGAGTTTTTGAAATTCCTTTTCCATCTTGCAAATTCATCTTTTAAGGCATTCTTCTCCTCATTGGCTTTTTGGGCCTCTTTTGCCATTCAAGTTAGTCTGTTTTTAAGGTGTTATTTTCTTCAGTCAGGTTATTGACTCTCTTTTCATAATTTTCTTGCATCATTCTCATTTCTCTTCCCAATTTTTCCTCCATTTCTCTTACTTGATCTTCAAAATCCTTCTTGAGCTCCTCCATGACCTGTAACCAATTCACATTTTTCTTGGAGGCTTTTGATGCTGGAGTTTTGACTTCATTGTCTTCCTCCTGCTCTATGCCTTGATCCTTTTTGCCCCCAAAAAAGGATTCTATGGTCTGTTTGTGCTTCCTTTGCTTGCTTATATTGCCAGCCAATTACTTGACTTTTGAGTTCTTTACTATGGTAGAACTCTGCTTCCAAAATGGAGAGAACTTTGTCCCAAATCATTGGAGTTTTTGCAGCTGCCAGGGCTATTGGAAGGGTGCCCTCTCTACAATCCCCCTAACTGGCAACACACCCCAGGACCACCACCTAAGACCGCAATCCAGATCCAAGCAGGTTAAAACAAAAGCAATTACCCTCTGAATGGTTGCTTTGTCTGCCTACAATCTGCAGGCCAGGAGCTCTGGAAGCAAGGGTCCACCAGGAGCCACCAAGGCTCCACCACTTCTCACCCTGGGGGCAGGGGCTGGACCATACTCTTCTGTCCCTCCTCCCTACCCCCTGTTTGAACAGAGTTCCACACAGACCTTTTACTTTGTTTTTGGCATTTATGGGTTGAGGAGTCTGACAACTTCCATAGCTACTGGTGATTCACTCCCCTGAAGTCTGCTCTGACCACTGCTGGTTGGGGTACTCTGGGGCCAGAACTGAGGCTGATGTAGGACTGCACTCTGCTCCCAGTGTGTTGCGATAGACCCTTCCTGTTGGCCTACCAGGCTGCCTTCAGTGGGAGATTTGTTTCTCTCTGTCTCTTTATGGGTTCTGTTGCTCTAAAGTTTGTTTATAGTCATTTTTTTCCACATATATTGGAAGTAATTGGAGCAGAGCTCATACCAAGTTTGTGCTTCTACTCCACCATCTTGGTTCTGCCCCTCTCCAATAATTCTTAAAGTGTCTTTCCTCAATCTGTTTTCCAGGCCAGCTGTTTTTCTGATGAGTTCATATTTTCTTCTATTTTTCCATTCTTTTGACTTTGTCTTGTATTTCCTTGATGTCTCAAGGAGTCATTAGCTTCTAGTTGCCAAATTTAATTTTTAAGGAACTATTTTCTTTAGTGAGCTTTTGGAACTATTTTTCCATTTGACCAATTCTGCTTTTTAAGGTATTATTTTCCTCAGTAGTTTTTGAACCTCTTTTACCAAACTGTTAATTATATTTTCATGATTTTCTTGTATTGCTCTTATTTGTTTTCTCAGTTTTCCACTAGCACTCTTACTTGATTATTAAAAATATTCCTTAGCTCTTCCAGGAATTCTTGTTGAACTAGTGTCTAATTCACATTTTTTATTTAATGTTTTGCTTGTAGCTGTTTTGACATCATTGTCTTCTTTTGAGTTTATGTTTTGATCTTCCTGTTAACATAGTAATTTTTTGTGATCAGATTTTTTCCCCACCCTTTTGGGTTTTTTTGGTTTTTTGTTTGTTTGTTTGTTTTCACTGTGAGTTTTATATTAAAGCCGTGCTCTATTTCTGCTGTAGGAGTAGGTCGGAGGGGACACTGTTCCAAGTTTCAAGCTTTATTTGCACTGCTGTTTTCAGACCTAATTCTGAGGGTTTGAAAGTTTTCAGTGCTTCCAAGGTGGTATGATCCAGGGAAAGGCATGAGTTAATAATGTAGGTAAGATATCATCATAGACATAGGCTAGAGAGAAATAATATTTTTAAAAGAGAGCTTGTCATGGAGTTTTAGTGCCATCAATCAAACTGCATTACCTGACTGTATCATAGTCCTTAAGCATTAATGAATGATTGAATGGCTGGGACGTTCTGTTACCCAGCTTGGTCACAGATGGCTTTAAAAAATAGAGGAATTGATTGGAATCTCTCTATAACATCATGTTCCATAGATACAGGTACAACATAAAACATGACATATGTTGGCCCCTGTCCAAGTCGAGCTATTTACAACACTAAGAAAAAAGCCTCATTTTGAGGCAGCAACACTGCTAAGTAGTCCAGCTCATGTATCCTAAGACCATTACACCAGCCTCCATCATTATGCAACATGGAGAAATGTTGTTCCATCTTCATATACAGGGAAGCTTTAAAAAATTTTTTTAAAAGAATAAAGTCTAACCAAATTCTACAGCTAATTGATTTTTAACTGCATATATCCTTAAGAGCAGTTTCAGACTTCACAATCAGTATCATCAGAAGAAAATTTCAGTAATTAAGCCCATCTTGCCTTAGTTAAACTCTTTTTTATTATCAAGTAAGTAAAAGAATGGAAATAAAAAGATGGTGGATCACTTGAGCTCAGAATTTCTGAAGTACAACAGGGCTAGGTTTTTGCATTAAGACCAGCTCCAGTATGGTGAGACCCAGGAGCAGGTAAATGGGTGCTGGGCCTGGAGTCAGGAAGACTGAGTTCAAATTTGACCTCATACACTTAATTACCTGCATGACTTTGGAAAAGTCACTTAACCCTGTTTGCCTCAGTTTCCTCATCTGTAAAAATGAACTAGAGAAGGAAATGGTGAACCACTCCAGTAAAAGAAAACCCCAAATAAAGTCACAAAGAGTCAGTCATGACTCAACAGCAACTATCCCAACCCTTACTTTAAGGTCAGCTGGATGGCACAGTGGAAAGAGTACCAAGCCTGGAACCAGTAAGACTCATTTTCCTGAGTTCAGATCTGGTCCCAGACACTTACTAGCTGGGTGACCCTGGGCAAGTCACTTAACCCTGTTTGCCTCAGTTTCTCCCTCTCATCTGAGCTGGAAAAGGAAACTCAATAGCAAAAACAATAACAATAAAAGAAGAAATTCTCAAAACTCATATGCTCTCCAGTCCAACCCATCCTCTTCTAGTGATATTAGCACAATTACAATGGGAAATATGGTTACTGTGAGCCTCTTTCCAAATTAGATGTTTAAAATGCTTTTTCAAAAGACTGTGTAGTCTGAGAAGAGACTGCAATTAATCCATTATGTTTCATCTTCTCTCTTATTGCCTTTGCTCAGACTGTCCCCCATACCAGGAATGAATCCTCTGTTTGCCTCTGCCTCTTAGAACCCTGGCTTCCTTTAAACATCACCTCAAGAAACATAACCTACACAAGATCATTCATGATCCTTCCAGAATCTAATGCCTCTATAAGCCCCTTGAAAGCAGGGGCTTTCATTTTTTATCTCCAGAGCCCTTGGTCTAGTACATAGTAGGCACTGAATAAATGATTATTGATTAACTAATTGAAAATAGGTGTTAAAGGGAGGGTGTTTTAAAAATTCAGTATGAGAAATAACTTTGTAACAATTCGAACTTTTTGAAAATGAATTGATTTTCTCATAATTATATCTCATAATTCAGTGCCATCATCTCTATAAGTGTCCAAGAAGAGGGTGGCTGACCATCTAGTTGTATGGAGTGTGTTGAGAGAATATGGAACAAACACAAAAATATGGTACAAATCTTCATTCAATAAGCGATTTTCAAGTTCCTCAGGATTTAGTTAATATTTTTTTATATCAACAGAACCTTAAAATAAGCCCTGGTTTTAAATACCGTTGTTGCAACATCTGGCAGTTGATATTTTTAGTAATTGAAAGAAAGTGCTCTTTTTTTGGACAGCTAAGTTGCGGAGTAGATAGAGTGTTGGGCCTGGAATTTGGAACACCTGAATTTAAATCTAGCTTCAGATACTTAATAGCTGTGTGACCCTGGACAAGTCACTTAATCCTGTTTGCCTCAGTTTCCTCATTTGTAAAATGAGCTGGAGAAGGAAATGGAAAACCACTTCAGCATCTTTGCCAAGAAAATTCCAAAAGGAATCGTGAAGAGTTGAACACAATTGAACAACGACTAAATAACTAAGCTTTTTTTTAGTGATTTGTCATGTTCCATCATTTTAACAGAATCACAGAATTTGAGACAGTCCAACTCAAACACAAAAGGAATAATGTTTGCCTTAGTTTTACAAGGCCAACCTTTTAGAATCTGATTATACGCAATCCCCCATTTATAAACAGGTTGTTCAGACAAGGAGTGACTGGTGTCAGAGGTCAATGGTCAGGTCTTTTGTAGGATTCAAGAAGTCAGGCAGATGAAAAGGGGAGGGGAAACTTTGCTGTTGATCTCAAACTTAAGGAACAAGTCACGAAGTCAGTCACACAGAGTCACAGAAAAGAAACACAATAGTGGGTAAAGTATTAGACTAAGGTTCCTTGGAGAGCTGTTTGTAAGGATTGACCACGGCCCTCGGCTCTGCCCCTCTGGTTCTACAGGTGTTGAAGGCCTAACCAGGCCATGAGTCTGTGCAAGTTTCATATCATCACACAGCCCAACATAGTTATTAAAAGATTAATTTAATTTCATGAGCTTTTGGAAATGAACTTTTTGATCTTGAAGCATGCAGTGTTTAGTTTGGATACCGAGGTATGTGCTTTGTTCTACTCTATAGTTGCTAGAGGCAATGGAAGAGATCATATGGGCAAAATAAGGGCTGGATCCACAGATGAGAAAACAGGCATTAAAGACAGGCCATGGAGCGTGACCATAGAGTCCAGCCCTCTTATTTTACAGATGAGGAAAATAAGGCCTAGAGAACTTAAGTGACACAGGTAATAGGTGACCAAGGGGATTTGAACCTAGTTCCTCTAACCAAAGAGCCAACGATCCTTCTATGGCACCATGGAAGTTAAAGGTTTGAGCCCAGAGAATTAGCAAAGACAAAAATGTTGGAAATTCTCCACACTTGCAGCAAGCAGAGGTATGAGAACAACAACCAAAAAAATGAACAAACAGAAATTAAGGTACCCTAGAGGCAGCTGTGTCTTTAGTTCATATTAGAGGGGGATTTTTTTGTTTGTTTTCTTATTATCACCTTCTTTTCTGGACTGAGGATATATATTAGCTGCCCTCAAATGTTTGAAGGCCTATCATTTGAAAGAGGAAATGGTCTCATCCTATGTTGTTCTACAATAAACATTCTTAACTTGGGATCTGTGGATTCCCAAAGTGTCTTTGGATAGATTTTAGAGACTCTGTGAACTTGAATGAGAAAAACGTATTTTTTTTAGTTATTTAACATTTTTATTATAAAAATGGGTTTATAGGCTTTACCAGCCTGCCAAAGGAGTCTATATTAAAAAAAAAGTCAAGAACCCCTGACTTAGAGGCCTTTTATAATCCAGATCCTGTTAACAGCCTTATTTTTTTTTAAGCTGACAAAATTCCTCTTTAGGATTCTATACTTTCATTCCTCCACAGTCAGAATGTGGACTTGGAAGAATAATTCTCCACAGAGAATTAGAAAAATACCTCCCTCCCCACCCCAATCCCTAGGGAATTAAATAACTTCAGCTACTTTTGAAACTTTAAGAACCCAATGTTTTCTCATTCCAAAATTTGAAGTGACCTGAAGTTTTTTCAGAATATTCTCTCTTTACAACCCAGATACTGTGCTGTTAGAAAAACACTGACACACTTGCCATTTAATCTTCATGGATCAGGAATTCTCCAGCTGTTCAGAACAATAAGATAGAAGGCCAGAGAAGTTGGTTAGGTCCATACTACAGAGGGCTTAAGGAAAGAATTTGAACTTTTTCTCACAGAAAATATGAACACTAAACATTTCTGAGCAAGAGAACAGTATTTTAGAAAGCTTAAAGAATAAAGGACAGGGTGGACCAGAAATTTTAGTTATTTACGGGATGCCTGGGGGAAGAAACTCCCTCTGCTAATGCAGTTCAACACTGTTCTCAGAAACTGCAATACTTCAAGAGAGATTCTGACTTGCCCAAGGTCACACAGTCAGTCTGTGTTAGAAGCACAACATGAGGCCAAGCTTTTCTGGTTCTGAGGCCAGCTTTTCATGCACTGTGTTTAAGCTGGCCTGTTTACATAAGGAAGCAAGAAAGAGAGAGAAGCAGCCACAAGCTATTTACTTATAACCAAAAATTTTTTTTTTCTTTAAACAAATACTTTATTAACTTCTGTTTTACATCATTCATTTCCGCCAGATTTTGAGTTACAATCATTTTCCCCCCATTATTCCCCTACCCAACCTCCCAGAATAGCAGTCTCACAAGATATCGCTTCCTCCAATCTGCTCTCTCCCATACCTTCTCCCATACCCCCTTCGACTTTTCCATTAGAGGAAGGTGAATCTTTGTGTCCCAATGCCTGCACATCTTATCTCCCAATTACAGGCAAAAGAGTATTAATAATAGTATTTATATATATATTTGAAACATTTAATGTTACGACCTTGAATTTCAGATCCATTTCCTTCCTCCCTTGTCACCCATTCCTTCTTGGGATATAAGTAATTCAGTATATGTTGTACATGTCTAGCTCTGCAAAACATTATCATAGTAGATATATTGTACAAGGCTGCTTATAATTCCCTCCCACTCATCCCACCCCCCACCTGGTCCATTCCCTACATGATCCTGTCCCTCTTCTATAGTGGGTACTTCCAACCTCCCCTCACCCCAAGGATGCCCTCCCATCCATCATCTCTCCTCTCATCCCCCTTCCCCCTATCCTGCTGCAGGTTGAGATATCCCATTTAGTATGTATGTCATTTTCTCCCTAAACCAAATTCAATGTGAATGTGGTTTTGCCTTTTTAGCCTTCCTTATTCTCCCCCTCCTTTGCAACCACTTCCCCTACATGAGATAGTTTACCCTACCATGTCTCCCCCATCTCCTCTTGCCACTTTCCTCTCTCACCTCATAATTTCATCCCTTGAGTATTCTCCCTTCCCAACAAATTCAACCTATGCCCTCTATCCATATATAACTGTAACCATATACACACACATTCACATATGTATTCATATGACCACACCCCCTTCTTCCATTATTTTCATAGTGAGAAAGATATCATCAGTCACAGATATTGCTTTTCCATATAGGAATGTAAATAGTTCAACTTTGATAAGTTCCTTTTGATTTCTTTTCCCTGATTACCTTCTCAGGCATCTCTTACTTCTTGCGTCTGGATGTCAAATTTTCTATTCAACTCTGGTTTTTTCCTCAAGAATGCTTGAAAGTCCTCTATTCCACTGAATGACCATATTTTCCCCTGAAACAAAATACTCAGTTTTGCTGGGTAGGTGACCCTTGGGTTCATTCCCAGTTCTTTTGCCCTCTGGAATATCATATTCCATGCCCTTCGATCCCTCAGTGTAGAAGCTGCCAGGTCCTGTGCTATTCTGATTGTGTTTCCACAATATTGAAATTGTTTCTTCCTGGCTGCTTGTAGTATTTTCTCCTTGATCTGGGGATTCTGGAACCTGGCTATAATATTCCTGGGAGTTTTCTTTTTGGATCTTTTTCAGGAGGTGATCAGTGGATTCTTTCAACCTCTATTTTGCCCTCTGGATCTAAAACATCAGGGCAGTTTCCTTGAGAATTTCTTGAAGGGTGATTTCTAGGTTCTTTCTTTGATCATGGCTTTCAGGTAGTCCAATAATTTTTAAATTGTCTCTCCTGGATCTATTTTCCAGGTCAGTGGTTTTTCCCATGAGATATTTCACATTGCCTTCTAATCTTTCATTTGTTTGGATCTGCTTAACAGCATCTTGATTTCTCATAAAGTCATTAGCTTCCATTTGCTCCAGTCTAACTCTGAAGGAATGAATCTCCTCAGTGAACTTTTGAGATTCTTTTTCCATCTGGCAAATTCGACTTTTTAAGGCATTCTTCTCCTCATTGCCCTTTTGGGCCTCCTTAGCCATTTGAGTTAGTCTATTTTTTAAGGTGTTATTTTCTTCAGTCAGGCTGTTGACCCTCATTTCATACTTTTCCTGCATCCTTCTCATTTCTCTTTCTAATTTTTCCTCCACTTCTCTTATTTGATTTTTAAAGTCCTTCTTAAGGTCCTCTATGGCCTGCAACCCGCTCATGTTTTCCCCTGGGGCTTTTGGAGCAGGACTTCTGACCTCACAGTCCTTTTCCCGCTCTATGCCCCCAAAATAGGAGTCTAGGGTTGCATTTTTCTGTTTCCTTTGCCTTGGCATGTTGCCACTTAATTACTTGACTTTTGGGCTTGTTGCCACACTATGGCTTTAAGGCCAGATAGAGGAATTTTCGTCCCGAACGTGTGGGGGGCAACTTCCGTTTCTGGCAAGCTGTAAACCCACCCACAACTTCCACCCTAGATCACAATCCAGATCCAGGGAGGTTAAAGCAAGAGCGATTACCCCCCAAGACTGATCGCTGGATCTCCCCACGATTTGTAGGCTGGGAGCCGGAAATGCCTCTGAAAACTACACAGTGGCGTGTCTCCTCAGCAGCTTCTAGCCCCCAGGGGAGGGAGCTGACGCATTCCCCAAATACAGGTCCCAAAGTCCATAGGACACTAACCTCTTACTTTGTCCTAGGCAAGTCTATGTTGATAATTCTGGAGTCGCCAGGGTTCTTGGTGTTCTGGGGTTCCTCCAGCAGGCTGCTGGCCCTGCCGCCCTGGGGCTAAAACCTCGGCTCACGTGGACCTGGGCTCGGCTCGGCTCCTGCGCTCTGTGCGCTGCCGGCTCCCAGACCACTGCGCTGGTCCTTCCTGCAGGGTGCTGGGCTGTCCTCAGCGGGAGGTTAGCTTCTCTGTGTCGTTCTGTGGGTGCTGGGACTCCAGAAGATTTTCAGAGTCCTTTTTTACATAGTTTGTGGAGAATCTGGGGGCAGAGAGGCTTGGACGAGCTGTTTCTACTCCGCCATCTTGGCTCCGCCCCCATAACCAAAAATTTTTAATTCCACTAATCCATGGCTAAACCAGGTGTTCATTCCAAGATCCACACCTTTCCTTTGGTTAGCCTGTGATTGGCTAGAAGGGCAAGACACTAGGAGAGCAAAATAGGGAATCTGAAAGAGAAAAAATTCGTTTCCCTATATCCTTTTCAATGGCATAAGCAGTTAAACCAGTAATTACAGTAGAAAGCATGCTGAATGTCATGTCAGCAGACCTGAGCTGGAATCATAGGGTCAGAGATGTCTCACTAAGAGAGACCTCAGAAGCCATCTAGTCTAATACCCTCATTTAACAGATAAGGAAACTAAGGAACCACAAGGGATAAGCCTCAGAGGCAGGATGTCACCCTCTGACTCCTGAGCTCCTTCTGCCATGCTTTGCTGGTTCAGCCACTTACTTCTTGTGTGACCTTTGGCAAATCACTCCAACTTCTCCAGTCCTTAGTTTCCTCATCTGAAAGATTAGAGTTGGCCTAGATCTTTCTTTTAATATCCCTTAAAGCTCTAAAGGCCACCAATTCTATAGAATACATCTTTATGGAGCCCCATGACAGCCTCATAGAGGACTAGATGTTATGTTTGTTAAAATGGGAACCAATGGAGGCAGCTATACAGAAGAGATAATGCTGGGCCTGGAATTAGAATGACCTGAGTTCAAATCTGGTCTCAGACACTTACTAACTGTGTGACCCTGGACAATTCATTTAATTTCTATCTGCCTCAGTTTCCCCAACTGTAAAAGGGGATGATAGTAACGCTATTCCCAGGGCTGTCATGAGGATTAAATGTAATAATACTGGCAAAGTGCTTAGCACAGAGCCCGGTGTATATTAAGTGTTTAATTAGTGCTTTTTGTCTTGCTTTCTTCCCATGGAGCTAAGTCTACACATATTTCAGTTGTCTAGAGGTATACTTGGGTGGGAGACCCAGGCAATGAATCTCTTAGCTGTGAATGTATCTGACTATGCTTTGGGAGGAACACTGGGCAATTTGCTGGTGTGGTTTATGTATTCTGCCTGAATTCCTCCCTTAGGGAGAGATGCTGGACAAGATAACACTTTTTCTTTGCACCAGCCTGAGGCCTGGTTTTTGTAACTTGGCACCAGCCAGTCCCCACCCAATTTCTGCTTTATCTTAAGCTTTACCCTTATCAATGGTTACTGGGTGTGCTTTTTATTTTTAGTACCACCCAGAGCTATCAATTTAACTCACTTCAAGGATTTGATTCAGTTATAATCTTTGTGAACAGGTCTAGGCTCATTTCCCCAAGTGTTATAATCCATTGAACTCTTTTGGCTTCCTGAGAGGTAGAATTCACATGTGGAAGTTACAGCGGATCTACTGATGGCCTGGGCAAGCTTCTATTGCCCTCATTCACCTTTACCCAGCTTTACTCATCCTCATTCAATGTTAACCAATGGCTCCTTAGAATTCTACACTCCAAAAGTTGCTGATACTTATATAACGTTCATAGTTAAAGAGCACTTTACATTCATCGTCTGATACTTAAACCAACTCCATGTGGTGCATAGTGCAAATGCCCTTCCTCCTTACCAAGGCTTATCCTTCTGTGCTTGTTCAAGCAATCCCATTCCATCCTGTCTCCTCCAACTGATCTGTCCTTCTTCATCCTCACTCACTTATTTTCAATCTCCTTCTCTCTCCATCAGCTCATTTCCTATTGCCTATAAATGTGCCCATGTCTCCTATGTCTTGAAAAAAAACCTCCCCTTGGTCCTTCCATCTAGGCTCATCATGTTATATATTTTCTGCCCTTTGTAGCTAAACTCCTCAAAAAGGCTGTCTTCCATAAGTGTCTTGACTTTCTCTCTCCCCACTCTCTTCTCAATCCCTTACAATATGACTTCTGACATTATCATTCCACAAAAAGTACTCTCTAAAGTCACTAAATATCTCTTAGTTGCCAAATCCAATAGCTTTTCCTCAGTTGTCATTATCCTTGACCTCCTTCAGTTTTTCAAACTGTTCATCGATCTTTCCTCTTTGACATTCTCTTCCCTCTAGGTTTCCAGGACACCACTCTCTTGGCTCTCCTCCTCTCTCTTCTTTGCTGAGTCCTCTTCCGGATCATACCTCTAATCCTTCTGGGTTCTGTCTTGAGTCCTCTTCTCCCTCTATGCTACCTCACTGCGACCTCACTGGGTTCCATGGATTTACTTACTATCTCTATGCTGATGATTCTCAAATCTGCTTTTCTTGCTGACCTCCAATCTCAAGTAACCAACTGCCTTTCAGTCATCTCAGACTGGATGTTCAGTAGACATCTTAACCTCAATATGTCCAAAATGAAATTCATTATCTTTCCTCCTAAATGCCACCCCCCCTTACCAAAGAGAACAATACTATCCTCCCAGTCCCTCAGGCTCACAACCTAGAAGTAATTTTGCCTAGAAGTCATTTTGGATTACTCACTGTCTCTCCCCTCTCCTATTCCCAGTCGATTGCCAAGCCCTGCAATTTCATCTTGGCAATATCTCTCAAATAAGCCCCCTTCTCTCCTCTGAAACTGAGACTACTCTAGTGCAGACCCTCATCACCTCATGCCTAGTTTATTGCAATAACCTGTGGGTAGCTCTCTACCTGCTTCAAGCCTCTCCCCACTCTAATCCATCCTCCATTCAGCCACTAACATTATTTGCCTAAAGTGCAGGTCCAATCATGTCACACACATATCCCCACGCCCCTACTCATTAAACTCTAGTGGCTCCCTATCCCTTCCAGGATCAAATACAAAATTCTTTTTTTTTGGGGGGGGGGGCATTCAAAACTCTTTATAACCTAGCCTTCTCCTACCTTTCCAGTCTTCTTACAACCTTACTCCCTAACACATACTTCTCAATTAAGTGACATTGGACTCCTTGCTTTCACAAGAAAGACACTCCTCTCAGCTCTGGGCATTTTCTCTGACTTTCCTCTATCTCTACAACACTCTCCCTCCTCTACTCTGACTATAGACTTCTCTGGCTTCCTTTGAGTCTTAACTAAAATTCTACCATCTACAGGAAACTTTCCCCAATTTGGAATTTGGCTATAATATTCCTGGGACTTTTCATTTTGGGATCTCTTTTAAGAAATGATTGATGGATTCTTTCAATTTCTATTTTACCCTCTGCTTCTAGAATATCAGGGCAGTTTTCCTTCATAATTTCTTGAAAGATGATGTCTAGGTTCTTTTTTTGATCATGCTTTTCAGGTAGTCCAATAATCTTTAAATTATTTCTCCTGAATTTGTTTTCCAGGTCAGTTGTTTTTCCAATGAGATATTTTACATCGTCTTCTACTTTTGCATTCCTTTGGTTTTGTCTTATTGTTTCTTCATTTCTTATGAAGTCATCAGCTTCCATTTGCTCAATTCTAATTTTTAAGGAATTCTTTCCTCCAATGAGTTTTTGAACCTCCTTTTGCATTTGGTTAATTCTACTTTTGAAGGAGTTTTTATTCTTCAGTGAATTTTTGTGCCTCTTTTTCCATTTGGCCAATTTTGCCTTCTAAGGCATTCTTCTCCTCATTGGTTTTTTGGACCTATTTTAACATATGGTCTAGTGTGTTTTTTTTATTTTCTTCAGTATTTTGTGTGTGTGTGTGTGTGTGTGTGTGTGCATCTCCTTTAGCAAGCTGTTGACTTGTTTTTCATTATTTTCTCATTTCTCTTCACAATTGCTCTACTCTTTTACTTGATATTCAAAATCCTTTTTGAACTCTTCCACGGCATGAAACCAATTCATACTTTTCCTGGAGGCTTTGGATGTGTGAGCTTTGACTTTGTTGTCTTTTTTATGAGTGCCTGTTTTGAATTTCCTTGTCACCATAGTAATTGTCTATAGTCAGAGGTTTTGGGTTTTTTTTCCCCATTGTATGCTCATATTCCCAGCCTATTAGTTGATTTTTAACTGTTTGTTAAAGTAAGGCTCTGCTTCCAGGGTGGAGGGTGCATTGTTGCAATCTTCAGGGCTTTTGTGCAACTGTTTTCAGAGGTACTTCTAGGGAACTATAAATTTTCAGTTCTTCCAAGGTGGTAGGATCTAGAGAGAGATGTTTACCACCCTCTTGGTCTTTTCTCTTGTCTGTAAGTGACCACAAGCACTCTTTTCTGCCCTGGAACTGTGAGGAGGGTTCTCCACTCCACTGTGGCAGCGAGCCTAGGATGGGCAAAGCAAACAGAGTCCTGCCTTAGTGCTAGCAAAGAGGCCCTTGTCACCTCCTTCTGACCAGTTGTTTGACACCCTTCCCCCCGACCCTTACCATCTGTGGGCTGAGAACTCTGAAAGTAGCTGATGTTGCTGCTGATTCAGTGATTCCTAAGGTCTGTTTCTGGTTTACTGGGGCTGGAGTGGTGTTGGCATGGCTTGTATTAGACTATGCTCTACTCTCACCCAGGTGTGACCGACCTTTCCTGCTGACCTTCTAAGTTGTTGTAGAGTCTGTGGGCTGAGAGGTCTGGAAACTGCCAGTGCTATCACTGACTCAGTCACCCTGAGGCCTGCTCCTAGTTTGCTGGGGTCTGGTCTGTGCTGGCACAGCCTGTGCTAGACTATACTCCTCTCTCACCTTGGTGCAACAGACCTCTTCTGCTGACCTTCCAGGTTGTCTTGGGCTGGAAAATTGTTTCATTCCATATTTCTGTGGGTACTTCTGCTCTAGAATTTTTTGGAGTCATCATTTAGTTTGTTGGAGAGCTCAGGAGAGTCCTTGTCTTTACTCTGACATCTTGGCTCTTCCTCCCCAGAGAAGTTAAATGACTTACCCAAACCCATGCAGACCATAAATAGTAGAACCTCCATTTGAACTGCAAAATAAAGTAATAAAATGTTACACAGTGAAAACCAAGATAATATCAGTGACTCACCATTAGTAGAATGTATGCTTTAAGTTTTTTATTTGGATGGATTTATGGTGATGTACCCACACTCATTCCTCATTTATCCATTTGATGAATGATAAACATTTCTGAAGTATCTTTCCACCATTTAATATACTCTCTCTTTTTAGAGGGAGTTGGAGTTATTTGCCAAATGTCTGAAGTCAATTCGAATTCAGATCCTCCTGACTCCAAGGCCAGTGCCCTATCTACTGTGCTACCTAACTGCACCATTTAATATATTCTTAAAATATTCCTGATTGGTGGAGGGAGAAAGATAAGCTCCTATATCATTAAAAAAATAGACTACTTGGTAATAGAACAGAGTGAAATAGTCACATGTAAAGGGCATATCCATGACCTTGGCTTCAGTGCCTTAACCGACTGAACTAACTAGCCACGGATATAAGCTTTTATGTCTTTCTTTATTTAATACCCCAATGGGAAGCTGCTAAAGATTTTTGATCAAGAAAATAACATGGCCAAACCTGTGTTTTAGGAAATTTATTTTAGCAACTGTGTGAAGGGTGGATTAGAGAGGAAAGAATCTAGAAGGGGGATGTTTGAGTGGAGAAAAGAGGATGGAAAGAGACTTGGTAGCTTATTATATATAAGGATTGAGAGAGAGGGAAGACTCAAGGGTGACCCCAAAGAGCTCTGCACCTGTGTGACTGGAAGGATGGTGGTACATTCAACAAAATTAAGGAAGTCTGTATTGCTTATTGGTTTGGCTTGGAGGAGAATGTGAAAAGTTCTGTTTTAGATCTTTTGAGTTTGATATGTCAACAGGACATCCAGAGGAGATAGCCAGCTGGTAGCTGACAATGAGGAACTGGAATTCAGGAGGTGGGAAGGAGGAGGGAGGGAAAGAGAAAGGGGGAGAGAGAGAGAGAGAGAGAGAGAGAGAGAGAGAGAGAGAGAGAGAGAGAGAGAGAGAGAGAGAGAGAGAGACTATAGTCTAAAGATTTCAAACCAGATAATCAGATCTAGTCACAAGAAAGATATATCTCACAAACTGTAAAAAATGAATTGGATGGAGGAGAGAAAATTGAGATGGTGAAAACTATTAAGAGGGTATTGTAGTTGACCATTGTTAACCAGACTGGATCCAGTCTCTAACCTATGGATGACTGGAACCAAAGAGCAGGTCAGAGATGGGAGAGTGAGGAATTAAACAGAAGTTTAATTTCAGAGTGAGGAAAACATGTTTGCAAACCAAAGTCCTCCTGAGAAGAAGGGCTTGTGGCTTGTGGTAAGGGTAAGGTTTTTAAGGATGAAAGCCACAAAAGGCAAGATCACAACACAGTCATTCTTAGGTCTTGAGTAAGCAGTTTCCACGGTTGGCATTATTTGGGACAATACAGGTGTTCTTGGGTCCTGTGGGAACAGTCTCTAAGTTATTAGAATCCTTAAGTCTTGTGATTGTCTCAAGTCTTAAGGGTAACTGAGCTTTGTGATAGTTCAGTGGGGTACAGAACCAGAGCCAGCATGGTGGGAACAGGAGCACAGCACCTGGTTCAGTTCATGATTTGGCAAACTTTTCCTTAAATATATACTTTAGATCAACTCAGGTAAAGTAAAACTGAGATTATCATCTGAACTCTTCCTTAAATGTATAGTTTAAATTTGAGTTGGGACAAGTGGGAAAGATTGGAGAAACCCTATATGGACATCAGTGTGGCATAACTAAAGGCCTTTGGGAAATCTTGCAAAGCCAAAGGAGGGTGTGAAATTTGAGAAAGAGAAGAGCACTGCTTCTGAACAAAGATCATGGATTTTCAGCAATTTTGAAGCAGAATTACCAACTCAGCACAATGCACCTACTGAATCAAATCAAAGAACAAGTTTTCCAAATATAGTTATCCCTTCCACATTGCAGGGGTAAAGTGGGGAGCCCTGTGATCTAGAATATTTTTGTAAAATTGTTTTGGCCCTCCCTTCATGCCAGAGAAGAACTCTGAATGTTTTTTTCTTTTTCTTTTATGGGGTGTTTACAGCACCTTATCGTAAAATTTGGGTTAAGTATTTGGTCATAGGCTCTGTGTTGTCTGCTGGCCTTTACTTGTCATCTGCAACTTACACAAAACTCCCCCCAAATTCCCATTTAATTCCTTATGCTGACCCACTATATATCGAAAAGCCATGATGTGGGAGGGGTAACTGTATGTATCTGTACATCATGGAAATAATAGTAAACTCTCAACAATTTAGATCAACATTTATTCATTCATTCATTTACAAAGTACCGTGTTAGACACTGAACCAAGTTAGGCAACTTGGTATTCTTGTCTTCACTACTTCCATAGACTTAAAGGCTGAATTTTCTTTATCATTTGTCCATGGTACAGTGGAGAGAATGTTGACTTTTGAGTAAGGGGAACAAGGTTCAGATATCAGATTTGCTGCCAGCTACCCATACAACTTTAAGCAATATCTTGACTCTCTGAAGCTCAGCTCTTCATCTATAAATATAAAAGGAATGCACTGAGTAACCTCTTCTGCCGCTTTTAAATTTCTGATTCTATGATCCTATCTATCAGTCTTCTGACCTGAATAAGCAGTCAACTGTTGTACATCTGTGTGTTGAACTTCCCTTTGCTCTGATAGTGAGGCAGATGGAAACAGCTTTTTGGATTTAAGGGTGTGGCTGAAAAAGCCGAAGTTTGACCTCCAGTCCCTCCTGTGCTGTGCTGTGCATGTGTAAAGCATGATTTTTGACTTGAGACTGTAAGAACTTTGTGCAGAGATGGTTCCTACTTGTGATTCTGTCTCTAACCTGCTGTTGGTCCACAATGTTTCTTCAGAAGCAATGCCATTCCCATTCTCAACTTCCAAACCCTCCTTTGGCTTTGCAAGGTTTCCCAAAGGCCTTTGGCTAGGCCACACTGATGTCCATAGAGGGTTTCTCCAATCTTTCCTACTTGTCCCAACCTATCTTTAAATGGGTAACTAATCACAGTTTCATTCACCTGAGTGAAACTAATGTATACATTTAAGGAAGAGTTAAACCACAGTAGGTGTCAACTATGGAAAATTACTCTATTCACATAAGGTTAGAAAGTCACATGGTATGTACTGAATCAGAGTTGAGTAATTGGAGCAGAAGGAACCCTGACACCCTTTCCCGAGCACCATGAATGAAACTGAAGGATAGTAGTTATGGCATAACCACACACCTAAGAGAAAGAGACTATCTGGGCAACTTTGAAACCCTAAGACTTCATCTAGAACCAGCACTGGTGAATGAGTGAATGAATGAATTAAAGCATTTATTAAATACTTACTAGTTACCAGGCATCATGTTTTCCCCTGAGAATGAAAATACAAAGAACAAAATAGTCCTTGTTTTCAAAGAGTTTGCATTTTAATAGAATAAAATAATATAAAAGGAGGCCATGGACAAGAAAGGGTTATTGTACGCATCTAACTTAGACATTTCCCCCAGAAGGTCCGGAATTCCAAATCAACATCTCTAGCATCTGTCCTCTTTTTTTGTAGGTTCTCACTAGTCCCCTCACTGTCCTCTATTCTCACAGTCACTACCCGAGTTTAAGACCTATTTAATGTCCAGACAATGGCAATCAGAATAGTGAAGGTGCCATATGAGAATTGGTTGAGTGAACTGGGGACATTTAGCTTGAAGAGAAAAGACATAATGAACACATTATAGCTATCTTTAGGTATTTAAAGGACTGTCTTATAGAAGAACGTATTAGACGTGTCCTATGGAGTTGAAGAGAGTCAAACAGGGGACAAAAGTTGCAGATGAATGAAGGAATGAAATGAATGAAGTAAAGAATGAAAAAGCAATTTGTCAAGTGCTCACTATGTGTCAGGCACTGTCCTAAGTGTTGGGAATACTAACACAAGAGGTGAAACAGCCCCTGCTTTCTTACATTCTTAAATAGGAAGAGATAATACACATTGGAGGGTGGTAACCAGAGAAAGTAGTTTTGGTCTGCAGTTACAAAGATAGTAATACAGTAAATTAACAAATCATTTCCAGAAGCAATGGCAGTATGTTTTATTTTTTTTCCATAAATCTTTTTTTTATTTAGTAATTTACTTTTCCCCTGTTACATGTGAAAACAATATTTAACATTCATTTTTAGAATTTTGAGTTCTAAATTCTCTCCCTTCCTCCTTCCCTACCTCCCCTCATTGAGAAGGCAAGTAATTTGATATAGGTTATACATGTGGAATCATGCAAAGCATATTCATAATAGTCATGTTGTGAAAGAAAACATAGACCAAACAAACTCAAGAAAAATAAAGTTTTAAAAAAGTATGCTTTAATCTGTATATCAGTTCTTTGTCTGGGGATGCATCCTAAGTCCTTCAGAGTTGTCTCCGATCATTGCATTGCTGAGAATAGCTAAGTCACAAGCTTTCCAAGTATAGCTGATCATCTTACAGTATTGCTGTCACTTTATATACAGTAGATTTCACTTTGCATCAGGTCATATAAGTCTTTCCAGGTTTTTCTGAAAGCATCCTGCTCATCATTTCTTATAGTACAAAAGTATTCTATCATAATCACATACCACAATTTGACCAGCCATACCCCAATTGATATTCATCCCCTCAATTTCTAATTCTTTGCCTGAGCTGCCATAAATATTTTTATACAGATAGGTCCTTTTCCTTTCTGTTTTTTATGTCTTTTGGGATACAGACCTGGTAATGGTATTGTTAGATCAAAGGGTAAAGGATTGGCAGTATTAACATGTCCAGAGCAAGCATAAAAAAGAGAGGTGGGAGAGCATGGTAGGCAGCAAGGCACATGGCAAGATGACCTGAAAAAATGGGAGGGTGAGATGTAGAGCATGGTTTGGTCTTGGACTGGCAAGTCAGGAAGCCCTAAGTTCAAATCTAGCCTCAGACACTTCCTAGCTGTGTCATCCCGGGCAGGTTACTTAACCCTGTTTGCCTCATTTTCCTCAGCTGTAAAATTAACTGCAGAAGGAAATGGCAAACCATGCCAGTATCTTTGCCAAGAAAATCACAAAATGGGGTCACAGAGAAGGATATGACTGAAATGACTGAACAACCACAATCAATCAAGACAACTTAACCCCAGAGCAGGAACTCTGCAGTTAGTTAGTGTAAAAGCAGGGTTTAAACTTATGTCTCCCTGACTCCAAGCCCAGAGCTCTCTCCACTTCAATCCACCATAGTGACCACACATCAATAAAATGAAGAGTAACATACACACACACACACACACACACACACACACACACACACACACACAAGCTACATTTGGCTTTCTGCTTTCAGCTTTGGAGTTCCTGCAGGTAGGTGGCTCACTGGATAGAACACTATACCTGCAGTAAAGAAGACCTGAATTCAAATTCAGCCTCAGGCACTTACTAGCTGTGTGATCCTTACCAAGTGACCTAACCTCCATTTGCCTTAATCCACTGGAGAAGGAGATGGCAAACCACTAGAGTATCTTTGCCAAGAAAACCCCAGGGACATAGGGTCACAAAGGTCATTTTCCTTTTCTGCTTTCTTAGCCAATATACTGGGTATGAGGTATTACCTCAGAGTTGTTTCAATTTGTATTTCTTTAATTACTGATTTAGAGCATTTTTATAAAATTATTGATAGTTTTGATTTCTTCCTCTGAAAACTGATTGATCATTTATCAATTGGGGAATGGCTTGTATTTTTTACAAATCTTTCTCAGTTCTCATATTCTCTATATATTTGAGAAATGTGACCTTTTTTGGAGAGACTTGCTTCAAATATTTTTCTTCTGTTTCTTGTTTTTCTTCTAATTTTAGGCACTATAACTTTGTTCAAAAACTTTTTAATTTTATGTAACCAAAATAATCCATTTTACTTCCCGTGAACTACTCTATCTCTTTCTTGGTTATGAACTCTTTCCCTATCCATAGATATGACAAATTATCTCTTCCTTGCTCCCCTAGTTTGTTTATGATATTACCCTTTTTGTCTAAATCATGTATCCATTATGAGTTTATCTTGGTATATGGTTTGAGATGTTGGTTTATGCCTAGTTTCTGCCAGAGTGTTTTCTAATTTTCCCATTTACTTTTTTTGTTGGCTGTTATTGTTGTTGTTGTCAAATAGAGAGTTCTTGTTCCAATAAAAGGGATCTTTGGGTTTTTCAAACTTTAGGTGACTATGCTTATTTGCTTCTGTATATTCTGTACTTAACCTTGAATCCATTGTTCAGCACCTATTTCTTTTTTTTTTAAACAAATGCTTTATTAACTTCTGTTTTACATCATTCATTTCCGCCAGATTTTGAGTTACAATCATTCCCCCCCCCCCTGTTTTTCCCCTACCCACCCTCCCAGAATAGCAGTCCCGCAAGATATCGCTTCCTCCAATCTGCTCTCTCCCATACCTTCTCCCATACCCCCTTTGACTTTTCCATTAGAGGAAGGTGAATCTTTGTGTCCCAATGCCTGCACATCTTATCTCCCAATTATGAGCAAAAGAGTATTAATAATAGTATTTATATATATTTGAAACATTTAATGTTAAGACCTCGAATTTCAGATCCATTTCCTTCCTCCCTTGTCACCCATTCCCTCTGGGGAGATAAGTAATTCAGTATATGTTGTACATGTCTAGCTATGCAAAACATTATCATAGTAGATATATTGTACAAGGCTGCTTATAATTCCCTCCCACTCATCCCACCCCCCACCTGGTCCATTCCCTGCATGATCCTGTCCCTCTTTTATAGTGGGTACTTCCAACCTCCCCTCACCCCAAGGATGCCCTCCCATCCATCATCCCTCCCCTCATCCCCCTTCCCCCTATCCTGCTGCAGGTTGAGATATCCCATTTAGTATGTATGTCATTTTCTCCCTGAACCAAATTCAATGTGAATGTGGTTTTGCCTTTTTAGCCTTCCTTATTCTCCTCCTCCTTTGCAACCACTTCCCCTTGCTTCTTCTACATGGGATAGTTTACCCTACCCTGTCTCTCCCCATCTCCTCTTGCCACTTTCCTCTCTCACCTCATAATTTCATCCCTTGAGTATTCTCCCTTCCCAACAAATTCAACCTATGCCTCTATCCATATATAACTGTAACCATATACACACACATTCACATATGTATTCGTATGACCACACCCCTTCTTCCATTATTTTCATAGTGAGAAAGATATCATCAGTCACAGATATTGCTTTTCCATATAGGAATGTAAATAGTTCAACTTTGATAAGTTCCTTTTGATTTCTTTTTCCCTGATTACCTTCTCAGGCATCTCTTGCTTCTTGAATCTGGATGTCAAATTTTCTATTCAATTCTGGTTTTTTCCTCAAGAATGCTTGAAAGTCCTCTATTCCACTGAATGACCATATTTTCCCCTGAAACAAAATACTCAGTTTTGCTGGGTAGGTGACCCTTGGGTTCATTCCCAGTTCTTTTGTCCTCTGGAATATCATATTCCATGCCCTTCAATCCTCAGTGTAGAAGCTGCCAGGTCCTGGGCTATTCTGATTGTGTTTCCACAATATTGAAATTGTTTCTTCCTGGCTGCTTGTAGTATTTTCTCCTTGATCTGGGGATTCTGGAACCTGGCTATAATATTCCTGGGAGTTTTCTTTTTGGGATCTTTTTTTCAGGAGGTGATCAGTGGATTCTTTCAACCTCTATTTTGCCCTCTGGATCTAAAACATCAGGGCAATTTTCCTTGAGAATTTCTTGAAGGGTGATTTCTAGGTTCTTTCTGTGATCATGGCTTTCAGGTAGTCCAATAATTTTTAAATTGTCTCTCCTGGATCTATTTTCCAGGTCAGTGGTTTTTCCCATGAGATATTTCACATTGCCTCTAATCTTTCGTTTGTTTGGATCTGCTTAACAGCATCTTGATTTCTCATAAAGTCATTAGCTTCCATTTGCTCCAGTCTAACTCTGAAGGAATGAATCTCCTCAGTGAACTTTTGAGATTCTTTTTCCATCTGGCAAATTCGACTTTTTAAGGCATTCTTCTCCTCATTGCCCTTTTTGGGCCTCCTTTGCCATTTGAGTTAGTCTATTTTTTAAGGTGTTGTTTTCCTCAGTCAGGCTGTTGACCCTCATTTCATACTTTTCCTGCATTCTTCTCATTTCTCTTCCCAATTTTCCTCCACTTCTCTTATTTGATTTTTAAAGTCCTTCTTAAGGTCCTCTATGGCCTGCAACCCACTCATGCTTTCCCCTGGGGCTTTTGGAGCAGGACTTCTGACCTCACAGTCCTTTTCTCGCTCTATGCCCCCAAAATAGGAGTCTAGGGTTGCATTTTTCTGTTTCCTTTGCCTTGGCATGTTGCCACTTGATTGCTTGACTTTTGGGCTTGTTGCCACACTATGGCTTTAAGGCCAGCTAGAGGAATTTTCGCCCCGAACGTGTGGGGGGCAACTTCCGTTTCTGGCAAGCTATAAACCCACCCACAACTTCCACCCTAGATCACAATCCAGATCCAGGGAGGTTAAAGCAAGAGCGATTACCCCCCAAGACTGATCGCTGGATCTCCCCACAATTTGTAGGCTGGGAGCCGGAAATGCTTATGAAAACTACAAAATGGCGTGTCTCCTCAGCGGCTTCTAGCCCCCAGGGGAGGGAGCTGACGCATTCCCCAAATACAGGTCCCAAAGTCCATAGGACACTAACCTCTTACTTTGTCCTAGGCATGTCTATGTTGATAATTCTGGCGTCGCCACTGCTCCTGGTGTTCTGGGGTTCCTCCAGCTGGCTGCTGGCCCTGCCGCCCTGGGGCTAAAACCTCGGCTCACGCGGACCTGGGCTCGGCTCAGCTCTGCTCCTGCGCTCTGCACGCTGCCGGCTCCCGGACCGCTGCGCTGGTCCTTCCTGCAGGGCTGCTGGGCTGTCCTCAGCGGGAGGTTAGCTTCTCTATGTCGTTCTGTGGGTGCTGGGGCTCCAGAAATTGTTCAGAGTCCTTTTTTACATAGTTTGTGGGGAATCTGGGGGCAGAGAAGCTTGGACGAGCTGTTTCTACTCCGCCATCTTGGCTCCGCCCCCCAGCACCTATTTCTTAACCAGTACAAAATTGTTTTTAATGATTACTGATATACAATAAAGTTTGAGATCTGCTATTTGTAGACCCTCTTTCTTCACATTTTTTCATTGATTGCCTTGATAGTCTTGAAGTACCCAACCACTTATCCTGCCATCCTGCCAAAATCCAACTAATACTCCAAGTTCAAGTCCAGTCTTTAGACACATAGTTTATTATCAATTTAAGTTTTTCTAGCTTAAAAAGGTTCCATGTGGTTTGTACTCAACCGATATAACTTCAAGAACTCAAGGTCATTCCTATATCCCACAAGTCATCAGAGAAGGACAGCAGAGAAGGACATATCTAGCTTCAGGTCTAGGTACTCCTTAATGAAAATTACCTTTGAGGACTGCATTAGATCCTCATGGTCATACAGTACAGTCAAATGGTAATTAACATATTGATAGTAATCTAACCCAAGACTAATTTATGTGGCTGGGAAAGTAACATTTCAGGACAGATTGTTTTCATTTCACCTCTTTAATGCATACCTACAGCATAACTGATCGTTGTTTAAAGAAATCAGTCAACTAAAAATTTAAATATATATATATATATATATATAAAATATTTATTTATTTATGAAGAACTCACCAAGTATGGAATGACGCATCATTTAATCAACATCTCAAATTGCAAAAGTTTTAAAAATCATTGAATGGGTCACAAATGGAATCGTCAAAGTTAAAGAATTATTTCATTTAATTTCCCTAAAGAACATCTTTATATGAAGAATGATATATCCATAGCATGAGGAAATGTATTACCATCCATCCTTGAAGAAAACATTAAAAATAGGCATATTTTGCACCAGTCACTACGTTTTCCAAATTGTCTTTGAGTTTATCCACTTCATTAGACTCTTGCCGTGCTGTCCTCACATCTGGAATACCTGAAGTGTCCAATCCAATAGTTATCCCTTCCCCCCCTTGAAAGACAGGCACAAATTTAGCATCTGCATCCCTCACATCTCTCCTTTCCTTATTACTCTTGTGCTGAGAGTCTGAACCCTACAACTCAACATGTGTTTAGCTGCAATCTTATATTATTCTTTAATGCTTAAAGTCTGATATTTTTTGTTGTTTTTTTTTCCTCTTCATAAGACTATAAGCAGAGTAAGGACCAGATCTTCTGCTTCTTTTGTTATCTTCCATAAGACCTAGCACGAGGTACCTAGTATACTCCTCTTGATTAAATGATTAATTTAGAGAATACATGGAAGAAAACATTGAATTCAGGGAAGATAAGAGTGAGCCATAGAGGGGAAGATTGGTTTTAGTATTTAGTATTTCAACACCAATAGGCACCTAGTTGCTCCATGTTAATTATAGCTCTGGCTGGGCTTGTGCTTAGACACAAAGCCTTAGGGTCTGCAGGACTTACACTCTACGGGAAAAAATAAAGACAAGTCCTCAAGAGCAGAGACTGTTTCTTTTTTGTCTTTATATGCCCAGATACTTAATATACACATAGTAAATATCTATAAATGCTTACTCATTGCTTGACTGATGAGCGTATAACCTTCAAGGGAGCATCTCCATATTACAATAAGACAATGGAGACAGATTTCAGTGGAGATTTCAGATACTTCTCCAGATACTTCTTCCAGAAAATGAACCATGTTTGAAAATTGTATTAATTCTTTAGGGTCACACTGCTATCCCTTGGTCCCCTTGAAAAGTAACTGGGTCTAGCTTTGGTGGCCTGAAAGAGTCATAACTGTGGACTGTCCTGAGAGAATAACATTTCACTAAAGAGAGATGGCTGTTTTCCTCTCGTGGTTGCACAGGATACTCAGTAGACTGGTACCTGGAAGCCTCTTCAACATGTGAAGTTCTGATTCAAAGTAAATGATAAATGACAATGTTTGCAAAGGATGGGGGGGGAGTTGCTTTGTGGCATCATCCCTACATGATTTCCCTCCTACTGAATCAACCAGAAATAATTGACAGTTTCTCATTTGATACAGTGACTGGGTATAGTATGTCAGAGAGATTAGATAATGACTCAACTGTTCTTCCACTAATGGATCATTGATTTCAGTTGCTAAATTGGGAGGGGGGGGCAGGGAATGGAGATATGACTGCACACTATCATACAAGTTCAGAGACTAGACAGTGGTTCCATTTGATTGTAAACTCCTGAGGGCAGGGACTGTTTTTGCCTCTCTATGTGTCCCCAGCATTTAACACAGTGATTGGCACATAGCAGGTACTTCAATAAATGCTCTTTGACTTCTTGACTTGAGGAGCAATGGTATTAATCCCACCCAAGGAGCACAAAGCCCTAGTTCTCATCATCTTCTATAATGACTCTGTGATACGGGGTTGTGGTTTTAGTTGTCTCTGTGAGAGATTGTGTGGTGATTTCAGTGGGGTTGTTTTGGTTGGTCACAGGGGTAGAAGGCTGCATGGTTGTTGCTGTTGTTGGATACAGTGAGGAAACAGTTGTTGAGACGGGACCAAGGGTGGAATCAGAGGTACAGGTGACAATGCCAGACTTCCCATCAATGTGAAGAGTGATACTGGTGTTAGGAATGGTTTTGCCAAAATGGACAAAGTACAAGACAAACCCTACAATCACTGTGGTTATTAGACAGGCCAACATACACACCAGGAGTGTTCCCCACCAGGGCGTTGAGGGTCTTGCTGCTACCTACAAGAGATTAAACAAAACAAATATTTCAACAGATCACAGTAGGTGCAATCATATTGGGGTAGGGTAGTCCCTATGCAGAGGTAAAGTAACTGCGTTTGTTTTGGCAGGAAGACTCCCAAATATTTTATTATGTCTATGGTAACATTAAATGGAATTTCTCTATCTCTTGCTATTGGGTTTTGCTAGTAATATATAGAAATGCAGGTGATTTACATGGGTTTATTTTATATCCTGCAACTTCAAAGGCAAAGTAGAAAGCCACCCATCCAATAATATTTCATACCACCAACCTTGCCATAGTGTTCAAAAGTCCTACCATTAGTCATTTGTTATGCATTCAAATCCTCCACTAAAATGCAAATATGTTGAATGTAAGTTTCTGGAGGGTAGGGATTGTTTCATTTCTTTTGTCTTTGCAATCCTAGAGTTGGTGCTGAATGGGTAGCATTAGGGACTACTAACACATGGGCATTAATTTAATTAAATTATCCTGAGCAAAGATTAGAGCTACAGGTATGTATGTGTGTGTGTGTGTGTGTGTGTGTGTGTGTGTGTGTGCCTGTGTGTGTGTGTGTGTACGTGCACGAGTGTGTGGTGATGGGGGGAGTTCCAGAGCAGAGGGGGTTTTCTAGGAGTTTGGGGACCCTAGGATCCGAAGGACAACATAAAGGCAGCAACTACCTCAGAAGGGGGTGTGAGATGGAGTAGGAAATACTAGAAATGGGATTGGCAGGGGCAGAGACAATTTTTCCATATTTAACAATATTCCTGAGATTTAGAGTTATTGCCATCTCCAGTTTTATACTACAGAACCCCCATTTTGTGTGCCACCATAAATTATTACCCATATTGGCTGTGGTCCTTTGTCACATGCTCCACAATGGCTCTGGGTTCCGGCATAGGGACTACTTGGATTCATGATTAACTGCAGGGAAAAAAAAAAACAATTGGTAAAAAGAAAATTGAAGGGAGGCTAGGTGGCGCAGTGAGTAGAGTGCCGGCCCCGGAGCCAGAAGGACCTGAGTTCGGTTCCAGCCTCAGCCACTTAACACACATGACCAAAAAAAAACCTAGCCCTGTAACCTTGGGCAAGTTACTTAACCCCAATTGCCCTCCAAAAAGCAAAAAAAAAAAAAAAAAGAAAATTGAATTCATGTAGAGAACTACACTTCTGGGTCATGTCCTACTGCAGAAAGAAACTAAATTCTGTTCATAGAGAGAATTATTTTTTAACACAGTGCTCTTCTGCTTCACAGAAACAGAATGTTTACCAAAACAGTATGCCATAAGATTGTATAGAGAGAGAAATGGAAGGGACTGTAGAAAACACCTAGTCCCCTCCCCACTCCCTGTCTACAATGATCCTGAGGCCCAGACAGGTTTGGTGACTTGGGGTCCTAGAGCTAGAGGTACAAGGGAGCCCAGAGGTCATCTAGTCCAACTCCCTCATTTTGCAGATGGAGTTAAGTGACTTGCCCAAGGTCACACAGGTAATAAAGGACATTCTTGGGTTTGTTTTGGCAAGTAGACTCTCAAATGTTTTATAATGCCTATGGTAACATTAAATGGAATTTCTCAATCTCTTGCTGTTGGGCTTTGCTAGTAATATATAGCAGGATTTGAACTCAGGTTCTCCTACTCCAAATCCAGGATGACTTTCACTGCCACAAAGCTTCTTTTTATGACTATGAATACATCTTCCTGCCACTCCTCAAATTGAAAGACTAGCCTTAAGCTCTGATAATGATGGGTGGTGATCATCATAGAATTAAGTGTTACTCACAATTAGTACTGCTGGGCTAGATTCCCAAAGAACTTCTCAAAGGAGCAGATGCCAGAAAATGGGCCAGATAATTTACATGTTTAAAAAACTCTTAGTGCACACAGATAGAATACTTTAAGTTTTACAACAGGGACTCTTCATAACAACCCTATCAGGTGGGAGAGGGAAGGATTAATTACCTGTCTCACAGTTTGTTGGCTCTTTTTTGCCTTTATCAGGTTGCTTTACTCCCTATTTTCCTTTGGGACATGGGAGATGGTACAGGTTGGATGCCTCCTTATTAGACTGTAAGATATTTGAAAACAAGAACTATGCCTTGCACATAGCAAGTACTTCTAAATAGATGTTTGTTGACTTGAGTGGAATTAGAAGAAGTTGTCTGCATGATTTCAAAATCAAGTTGAAAATGAAAAATTCAAGCAAAAAATTGTTGAACACATTAGTACAATGATGTACTCAATAGATGGACATCACACCATTGGTTTGACAACATGTTGCTATTGTTGCTGTTGCATAAACTTAATGGTCTGAGTATTTTAATAAATTAACTGAACTGAATAAACAGTCAATACAATTGAGATTTTGTATTTTAAATTCATTATAAGTTGCCTAGTCAATTGTTCTCTGTGTGGACCTACCACTACACTCTTAAATGTAAAGGGCAATGATAATACTTCATAGTATACCTGATTTTTGACAATTTGATTTTTTCTTCCTTCATTGTTAAGTTCGTTACTAAATGTATCATCACATAGGTTTTAGAATTTTCACAGTCATTTTTTGTTGTTTGTTTTTAAATAGTCACAGTGGAAAGAGAACTGCAGACCTAGGTTCTATTCTAATTCAATAATAATATATGAAAACCTACTATGTGCCAGGCATTGTGAATGCAAATACAAAAGCAAAACTGTCCCTGCCTTTAAGAATCTTCTATTCATTGGATGATATGACAACCGTGGGCAAATCATTTCAACTTCCTGAGCCTCAGTTTCCTATAAAATGAAGAAATTGAACTAGGTGACCTTTAAGGTCACTTCCAGTCCTGAAATTTTATTAGTCTATGAGTTGGGTTCTGAATTTTATTCGTAAAGTACAAATACTTGCCTGGGGATATTCTCAGAAGTTATTACACACTTTTTATATAGCATGTGTTTATACATATAACTACAAATCATCCTGAGCACAAGATGAAAAGTGAAGTGGACATTATTATCAATTATCATAAATTAATTAAAAATTCTAAATTCATCCTTCACACAACTGATAAAACAATCTTCGTGGTCAGTAAAGCTGATCATTATTACCCCCTTGCTCAAAGCTCTTCAGTTACTGCCTATTGCCTATAGAATAAAATGAAAATTCCTTGGCATGAGTTGTAAGGCCCTCCACAGTCTGGCTCCAATCTTCATTTCCAACTGAATCTCATTCTTCTCCATATACCAAATGAACTGGGCTGCCACCCATTCCCCAGTCTAATCCTACACTCTCTGACTTCTGTATTCATGCAGACATTTCAATGCAATACCATGAAGAATAATTAGAAAATATACTACCTCTTTATCTATGCCTGCTGAAATCCTTCTTAGGTGCCACCTCCTCTAGGAAGCCTTCATGACCTCCCCTTGCAGCAAGATATCATTCCCTCCTGGAATTTTCCTAGAGTACTTTGTCTGACTTTGTCCTGTGTTTCTATCACATTGCATTATGTATCATTCTTTCTATCCTTAGCCTTTAGCACAGTGCCTAGCATAAAGTAAGTGCTTAATAAATATTTATTGACTGATTGACCATTCTGGGCTGGTTTGGAAAGGATTGAAACTAAAAGTAAAGAGATTAATCTATCCAGATAATCCCAGTGGGATATAATGAGGACCTAAACTGGGGTGGTAGAAATAGGAATGGAATGGGGGGTGTTAAAGATACTGTAAAATTCATAATCAGTAGATTTGGTGAGTGATTAGATGCAGGGAGGCAAAGAAAACAGAGGGGTCAAAGATGACAAATATTTTTTATCTGAATAACTAGGGGGCAATTATAGGCTTAACAGAAATAGAGAAGTCAGGAAGAGATACAATCTGAAGGGTAGGGGAGTATTAAGATGATGAATTTGATTTTGAACTTTTAGGATTTGAAGCACTAATGAGACACACAAGTTGACCTGAACACTAGGCAGCGGGAAATGGGGGTCTGGAATTTTTAAGAAAGGTCAAAGCTGGAAATAACATGCTGCTTCCCATGTAAGTTATTGATATGATATCAAATTTATCAAAGAACAATTTAATGTATCATTTAAAATTAATATTCAAGTGAAACTGATCACATCATAGAGTTCCCTGAATAATTACTTAGATTTTCTTCATAACTGGTAAAATAAAACAAAAAAATATTTTATTTATTCCATAATGTTATAGTTAGAATGTAATTTGATTTTTCTTAGGAGGTAAAATATTACAAACAAGGGCATTAGACACATTTTAAGACATGCATTGGCTTCTAATTCTTGTTCTGACACTAATTAGTGGTGTGACCTTAGGTATGTCCCCTCCCCTGGATGGGTCTCAGATGCTTCATTTGTTAAATGATTTGTTAAATTCTTCTTTTGTTAACTGAACTAAATAACCTCTAAGATTTCTTGTAGCTCTAAAATTCTACGATTTCATGAAAATAATCAAAATGTCATTTTTAATACTCACCAGCTCGACCTCACTTTGTCCAATGTCGTTACAATGCTTCTGTGGCTCCTCGCCCATTAGGAGGGTAGTAATACTTCCCAGAAATTTCCATTTTCCTTTTATAGATTTGAAGTTGGGGAATCCTGGGTTTACTCAGCACCAAATGAAGAATGAAACCCTTGTCTGGGTGTGGATTATGTAGCTAACAGATACTTCTCTTTATGAGCTGTGTCTTTTGGAAAAATTGCCAAACATTTAAAATGATTCAACCAGAAAATATACAACTCATGTATGATGGGGAGAAATGGTCATGGAAACACATTCTCTTCCAAGTATTAGGACTAGAAAATAATTTGATTCTTATCATTTGTGAAAATCACAGGTGTGCTCAATGATCTATCTCTGTGCCCTTAACCCATTTTCCCCAACTCATCTTTACGTTTGATAAATAATTGCATGATATTCGTGCTTCACCTGATAAAAATTTAGCTACAGTTTTGGAAGAGTCTCACAAAATCTCCTGACTTTTAATCCTATGTGAAGATAACTGACAGAACACTGAACCTGCAGTCAGAAAGGCCCAGTCCCACCTCAGAAAAGTTCCATATTCTTCATGAGGGAGGTCTTTCCTAATTGTCCTTGCAAAACCTTGGAGAACATGGCTGTTAAGAAACAAAGAGATTGGAAACTTAGCACAGACTGATGGTTTTTGTTCATTTATACCATTCGCCCATGGGTAGTCCCATAGACATGAATTTTTATGCACTTCAGGATACGAGAAGATAGAGTGTAAGGTATATATTTCAATATACTTATTTTTCTAAGTGAACCACATTGTAAGCATAAATGTCACCTGGCAGTTTTGACATTTCTCTACTGTCTACCAGGCTCCTATAAATAATTAATGGCTAACAAGATCAGTAGTGTGACATGGAATCTGGCCGCACATTGATGAAGGTACTTATGGGACCTTTAAGTCATGAGCAGCACCATGATCAGAAGTTTGACCTTTCACTGTCTTCCTAAACCACAATAAATCTGGGGTTTTGACAGCCAGCAAGTTTCAACACAAAATGGATTTTGCTTCCTTGCTTAACTGGTATGAGACATGATGAGACACCTAGAAGGTGACTCTCCAAGCCAAAAAAAAAAAAATGAACCAAAAATTGAAAAGTTTTTTAGTTGACTTCCTATGAATCATCAGTGTGATAAAGCTGTCAAAAGAAGCCAATATGATCTTTGGTTACTGAAATCCTAGTATTTAGTATTCCTGTAGCTTTTCTCAGATTTATGAAGCTCTTTGCATATTTTGTTTCCTTTGAGTCTTACAACAATTCTGTGAAGTAGGTACAGAGTAACACATATTATTATCTCCACATATACATTTTTACAGACAAAACTGGAGATTACATGGTTTAAATGACTTGCCCATTTTCATAGAACCAGCAAGAATCAGGATTTAAACTCAGATCATCTTCATTCCCAGTCTAATACCCCATACATACTGACTCTCCCTAGATGTGTAATATCCAGGACAAGTGAGGGAGTCATTCCTCTGTATTCTATGCTGCTCAGGCCACATTTAGAATGTGTGTAATTCTACATATCACATTTTAAGATGGACATTGAGAAACTGGACTGTGCCTAGAGAAGGATGAAGTGAGGTCTCAAAACCATGTTATATGTAGAACGATTACAAGAATTGTGGATGGTGACAGAATATCTGTCTCCAAATATCTCAGCAGTTGTCATGTGGAAGAGGAATTTGATTTATTGAGCTTAACTCTACAAGCTAAGAACTAGGACCAAATTGTGGAAGTTGCTGAAGGAAAATTTTGATTCAATAGAAGAATGATTTTACAAAGTATGTTGTTGTTGTTGTCTGGTCATTTTCAGTGATCCCATTTGGGGTTTTCTTAGTAAAGAGTGGTTTTGCCATTTCCTCTTCCAGCTCATTTTACAGATGAAGAAACTGAGGCAAACAGGGTTAAGTGACTTATTCAGGTTAGTCTGACATTTGTCTTTTGAGAAATCATTCATTTGGACCCCTACTCTAGTCCAATCAGTATTAATCGGTTTGATAGTCTACATACATCACATATGGATCCATAGATTCTAATAGTGGACCTCAAACTTTAATGTAATATTTGCTACTTTAATTTGCTTCAGTCTCTTTTATTGTGGTTGGGACAACTTTAAGCCCCACAGTCTCTTGACAGAATGTAAACCCCTTGAGAACAAGGACTGTGTCATTTTTGACTTTGTCACCTCAATGTCTAGCAAAGGGCCTAGTCAAAAGGAGGTGCTTTACTAAATGCTTTTTGATGGACTGATTCTTCAAAATGAAGTGAATGGTCTCTAAGATGACTTTCACTTTTGAAATTCTGTTTTACAGAAGAATTCATTGGAGGGAGCAAGTTTTAGGGTATGACTACGAAAGGGAAATATGTCCTCTCATCTGCTCCAAAAAGGTCTTTTCCATGTTTTGCTTTCTTGGTGAATGTAATTCCTGCCCCACCGCCTTTGCCAGGGAAAGGGGAGAAACTGTGCTACCAATTCCTTTATGATTCAAAAAACCAGATAATGCAGAGACCCTAAAGGTAGACTGAGGGGAGTAGGGAATGGGGGGCAGCACCCCTAGATTGGAAGGTGAGTATAGCACAACTCCTTCAGAGACTCTCTGGACCATATAACTGGTGGCAAGAAGACACCTTGACTAGAAATCTACCCTTTAGTATAGAATCTGGACCATCTGGATCATCTGGACCAACTCCCTGAATGATCCTGGTTTGGAAATTAAAGACTCTTGCTGAAAATCATTAGAAAGAGCAACAATTGTGTGTTTTCATGCCAACAAATGGTTTGCTATTTCCTGAATTCTCTGGTATTGTTGGTCTATGCCTAGCCATTTACATCATGCTAGATGTCTAAATCATGTCTTGAGTATATGTTGGTATACTTAGACAATCCTAGAGAATCAGCTAAAAAACTAACAGTGCCAAATCTCAAGCTACATTATTAAGTGGTAGTCATCAAAACAGTTTAGTGTTGGATAAGAAATACAGTGGCTGGACAATGTAATAGCTTAGGCATGCAATATGCAGAAGGGTGGCTGGGTGGCGCAGTGGATTGAGCATTGGGTCTGGAGTCAGAAAGACCTAAATTCAAATCCAGCCTCAGACACTTATTATGTATGTGACCCTGGCCAAGTCACTTAACTCTGCTTGCCTCAGTTTTCTCAACTGTAAAATGAACTGGAAAAGGAAAGGAAAGGGCAAACCACTCCAGCATCTTTGCCAAGAAAGTTCCAAATGGTGTAGCAAAGAGTCAGACACAACTAAAAAGACTGAACAACAAAATATAGAAGGAAATGAGCAGAGTAACATAGTGTTTGATAAACTGTGGAGAGTCAAATAAAAAAAATCGTCAAATACTTTGATGGATCTGTGATCTCCAACATGAGGGTACTTCATCAACTGTTATATGTCACCACTCATCCATTTCTCATCATTCAGTATGAATCCTTCCCCCACAATCAGTGTAATTTGGGACAAACAATATTGGATTTAACCTTACAGGATCTAGGTTAAAATCCTGTTTCCTATTACCTACTTTGTGACCTCAGTACCATAGGACGAGTGCTAAATTTGAAGCTGGATCAAGATTTGAATCCTTAGTCTATAATTTACATATATGATATATATGAAACTCATCATGTAGATGAATTTCCTCATCTATGAAATTATAGGATTAGCTCAGATGACTTCTGAAGTCTCTTCCAGTTCATGGTCCTATAGCACCTCTTCTCTAGGCCTCTCTTTATCTATAAAATTAGTGAGTTTAACTCTATGATTTCTTAAGGCTCTTTCTTAATTTTTTTTTTTTTTGCCTTTTGGAGGGCAATTGGGGTTAAGTAACTTGCCCAAGGTCACATGGCTAAGTTTTTGTTTTCTGTGTGCATTAAGTGTCTGAGGCCGGATCTGAACTCAGGTCCTTCTGACTCCAGGGTCGATGCTCTACTCACTGCGCCACCTACTCTTTCTTCATTTCTATCCTATGGCCTTTCCATAAATTCTCCATTGTATCATTCATGGAGCTAGCAGGGAACTTGGAGATCACCTTTTCCAACATGTTTATTTTAAAGATGAGAAAACTGAGGCCCAGAGAAATTAAATGATTTACTCAAAATCACACAGAGAATAGGGGGCAAAGCAATGATCTCAACTAATTGTTATTCTAATAAGAATCAATCAATCAATTAATGTTTATTGGTTTAGATTGAATTAGGAAATAAAAATTCCTATTTCTAGAACACCATCATTCTTTCAAGAACCTTGGTATACAATCTAGCAATCATCTTTGACTCTTCCTCCTATCTCACTGCCCATATCCAATCATTTGCTATGTCTTATATTTCTACCTCTTCTACAGTTGCCCTGTCACCTTCTTTCTAGTCACATCACAACTATCCTAGTCCAGGTCCCTCATCTCCTTTTGTCTGGCCTATCCCAATAGCCCCTAGCTCTTCTAGTTTCCCACCCTTTAAATCCACCCTCCAGAGAGATGCCAAATTGATATCCTAAAAAAATGGGTCTAACTATATCACTGCTCTACTCAAGAAACTTCTATGGGTCCTCCTTGACTAGACAATACAAATGCCACTGTTTGACATTTACATACATTTACATTTTAAAGCCCTTCACAAGCCAACTACCAACCTGTCTTCCCAGGCTGCTAACTCTTTACCACCTCGCCCCAACCTCTCCCCACCCTAACCAATACACACATAATAAACTCAGTGCTCCAACCAAACTTGCTTATGGAAGTTCCACATCCACAGGGTTCCATCTCCTGCCTCTTTGCTCTCTCCTCACCTCTGCCTACTGGAACTCCCATTTCCCCCAAGCCTCAGCTCAAGGGTCACCTTCTTCAAAAAGTCCTTCCTGATTCACCCTGGTTGTTAGCGTCTCCTCCCCAAATTGTTATGCCCTGATCTTGCAAATTTGTTTACTTATTTGTGAACATGTTGTATCCTGTAGTAGAATGTAAGCTTTTTTTTTTTTTTGCTTTTTGGAGCGGGGAGGGCAGGGCAATTGAGGTTAAGTGACTTATCCAACGTCACACAGCTAGTAAGTGTTAAGTGTCTTAGGCCGGATTTGAACTCAGGTCCTCCTGACTCCATGGCTGGTGCTCTATTCACTGTGCCACCTTGCTGCCCCAAGAATGTAAGCTTCTTGAGGGCAGAAATCATCTTACTTTGTATAGGAATCCACACTGCTTAGCACATAAGTAACACACAGAAGCAGCTAGGTATAGTGCAGTGGATCAAAAACCTCAGGAGGAGTTGGGAAGGCCTGGGTTCAAATTCAGCCTTAGACACTTTCTGTGTCCCTGGGCAAGTCACTCAACTTCTGTCTGCCTCAGTTTCCTCATCTGCAAAATGGGAATTATTATATTATTATTATTATATTATTATTATAGCATTTACCTCACAAGGTTGTTGTGTGTATACAAAAGTGAAGGAATGTTTCTAAAGCCCTTAGAAACCTTAGAGGTCTACACAAATAATACTTATATAAATCCTAGCTATATATAAGCACTTAATAAATGCTGGTTGATTGATTGATAGATCAACCCAAACATAGGGAACAGTGAATATGGCTCTGTCCTAAATATATATGACTTTATGTATCAGTCCTCACATTATTTCCTGCCAAGCTATTTGTGGCTGAGGCAGGGAAGGATTTGAAAGTCATTCAGTCAACAATCATTTATTACTTGCTCTGGGGAATAAAGAAAAAGTGAAAAAGTGCCCTCAAGGAGCTTACTTTCCAATAGGGAAGACAGCTTGTATTTAGTAAGTATATATAAGTCACATTCAGAGTACATTTAGGGTAACCTGAGAGGGGAAGGCATACACAGCTTGAGGATGAGAAAAGACTCCCTAGAGTAGGTGGAATTGGAGCTCAGTCTTAAAGGAGTCTAAAAGGCACCATGAGGAGGGCATTCCAGACATGGGGGACAGCCTGTTCAAAGAGATGGAAGATGGAGTATTATATGTGAGGAATAGCAAATCGGCTACATATGGCTGGATGGTCAAGGATATGGAGTGGAGTAATGTGTAAGGCTAGAAGGCTAAGGAAGTAGTATTTTACATGCTAGACAAGGCAGCTGATATTTGATTCCTAGAGGTAATGGGACACCCTTACCAGAGGGGATAACATGATCAGATCTAAATTTTAGATTGATCACAGCAGCAGCTTTGTGGAGACTGGATTAGAGTAGAGGACGATTTTAGGCAGAGGAAACATTTATGAGGCTATTGGGCTAGAGGTGATGAGAGCTGAACTTGGTTGTAGCTATGTGAGTAGAAAGAAGAGAATGACATGAGCAGCATTGGGAAGATAGAAACAATAAAATTTGGCAGCTGTTATGTAGTCACAGATGCCAGGGATGGCACTGAAGTTGCCAAAAATGGGTCACTGAAAGGAAAGGGAAGGGTTTAGAAGGGAATGATAATGAGTTCTATTTTGGACATGCTAAGTTTGATATGCCTATGGGATATCTCTTTAATTTTTAATGTTTATTTTTAACCTTCATTTAAAAAAAATTGATTCCAAATTATCTCCCTCCCACCCATTGAGAAGACAAGTAATGTGATATTAATTACACATACTAAGTCAGGCGAAACTTATTTCCATATTAGCCATGTTGCACAAAAAACAAAACAAAAATTATTTTAAAAAATTGAAGAAAGTGGAAAAAGTATGCTTCATTCTGCACTCAGAGTGAATCAGTTCTCTCTCTGGAAGTGGATAGCATTTTGCATCACGGGTCCTTTGGAATTGTCTTGCTTCATTATCTTGATCAGAGTACTTAAGTCTTTCACAGTTACATGATCAGTACCATATTGCTATTATTGAGTACAATGTTCTCCTACTTCTGTTCACTTCACTTAACATCAGTTCATATAAGTCTTCCTAGGTTTTTTCTGACATCATCTTTCTCATCATTTCTTAGAGTACAATAGTATTCCATCACAATCATAGAACACAACTTATTCAACCATTCCCCAGTTAATGGGAATCCCTTCAATTTCTACTTCGTTGTTGCCACAAAAAGAGCTGCTTTAAATGTTTTTGTACATATAGGTCCTTTTTCCTTTCCTTTGATTTATTTTTGACATACAGATCTAATAGTGGCATTGCTGGGTCAAAGGGAATGCATAATTTTATAGCCTTTAGGGTATAGTTACAAATTGTTCTCCAGAATGGTTGGACCAGTTTACAATTCCACCGTTTTCCCAATCCTCTCTAGAATTTATCATTTTACTTTCCTGTCTTGTGTGAAGTGATACCTCAGAGTTATATTATTCTGCATTTCTCTAATTAATAGTGATTTAGAGCATTTTTTTCATGTTACTATTGATAGGTTTGATTTTTTCCTCTGAAAACTGCCTTTTCATATCCTTTGACCATTTATCAATTAGAAAATGTCCTTTATTTTTGTAAGTTTGTCTTATGTATTCCATATGTATTTGAGAAATGAAGTCTTTATCAGAAAAACTTGCTGTAAATTCCACCCCACTTCCCCCTCACTCTCCCCCCACCAGTTTCCTGCATTCCTTCTATTTTTGGCTGCATTGGTTTTGTAAAAAAAGATTAAATTTCATGTAATTAAACTTATCCTTTTTATTTTCTGTGATTCTCTCTATCTCTTCTCTGGTCATATGCTCTTCCTTCATCCATAGATCTGACAGGTAAATTTTTTCCATGGTCCCCTAATTTACTTATATTATCACCGTGTACAGATAAATAATTTATGCATTTTGACCTTATATTGATATGTTGTGTGAGACGTTGATCTATGTTTCATTTCTGCTAAACTTCTTTTCAGTTTTCCCAGCAGTTTTTAATCAAATGGTGAGTTCTTACTCCCAAAAGCTTCAATCTTTGAATTTATCAAATACTAGATTATTATGGTCATTTACTATTGTTTATTGTGTACCTAATCTATTTCATTAATCCACCACTCTACTGTTTACCCAGTATCAGATTTTTTTTGATGATTCCTGCTTTGTAATATAGTTTTAAATCTGATACTCCTAAATTTCCTTCCTTTATATTTTTTTTCATTGATTCTCTTGATACTCTTGAACTTTTGTTCCCCTAGAACAATTTTGGTATTATTTTTTTCTAGTGCAATAAAATAATTTGATCAGTATGACACTTGGTACGTAAATTAATTAGAGTTGTCTTTTTTATTTTATATTGGTTCAGCTTAGCCATGGACAATTAGTATTTTTTCAAATATTTAGATTTGTCTTTGTGTGAAATATGTTTTGTAATTGTGTTCATAAACATAGTCCATGGATTGTCTTGGAGGTCCCAAGTATTTTATACTGTCTGCAGTTATTTTAAATGGAATTTCTCTTTATCTGTCTGCTGGGTTTGTAGGTAAAAATATAGAAATGATGATGTGTATAGGTTTGTTTTGTATCCTTCAACTTGTAAAATTGTTCATTGTTTCAACTAGCTTTTAGTTGATTTTCTAGAATTCTCTAAGAATACTACCATATTGTCTGCAAAAAGTGATAATTTTCTTTCCTTACTGTCTATTTTTATTCCTTCAATTTCTTTTTCTTGTCTTTTTGCTATAACTAGCATTTCTAGTACAATATTGAATAATAATAGTAATAATGAATATCCTTGTTTCACCCTGATCTTATTGGGGAAGGCTTCTAATTTATTCTCATCACAGATAATGTTTGCTCTTGATTTTAGATAGATACAACTTATATTTTTAAGGCAAGTTCCATTTATTCCCATGCTTTTGGTATTTCTAACCGGAGTGTGTGTTGTACCTTGTAAAAAGGTTTTTCTGCTGCTTTTGATATAATCATGATTTTTATTGTCTTTGTTATTGATAGGATCAATTATGCTGATAGTTTTCCTAACATTAAACTAACCATGCATTCCTGGTAAAAAATCTCACCTGATAGTGCATTAAAATTTGTGATATATTACAGAAATCTCTTTGCTAGTATTTTATTTAAAATTTTTGCATCAATATCCATTAGAAAAATTGGTTAACAATTTTTTTTTTGTTTTTGCTTTCCCTGATATAAACATGAAAACACTATTTGCATCATAGAAATAATTATATAGGACTTTTTTCTTGACCTATTTTTTCAAATAATTTATATGGAATAGGAATTTATTTTTTTTCCTTAAATATTTGATAGAACTCACTTGTAAATCCATCTGGTACTGGGAAATTTTGGTTTGTTCAATTTATTTTTTTCTAAGATACGATTATTTGAATATTCTATTTCCTTTTCTTTTAACTTGAGCAATTTATATTTTTGTAAATATTCATTCATATCACTTGGTTTGTCATTTTTACCACATAATCAGGCAAAATAACTCCTAATAATCACTATACTTTCATATTCATTGGTAGTGAATTCATCCTTTTCACTTTTGATACTGATCATTTGGGTTTTCTTCTTTCCTTTTCTTAAAATCAAAGTAACAATGGTTAGTCTATTTTATAATTTTTTTTTTCATAAAACCAGCCCCTAGTTTGTTGTTCTTATTTTAGATCAGTGATTTTTTTTTTACTTACATTTTTATTTATCTCTGCTTCGATTCTCAGAATTTCTAACTTGGTGCTTAATTGGGGGTTTTAATTTTTTTCTAGTTTGTTTTTTATAGTTGTATGCCCAACTCATTGATCTGTTTTTTCTTTTTATTGATGTGCATGTATAGAGTTATAATTTTTCTCTTAATACTGCCTTGACTACATCCTGAAAATTTTGGTATGTTATCTCATTGTCATTCTTTTTTTTTTTTTAAACAAATGCTTTATTGACTTCTGTTTTACATCATTCATTTCTGCCAGATTTTGAGTTACAATCATTTTCCCCCCATTATTCCCCTACCCAACCTCCCAGAATAGTAGTCCCACAAGATATCGCTTCCTCCAATCTGCTCTCTCCCATACCTTCTCCCATACCCCCATCGACTTTTCCATTAGAGGAAGGTGAATCTTTGTGTCCCAATGCCTGCACATCTTATCTCCCTATTACAAGCAAAAGAGTATTAATAATAGTATTTATATGTATTTGAAACATTTAATGTTAAGACCTCGAATTTCAGATCCATTTCCTTCCTCCCTTGTCACCCATTCCCTCTTGGGAGATAAGTAATTCAGTATATGTTGTACATGTCTAGCTAAGCAAAATATTATCATAGTAGATATATTGTACAAGGCTGCTTATAATTCCCTCCCACTCATCCCACCCCCCACCTGGTCCATTCCCTACATGATCCTGTCCCTCTTCTATAGTGGGTACTTCCAACCTCCCCTCCCCCCAAGGATGCCCTCCCATCCATTATCCTTCCTCTCATCCCCCTTCCCCCTATCCTGCTGCAGGTTGAGATATCCCATTTAGTATGTATGTCATTTTCTCCCTGAACCAAATTCAATGTGAATGTGGTTTTGCCTTTTTAGCCTTCCTTATTCTCCCCCTCCTTTGCAACCACTTCCCCTTGCTTCTTCTACATGGGATAGTTTACCCTACCCTATCTCTCCCCATCTCCTCTTGCTACTTTCCTCTCTCACCTCATAATTTCATCCCTTGAGTATTCTCCCTTCCCAACAAATTCAACCTATGCCCTCTATCCAAATATAACTGTAACCATATACACACACATTCACATATGTATTCATATGACCACACACCCTTCTTCCATTATTTTCATAGTGAGAAAGATATCATCAGTCCCAGTTATTGCTTTTTCCATATAGGAATGTAAATAGTTCAACTTTGATAAGTTCCTTTTGATTTCTTTTCCCTGATTACCTTCTCAGGCATCTCTTCCTTCTTGTGTCTGGATGTCAAATTTTCTATTCAATTCTGGATTTTTCCTCAAGAATGCTTGAAAGTCCTCTATTCCACTGAATGACCATATTTTCCCCTGAAACAAAATACTCAGTTTTGCTGGGTAGGTGACCCTTGGGTTCATTCCCAGTTCTTTTGCCCTCTGGAATATCATATTCCATGCCCTTCGATCCCTCAGTGTAGAAGCTGCCAGGTCCTGGGCTATTCTGATTGTGTTTCCACAATATTGAAATTGTTTCTTCCTGGCTGCTTGTAGTATTTTCTCCTTGATCTGGGGATTCTGGAACCTGGCTATAATATTCCTGGGAGTTTTCTTTTTGGGATCTTTTTCAGGAGGTGATCAGTGGATTCTTTCAACCTCTATTTTGCCCTCTGGATCTAAAACATCAGGGCAATTTTCCTTGAGAATTTCTTGAAGGGTGATTTCTAGGTTCTTTCTTTGATCATGGCTTTCAGGTAGTCCAATAATTTTTAAATTGTCTCTCCTGGATCTATTTTCCAGGTCAGTGGTTTTTCCCATGAGATATTTCACATTGCCTTCTAATCTTTCATTTGTTTGGATCTGCTTAACAGCATCTTGATTTCTCATAAAGTCACTAGCTTCCATTTGCTCCAGTCTAACTATGAAGGAATGAATCTCCTCAGTGAACTTTTGAGATTCTTTTTCCATCTGGCAAATTCGACTTTTTAAGGCATTCTTCTCCTCATTGCCCTTTTGGGCTTCCTTTGCCATTTGAGTTAGTCTATTTTTTAAGGTGTTGTTTTCCTCAGTCAAGCTGTTGACCCTCATTTCATACTTTTCCTGCATCCTTCTCATTTCTCTTTCCAATTTTTCCTCCACTTCTCTTATTTGAATTTTAAAGTCCTTCTTAAGGTCCTCTATGGCCTGCAACCCACTCATGTTTTCCCCTGGGGCTTTTGAAGCAAGACTTCTGACCTCACAGTCCTTTTCCCTCTCTATGCCCCCAAAATAGGAGTCTAGGGTTCCATTTTTCTGTTTCCTTTGCCTTGGCATGTTGCCACTTAATTACTTGACTTTTGGGCTTGTTGCCACACTATGGCTTTAAGGCCAGATAGAGGAATTTTCGTCCCGAACGTGTGGGGGGCAACTTCCGTTTCTGGCAAGCTGTAAACCCACCCACGACTTCCACCCTAGATCACAATCCAGATCCAGGGAGGTTAAAGCAAGAGCGATTACCCCCCAAGACTGATCGCTGGGTCTCCCTACGATTTGGAGGCTGGGAGGTGGAGCCGCCTCTGAAAACTGCAAAATAGCGTGTTTCCTCAGCGGCTTCTAGCCCCCAGGGGCTATTTATTCCCTAAATACCCGTCCCAAAGTCCATAGGACACCAACCTCTTACTTTGTCCTAGGCAAGTCTATGTTGATAATTCTGGAGTCGCCACAGCTCCTGGTGTTCTGGGGTTCCTCCAGCTGGCTGCTGGCCCTGCCGCCCTGGGGCTAAAACCTCGGCTCACGTGGACCTGGGCTCGGCTCGGCTTCTGTGCTCTGCGCCCTGCCAGGTCCCAGACCGCTGTGCTGGTCCTTCCTGCAGGGCTGCTGGGCTGTCCTCAGCGGGAGGTTAGCTTCTCTGTGTCGTTCTGTGGGTGCTGGGGCTCCAGAAGTTGTACAGAGTCCCCTTTTACATAGTTTGGGGGGAATCTGGGGGCAGAGTGGCTTGGATGAGCTGTTTCTACTCCGCCATCTTGGCTCCGCCCCTCATTGTCATTCTTTTTAATGAAATTATTCATTATTTCTATGTTTTATCTTTTGACCCTTTAATTCTTTAGGATTAGATTATTTAGTTTCCAATTAATGTCTATTCTATGCTTCCACAGCCACATTGAATGTGACTTTTTTTTATTATAGTATGGTATGAAAAGGGTGCATGTAATATTTTGAGTTTTCTGCATATGTTTGTAAGGTTTTTATGCCATAATAAATGGTCACTTTTTTGAAGGTGCCATGTACAACTGAGAAAAAGGTATACTCCTTTTTTAATTTCTATTCAGTTTTATCCAGAGGTTTGTCATATCTATCTTTTATAAAAATCTATTCATTTCTTTAACTTCTTTCTTATTTATTTTATGATTAGATTTATTTAGCTTTGTGAGGGGAAAGTTGAAGTCCCTCACTTGTCTAGTTTTACTATTTTTTCTTATAATTCATTTCACTTTTCCTTAAAATTGTGATACTATGTCATTTGGTGCATATAGGTTTAATATTGGTATTACTGCATTGTCTATGGTGCCTTTTAGCAAGATAGGTTTTCCCTGCTTATTTCTCTTAATCAGGTCTGTTTTTGCTTTTATCTGAGATCATGGTTGCTACATCTGTCTTTTTTACTTCAACTGAAACAAAATAGATCCTTCTCTAGCTCCTTATTTTAATATTGTATGTGTCTGTTTCAATCATGTTTCCTATAGACAACATATTTTAGGATTCTGGTTTCTAATCCATTCTGTTATCTGGTTAAATTTTATGGGTGAATTCATCTCATATTCATCCCCATTGTTATGATTACTAACTGCATATTTCCCTCTAACCTGTTTCCTGTTTATCCTTCTCTCTCTTTCTATCCCTCCCCTCTCAAAAGTCTTTTTTTTCTTCTGACCACTGCCTCCCTTAATCTGCCCTCTCTTCTATCTCCCCACCTCCTTTCTCTTATTCCCTTTCCCTCCTTCTTCCCTGTTGGAGAAGAGATTTCTATACCCAAGTGAGTGAGAGAGAGAGAGAGAGAGAGAGAGAGAGAGAGAGAAAGAGAGAGAGAGAAAGAGAGAGAGAGAAAGTGTGTGTGTGTGTATGCATATACGTTCTTTTTTTTTGAACCAATTCTGATAAGAATGAGGTTCAAGAATTACCGCTCCCTGACACTATTTTCACCTCCATTGAAAAAGCTTTTCCTTGTTTGCCTCTTTCTTTGTGAGAGATTTTTTTCTCATTTTCTCCCTCTCTGCTGTTTTCAAAGTTAGTTATGAGACTTTGAAAGTTTTCAGTGCTTCCAAGGTGGTGTGATCTGGCAAGAAGTGTGGTCACTGCTCTCTCATTGTCTGAGATCTGGTCCTTACCCAGGATGGACCTCTGATCCCTAAGTATCATAATAGATACTGCTCCTCAGAGCCTCTGCTCCCTTGGGACCAAAAGCAATATTGCTCCTCAATGCCCTTGCTTCCTCTCAACTAAAAGTCTTCCTCTCCACTCTTGAACGGTGACCCAGAAGTGAGAATAGGTGATGGAGTTGCCAACAGCATCCAGTCCCGTGCTCAGCGCTAGCACAGAAGTCCCCTGTAATCTCTTTCTGTCTCTGGTGTACTGTCTCTGGCTTAAGAACTCCTGAAGCTGCTGCTGTTGTTACCACCAGCAAGGCCTACCAACTGAGTTTCAGGCCAGTTGCTACCCTTGTGTGACAGATATCTGCTTCACATCCCACAAGTCATTTGGGCTGGGGGAATGTCTTATCTTGACCTTTTGTTGACTCTGTTGCTCTAGAATTTGATTTGAGGTGTTATTTTAAAATTCTTTGGAGAGGAATATTGGGAGAGTTTAACCATAGTGCTTCCTCTACTCTGCTATTTTGGCTCTCTACATTGATGTTTTTAAAAATTATTTTGGATAAGTAAAGGAGGACAAATTACCTGTTTCTATTAAATGAAATGTTCTACCCTAGACTCAAATGTCTGTCCCCCTAAAGGACAATAAATCAAAGTTGAAATATGACTACATGTTGGCAGCTAATAAAAATGGTATCTTTCCACTCTCATGTGAACATGAAGATTTGTGGTAATGGCAGAATGTTGGCCAGAGAGACAAATATTGTATTTTTATTAAATATAAAGTTTTTATATAAAGTTACTTTTTGGTTCATAGCTGAAGTTTAATCTGTATGGGGAATTTCAACTGTGGAATTTCTCTCCAACAAATACTCCAACATATATTCATCTATGCCTTTTAGTCTAACAGTATTCCCTGGGGCACTGAGAGGTTATGAAACTTGCCTAGAGTCACAGCGTCAAGTATGTATCAGAGGCAGAATTTGAGGAAGAATCACAACATTGGCTAGTTTGATTTTCTCCTTTCAAAAAAGGGAGGTGGCTGGCACAATTATTGGGAATAAATGAAGGTGTGGGGTTTTTTTAGGTTTGACTATAAGTATCCCTGAAATTGAAAAACTAGCCCCAAGTTATTATCCTACTGATGATTTCATATTAATTAACTATACACCCACTCACAATTATTAGGTAAACTGTGATCCATGAATCATAGGAATGGCAGGAACTTTGGAGGAACTCACTAAGATATAAGACAATCATCACACAAGGAAGAAAATAAGATTCATGTCTCCCATCTAATCATTTATTCTTGAACCCGTTTTTTTTTCTTGAACTCATTTTTTACTTTGAATATCTGGTACAGTAAAAAGAGCTCTGTCTTTGAAGTCAGAGAACCCAGCTTCAAATCTTATTTCTGATGCTTAATAACTTCAAGACATTGATCAAATCACTTGGCTTCACAGGACCTCATTTTCCTCTTCTGTAAAATAAGGTGATTGGACTAGATTGTCACCAAGATCATTTCTAGCTCTAGATCTTTGCTCCTGTGGATGGAATGGAAAAAATAGTTTCTGGACCTTCATCACTTCTGCTGCCATCACTATGGCTACTTCAAAAATTCTTTTTGGAAAACAATTTAATTTAATTCCTTCATGGCAGAGGCTATTTCTCTTTTATCTTTATATTCCCCACAACCAGTCAATCAATCAATCAAGCAACATTAATTAAGTATCTACTGTATGCCAGGCACTGTGCTAAGCACTGGGGCTAAAAAAAGAGGCAAAAGACAGATCTTGCCCTGAAGGAGCAAACATAGTGTCTGGCATACTGTGGATATTTAATAAATGCTTGTTGAATGGAATTGGACTGAAACATTAAGATTGTGATTTATTAATCAGCAATGTAAGAAATAAATAAAAAATTCATGACTGTATGAAGTGAATGATCTAGACTTGAGACATGGAAAAGATTAAATGACAAAAAGAAATAATAGATATGAAAATGCTCTGGGCCGGGGCGGGGGAATCTATTGGGCCCTAAACAATGTAAAATATTTTCTGGAAGCAAGCTGCTATTTTGGGGGCTCTTCTGATTCACTCATTTATACTATGGGTGATTCCAGACCAAGCATCATCAATTTATTTTTTTAAATGGACCTTTTTTATCTTTTAACATCAACAACACTTCTCCTTGTAACCTTATAGTGCCATCTCTTATAATATTTTTTAAAAAATAGGAATAAGAAAAAAAATCATCCAAACTAATAACTATACCACCTCACCACCTCATACCCTATCAGATTAGCTAACATGGCAAAAAAAAAGAAAATGATAAAGGCTATTGAGTTCTTTTTTGTGGTGGTAAAGAATTGGAAATTGAGGGGATGCTCACCAATTGGGGAATGGTTGAGTAAGTTGTGATACATGAGTTGGATGGAATACTCTATGTATTCTAAGAAATGTCGAGCAGGATGGTTTCAGAAAAACTTAGGAAGAGTTATATGAGCAAAGTTAAGTTGAACAGAATCGGGAGAACATTGTACATAATAATGACAATATTATAATGATAATCAACTGTGAAACACTTAACTACTTTCATTAAGACAATATTTAGATAATATCAAAGGACCCATGATGAAAAATGCTCTCCACCTCCTTAGAAAGAACTCTGAGTGCAGATGGAAGCGTACTTTTTTCATTTTCTTATTTTTTTTTTTGCTTTTTCTTGGTCTTTTTGTTTTTTACAACATAGCTAATATGAAAATTTGTTTTACATGACTTCACGTGAATAATTGATATCATATTGCTTGCCTTCTCAATGAGTGGAAGAGAGCGGGAGGTGGGGGTGGGAGAGAATTTGGAAGTCAAAATGTTTTTAAATTAATGTTAAATTAAAAATTAAAAAATCAATAACCGCATTAAAAAAATCTGATCCTATATCCAATGTTCTACACCTGGAGACAAGCTACCACCACCACCTCTGCACAGGAGCAGGGGAAATTATCTTCTCATATCTCTTCCTGGGTCAGCCAATCCACTAGCTTTTATTAAGTGTCTACTATGTGCCAAGTCCTATGTGCTAAGCACTAGGGATACAAAGAAAGGCAAAATGCAGGCCCTGCTTTCAAGGAGATCACAGTCTAATGGGGAAACAACATGAGAATAACTGTGTATAAAAAAGCTATGTACAGCATAAATTGGAAATAATCAACACATCAGGGGTCAGGGGGAGCATTAGAAGTAAGGGAAATCAAAAAAGTTTTCCTACAGAAGGAAGAATTTTAGCTGGGACCTGAATGAAGGAAGCCAGAGAAACCAGGAGGTGGAGATAAGAAGGGAGAATCATATGGGCAAGAGGGATGACCAAAGAAAATGCCCTAAGTCAGGAGCTAGAGTGTCTTGTTGGAAGAACAGCAAGGATGCCAGAGTCACTGGATCACAGAGTGAATGGTGGGGAGTGAGGTGTAAGAATACTGGAAAGCTGAAAGGGGGTGAGGGGCTCATGAAAACTTTTCAAAGCCAAACAAAATATTTTGTATTTGATCCTAGAAGCAAGAGAGGGCCTCTGGAGTTAGTTGATCTGGGGGCATGACATAGCCAGGCATTCATTTTTGGAAGAGCAATTTGTCAGTTGAGTGGAAGATGGATTGGCATGGAAAGAGACTTGGGACCAACCAGCAGACTATTATAATAATATAGGTTTGAGATAATGGCATGGTGGTGAAAAAGGAGAGAAGGGCACATAAGCAAAAGATGCAAAAAATAAAGTTGAGTGGCCTTGGTGACAGGTTGGATTTAAGTTGTGAGAGATTGAAGACTGAAGAATGACACATGGGATATGAGCCTAGGTGACTGTAAGGTACCCTCAATAGCAATAGTGAAGTTAGGGAAAGGGGAGACTTTGCGGGGAATAAATAATAAGTTTAGTTTGGGATATAAATTTAAGATGTCTATAGACATCTATTTTGAGATGTCCAATAGGCAATTAGAGATGCTAGACTGGAAGTCAGCTAAGAGCTTAAGGCCAGATAAGTAGATTGGAGAATCATCAGCATAGAGATGATAATTGAATTCATGAGAGCTTATAAGATCCCCAAGTGAAATAATATATAGAGGAGGGAGAAGAGAAGAGGACCAACTACAGAGACCAACAAGATGCACATTAACGGGGTGACCAAATGGTGTCTTCTGTTGGGCTACACTTATGCTTTATAATTTTGCAACATTCAATTTTTATATTATATGATTGCTGTTCTTTCTATTTATATTACCATAGTCATTTTACATATTGTTTTTCTCATTCTCTTTACTTCACCTTCATCAGTTCACATAAGACTTTTCATGCTTCTCTGGATTTATCATATTCACCATTTATTACAGAATAGTAATATTCCATTATAGTCATCATATTTTGCTTAGCCGTTCTTCCAATCAAAGGGCAATTTTGTTTTTGGTTTTTTTTTGCCTTTAGCTCTTTACTACCACAAAAAGTACTGCATAAATATTTTGATATATATGGAGTCTTTTCTTCTGTCAATGACATCCTTGGGGTATATGCCTAGCAGTGGATTCTATGATTTAAAGTGTATAAATGTTTTAGGCACTTTCTTTGCATAGTTTCAAATTGCTTTTCAGAATTGTTGTACCAATTCACAGCAGCACTAACAATGTATTAGTGTGCCTATCTTCCCACAACCTTGCCAACATTGACCATTCCCATTTTTTATAATCTTTACTAAAATTTGCTGGGTGTGAAGTAAAACTTCATAGTGGTTTTGATTCACATTTCTCTTATTGTTAGAGATTTGAAATATGATTTTATATAAAGTCTTTTTTAATTCTTTTGAAAAGTATTTATTCATACCCTTTGGCTGCTTATCTATTGGAGAATTTTTTTTGATTGTATATATTTCTGTTAGTTGTCTATGTATCTTGGATATCAAACCCTTATCAGAGATAATTGATTCAAAATATTTTCCCCAATTGTTTGCTTTCCTTCTTATCCTAGATCAATTAATTTTATCTGTAAAAAAGCTTTTCAATTTTACTTAATGGAAATTATGTTTTATCTTTTATAATTGTCACTATTAATTCTTAAGAAATCCTTCCCTACCCATTACCATTAAAGCGCTATGATTCTTCAAAATTTTTCAAACTATGATCTCTTACATCCAGGTCACCTATCCACTTTGAATTTAGAATACATTATAGAATAATTTCTCCCAAATTTTGTCCCAGTTTCATAATATTTATTATAAAATGAGTTCTTTCCTAAGTAATTTATATTTTGTAGTTTATCCAGTACTAGATTACTGAATTCAATTATTTCTGGTAATAATTACTTTAAAACTAGATAAAAGACTAAGGATTCCAGGCTAGGGTGGAATAAATAGGCAATCAGACTGAGAAAAATTCACTAATTGTTGCTTCATCAGAAAAGTAATAAGCATATGGGAGGAAGGTAGAGCTACTTTCAAACATGGTTTCCCTTCCAAGAATTCTTTTAAGCCTTTCAAATATCTTTGATTTTACCAGTGCAGGTCCTCCCTCCAGTTATCAGTCTTACAGGTTACTGTGACCAGAAGAATTCATTACCTGATGGCCAGACTTCTGTTGATGAACCTATTAAACCTCACTGCGCTAGTTCTTAGCCACAAAAATGTATCACCCATCCTTAAAGCCTTGTTAACTTGATAAGACCTGTCAAACCTTGCCCTACACAGTCATAACCTTTGACTATTCATAGTCACTTCCACACTGCAATGGGGCATTGTAGTGAAAATAAATTTTATTAACTCAATAAAATAATAGGAACAAATGTGTCAACTTAGCATATCTGTTTTGTTTTAATCCTTTATTTTGTAATTGAACTGTTTTAGAAAGTTGTTTTTTGTATAAGTTGTATTTCAAACATAAGATAAATCACTTATTTGATACATAATAAATACTTATATGTTCTTAAACAACTGATAAAAATATGTGGACCCTCTTCCAGAATAGATCACTACGATAAAATGTAAACAAATTAATCAGTAATTTGGAAGTAAAATATAAATCAAATTATATGGGTAAACAACTTAGGAACACCCATAGATATAAGTATAAAAGTTTAAAAAATCTACCTGAGACCCCAGCTCTCAGACTTTTCCTAGGTTTTGGCTAGGGCTGCCTCATGCATTCTCCACATTTGAGACTCAAGCAGCTGGAGCTGGCTTGAGGTCAGTGCTGATTGACCGAGACTTTCCAGATGACTGACCACCTAAAAAGGAGACACATAGCTTTTGTCTGGGCAGAGCAGGGACTTTGTCTTGAGTCCCATATAAACAAAGTTTATCAGAACCTCTAAGAATCAGGTAGGGTGATTTTGTAGGGAGCTAAAACATCTGATCCAGGATCCAGGTAGTTCTTTGAGGCCAGCTCTGGGTTTTCCTAGTGATGAGGCTGTGTGTCAGAACTTCCCTAATTTCCTGAAATCCAGGGCTCTGCCTTGTTCTGGGATATTAGCCAAGGGATGTTAGCTCACTACAAAATTACTAATACATTTAGATAACTACTCATCATGTACAGGAACACTAGATAAAGAAAGGACATGATAGCCTTCAAGGTTGTCTAACGTTATGGGTATATAATGACTGATAGTTACCTTCTTTGCCCCTTTGCTCTATAAAAATGTTGTTTAGAGAATCAATAAATGGAGTTCTATCCTGAACTGCCCGCCTGGCCAGTTCATTTCATGGCCCTCACACTTGATGCTGGCATCAAGTGGCCCCTGTCATGGTTTGTTCTTAGAGAAGGGCATTATTTGCACATTTTGAGAAATATTAACCTAATCAGTGTTTCCATTCACTAAATAGCATAAAAAACAGTAAATTGACTATTTGCATGTACCTTGCATTACAGGCATGAACAAAGGTCTTTGATGGAGATGGAAGACTAAGAGGAGAAATAATTATTAAAACTCTTTGAGACAATACCTTGACATTATTATGACATCAAGCAATTGGCCTGAACATTGCAAATCTTCTTACTTTTCTTTATTAATAGATAATGTTTCTGCTTATTTCTAAGTCACCTCTTTAATCACATTTTCATCCAAAGTTTTCCTGTCTCAGTATTACTACCAATGCTCTATTTTGTCTTTTGACTGGCACTCTTTCTTTTTTTTTAACAAATGCTTTATTAACTTCTGGTTTACATAATTCATTTCCGCCAGATTTTGAGTTACAATTTTTCCCCATTTTTCCCCTACCCACCATCCCAGAATAGCAGTCCCACAAGATATCCCCTCATCCAATCTACTCTCTCCAATATCTTCTTCCATACCCCCTTCGACTTTTGCATTAGAGCAAGGTGAATCTCTGTGCCCCAATGCCTGCACATCTTATCTCGCAATTACATGCAAAATAGTATTAATAATAGTATTTATATATTTGAAACATTTAATTTTAAGACCTCGAATTTCAGATCCATTCCCTTCCTCCCTTATCACATATTCCCTCTGGGAAGATAAGTAATTCAGTATGTTTTGTACATGTATGGCTATGCAAAACATTACCATAGTAGATATATTGTAAAAGGCTGCTTATAATTCCCTCCCACCCATCCCACCCATGAACTGGTCCATTCCCTACTTTGATACTGTCCCTCTTTGATAGTGGGTACTTCCAACCTCCCCTCCCCCTAGAATGCCCTCCCCTCCATCATCCTCCCTCTCATCCCCCTTCCCTCTACTCTGCTGCAGGTTGAGATATCCCATTTAGTATGTATGTCATTTTCTCCCTGAGTCAAATTCAATGAGAATATGGTTTTGCCTTTTTGCCTTCCTGTTCTTCCCCTCCCTGAAACCACTTCCCCTTGTTTCTTCTACATGAGATAGTTTACCCTACCCTGTGTCTCCTCATCTCCTCTTGCCACTTTCTTCTCTCTCCTCATAATTTCACCCCTTAAGTATTATCCCTTCCCAAGAAATTCAACCTATGCCCTCTATCCATGTATAACTGTAAACATATATACACACATTCACATATGTATTCATATGCCCATATACCCTTCAACTATTTTCATACTGAGAAAAGTTTCATCAGTCACTGTTATTGTTTTTCCATGTAGGGATGTAAGTAGTTCAACTTTGATAAGTTCCTTTTGATTTCTTTTCCCTGATTACCCTCTCAGGAATCTCTTGCTTCTTGTGTCTGGATGTCAAATTTTCTATTCAACTCTGGTTTTTTCCTCAAGAATGCTTGAAAGTCCTCTATTCCACTGAATGACCATATTTTCCCCTGAAACAAAATACTCAGTTTTGCTCAGTAGGTGACCCTTGGCTTCAATCCCAGCTCTTTTGCCCTCTGGAATATCATATTCCATGCCCTTCAATCCCTCAGTGTAGAAGCTGCCAGGTTCTGGGCTATTCTGAATGTGTTTCCACAATATTGAAATTGTTTCTTCCTAGCTGCTTGTAGTATTTTCTCTTTGATCTGGGGATTCTGGAACCTGGCTAGAATATTCCTGGGAGTTTTCTTTTGGGGATCTTTTTTAGGAGGTGATCAGTGGATTCTTTCAACCTCTATTTTGCCCTCTGGATCTAAAACATCAGGGAAATTTTCCTTGAGAATTTCTTGAAGGGTGATTTCTAGGTTCTTTCTTTGATCATGGTTTTCAGGTAGTCCAATAATTTTTAAATTGTCTCTCCTGGATCTATTTTCCAGGTCAGTGGTTTATCCCATGAGATATTTCACATTGCCTTCTATTCTTTCATTTGTTTGGATCTGTTTAACAGCATCTTCATTTCTCATGAAGTCATTAGCTTCCATTTGCTCCAGTCTAACTCTGAAGGAATGATTCTCCTCAGTGAGCTTTTGAGATTCTTTTTCCATCTGGCAAATTCGGCTTTTTAAGGCATTCTTCTCCTCATTGCCCTTTTGGGCCTCCTTTACCATTTGAGTTAGTCTATTTTTTACAGTGTTGTTTTCCTCAGTCAAGCTGTTGACTCTCATTTCATACTTTTCCTGCATCCTTCTCATTTCTCTTCCCAATTTTTCCTCCACTTCTCTTATTTGGTTTTTAAAATCCTTTTTAAGGTCCTCTATGTCCTGTAACCTGCTCGTATTTTCATTTGGGGCTTTTGGTGCAGGAGTTCTGACCCCACAGACCTCCTCCTGTTCCATGCTTCAATCCTCTTTGCCCCCAAAATAGGAGTCCAAATTTGCATTTTCCTGTTTGTTTCCTTTGCCTTGGCATGTTGTCACTTAATTACTTGACTTTTGGGCTTGTTGCCACAGTAGGACTCTGCCACCAGACAGGGGAGCTTCCGTCCCAAATGTTGGTGTCTTCACAACTTCTGGAGGTATTATTTGGGTGGACTCTGTGAAGCCTCCACATGCTCTGGAAGCTGGATACCCACCCTAGACCTCCACCCCAGACCACAATCCAGGTCCAGGGAGGTTAAAGCAAGAGAGATTACCCCCCAAGACTGATTGCTGGATCTCCCTACAGTTAGCAGGCCAGGAGCTGGATCTGCCACTGAAACTGCAAAAAGGCGTGTCTCCTCAGTGGCTTCCAGCCCCTAGGGGAGGAAGTTGACGCGTTCCCCAAATATTGTTCCCAAAGTCCATAGGGTACTAACCTCTCACTTTGTCCTAGGCATGTCTGTGTTGATAATTCTGGAATCGCCACAGCTGCTGGTGTTCTAGTGTCCCTCCAGCTGGCTGCTTGCCTGGGCCGCCCTGGGGCTAAAACCACGTCTCAGGTGGACCTGGGCTCGGCTTTCTGCGTGCTGGGCTGTCGGCTCCCAGAGAGCTGTGTTGGCCCTTCCTGCAGGGCTGCTGGGCTGTCCTCCATAGGAGGTTAGCTTCTTTGTGTCATTCTGTGGGTGCTAGGGCTCCAGAAGTTGTTCAGAGTCCCCTTTTACATGGTTTGGAGGTGATCTGGGGGAAGAGCACCTTGGCCATGCTGTTTCTACTCTGCCATCTTGGCTCCACCCCCGACTGGCACTCTTTCAATTGTAAAACCCTTTTCCTGAAGGGAATGCCCATTCTCATCAGTCTTTTCCTATAACTCTAAGAGTCATGCCCTTCAGGGAGAAACCAGTTCTCCACCAAGACACTGTAGTTCCATGTCAACTCTGTGACTATCTTGAACAAAATTTATCAGATTATAAATTCCTTGAGCTTATCAGGTCTATCCTTTAATAACAATAATTCTTTAATAATCCTAGGGGATCAGTATCAGGATGTGCAACATGCAGAGAGTTGGCAACTCTTCCTTGACTACTGAGTTCTTTTGACAATTTTCCAAATAAGGAGCCATGGGCCAGTGGCACTGAGTTTGAGGGGCATGCCCTTTATGATCACTACTTAATGGCCTCTGTTGCTATTGTGTCTATATAACAGTCAACAGATGTTATAGGGAGGAGGCCCTTGGGTCATTAAGGCTAAAGTATTAGTTTTTTAACACAAGAATTAGATTCACCCTAAATAAGTTTCATTAGAACTGAAATTTCAAAACATTTGTTACTACCATCTTAGTAGGTTTCAACCCAAAAGCCTGCCAGCTGTGCAAGGCATACCCTGAACCTATCCTTGTGTTAATACACTTTCTAGTTATGGATAGGATCACTCAGTCCAGAAGGGTTCCCTGACTACCACCCATTCCTCAAGACTGTGTAAGCATTGCTGCAATGACTGTACTTTATCTAGTGTGACAAGGCAACCTGTTTTATCCATGACAATATCAAATCTGCACAAGGTGGGTAAGTATCTAGGGAAGAGACTCTCCCTAGGTGAGGCATGTTCTTCTGCAAGTGCTCCCGTAGAGAAACTGTAAAGATTTGTATGAAGATTTCTCTGTGAATTCCCACATTTGAGCTAAGTTTGTGATGTGCTAATTCACAAGATTAATCAGACTTGTTAGGAGATGATCCTATGGTGGCACTATGCAATATAGTGCTAGACAAAGTAACTGGCAAATAGTGGGCATTCAATAAATATTATTGATTAATTGATTGACCTAAAAAGCATATAGGATCTTTTTTTGTGATATCCTATTAAGATTAGGTTCCACTAATGATTTAAATACTCAACTATATAAATAGTGCTCCATTTTTTTTTATTTATCTTGAAGCACCTTTAAAAACAACTCAAGAATTTTGTATTAAGCTGTTCATTAACCTCTTGCATTTGAGATTTTGGAAGCTTAAGAAAAATATAGGAAGGATTAGGAACCTGCCATAAATTAATAATGAGGTTTCTTCACAGATTGGATAGTTATTTGCCATTGTAGGCTCCTCCTCTGGGCTTTCCAAACTTCAATTAATCTAAGCAGAGAATCCTAAATTGGCATTAAATGGGGGTGGGAATTATCCTCCCCTAACTTACTATGCAACCCAGGAATGAAAGGATGGCATTCAACACCTGGTATTGATTAAACACCTTTGTTATGCAGGTTCCTGTTAATTGTGGTACAACAAATAGCAAGCAGCAAATGAAGGAAACAGGCTCAGAGTTTAACAACTAACATCTAAGGCAGGGATTCTTTTTTTTTTAATTTTTTATTAACTTCTGGTTTACATCATTCATTTCTGCCAGATATGAGTTATAATTTTTTCACCTACCCACCACCCCAGAATAGCAGTCCCACAGGATATCCCCTCCTCCAATCTACTCTCCTATATCTTCTCCCATATCCCCTTTGAATTTTCCAGTAGGGCATAGTGGATCTCTATGCCCCAATGCCTGTATATCTTATTTCCCAATTACATATAAAATAGTATTAATAATAGTATTTATATATTTTTAAAGATATGATTTTAACGGGGCGGCTAGGTGGCGCAGTGAATAGAGCGCCGGCCCTGGAATCAGAAGGACCTGAGTTCGGAGCCGGCCTCCAACACTTAATCCAAACAAACAAAAACCTAGCCTTGTAACCTTGGGCAAGTTACTTAACCCCAATTGCCCTAAAGGGGCGACTAGGTGGAGCAGTGAGTAAGAGTGCCGGCCTCGGAGTTTGGATGACCCGAGATCAGATCCGGCCTCAGAAAATGAGCACCCACGCATAAATAATGACTAGCCGTGTAACCTTGAGCAAGTTACTTAACCCCAATTGCTTTAAAAAAAAAAAAAAGATATGATTTTAAAACTTTGAATTCCAGATTCATTCCCTTCCTCCCTTGTCACCTGCTCTTGCTGGGAAGATAAGCAATTCAGTATGGGTTGTACATGTGAAGCTAATGCAAAACATTACCAAAGTAGATATATTGTAAAAGACTGAGTATATTTCCCTCGCTCCTATCTCACCTCCCACCTGGTCCACTCCCTACTTTGATCCTGTCCCTTTTCAAAAGTGGGTGCTTCTAACTTCCCTCCCCCAGCCTGCCCTCCCTTCCACCATCCCCCCTCTCATCCCCTTCCTCCCTACTGTCCTGGAGGGTGAGATACCCTATTCAGTATGTATGTTGTTCTCTCCCTGAGCCAAATTCAATGATTATGAGGTTGATCCTTTTGTCTTCCTGTTTCTTCCCCTCCATTGTAACCATTTTTCCCTTGCCTCTTCTATATAATTTACCCCATTCTGTCTCTCCCTATCTCCTCTCATTATATTCCTCTCTCACCTCTTAATTTCACCTTTTAAGTATTATCCTTTCCTATTAATAAGTCAGCGATTCTTAATGTGGGGCCTGTCAGCCCCCAAGAAGCCCCCAAGTGGATGGGTTTCAGGCCCTGTGAGACCTTAGATAGGAAAAAATACCATACATCTTTATTTCAATATAATTGTTTTCCTTTATAAACCTATGTATTTTACCTTATGCATTTAAAAAGATTTTTCTGAGAAGGGGTCAGAGGCTCCACCAGATTGCCAAAGGGATCTAAATAAAGAACCCCTCATCTGAGCAAACAACAGCAATGCTGACAAAAATACTAAAAGGTAGATCATCATATGCAGGGATCTTCTCACCTGTGAGTTGTGTGTGATTTAGAGATAAGGATTGAACCAGATTGTTCTTGGTGACCATCAGTGGCTGTTCTGCCACTGCCACAAAAACAGAGACTATGTTTTGGGGGCTCTGAGGTCTGGAAGAAGAGATGAAATGGATGATTTGGGGAGGATAATGCACCTTGAATTATCCCAGCCTCAGTGATTACTATACCCAGGAATTTGTGTCTTTCGCTTTTCCCTTCTCTGGAGCGGCCATAATGGGCACAAGGGATGGCAAGATGGGATACTTCTTGATTCTTTTTAGTGAATCTCTGAGAAAGGGATGATACTCTGATGTTCACTTAAAATGAAAAGAGAAGGGGAAAAAATTGGACCCAGTCCATGGGATTAAAAAGACAAAGACCTGAGCCTAGGGCATAGGCAGGGATGAAATCTCACACATCTATCTATGGTGACTTGTGGAAACTCTGGCCAGGCAAGGGGATATGGGCCACACACAATTCTGCCTCGTTGCTTCCTGCCCATTACTGTACAGATCAGAGGCCCTTTCTTATGTCTACAGAGGTGCCAATATGCCCTCTCAGAGAAAAGAAAATGCAGAAAAGAGGTCTCAACAAGATTTTAGAACCCAAACAAAATATTGTCAATCTTGACAACCAGAATGGCATAATGGGGAAAAAAAACCTGGACTTGGGTTTGAATTCCTGTTTCTGACATTTAAGATCAGAGATAGAGTTAAAAGGGCCTTCTTATATCTTCTAGATCAACCCTTGCACTTTACAAATGAAGGAAATGTTATTTGGGGAGATGAAGAGACTTAATCAGGGTTCCATGGCTGAGCCTTTGACCCCAAATCCAGCAGTGTTTGCCTTTCATGGTGCTATATGACCAGGGACACAGCTTCCATAAGCCCCCCGGCTCTAAATCAGGCATTTGCTATGCCACCCTCTGTGACTCTTGGAGAGATTTAGTCACTTAATCTCTCCCAATCCCAATCTCCTTACTGTAAAATAGAGATGGCACCTCCCCTCTTGATTTTCAGGATTTCCAATTTGGTATTTAATTGGGGACTTTTCATTTGCTCTTTTCTAACCTTTTTAGTTGCATATCCAATTAATTGATCTGTTTTTCTCCATTTTATTGACGTAAGCATTTAAATGTAAAATTTTCTCTAAGTATTGCTTTAGCTATGTTACATGAATTTTGATATGTTGTCTCATTATTGTAATTTTCTTTGATGAAATTATAAAATTTTCAATGGTTTATTCTTTGATTTATTCATTCTTTAGGATTAAATTATTTAGTTTCTTGTTAATTTTAATCTATCTTTCCTTAACCCTTTATTTAATGTAATTTTATTGCATCATGATCTGAAAAGAATGTACTTAATGTTTCTTCTTTTCTGAATTTAATTATGAGGTTTCAATGCCCTAATCCATAGTTAATTTTTGTGTAGGTGCCATATGGTTGTTGTCCTTCCTTGTCAAAGATAACCAAAATGACATCACTATACTAGAGTCAAGTTTCAGTGTGTCTGACTGTGGCTGATCAGAGCAATAAGAGCTTGGAATGCTTTACCACAGGTCGGGCACAAATAATCCATGTGAATATTTGGATTCTATAAATTTGTTCATCTTGTGTTTCCTTTGAGTTTTTTTCAATTCTGCTTTGCTCATGGAGCACAGCACTGTCTATGATGTGGGCGTGCCATGCTGAGTGTCTCCCATGTCACACAATCAATTCCAAAGTTCTTAAGAGAGACTCTGGGAGTGTCCTTGTATCGCTTCTTCTGACCACCATGTGAATGCTTGTCTTGTGTGAGTTCTCCATAAAAGTATTTTTGGCAAGTGTATGTTTTGCATTAGAACAGTGAGGCCAGCCCATTGGACTTGTGCTCTCTGAAGCAGAGTCTGAATACTTGGCAGTTTAGTTCTAAAAAGGACCTCAGTATCTAGTATCTTATCCTGCCAGGTGATCTTCAGAATCTTCCTAAGATAATTCAAATAGAAGGATTCAGTTTCCTGGCATGGCACTGGTAGACTGTCCAGGCTTCACAGACATACAACAATGAGGTCAGCAAAAGGGCTCTGTAGACCTTCAGTTTGGTAGTCAGTCTAATATCTCTTTTCTCCCACACTTTCCTTTGGAGCCTCCCAAATACTGAACTAGCTCTGGCAAATCATGTGTTGGCCTCATTATCAATGTGTACATCCCTGGAAAGTATACCACCAAGATAGGGGAACTTATCCACAGCATTCAAAACTTCTCCATTTGCTGTAACTGATGGTTCCATGTATGGATGGTGTGGTGGTGGCTGGTGGAGCACCTGTGTTTTCTTGGTTTAATTGTTAGGCCCAAATTAGTCATTTAAGAGAACCAGTTTTTAATTTTATTTACAATTTTTAGTTTTGGGGAGTACTTTTGAAGACAGTTATGGTAACATCTGAAGTGGTCTCAGGAGCAATAGTTGTGAAGATGGTTGCCATTGTAGTAGCCTCTGAGGTAGTCTCAGGAACTGTAGTTGTGATGGCAATAGCTGTTGTGGTTGCCTCAGAGGTGGTCTCAGAACAGTGGTGGTGATAGTTGTAGTGGCATCTGAGGTCATATCAGGAGCAGAAGTTGTGAAGATGGTAGCTCTTGTGGTTGCCTCAGAAGTGTTTTCAGGATCAGTGGTTATGATAATGGTGGCTGTTGTGGTGGCTTCTGAAGTAGTCTGAAGGTAGTGGTTGCAATGATAGTGGTTTTTGTGGTAGCCTCTGAGGTTGTTTCAGGAATGAGTTGAGATGGCAATGGATGTTGTGGTTGCCTCAGAGGGGGTATCAGGTGCAAAGGTGGTGACAGTTGTGGTGGCATCTGAGGTAGTCTCAGGAACAGTAGTTGTGATGGCAATGGCTACTGTTGATGCCTCAGAGGTAGTCTCAGAAGTAGTAGTTGTAATTGTGGCTGTTGTGGTAGCCTCTGTGGTGGTATCAGCAGCAGTAGTGCTGATAGTTGTGGTGGAATCTGAGGTAGTCTCAGGAGTAGCAGTTGTGATGAGGGTGGTTGTTGTGGTTGCCTCAGAGGTGGTATCAGTTGCAGTGGTGGTGACAGTTGTGATGGCATCTGATGTGGTCTCAGGAATGGTAGGTGTGACAATAACAGCTGTTGTGGATGCCTCAGAGATGGTCTCAGGAAAAGTAGTTGTGATGGTGGTAGATATTGTGGTGGCCTCTGAGGTGGTCTCAGGAACAGTAATTATGATGGTGGTGGCTGCTGTGGCAGTACCTGAGGTGGTTTCAGGAAGAATAGTTGTGATACTGGTATCTCTTGTGATGGCCTCTGAGGTGGTTTCAGGAAGAGTAGTTGAGATGGTGGTGGCTGTTGTGGTGGTTCCTGAGGTGGTATCAGGAGTACTTGTACTGATGGTGGTGGCTGTTTTGGTGGTACCTGAGGTGGTTTCAGGAACGGTACTTGTGCTGGTGGAGGCTGTTGTGATGGTATCTAAGGTGGTCTCAGGAGTGATTGTACTGATGGTGGTGGCTGTTGTGGTGGCTCCTGAGATGGTTTCAGGAACAGTAGCTGTGATGATGGTGGCTGTTGTGGTGGTACCTGAGGTGGTCTCAGGAATAGTAGTTGTGCTGGTGGTGGCTGTTGTGGTAGTACCTGAGGTGGTCTCAGGGCTGCTTGTACTGATGGTGGTGGCTGTTGTGGTGGCTCCTGAGGTGGTTTCAGGTATAGTAGCTGTGATGGTGGTGGCTGTTGTGGTGGCTCCTGAGGTGGTTTCAGGTATAGTAGCTGTGCTGGTTGTGGCTGTTGTGGTGGTACCTGAGGTAGTCTCAGGGGTGCTTGTACTGATGGTGGTGGCTGTTGTGGTGGTGTCTGAAGTGGTATCAGAAGCACTTGTGCTGTCTCAGTAAGAATGGTTGTGATGGTGGTGGTGTGGATTGTATTGAACTCTAAGGCTGTCTCAGATTCAGTGGTTCAGATGGTGGTGGTTCTTCTGGTTGCCTCTGGGGAGGCCTCAGGAAGAGTGTTGGTAATGTTTGGGGTTGCATCTGAGGTGGTCTCAGGGGCAGTGATTGTGATGGGTATGGCTGTTTTGGTGACTTCTGAGGTGGTCCCAGAAGTAGTTGTCATATTGCTAGTGGGTGTTGTGGTATCTTCTGAGGTGGTCTCAGCAAAAGTTATTATGATAGTGGTGGGTGTGGTGAAGGCCTCTGAGGTGGACTTAGTAATAGTGGTTGTGATGGTGATGGGTGTGGTGGGCCCCTCTGAGGAGGTCTCTGTAACTGTGGTTGTGATTGTGGTGGGTATTGTGGTGGTCTCTAAAGTGGTCTTAGGAGCACTTGTGCTAATGCTGGTTGCTATTGTTGTGGCCTCTGAGGAAGACTCAGTAACTGTGGCTGTGATGGTGGGAGGTGGCTCCTGAGGTGGTTTCAGGAGTGCTTGTACTGATGGTGGTAGCTGTTTTGATGGTACCTGAGGTAATCTCAGGAATAGTAGTTGTGATAGTGGTGGCTGTTGTGGTGGCCTCTGAGATGGTTTCAGGAATAGTAATTGTGATGGTGGTGGCTGTTGTGGTGGCCTCTGAGGTGGTCTTACTGATGGTGGTCGCTGTTGTGGTGGCCCCTGAGGTGGTTTCAGGAACAGTACTTGTGCTTGTGGTGGCCGTTGTGGTGGCTTCTGAGGTGGTTTCAGGAATAGTAGTTGTGATGGTTGTGGCTGTTGTGGTGGTATCTGAGGTAGTCTCAGGAGTGCTTGTACTGATGGTGGTGGCTGCTGTAGTAGTACCTTAGGTGGTCTCAGGGGTGATTGTACTGATGGTGGTGGCTGTTGTGGTGGCTCCTGAGGTGGTTTGAGGAACAGTAGCTGTGATGGTGGTGGCTGTTGTGGTGGCACCCGAGGTGGTCTAAGGAACAATAGTTGTGCTTCTGGTGGCTGTTGTTGTGGTACATGAGGTAGTCTCAGGGGTGCTTGTGCTGATGGTGGTGGCTGTTGTGGTGGCTCTTGAGGTGATTTCAGGAACAGTAGTTGTGATGGTTGTGGCTGTTGTTGTGGCACCTGAGGTGGTCTAAGGAACAATAGTTGTGCTTCTGGTTGCTGTTGTTGTGGTACCTGAGGTAGTCTCAGGGGTGCTTGTACTGATGGTAATGGCTGTTGTGGTGGCTCTTGAGGTGATTTCAGGAACAGTAGTTGTGATGGTTGTGGCTGTTGTGGTGGTACCTGAGGTGGTCTCAGGAACTGTAGTTGTGATGGTTGTGGCTGTGGTGGTGGCCTCTGAGGTGGTATTAACAGTAGTGGTGCTGATAGTTGTGGTGCCATCTGAGGTTGTCTCAGGAGCAGAGGTTGTGATGGTTGTGGCTCTTTGGCTGGCTCCTGAGGTGGTTTTGGGAATACTTGTGCCAATGGCAACTGCTGTTGTGGTGGCTTCTGAAGTGATCTCTGTAACAGTACTTGTGGTGGGGGTGGGTTTGGTGATTGCCTCTGAGGTGGTTTCAGGAACAGTAGTTGTGGTGGTGGTTGCTGTTGTGGTGGTGTCTGAAGTGGTATCAGAAGCACTTGTGCTGATGGTGGTAGCAGTGGTGGTGATCTCTGAGGTAGTCTCAGTAAGAATGGTTGTGATGGAGGTGGTGTGTATTGTAGTGAACTCTGAGGCTGTCTCAGATTCAGTGGTTCAGATGGTGGTGGTTCTTCTGGTTGCCTCTGGGGAGGCCTCAGGAAGAGTGTTGGTAATGTTTGGGGTCGCATCTGAGGTGGTCTCAGGGGCAGTGATTGTGATGGGTATGGCTGTTTTGGTGACTTCTGAGGTGGTCCCAGAAGTAGTTGTCATATTACTAGTGGGTGTTGTGGTATCTTCTGAGGTGGTCTCAGCAAAAGTTATTATGATAGTGGTGGGTGTGGTGAAGGCCTCTGAGGTGGACTTAGTAATAGTGGTTGTGATGGTGATGGGTGTGGTGGGCCCCTCTGAGGAGGTCTCTGTAACTGTGGTTGTGATTGTGGTGGGTATTGTGGTGGTCTCTAAAGTGGTCTTAGGAGCACTTGTGCTAATGCTGGTTGCTATTGTTGTGGCCTCTGAGGAAGACTCAGTAACTGTGGCTGTGATGGTGGGAGGTGGCTCCTGAGGTGGTTTCAGGAGTGCTTGTACTGATGGTGGTAGCTGTTTTGATGGTACCTGAGGTAATCTCAGGAATAGTAGTTGTGATGGTGGTGGCTGTTGTAGTGGCTTCTGAGGTGGTTTCAGGAATAGTAGTTGTGATGGTTGTGGCTGTTGTGGTGGTATCTGAGGTAGTCTCAGGGGTGCTTGTACTGATGGTGGTGGCTGCTGTAGTAGTACCTTAAGTGGTCTCAGGGGTGATTGTACTGATGGTGGTGGCTGTTGTGGTGGCTCCTGAGGTGGTTTGAGGAACAGTAGCTGTGATGGTGGTGGCTGTTGTGGTGGTACCTGAGGTGGTCTAAGGAACAATAGTTGTGCTTCTGGTGGCTGTTGTTGTGGTACCTGAGGTAGTCTCAGGGGTGCTTGTGCTGATGGTGGTGGCTGTTGTGGTGGCTCTTGAGGTGATTTCAGGAACAGTAGTTGTGATGGTTGTGGCTGTTGTGGTGGTACCTGAGGTGGTCTCAGGAACTGTAGTTGTGATGGTTGTGGCTGTGGTGGTGGCCTCTGAGGTGGTATTAACAGTAGTGGTGCTGATAGTTGTGGTGCCATCTGAGGTTGTCTCAGGAGCAGAGGTTGTGATGGTTGTGGCTCTTTGGCTGGCTCCTGAGGTGGTTTTGGGAATACTTGTGCCAATGGCAACTGCTGTTGTGGTGGCTTCTGAAGTGATCTCTGTAACAGTACTTGTGGTGGGGGTGGGTTTGGTGATTGCCTCTGAGGTGGTTTCAGGAACAGTAGTTGTGGTGGTGGTTGCTGTTGTGGTGGTGTCTGAAGTGGTATCAGAAGCACTTGTGCTGATGGTGGTAGCAGTGGTGGTGATCTCTGAGGTAGTCTCAGTAAGAATGGTTGTGATGGAGGTGGTGTGTATTGTAGTGAACTCTGAGGCTGTCTCAGATTCAGTGGTTCAGATGGTGGTGGTTCTTCTGGTTGCCTCTGGGGAGGCCTCAGGAAGAGTGTTGGTAATGTTTGGGGTCGCATCTGAGGTGGTCTCAGGGGCAGTGATTGTGATGGGTATGGCTGTTTTGGTGACTTCTGAGGTGGTCCCAGAAGTAGTTGTCATATTACTAGTGGGTGTTGTGGTATCTTCTGAGGTGATCTCAGCAAAAGTTATTATGATAGTGGTGGGTGTGGTGAAGGCCTCTGAGGTGGACTTAGTAATAGTGGTTGTGATGGTGATGGGTGTGGTGGGCCCCTCTGAGGAGGTCTCTGTAACTGTGGTTGTGATTGTGGTGGGTATTGTGGTGGTCTCTAAAGTGGTCTTAGGAGCACTTGTGCTAATGCTGGTTGCTATTGTTGTGGCCTCTGAGGAAGACTCAGTAACTGTGGCTGTGATGGTGGGAGGTGGTTCCTGAGGTGGTTTCAGGAGTGCTTGTACTGATGGTGGTAGCTGTTTTGATGGTACCTGAGGTAATCTCAGGAATAGTAGTTGTGATAGTGGTGGCTGTTGTGGTGGCCTCTGAGATGGTTTCAGGAATAGTAATTGTGATGGTGGTGGCTGTTGTGGTGGCCCCTGAGGTGGTTTCAGGAACAATAGTTGTGCTGGTGGTGGCTGTTGTGGTGGCCTCTGAGGTGCTTTCAGGAACAGTAGTTGTGATGGTGGTGGCTGTTGTGGTGGCCTCTAAGGTAGTCTCAGCAACAGTAGTTGTGATAGTGGTGGCTGTTGTGGTGGCCTCTGAGGTGGTCTCAGGAGTGCTTGTACTGATGATGGTGGCTGTTTTGGTGGCCTCTGAGATCATATCTGTGGAAGTGGTGATAACTCCCCTTGTTGTTGCAATCTCTTTAGTTGGGGCAGCTGTGGTACTTTGTGGGAACTGGATAATAATTTCAGAATTTTTAGCATTGGTACTACTCACCACACTCAATATGAGTACTCCAGTAGTTGTAATTACTCAGGCCACGAGACAGGCCAAAAATATTTTTAACAGGTACCAGTGATTTTCTCTTCCCTGAAAAGAATGAAAATAAATTGATTAATCTAGAGGGAGATCTCTAGTGGAGGTCACCAGGGCCCTGTGATGTGCTTTCAAATGGATTTTCCTAAGTTCAGATGTGACCAAGTCAATTCCTCTACTCAATAAACCCTGCCACTCCCTATTACCTCTTAAGATATAAATTATCTGGGGGCAGAGCCAAGATGGCGGAGTAGAAACAGCTCATCCAAGCCACTCTATCCCCAAATTCCCCCCAAACTATGTAAGAGGGGACTCTGAACAACTTCTGTAGCCCGAGCACCCACAGAACAACACAGAGAAGCTAACCTCCCACTGAGGACAGCCCAGCAGCCCTGCAGGAAGGACCAGCGCAGTGGTCTGGGAGCCGGCAGCGCACAGTGCGCAGAGAGAGGGGAGCCGAGCCGAGCGGAGCCCAGGTCCCCTTGAGCCGAGGTTTTAGCCCCAGGGCGGCAGGGCCAGCAGCTGGCTAGAGGAACCCCAGAATACCAGCAGCTATGGCGATTCCAGAATTATCAACATAGACATGCCTAGGACAAAGTAAAAGGTTAGTGTCCTATGGACTTTGGGACTAGTATTTGGGGAATGCGTCAGCTCCCTCCCCTGGGGGCTAGAAGCCGCTGAGGACAAATGCCATTTTGTAGTTTTCAGAGGCAGCTCCAGCTCCTGGCATGTGAACTGTAGGGAGATCCAGCGATCAGTCTTGGGGGGTAATTGCTCTTGCTTTAACCTCCCTGGATCTGGATTATGATCTAGGGTGGAAGTCGTGGGTGGGTTTACAGCTTGCCAGAAATGGAAGTTGCCCCCCACACGTTCGGGACGAAAATTCCTCTATCTGGCCTTAAAGCCATAGTGTGGCAACAAGCCCAAAAGTCAAGTAATTAAGTGGCAACATGCCAAGGCAAAGGAAACAGAAAAATGCAACCCTAGACTCCTATTTTGGGGGCATAGAGCGGGAAAAGGACTGTGAGGTCAGAAGTCCTGCTCCAAAAGCCCCAGGGGAAAACATGAGCGGGTTGCAGGCCATAGAGGACCTTAAGAAGGACTTTAAAAATCAAATAAGAGAAGTGGAGGAAAAATTGGAAAGAGAAATGAGAAGGATGCAGGAAAAGTATGAAATGAGGGTCAACAGCCTGACTGAGGAAAACAACACCTTAAAAAATAGACTAACTCAAATGGCAAAGGAGGCCCAAAAGGGCAATGAGGAGAAGAATGCCTTAAAAAGTCGAATTTGCCAGATGGAAAAAGAATCTCAAAAGCTCACTGAGGAGATTCATTCCTTCAGAGTTAGACTGGAGCAAATGGAAGCTAATGACTTTATGAGAAATCAAGATGCTGTTAAGCAGATCCAAACAAATGAAAGATTAGAAGGCAATGTGAAATATCTCACGGGAAAAATCACTGACCTAGAAAATAGATCCAGGAGAGACAATTTAAAAATTATTGGACTAACCAAAAACCATGATCAAAGAAAGAACCTAGAAATCACCCTTCAAGAAATTCTCAAGGAAAATTTCCCTGATGTTTTAGATCCAGAGGGCAAAATAGAGGTTGAAAGAATCCACTGATCACCTCCTGAAAAAGATCCCCAAAAGAAAACTCCCAGGAATATTCTAGCCAGGTTCCAGAATCCCCAGATCAAGGAGAAAATACTACAAGCAGCCAGGAAGAAACAATTTCAATATTGTGGAAACACAATCAGAATAGCCCAGGACCTGGCAGCTTCTACACTGAGGGATCGAAGGGCATGGAATATGATATTCCAGAGGGCAAAAGAACTGGGAATGAACCCAAGGGTCACCTACCCAGCAAAACTGAGTATTTTGTTTCAGGGGAAAATATGGTCATTCAGTGGAATAGAGGACTTTCAAGCATTCTTGAGGAAAAAACCAGAATTGAATAGAAAATTTGACATCCAGACACAAGAAGCAAGAGATGCCTGAGAAGGTGATCAGTGAAAATAATGGAAGAAGTGTGTGTGGTTATATGCATACATATGTGAATGTGTGTGTATATGGTTACAGTTATATATGGATAGAGGGCATAGGTTGAATTTGTTGGGAAGGGAGAATACTCAAGGGATGAAATTATGAGGTGAGAGAGGAAAGTGGCAAGAGGAGATGGGGAGAGACAGGGTAGGGTAAACTATCTCATGTAGAAGAAGCAAGGGGAAGTGGTTGCAAGGGAGGGGGAGAATAGGAAGGCTAAAAAGGCAAAACCACATTCTCATTGAATTTGGTCCAGGGAGAGAATGACATACATACTAAATGGGATATCTCAACCTGCAGCAGAATAGGGGGAAGGGGGATGAGAGGAGGGATGATGGATGGGAGGGCATCCTTGGGGTGAGGGGAGGTTGGAAGTACCCACTATAGAAGAGGGACAGGATCATGTAGTGAATGGACCAGGTGGGGGGTGGGATGAATGGGAGGGAATTATAAGCAGCCTTGTACAATATATCTACTACGATAATGTTTTGCATAGCTAGACATGTACAACATATACTGAATTACTTATCTCCCAAGAGGGAATGGGTGACAAGGGAGGAAGGAAATGGATCTGAAATTCGAGTTCTTAACATTAAATGTTTCAAATATATATAAATACTATTATTAATACTCTTTTGCTTATAATTGGGAGATAAGATGTGCAGGCATTGGGACACAAAGATTCAGCTTCCTCTAATGGAAAAGTCGAAGTGGGTATGGGAGAAGGTATGGGAGAGAGCAGAGTGGAGGAAGTGATATCTTGTAGGACTGCTATTTTGGGAGGTTGGGTAGGGGAATAACGGGGGGAAAATGTTTGTAACTCAAAATCTGGCGGAAATGAATGATGTAAAACAGAAGTTAATAAAGCATTTGTTTAAAAAAAAGATATAAATTATCTACCTTTTAAATCTCTTTACTCTCCTGTTTCAACATATCTTTCAAGCCTCAGTGCACATAATTCACCTTCTGTCACTCTGCAGCTCAACTAAGATAGCCTTCCCTTCATTCCTCATTCCCAACACTTCATCTGCCATCAGCCTTTTCACTGGCTGTCCCCAGTGTCTGAAACACACTGCCTTCTCACTTCCCAGTCCTAGAATCTCTCTCTTCCTATGAGATGCAGCTCAAGCCCTACCAGTGACCACATGAAACCTTTCCTGACCTTCTGAACTTCTAGTTCCTCCTTCTCAAGATGCCTAATACATAACCACTTGCAAGCATTCTCTTTAATTTTCTTCTTTACATTTGTCTATGTTCTTGTTGCCTCCCACATTAGCACTTAAACTCCTTGAAGAGATATTGTTTCATTTATTTTATTTGCATCCTTATCACCTAACATAGTCCCTGGCACATACTAGATATTTAACAAATGTGCTTTGAATTGAACTGAACTGAATATTCACAAGCTACAAGGAGACATGATGTATGACATATTGCAGAAGTATCAAACATAACTACAAGCCGGATGTGGACTACAACACTTCTGACTTTAGCCTGGACCAAATTAAATTGCCATTCCCAGCTAGGTGGTGCAATGGATAAAGTGCCAAAAATCTGGCCTCAGACACTTAGTTGTGTGACCCCTCTTCACCTCTACCTCCTGACTTCCCTGGCTTCCTTCAAGACTCAACTCAAACTATACCTTTGGCAGGAGACCTTTCTTCAGCCTCCTTTTCCATCCACCCCCACCACCCCTAATGCCTTCCCTCTGAGATTGTCTCTTATATTCACTACATACATCTTGTGTGTGTGTGTGTGTATGAAAAAAACTATATATATATATATATATATATATATATACACATATATATATAGTTTTTCATCTTTGTCTCCTTCTTTAGAATGTGAGTTCCTGGATGGCCTGGTCTGGTTTTTTTTTGCCTTTCTTTGTATATGCAGTGCTTATGGGTCTGGCACAGAGTAGATGTTTAATAAATGATTGTTGGCTGACTTAATGACTGTGAAACCATGGAGAAATTTGGAGTCTCAGTGTGGAGAAGCTGCACTGAAGAAATCATGGTTCCTAGAAGTATTGAGAAGCCAAAGCCTTTCTAGAGGAAATGGCCAGGACAATGAGGGATTCAGATCATGGCATACAAAGGCTAAATGAGTTAGTTTGAAGAAGAGAAGACTCAGAAGAGACATGCAGTTGCCTTCAATTTTCTGAAGGGCTTTTATGTGGGAGAGGGATGAAATGTATCACTCAGTCCTGATGGAAGAACTTGGATCAGTGGTTGGAAGGTACAGAGGAAGAGAGTTCCCCATGCTTCTAGTAGAGGCTGGATGGCCATTTGTCAAGGATGCAATAAGAAGGATTCTTGCTCATAAAGAGTAAAAGGTCCAGGATTGAAAAGGACCTCAAAGGACAGCCGGTCAAATCACTGCCTTTTGTACAAATTGAACCTGAGGGCAAGAGAGAATGAGGACTTGTGCAGAGCTATCCAGGTACAAAGTGACAGTGCCAGGATAAGAATTCAGGTCCTATAGTTGTAAGTTTAGCCTTCCCTCCTTTGTACCATACTGGGTTAAATGACCTCTGAACTTTTTTTTCACTCTATGATTATGGGATTTTCCTTATTATCACTGGGTAGTGGGACAAGGTTAGATGCTCCTTTGGAACACACATGTACTACCTTAGCTTAAACAGCACTTAACACGGTGTCTGACAGTAGGTGCTTAATAAAGACTAGTTTATTGATTGATTTATTCCATAAAATTCAGCAACTCAAGAAACATTTATTCAATGTTGACTAAATGCAAATCTATGAGCTAGACACTGACAATGTAGAGAAATAGCTCCTGCCCTCAAGGAGCTTACCTATACTAAGAGGATACAATGTGTAGACGAGTAAGTAAATACAAAGTCCGTACAAACTAGGACAGAGCAATCTTAAGAGAGTGAACACTGGCCTTTGGGAGAATTAGAGAAGGTCAAAACCCTCAGTTGTGCTCTGAAGGAAGTTAAGGAAATGATAAGGCAGCAGTGAGGAAGGGAATGCATTCCCCTCCAAAGGCAGAGATAACGTCTGTACTATCACAAACAGGGAGCAGTCAGCAAGCTGACTGACAGGAAGAGAGAGTGAATGAAAAGCAATAATGCAGAACAAGATGGAAACGGACATGGTAGCCAGACCATAGAGCATTTTAAATGTCTGTATGAAGAGTTTCTATTTTGTCCTAAAAGCATGGAAAGGAATCCTGGCAAACTTAGATACAAGAGGTGCTGTAAAGGTGGCAAACTTCTTGAGCCATTCCCCTTTCTAACCATCATCTTCTCTAGTGATGGGCAAACTAGGAGGCAAGTTATATTTTTTCAAAAACTAAGGGTTAGGAAAGGAGGACTCAAGTAAGGATGGGACAAGAATCCTGCTCACACTAGGAAGAGTCTGGGTCACTCACTCTTATCTATTAAATCCCAGTACAAATTCACAAATGCCTTCACCTCTTGTGTCAAGATGAGGTAAGTGTGGTCTTTAAATTATTTAATCAAGAATATTTGAACAGTTGTGGATATATTTGCCACTTAAGGAGATAGTATAGCCTAAGACTTTACCTGATAGCATAGCAGTTCTGTCCTCTGGGCTGCATTCTGTGCAGGATGCCCAAGAACTCGTGGGTTGGTACACACAACTGATAGTCTAGGATCTGCATCTCTGTGGCCACGATGTAATGAATGAAACACACAGGGTGGGTGGCAAGTTGCATAGCCCTTGGGATTTGAGAAGGCCTGCAAAGAGAAAACACAATAGTAGATTCCCAGAGATCTAATAATTCTGGATATATTTATCTTGGTGTACTGGATAGATTTGGAATCAGGAAGATCTGAGTTCAAATATTGCCACAGATTTACTAACTGTATATGACCTATGAGCAGACTACATCACCCCTGTTTAGCTATAGCTTCTTCATTTGTAAAATGGGAATAATAGCAACAGTAGTACTTATTCATAAGTACTACTGTATTGTTTTTGAAGTATTGTTTTGAAGATGAGTAGAGAATATATGTAAAGTCCTTAAGAGCTTTAAAGTACAATACAAATATCAGGAGGTTTTTTTGTTCATTTATGTTTATTGATTTATTCTTTTTTAAATTTTATATTTTTAATTTATGGAACAAAACAAGAATTTAATAAATTAATAAATATCTGTTATTAAGATGATGGTGATGATGGTGGTGGTGATGAGCTTGAGCCTTGAAATGAAGATTTTGGCATTACTATGACAAAAGAGAAATTTTTTTTAGATTATAATGAGGAAATATCCTTAGATTATTGTTCTGGAGAGTAATCTAAGAGGAATTTTTAGGGTAGGTCCAAGAAGGTGGAGTCCAGGGCATATTAGCTACCCCTGAGAGCCTTCCTACCACACTCAACAGGCTTAAAAATCTGCCCAGGAGAGAAAGGGGGAAGTGGACAGTGTATCTTACATCATCACCAATATCCAAAGCCATGTTCTATTCTAGCTCTTGATAAGTTCTTTGTTGTGACCCTGATACCTGCCCCCTGAGCAGCTGACCAAGGACTCATCCCCCACCTCTACCTGATACAAGGGCTAATGGCAGAAGCCACTGGACTCTATCCATATCTGGAAGATGTGGTACTTCCTTTAAATATTACCAATCCAACTTATACTATTCTGGACAGTTGTATACTGGGCTCATTAACTGTGAGATTTTTTCCCTCTAAATGTGGAGAAGGATTATGAATAATTAGAAAGTTAAAAACAAAAGGAGGACACTCAGAAAAGAGAACTATAATAGATTTTCTTGATTTCTATCCAAGGTAACTAAAAATCAAAGTCATGTGAAGAATCATAGGGTCTGAACTAGAAAGAATTTTTTTAGAACCAGAGCGCAAAATAGAGGTTGAAAGAATCCACCAATCACCTCTTGAAAAAGATCCCAAAAAGAAAACTCCTAGGAATATTATGGCCAGTTTCTGGAGTTCCCAGATAAAGGAGAAAATATTACAAGTAGCCAAGAAGAAACAATTTTAATATTGTGGAAACACAATCAGGAAAACACAGGATCTGGCAGCTTCTATACTGAGGGACTGAAGGCCTTGGAATATAATGTTCCAGAGGTCAAAGGAGCTGGGATTAAAACCAAGAATCACCTACCCAGCAAAACTATCATGTTTCAGGGGAAAATATGGTCATACAATGAAATAGAGGACTTTCAAGCATTCCTGATGAAAAAACCAGAGTTGAAGAGAAATTTTGATATTCAGATATAAGAAGCATAAGAAGCATGAGAAGGTAAAGAGTGAAAAGGAATCATAAGGAACTTATCAAAGTTGAACTATTTATATTCCTACATGGAAAAACTATAATTGTAACTTATGAAACATTTCTCAGTATGAGGATAGTTGAAGGGAATATAAATGTGTGTTTGCATATATATATATATATATATATATATGTGTGTGTGTGTGTGTGTGTGTGTGTGTATGTATACATACATACATATATATATATGTCTATATAGAAGGGTATATGGGCATATGAACAAATATGTGAGTGTGTGTATATATGTGTACAGGTATAAATAGAGGGCACAGGATCGATCGAATAGGAAGGGATGATACTTTAAAGGTGAAATTGAGATGTGAAAGAATAATATAATGAGATGAGATGGGGAGAAACAGAATGGGATAAATTATCTTATATAGAAGAGGCAAGGGAAAACTGTTACAATGGAGGGGAAGAACAGGAAGGTAAAAGGGAATGGGTCAATCTTACTCTCACTGAATTTGGCTTAGGGAGAGAATAACATACACACTAAATAGAATATCTCCCTACAGGAAAGTAAGGGGAAGGGAATGAGAGGGTGAATGATGGAGGGGAGGTCAGATTAGGGGGAGGATATTTAGAAGCGCACACTTTTGAAAAGGGACACAGTCAAAGTAGAGAACAGAATGGGGGGGGCAGGATAGGATGGAGGGAAATGTAGTCAGTCTTTCACTATATATCCAGTATAGAAATATTTTGCATAGCTACATATGTACAACGTATATTGAATTGCTTATCTTCCTAGTAAGGGTGGGTGATGAGGGAGAAAGAGAAAGAATCTGGAAGTTTTAATATCAAATGTTTAAAAAATATATAATTTTTTACATGCAACTGGGAAATAAGATATACAGGCACTGGGCTATGGAGCTCCATCTTGCCCTACTGGAAAGTCAGAGGGAGGATGGAGAAAGATATAGGAGAGAACAGATTGGGGAAGGGGGTATACAGTGGGATTGCTGTTTTGAAGTGGTGGGTAGGGGAAAGACAGGGAGAAAATTTGTAACTCAAAATCTTGTGGAAATGAATGTTGTAAACTAAATATAAACATAAAATTTAATTTAAAAAACACAACAAAATAGATAAACCATTAATTTGATAAAGGGAATGAAAAAAACCAAATTACTTTCCAAAAATGGAAAGGGTGAATTCTTCACCAATGAAGAGGAAGTTAAGACAATTGTTAGGAGTTATTTTGCTCAATTATATGCCAATAAATTTGACAATCTAAATTTAATATATGAATATCTACAAAAATACAAACTACCCAGATCAACAGAAGAAAGAATAAAATACTTGTTTAACCCAATCTTAGAAAAAAGAAATTAAACACCCCATCAATGAGTTTCCTAAGAAAAAATCCCCAAGACCAGGGAGATTCAAAAGTGAATTCTACAAAACATTTAAAAAAACAATTAATCTCTATACTATATAAATTTGGGGGGAAAAGATAGGTGGAGTTCTACAGAATGCTTTTCATGACACAAATTTGCTGCTGATACCCAAAACAAAGGGCCAAAACAGAGAAATAAAATTGTAGACTAATTTCCCTAATGAATATTTATGCAAAAGAATGAAATAAAACACTAGCAAAAAGATTACAGCAATACATCAAATAGATCGTACACTATGACCAGTTGGGATTTATACCAGGAATGCAGGACTGGTTCAATAGTAGGAAAACTATCAATACAATTGACGATATCAGTAACAAAACCAACAGAAATCATTTGTTTATCTCAATAGATGTAGAAAAAAACCTTTAGCAAAATACAGTAGCCATTCCTATTATAACAAACACTAGAGAGCATAGGAATAAATGGAGCCTACCTTAAAATGATAAGCAATATTTATCTAGAACCATCAACAAGTAGGGAGAAGCTCAAGGCCTTCCCAGTACAATTAGGTTGAAGCAAGGATGCCCCTCATCACCTCTATTATTTAACATTGTACTAGAAATGTTAGCTATGGAAATAAGAAAAGGAAAAAAATTAAAGGAATTAGAGGCAACGAGGAAACAAAACTATCACTTTTTGTTATGCTTAGTAATTCCTAGGGAATCAACTAAAAACCTACTTGAAATTATTAACAACTTTAGCAAAGTTGCTGGATACAAAATAAATTCCTATAAATAATCAACATTATAACATATTAGAAACAAAGTCCAGCAGCTAGAAATAAAAAGAGAAGATAATATAAAATACTCGGGAGTCTACCAGCCAAGACAAACCCAGGAACTCTATGAACACAACTATAAAACGCTTTTCTTTTTTTTTTTTACAGACTTCACAAACATCTTTTTTTTTAATCATTCATTTCCGCCAGATTTTGAGTTACAATCATTCCCCCTGTTTTTCCCCTACCCAACCTCCCAGAATAGCAGTCCCACAAGATGTCGCTTCCTCCAATCTGTTCTCTCCCATATCTTCTCCCATACCCCCTTCGACTTTTCCATTAGAGGAAGGTGAATCTTTGTGTCCCAATGTCTGCACATCTTATCTCCCAATTATAAGCAAAAGAGTATTAATAATAGCATTTATATATATTTGAAACCTTTAATCTTAAGACCTTGAATTTCAGATCCATTTCCTTCCTCCCTTGTCACCCATACCCTCTGGGGAGATAAGTAATTCAGTATATGTTGTACATGTCTAGCTATGCAAAACATTATCATAGTATATATATTATACAAGGCTGCTTATAATTCCTTCCCACTCATCCCAACCCCCACCTGGTCCATTCCCTACTTGATCCTGTCCCTCTTCTATAATGGGTACTTCCAACCTCCCCTCCCCCCAAGAATGCCCTCCCATCCATCATCCCTCCTCTCATCCCCTTTCCCCCTATTCTACTGTAGGTTGAGATATCCCATTTAGTATGTATGTCATTCTCTCCCTGAACCAAATTCAATGAGAATATGGTTTTGCCTTTTTGCCTGCGTATTCTTTCCCTCCCTTGCAACCACTTCCCCTTGCTTCTCCTACATGAGATAGTATACCCTACCTTGTGTCTCCCCATCTCCTCTTGCCACTTTCCTCTCTCACCTCATAATTTCACCCTTTGAGTATCCTCCCTTCCCAACAAATTCAACCTATGCCCTCTATCCATATATAACTGTAACCATATACATACCCATTCACATATGTATTCATATGACCATACACCCTTCTTCCATTATTTTCAAAATGAGAAAGGTTTCATCAGTCATAGTTATTGTTTTTCCATATAGGAATGTAAATAGTTCAACTTTGATAAGTTCCTTTTGATTTCTTTTCCCTGATTACCTTTTCAGGCATCTCTTCCTTCTTGTGTCTGGATGTCAAATTTTCTATTCAATTCTGGTTTTTTCCTCAAGAATGCTTGAAAGTCCTCTATTCCACTGAATGACCATATTTTCCCCTGAAACAAAATGCTCAGTTTTGCTGGATAGGTGACCCTTGGGTTAATTCCCAGCTCTTTTACCCTCTGGAATATCATATTCCATGCCCTTCTATCCCTCAGTGTAGAAGCTGCCAGGTCCTGGGCTATTCTGATTGTGTTTCCACAATATTGAAATTGTTTATTCCTGGCTTCCTGTAGTATTTTCTCCCTGATCTGGGGATTCTGGAACCTGGCTATAATATTCCTAGGAGTTGTCCTTTTGGGATCTTTTTCAGGAGGTGATCTCTGGATTCTTTCAACCTCTATTTTGCCCTCTGGATCTAAAACATCAGGGCAATTTTCCATGAGAATTTTTTGAAGGGTGATTTCTAGGTTCTTTCTTTGATCATGGCTTTTGGTTAGTCCAGTAATTTTTAAATTGTCTCTCCTGGATCTATTTTCCAGGTCAGTGGTTTTTCCCATGAGATATTTCACATTGCCTTCTATTCTTTCATTTCTTTGGATCTGTTTAACAGCATCTTGATTTCTCATAAAGTCATTAGCTTCCATTTGCTCCAGTTTAACTCTGAAGGAATGAATCTCCTCAGTGAACTTTTGAGATTCTTTTTTCCATCTGGCAAATTCGACTTTTTAAGGCATTCTTCTCCTCATTGCCCTTTTGGGCCTCCTTTGCCATTGAGTTAGTCTATTTTTTAAGGTGTTGTTTTCCTCAGTCAGGCTGTTGACCCTCATTTCATACTTTTCCTGCATCCTTCTCATTTCTCTTTCCAATTTTTCCTCCACTTCTCTTATTTGATTTTTAAAGTCCTTCTTAAGGTCCTCTATGGCCTGCAACCTGCTCATGTTTTCCCCTGGGGCTTTTGGAGCAAGACTTCTGACCTCACAGTCCTTTTCCCGCTCTAAGCCCCCAAAATAGGAGTCTAGGGTTGCATTTTTCTGTTTAATTTGTTTCCTTTGCCTTGTCATATCACCACTTAATTACTTGACTTTTGGGCTTGTTGCTACACTATGGCTCTACTGCCAGACAGGGGAATTTTCGTCCCAAACATGTGGGGGACAACTTCCATTTCTGCCAAGCTCGAAACCCACCGATGACCTCCACCCCAGTTCACAATCCAGATCCAGGGAGGTTAAAGCAAGAGCGCTTGCCCCCCAAGACTGATCGCTAGATCTCCCTACAGTTCGCAGGCCAGGAGCTGGAGCTGCCTCTGAAAACTACAAAATGGCGTGTGTCTTCAAGCGTCTTCTAGCCCCCAGGGGAGGAAGCCAACGCATTCCCCAAATACTGGTCCCAAAGTCCATAGGCACTAACCTCTCACTTTGTCCTAGGCATGTCTATGTTTATAATTCTGGAATAGCCACAGCTGCTGGTGTTCTGGGGTCCCTCTAGCTGGCTGCTGGTCCTGCCGCCCTGGGGCTAAAACCTCGGCTCACGCTGACCTGGGCTCGGCTCCCCACGCACCTGGGCTTGGCTCCCCAGGCTCTGCACACTGTGCTGCCAGCTCCCAGACCTCTGTGCTGATCCTTCCTGCAGGGCTGCTGGGCTGTACTCAGCGGGAGGTTAGCTTCTCTGTGTTGTTCTGTGGGTGCTGGGACTCCAGAAGTTGTTCAGAGTCCCCTTTTACATAGTTTGGAGGTAATCTGGGGGCAGAGTGGCTTGGATGCGCTGGTTCTACCATCTTGGCTCCACCCCTCATAAACATCTATATAAAACACTTTTCACACAAATGAAGTCAGATCTAAAAACCTCAAAAAATCTTAATTGATTATGGGTAGTTAGAGCAAACATAATAGAAATGATAGTTCTACCTAAATTAATCATTTTATTCAGTGCCATACCAATCAAACTTATCAAAAATTATTTTATAGAGCTAGAAAAAAATAACAAAATTCATCTGGAAGAACAAAAACTAAAGGATATCAAGGGAATCAGTGCATAAAAAATGTGAAAGGAGGTGATCCAGCCAAAAGAGATCTCAACCTGTATAATAAAGCAATAATTATCAAAATAATCTATTACTGGCTAAGAAATAGAATAGTGGATCAGTGGAGTAGATTAGATACAAATAATTTTATAGTAAATGATCATAGTAACCTAAAATATGATAAACTCAAAGAGCCAAGCTTTTGGAACAAAAACTCATTATTTGACAAAAACTCCTGGGAAAATTGGAAATCAGTGTGGCAGAAACTAAACCAATGTCTCAGACTATATACCAAGATAAGTTCCAAATGGGTATACAATTTACACATAAAGGTGATACCACAAGCAATTAAGAGAACATAGAATAGTTTATCTGTCAGATATATGGATAAGGGAAGAATTTAGGACCAAAGAAGACATAGAGATAATTGTAAAGCAAAAAAAAAATAATTTTGATTATATATAATATTAAAAAGGTGTCATACAAAAAAATTGGAATGCAACCAAAATTATAAGGAAAGCAGAAAACTTGGAAATAATCTTTACAGCAAGTTTCTCTGATAAAGACCTCATTTCTCAAATATATAGAGAACTGAGTCAAGTTTATAAAAATACAAGTTATTCCCCAATTGATAAGTGGTCTAAGCATATGACCAGGCAGTTTTTAGATAAAGAAACCAAAGCTATCTAGAGTCATATGAAACATGCTCTAAATCACTATTGATCAAAGGAATACAAATTAAAACAACTCTTGAGTTACCACCTCACACTTATCAGAGTGGTTAATATGACAGAAAAGGAAAATTTTGGATGTTGGAGGGGATGAGGGGAAACTGGGACACTAATAGACTTGATAGAGTTATGAACTAATCCCACTATTTTGGAGAGCAATTTGGAACTGTGCCCAAAGGACTATAAAATTGTGCATATAAAAAAAAACAACAACTAGCCCTATGACCTTGGGCAAGTTACTTAATCCCAGTTGCCTGCCCCCCTCCAAAAAAGCAAAAGAACAAAACAAACAAGCAAACAAAAAAACTGCTGCCCTTTGATCCAGCAATACCACTACTAGGTCTATATCCCAGAGACATAGAAAAAAAGGGGAAAGGACCAATTTGTTCAAAAATATTTGTTGCAGCTTTTTTATGATGCCTAAAGATCGAAAATCAAAGGGATGTCCATCAATTGGAGAATGGTTAAGCAAGTTGTGGCACATAATTGTTATGAAATATTATGTGCTATAAGAAATGAAAACCAGGATAATTTCAGAAAAACTGGAAAGACTTACATGAACTGATACATAGTGAAATGAACAAAACCAGGACAATGTTGTACACAGTAACAACAATATTGTTTAATGAAGAATTGTGAATGACTTAACTGTTCTCAGCAGTACAATGATCTAAGACAATCCCAAAGGACTAATAATGAAGCATACTATCTGCCTCCAGAGAAAGAACTAATATTGATTGAATACAGACTAAAGGATACTATTTTCACTTTCTTTTTTTCTTCAAATCTTCTTGTACAAAATAACTAATATGGAAATGTTTTACATAATTGCACATATGTAACCTATATCTGATTGCTTACTGTCTCAGGGAGGGGGAAGGGAAGCTAAGAATAGAATTAAGAACTCAAAACTTTAAATAATTTTTAATTAGAGAGAAAATAATAAAGCACAGTGAAGATTAAGTACAGGTGCACTCCTTGCTTTTACTTAATAACATAATAACATAATCCATCAATCTTCTTAATATATACTCTTGGCTGGCCTTTCTAGGGTGTCATTACTAATCTTCAGCTTCCTTCAACTTTCCTCAGGCTGATGAACCTGGAAAGTCAGTAGCTCATCTGTAAAAACTCTAATTCACTCACCAAGCTTGTTTTCTAAGGTTTTCATGCTCTGTTGGACACTTGCTCATCCTAAAGAAGCCAAATTATGGAGTCCTAGAGGCAGAAAGATGCTGGAAGCCATCTGTTGGGGAAACCCTAGAGTACAATCTATTTTCCTTCCATATCAACTCTCTTAGCTTCCTTTTGGAATGAAGTCTATTCCCTGAGATGACTTTCATTCTTTGGCATCTGTCCTATGGGGCAAATGTGGAATTTGTAGCTACAGATCCACAATATTGTTCTTATTGAATGAATACTCTTATTGAATGTCTCTTTTGGTCTGATCATTGCAGCATGTACTACATTAATGAATGAATTTTTGTTTCTGCAATCAAGGAATATTTGATTAGACACCCTCAGTTTTACAGCATGATGCAATAGCAAATTATATGGGTTATGGCTATATGCATGGTGTTACCTTTTACGTTAAGACTAGAGCAAAAAATAATTTAAATGAGCTCCCTTTAATGAACCAGTTATTTAAAAGACTGTTTCCCTCTTGGACAACCAAGGATGTATAGAAATCTCTGATTCTTGACAGACCATTTAAATCGTCGACTCTGAAGTCATGAATCTTTTCCAATTAGTAGTAGCAAAAAGAATCATGGAATGTTAGAACTAGAAGAGACCTTAAAAATTTCATAGTTCCAATTCTGTCCTTTTAGAAATGGATCCCAGAGAGCTTAAGTAACATGCCCATAATCACAGGGCTGGTTGATGTCAGAACAAAAACTAGAACCCAGCTTCCTTATATCCACTCCTTTCCACCATACTTCCATCACTTTCCACCATACTATATATGTGTAGTACAAAGAATTGCAATAAATGTAGACTTCTCCCATTTAGAATGTTAGCTTTTTTAAAACCAAAGGTTGAAAACTTGGGTATCAGGCTTTGCAAGACATAGAATTATTGCAGCTGCTACTCACTGGCCGGGTTTCAGGTTGTTCAATGTCCACAGGACGTTTTCTATATTTCCCTTCCATTCTGGAGCCACCAGTATCAAAAACTTGGGCTCAAAAATATTTGCCCTTTTGTCCAGCTCCTTTTATACCTGCTGATAGATTAGGAAATACTAGTCATAATTATTAAGTTAGCAATGATGCATCTATCCAGGGGCGGATCAAGTTGCATAACAATCTTTCTCCATTGTGGGCTACACGTTCAGAATGGGACATTCTGAACAATTTAATTGAGCAAAACTAAAATGCAAACCAGTCCAATATCTAATGGGAAACATGACTGACCTTTCACAAGCCTCCCTAATGGCAAAAGAGCCACAAAAACAACAAACTATAAAAACAAAACAAAACGAGTTCTTTTACCTACCTGTCCCATAGCCAACAGATCATTAAATATAAAATAATAGGATAAAGGTTTATCCTAGGACTGTTTCTGACTAAGCCCAATAAGAAAATGAGAGATAATTATAGCAATAATAATAAATATTTATACAGTACTTCAGTGTTTGCAAGGAGATTTACATGCAAAATTGAACTAAGTGACCTTTGCAACACCCTATTAAGGTAGGTCCTGTTATTACCACCCCACTTTTGACAGATTTTGAAACCAAAATTAGGGGACTGAATCATTTGCTCAGGCTTCCTGCTAGGAAGTGTCTGAAAAGGGAACCAAACTCGTGTCTTCCTGTCTCCATGTCAAGGATTTTATCTTACAAGAACTTACATGGCTTCTCTTCCATTGGGGAAAAAAAAAGATGCACTTTTTTCCTAATTAAAAAAAAAGGAACTTATTATTCTTTTTTATTTCCTTATATTAATTCTGTGAGACACAGATTTATATTTATTTACCCCTTGCATTGGATTAGAAGATCCTTGAGGGTTGGAACTATATTTAGAGGAAGCCAAATGTGATATTTCAAGAACTATTTATGAATTATAATCTGTACTATTTTTATGTCATGTCAGTCTAAGTATTATCTCAAATATAACATATTAAATAGAAAATATATAGGTATAATAAATATTTTTAAATATTAACAAGCAAGTAGGTGGTGTTCTGAATAGAATGGTAGATTTTGTTTGTAAAGACCTGCGTTCAAATTCTGCCCCAGACACTCATTATGTGATTCTGAATACTCTCTCAGCCTCAGTTTGCCCATCTATAAAATAAAGATAATAATAGCACCTCCCTGTCCGGGTTATGAGGGGGTAAGTTATATAATGTGTACAAAGCACTTTACAAACCTTAAAGCACTCCATGAATTTAAGTTATTATTATCATCAGTAAGTAACAATTTCTTTATAGCAACATAACTAGTGCCTTGATTACTTGAATAACAGTTAAGGAAATGTGGTGGTGTTTCAATAATCAAGTCCTCATTTAAGCCAATTTTGAGTAATGATCTGTTATGGGCAAATCAAGGGGTAATGGGTAATCAAAAACTAAAATAATACTTCCAGTAGAAGAGATGAGACTAATTCAAGGCAGAATGTGACCAGTGAGGAAGGGTTCAAAAATGCTGTGAGAAACTTGAAGAGGGAAATTTCACTATCAACTAGGCAATCAGGGAAGGTTTCATGGAGGAGGTAGCAATGGAGTTGGGGTCAAATAGGACAATTTTTTTAAAAAATAGATTAATCCCTTAGCTTCAACCACTACTCCAAGGTACTATCTGCAGCTGTTGAATATTTACTAGGAACTACTCATAGAAACCCCTAAAGCACCTTATTTAAGCACCTGGTACATCCCAAATATCTCAGATCAGTTTTTACAATTTATTCCCAAGGCTATTCCCCCTGTCAAATCTGCTAGAAACTCCCACCACCAATGTGCCACTAATAGCCTTCTTCCTATCCTTCACTTAGGAAAATAATTTTGAAAAAGCAATCCTTTTTTTAATAGAAAAATATAATTCTAGAAATACAAAGGACCTTAGAGATCTTAGTTCAACTCCCTCATTTTACAGATTTGGAAACTGAGGCTCAAAGAGGGTGATTTTATTTTTGTTAGTCACATAGTTGCTGTCAGAATTAAAACATGAAGCCAGCTTACCTGACACTAGATCATGCTCTTTCCACAACAAAAAACAAGGAACATTCATTATTAAATGCCTACTGTGTTCTAGGCATTGTGCTAGACACCAGGAATGCAGATTTTAAAAATGAAAGTCTTTGCTTCAGGAGCTGTATTCTACTTGCACAAATTCTTGGGACATTTTATTATAATAACTTTGATGGCTATTATAATTAATAATAATCATAATAATAACTCAAGTGTATATGATGCTTTACTGTTTGCAAAACACTTTTCTTATAACAACCCTGTCAAGTAGGGAAATTTGTCTCTCTCCTGCACTAGTTTGAAATAACCTATCAAGTAGGAACCATATTCAAAGGAAACCAAATATGACATCTCAAATCTATTTATGAATTGTTTTTGGTATAATATCACATACATGCAATTATATGTATATATGAAAACATGCATATTATATAAATTTCTAATTCCTATTATTTCAAACATTAATATACTACATATCTCAAGTAGCAATTTATAAATGGCAGCATAATTAGGTTGACCAACTGGATAACAAAGTTTGTTGGAGTTTCAATAACATAAACAATTTCTTTAGCCATATAACTATAATGAACAAGAGGGACATGGAGTGTTTGGGTGTGGAAAACTGCATATGCTGTCAGACTCAGTTAATATTTTGGTTAGTTTTGATGAACTGCTTTTTTTCTCTAGTTTTATTCTTTGAAATAAGAGATGACTCTCTCATTAGAGGAAAGGGGTGCTGTATATCTGGAAATCAAGGGGATAAACCAAAATAAACCAATAGCATTTTTAAGAAAAATAAAATCATTTGTCTACTTAAAGAATGACTAAACAAATTGTGGTATGTGAATATAATGTAATAGTATTGCTTACTAATATTACTGTATATGAAGAACATAGAAAAGGAGCCTGTACCCAAGGATTAGGGCAATCTCCTCTACTAGCCTTGCCTTCAGGAAGAGATTGGCTGACTGACCTGTAGTGGCTGGTCCCTGAATGAGGAATCAAAAAAAAAAAAAAAAGAAAGAAAAGAAAATAAAAACCTGGATCCCAATTTAATAATTGTTTATGAATATAATAGAAAATAATAACTTATCTCACCTGGCTTCCTTTAGAACCCAGCTAACATCCCATATTCTGTAGAAAGTCTTTCCCAATCCCTCTTAATTCTAATGTCTTTTCTCTATTGATAATTTCCTGTTTATCCTGTATAGCTTGCTTATACATAGAGCTGTTTGCATGTTGTCTCCCCCCTATTAGACACTGAATTCATTGAGGGCAGGGACTTTCTTTTGCCTTTCTTTGTATCCAAAGCACTTAGCACAATGCCCAGTAAAAGTAGATGCTTATCAGATGTTTAATGACTGATTCACTGATAGTAGTGTGGGAACACATGATTAGTAATCCAGTTGGACAAGAACTCTGAGAGAGAGGTAGAGTGGCCATAGGACCATAGGGGAAGAAAGGCTTGGCATTTGAGAGAACCATCCCCAAGGTCAACTAGTGCTTCAGGGGCTAGGGTAGAAGGAGAGGGAAGAGGAGAGAGATCTATACTTTGCCTGGATAACCTAGGCTTTAGGTTCCCTGATGCCTCTAATCAGCTAGCTCCGTGGTATGTGACAGATAATTATGGAGTGTTATTTTTTTTTAAAGCAATTGGGGTTAAATAACTTGCTCAAGGTTACACAGCCAGTCATTATTTATGTGTGGGTGCTCATTTTCTGAAGCCGAGACTAATCCCAGATCATCCCAACACTGGGGCCAGCGCTCTTACTCACTGCACTACCTACCCGCCCCTTGGAGTGTGATCTTTATCATAGCTGGCATTGCTAAGCTTCAGGCTATGAAATGAATGTCAGTCACTCATCCAAGTCACTGCCGCCTTCTAATGGTTCCAGCAAAGCCTGTGCTTGCAGTAATCCAGCACTGTCCTGATTAACCAATGTGTCATAGGATTTAGAGCTGGAAGGAATCTTAGAGACTATTGAGTTCATAAGGTCATGGGATCATTGATCTAGCTCTGGAAAGGACTTTAGAGGCCTTCTAGTAGCACCCTTTCATTTTATAGGTGAGGAAAGTGAAGCTCAGAAAGGTTAAGTGACTTGTCCAAGGTCACACAGTAAAATAGTAGAAGCATGATTCAAACCTAAGTCTTCTCCCTCCAAATAGTGTTCTTTCTGCTACACAACACTGCCCAGAAGTGGGACTTCTCTGAGATCCAACTTCAAAGCTGTAACTAGGAAAGTGTTTGTCCCAGTGTGCAAACATCCATGGGAACTTGGTTTCCTCTGAGAGGGGAGAGAAGAGAAAGAGAGTTTACATTTATTAAGCACCTACTGTTTGCCAGGCACTGTGCTAATTGCTTTACAAATTTTATCACACTTGATCCTGAGAGGAACATGCTCCTTCTTCGGCGCCCTCTGTCATTCTTTTCCTCTCCTTTCACTAAGCAGGATATCGCTGAGCTAACCCTCCAAGTTGCCATGCTGCTCCTCTTTCAGAGCCTAGCTCCCATTATCCATATGGGAGTATGAGACACATTTTCAGAGGACCAAGACAGATCACCCCATTTCCTGGCATGGCTGCATCTGATGGTAGGACTGTCCTCTGTAGTCTCATTTACCCTCTTCTTCCTAACCGAATTTGCCTCAGATACCAGAGCTCTTTGTTATAACTCTGATCAGTTTTTCCATTTGTAAGATGAGGGAGATGACCTAGCTGATGATCTTAAGATCCTTTTGAGCTGTAACATTCCATCCTTCTAAGGAGCCCTGGCTTAAAATGGCATCGTGCACCTTTTGTGAGCAAGATAGGGCACTAAAGCTCATGCCATCCCAGTGGAGGTCTGCAGAAGACTCCAGCTCTGAATCCAGACTATGCTTTGCCATGAACTTTATGCAAAAATTGATAACTCTCTAGTCTTACTTCTACCAACCCCTTAAAGGATCTCATTATTCAATACTGCCTATATTGCCAAGAGTTTTCTAGCAGGTGTCCTTGCCTCCTTCTTCTCTTTTCACTCCTGACTCCTAGCCACCCTTCAAATCATAGTCAGTATAATTTTTCTTATGCCCAGATCTGGTTCTTACTCTTCTGCTCAAAAAATAAAATTAAGAAACCCTACGGTGGCACCATTTTGGCTTCTGAGTAAAATTCAAATTCTTTTGCTTGGCATTCAAACCTCTCCACAAAGTGGGAAGAGGTAGGGGTGGAGGGAATTACTTTTCCATGCTTATGTCATATTACTGACCTCTTTGTACTTTGTGCTTTAGCTGAATTAGGTCATCCTCTGCCACCCCTCACACCTATTCTCCAAACTGGACATGAAATACACTCTCCTGCTTCCATCTCTAATCTTGGAATACCCTCCTTCCTTTATTTTGCCCACTGAATTCCCAACAATCCTTTAAAGTCTGCCTCTCCATAAAGCCTTTTCTGATCCTCCCAGTTGGTAATATTCTTTTCCCTCAGACCTTAAGTCAATTTCTTTGGGGCTTTTGGTTTTGTTTTGTTTTGTCATGCTATAATGATCTGATATATTGAGCTTTAGTTGTGTTCTCTTATACTTCTTCTAGAGTGTAAGCTGTACAAGGTCATAGAAAATGTTTTATTTAGATTTGGTTTCCCCTGGTGACTATTACAGTGTCTTGTATACAGTAGGTGTCTAATAAATGTTTTATTTGGTGATAGTAGGGTTCTGGACCCACTATTTAAAGTACTGCCTGCATACTCTAACATGGGTTCAATAACCTCTAAGTTTCTGGTGCTGCTTCAGACCCCACTCCCACCTCACCTCCCACTTTTTATTGTCTACAATCATTATTTTGGCTTCTATAAACTACCCCAAATCCACCTTCCTTGTTAAAAGATGTGTTAAGGACAGGTTAGTACCCAGAACTGACTTCTACCTGATTTACCTAGTCAGCAGAAATGAAAGACCACTGAAAAGTGTAGAGTTTTGGAGAGAAAGTGGATAAGGGACCAACAGGATTTTGTGTTACAAATATTTACAGGTTTTTCTATTCCAAGGTTTCTCTAAAACCTGAATTCCAGGAATGAGGAAGGCATCCATTAATAAGCTTTAACTCCCCAACAGGGTTAGACCCTGATAAGTATCAGTGAGATGAGGAAAGATAAAAAACATAGAATTGATGACAGTAATTGTGGCAAATTAAAGCTGAGTCACAAGCCACCCGTTTTCTGAACCACCATGTTACAACCACCACCCACTTGTTTCAAACTCTGCAAAAGGTCTATGTGCTAGATTTGACCCAATTGGTCTAATGAAGAACTCCTGAAGCACCTGAGAGGACCCAAATGCCATTAATTCCTGGAAAATTAGTCATACTCAGGGCAACAATGAAAAATTGGGATTATTAAGGGTCAAAGAACCGAACAAAACAAATTAAGTGGATTCTTCCACACTGTGTAAAAGACAGGCTCATATAGATACCTCCTCTACTTGCTATACTCAGTCAATCAATATGCATTTATTAAGCACCCACTATGTCCCAGACTCTGTGCAAAGTGCTGAGGATACAAAGAAAGGAAAAAGAGAATTCCTATCCTCGAGGATCTCACAGTCTAATGGGGAGACAGGATGCATATAACCATGTACAAACAAGCTATACATGAGATAAATAGGAAACAGTTAACAAGGAGAACATGCTAGAATTAAGAGGGATTGGGAAAGGTTTCCTGTAGAAGGTAAAATTTTAACTGAGGCTTGAAGGAAGTCAGGGAAGTCAGGCAGAAGAGATCAAGAGGAGGAGGAATATTCCAGGCAAGCAGTACATCCAGAGAAAGTGGCCAGAGCCAAGAGACAGAGTGTATTGTTTATGGAATGGCCAGGAGACCAGTGTCATTGGACTAAAGAATCATAGAGGATAGGGAGTGTTACAAAAACACCCTAGAAATGTTGGAAGAAGTCTAGGTAATGAAGGCTTTTAGACACCAGAAGATTTTGTATTTGATTATGGAAGTAACAGGGAACCACTGGAGTTTGTAGGGTATGGGTTTAACATGGTCATACCAGCACTTTCTGAAGGCTACATTGGTGTCTGAACAGAGAAGAGGCTTATGTTGGCAAGACCAACCAAAAAGCTGTTGCAATACTACAGGTATGAGGTGATGAGGATCTACAATCAGAGAAAAAAAGAGGGTATATCTGAGAAATGTTAGATAGATGAAATGTATAGGCCTTGCCAACTGATTTGGTTATGAGAATGAGAGATAGTGAGGAGTCAAGGATGATACCTAGGTTTGGGCCCTAGGGGACTAGAAGGAAGGTGGTTCCTTAACAACAGTTTGGAAAGTGGGAAGGTTTAAGGGGAAAGATAATGAGTTTAGTTTTGGACATGATGAGTTTAAGATGTCTGTTGGACATTCAATTTAAGATGCCTGAAAGGCCATTGGAGATGCTAAACTAGAGATAGGTAGATAGTTTAGGGCTGGATAGGTAGATTTGTAAACCATCAGCATAGAAATGATCATTAAATCCGTGGGATCTGATGAAATTACTAAGTGAAGTTGTATAGATGGAGAAGATAAGAGAGAGCCCTATACTCCAGTTCCAAACCATGGACTCTGAACAACTTCTGGAGCTCCAGTACCAAAAGCCCCAAATGAAAATATGAGTGGGTTACAGGACATAGAGGACCTTAAGAAGGATTTTAAAAACCAAATAAGAGAAGTGGAGGAAAAATTGGGAAGAGAAATGAGAAGGATACAGGAAAAGTATGAAATGAGAGTCAACAGCCTGACTGAGGAAAACAACACCTTAAAAATAGACTAACTCAAATGGCAAAAGAGGCTCAAAAGGGCAATGAGGAGAAGAATGCCTTAAAAAGTCGAATTTACCAGATGGAAATAGAATCTCAAAAGCTCACTGAGGAGATTCATTCCTTCAGAGTTAGACTGGAGCAAATGGACTAGTGACTTTATGAGAAATCAAGATGCTGTTAAACACATCCAAACAAATGAAAGAATAGAAGGCAATGTGAAATATCTCATGGGAAAAACCACTGACCTGGAAAATAGATCCAGGAGAGATAATTTAAAAATTATTGGACTACCTGAAAGCCATGATCAAAGAAAGAACCTAGAAATCATCCTTCAAGAAATTCTCAAAGAAAATTGCCCTGATGTTTTAGATCCAGAGGGGGAAATAGAGGTTGAAAGAATCCACAGATCACCTCCTGAAAAAGATCCCAAAAAGAAAACTCCTAGGAATATTATAGCCAGGTTCCAGAATTCCCAGATCAAGGAGAAAATACTACAAGCAGCCAGGAAGAAACAATTTCAATATTGTGGAAACACAATCAGAATCACACAGGACCTAGCAGCTTCTACACTGAGGGATTGAAGGACATGGAATATGATATTCCAGAGGGCAAAAGAGCTGGGATTAAAACCAAGAATCACATACCAAGCAAAACTGAGTATCTTGTTTCAGGGGAAAATATGGTCATTCAGTGGAATAGACGACTTTCAAGCATTCTTGAGGAGAAAACCAGAACTGAATAGAAAATTTGACATTCAGACACAATAAGCAAGAGATGCTTGAGAATGTAATCAGGGAAAAGAAATCAAAAGGAACTTATCAAAGTTGAACTATTCACATTCCTACATGGAAAAACAATAAATGTGACTGATGAAACCTTTCTCATTATGAAAATAATTGAAGAAGGGTATATGGGCATATGAATACATATGTGAATGTGTGTATATATGTTTACAGGTATACATGGATAGAGGGCACAGGTTGAATTTAGTGGGAAGGGATGATACTTAAGGGGTGAAGTTAAGAGGTGAGAGAGGAAAGTGGCAAGGGGAGATGGGGGGAGACAGGGTAGGGTAAACTATCTCATGTAGAAAAAGCAAGGGGAAGTGGTTGCAGGGGAGGGGAAGAACAGGAAGGCAAAAAGGCAAAACCTTATTCTTATTTAATTTGGCTCAGGGAGAGAATGACATACATACTAAATGGGATATCTCACCCTGCAGGAGAGTAGGGGAAAGGGGGTGAGAGAGGGGATGATGGAGGGGAGGGCATTCTGGGGGGAGGGGAGGTTGGAAGTACCCACTATAGAAGAGGGACAGGGGGCGGCTAGGTGGCGCAGTGAATAGAGCGCCGGCTCTGGAGTCAGAAGGACCTGAGTTCGGAGTCGGCCTCAGACACTTAATCCACACAAACAAAAACCTAGCTGTGTAACCTTGGGCAAGTTACTTAACCCCAATTGCCCTAAAGGGGCGGCTAGTTGGCGCAGTGAGTAAGAGCGCCGGCCTCGGAGTTGGGATGGCCCGAGATCAGATCTGGCCTCAGAAAATGAGCACCCATGCATAAATAATGACTAGCCATGTAACCTTGAGCAAGTTACTTAACCCCAATTGCTTTAAAAAAAAAATTAAAAAATTAAAAAAATTAAAAATTAAAAAAAAAAGAAGAGGGACAGTATCAAATTAGGGAATGGACCAGGTAGGGGGTGGGATGGGTGGGAGGGAAATATAGCCAGTCTTTTACGACATATCTACTATGGTAATGTTTTGCATAGCTATACATGTACAACACATACTGAATTGCTTATCTTCCCAGAGGGAGTGGGTGACAAGGAAGGAAGGGAATGGATCTGAAATTCGAAGTTTTAAAATTAAATGTTTCAAATGTATATGAATACTATTATTAATACTATTTTGCATGTAATTGGGAGATAAGATGTGCAGGCATTGGGGCACAGAGATCCACCTTGCCCTAATGGCAAAGTCGAAGGGAGTATGGGAGAAGATATGGGAGAGAGCAGATTGGATGAGGGGATATCTTGTGGAATTGCTATTCTGGGGTGGTGGGTAGGGGAAAAATGGGGGAAAAACTGTAACTCAAAATCTGGCTGAAATGAATTGATGTAAACCATAAGTTAATAAAGCATTTGTTAAAATAAAAAAATAATAATAAGAGAGAGCCCTATGAGACACACATGGTTAGTGAGTATGACCTGGATAAAAATCCATCAAAGGAGACTGAGGAGTGGTTAGGTTAGATTAGTAGGAGAACTTGGAGAGAGTGATGTCCTGAAAACCTAGAGAGAAGACAGAATCCAGGAGAAGAGGATGATTGACAGTGCTAAAGGCCTCAGAGAAGTCAAGAATGAAGACTGAGAAAAGATTAATGGACTTGGCAATTAAGAGGACTTTAATAACTTTGGAGAGAGTAGTTTGAGTTGAATGGTGAAATCAAGAAGCCAGATTGTAGAGAGTTAAGAGAGTGAGTAGTGGTACCTATCATAGATGACCTTCTCAAGAAGTTTAGCCACAAAAGGAAGAAATCTAGGACAAAAGTGTGAATGAAAGAATCAAGTGAGGGCTGGCTTTCTTTAGGATGGAGGAAATATGAGCATGTTGATAGGCAGTAGGGAAGTAGAGTAGTCAGGGAGAGATTGAAGATAAGTGAGAGAATGGGGAAGACAGAGGAGGCAGTTTGTTGGATGAGACGAGATGGAATGGTGTTGCTTGTGCAGGTGGATGGATTTGCCTTTGCAAGAAGTAGGCCACCTCTTTGTGTAAGACGGGAGGAAAGAACACATGCAGGCTCCCATTTTAATAAATATCAATATAACATCTAGTCCTCTGTAATGGGGCTGATTCTATATCCTGTATATACTAATGCCACTTTGTGGATATGGATACGGTGAATTCTGTTTGAACCAGAAAATCACCTGGTTGGATATGCAGTACTGAACTGTCCAAAATGTAGCAACTCTCAAAGACCATTTAACTCACTTGTAAAAGAGTTGGGATCTAGGATGTTTCAGTGAGTGTACATCAATAAAATTTAAAATTGTTGAAGTATACCCCCCCAGAAAATTATTACTACAGAAATTTGCAAGAAAAATTTCAGTTTAATAAGAATACCATGCATGGTATCCAAATACAGCAGAAGAAAGAAAAAAAAAACCCCAGCAGTATTCACCTTCTCAGACATTGCCACAATACTAGAAATCCAAAACCCTTTCTTTTGCATGACAGCTTCTAAAAAACAATGATATTTTATTGTTTAAAAATGTAATTCATACTTAAATTTATTTTCTACAACTATCTATAAGAACAAACTGATTTTGTTAGTATATTTGGTTTCATCAATATAGACATTTTCTCCCTCTGTGGAAGGAGACTACAATTCATCCATGTTTGCCAATCCTGTGCAAAGTTCCTCTATTTCCTGTTGTAAGTTTGCAATGGGGGTAAGAAAATAGCTCCCAATATATTGTGGGGGTGTCTTCCTCAAATTCCAGACATTAGGAGGATACCCGTGAAATAGAGGGCCATCTACTTGTTGTCCTTCATTCTTAGTTTATCTTTAACAGTAGTGGTGGTCACCATCATAGTCTCACTTGAAGCTATGGTGGTAATAGTATCTCTAAGGGTCCCATGTGTTGCTTAGTGAACAGCTGTATTCTACAGTACAGCTATGATGACAATGATGGCTATTATTACTTTGAAGATTGTAGAGGTTGTTGTGGTCTTATGTGTTATGTTAATATAGTAGTCTCTAGTGAAGTCAGGTTGTGCCTATAGAAGTGGAGCTTTTGTGGTATAGTTGTAATGGTTCATGTTCTAATGTGGTGGTGGTGGTGCTGGTGGTTTCATTTGGGCTCTCAGGCATAGTTGTCATGTGACTATAATGGTCCCAAGTACAGTTGTAGACAGAGCCCCATACTTCCAGTCAGAAAGTCCTGTATTCATATTGGCTATGAGACATAAGTTGCAAACCTGGGCGAATCAACTTAACCTCAAAAAGTCTCAACTTCTTCATCTGTAACATGAGAGTTGGAATCAATCCAACTCTAGTTCAGTGATCTTGTAGTGTCCGTTGCTGCAATTGTTGCTATGACTGTAGTGGTTCCAATTAGCTATGTAGCTATGTGTACTATGCTATATTAGCATAGCTACCTATGGTAGTCTCAGGTGTGGCTATAGTGGTAGCTGTGGTTATGTTGGAATTATTCTTGTTCCTGCATTGATGAGCAGTTGTGGTGGTGCTCTTGGTTGTGACTGCATGGATAATAAGTTGTGTTGGTGGATTTAGTGGTCTAGGATATAGCTATAGTGGTATCTGAAGTGTTATCAGGTATAGTTGTGACGGTAATGGCTATACTATGGGACAGTATTAACTACAATCAACTTAGTTGAAGATGTGATATTGCCTGTAGTACTCTTAGGAGTAGCTACAGTTGTTTTTGGTCTTATTTATAACTATTAAGGTGACACAATTATAGGTGTAGTAGCTATTGTGTACTAAGTTGTAGCTGTAGTCAACTCAAAAGCCAATGTAGTAGTGGTTGAAGTGGTCTCAGTTGAAACTCTCGTGATTGTTGTGGACTCATTCAAGCTGGGGTACTGTCAGTAGTGGTTACAGTTGTAGTGGGGCCTGTAATGCTTTCAGTTGTAGCTACGGTGGTACCTGTAGTAGTATCAGGAGATATTGTAGTGGTGACTGAAATTGTGTTAGTTAAAAAGAGATGTTCTGGTCTTAGTTAAAACTGAGCGGATACACACTCAGTTGTAACTATGGTTTTACCTGTAGTGGTCTCAGACATAGCTATAGTGCTGGATGTAGGGCTTTCAGTAGTAGCAGTGGTGGTGTCCGTAGTTGTCTGAGGAGTCACAGTAGGGGTGCTGGTCATGAACTCAGTTGAAACTACCGTTATGTCTATTCTGGTCTCAGGAATATTTGTGGGAGTGGCAATAGTGCTTTCAGTTGTAACAGTGATAACTGTTGGGGACTCAGCTGTAGCTGTGGATGGGCTAGTAATGGACTCAGGAGTAGTGGTAGTGGAAGGTGTGGTACTTTCAGTTATAGATGTGGTAGCTGTTGTGGACTCAGTTGTTGCTATGGATATGCTAGTACTGGTCTCAGAAGTAATTGTAATGAAAGCTGCGGTATGTTCAGTTGCAGCTGTGGTAGCTGTTGTGCATTCAGTTGTAGCTATAGAAGTGCTGGTGGTAGTCTCAAAAACAGTAGTAGAAGAAGTTGCTGTGGTACGTTCAGTAGTAGCTGTTGTGGACTCCATTGTAGATCTGGATGTATTAGTACTGGTATCAGTAGTTGTAGAAGTACCCATAGTACTTTCAGTTGTAGCTGTTGTGGTTTCAGAAGTAGTGGTAGCTGTGGTGGAGTGGTTTCAGGAGTAGTTTTAGAAGTGTCAGTGGTTCATTCAGTAGTAGCTGTTGTAGACTGAGCTGTAGCTGTGGATGTGCTAGTACTGGTCGAAGGAATAGCTATAGAAGTTGCCATGGTACTTTCAGTTGTAGCTGTTATGGTTTCAGGAGCAGTGGTGGCTGTGGTGGTAGTGGTCTCAGGGGTAGTTGTAGAAGTGGCTGTGGTGCTTTTAGTTGTAGTTGTTGTGGACTCAGTTGTAGCTGTGGATGGGCTGGTAGTGGGCTCAGGTATAGTTGTAGAAGTGGCTGTGGTGCTTTCAGTTGTAGCTGTTATGGTCTCAGGAGTAGTGGTGGCTATGGTGGTAGTGGTCCCAGGGGTAGTTGTAGAAGTGGCTGTGGTGCTTTCAGTTGTAGTTGTTGTGGACTCAGTTGTAGCTATGGATGTGCTGGTAGTGGTCTCAGGAGTAGCTGCAGAAGTGGCTGTGGTGCTTTCAGTTGTAGTTGTTGTGGACTCAGTTGTAGCTGTGGATGTGCTGGTAGTGGTCTCAGGAGTAGTGGTGGCTGTGGTGGTAGTGGTCTGAGGGGTAATTGTAGAAGTGGCTGTGGTGCTTTCAGTTGTAGTTGTTATGGACTCAGTTGTAGCTGTGGATGTGCTGGTAGTGGTCTCAGGTATAGTTGTAGAAGTGGCTGTGGTGCTTTCAGTTGTAGTTGTTGTGGACTCAGTTGTAGCTGTGGATGTGCTGGTAATGGTCACAGGAGTTGTGGTGGCTGTGGTAGTAGTGGTCTCAGGAGTAGTTGTGGAAGTGGCTGTGGTGCTTTCAGTTGTAGCTGTTGTGGACTCAGTTGTAGCTGTAGATGTGCTGGTAGAGGTCTCAGAAGTAGTTGTGGAAGTGGCTGTGGTGCTTTCAGTTGTAGCTGTTGTGGACTCAGTTGTAGCTGTGAATGTGCTGGTAGTGGTCTCAGGAGTAGTGGTGGCTGTGGTGGTACTGGTCTCAGGGGTAGTGGTGGAAGTGGCTGTGTTGCTTTCAGTTGTATCTGTTGTGGACTCAGTTGTAGCTGTGGATGAGCTGGTGCTGGTCTCAGGAGTAGTTGTAGAAGTGGCTGTGTTGCTTTCAGTTGTAGCTGTTGTGGACTCAGTTGTAGCTGAGGATGTGCTGGTAGTGGTCTCAGGAGTAGTGGTGGCTGTGGTGGTAGTGGTCTCAGGGGTAGTTGTAGAAGTGGCTGTGGTGCTTTCAGTTGTAGCTGATGTGGACTCAGTTGTAGCTGTGAATGTGCTGGTGGTGGTCTCAGGAGTAGTGGTGGCTGTGGTGGTAGTGGTCTCAGGAGTAGTCATGGAAGTGGTTGTGGTGCTTTCAGTTGTAGCTGTAGTGGACTCAGTTGTAGCTGTGGATGTGCTGGTAGTGGTCTCAGGAGTAGTTGCAGAAGTGGCTGTGGTGCTTTCAGTTGTAGTTGTTGTGGACTCAGTTGTAGCTGTGGATGTGCTGGTAGTGGTCTCAGGAGTAGTGGTGGCTGTGGTGGTAGTGGTCTCAGGAGTAGTGGTGGAAGTGGCTGTGTTGCTTTCAGTTGTATCTGTTGTGGACTCAGTTGTAGCTGTGGATGAGCTGGTGCTGGTCTCAGGAGTAGTTGTAGAAGTGGCTGTGTTGCTTTCAGTTGTAGCTGTTGTGGACTCAGTTGTAGCTGAGGATGTGCTGGTAGTGGTCTCAGGAGTAGTGGTGGCTGTGGTGGTAGTGGTCTCAGGGGTAGTTGTAGAAGTGGCTGTGGTGCTTTCAGTTGTAGGTTGTTTTGGACTCAGTTGTAGCTGTGGATGCTGGTAGTGGTCTCATGAGTAGTGGTGGCTGTGGTGGTAGTGGTCTCAGGAGTAGTGGTGGAAGTGGCTGTGTTGCTTTCAGTTGTATCTGTTGTGGACTCAGTTGTAGCTGTGGATGCACTGGAGCTGGTCTCAGGAGTAGTTGTAGAACGGCTGTGGTGCTTTCAGTTGTAGCTGTTGTGGACTCAGTTGTAGTAGTGGATGTGCTGGTAGTGGTCTCAGGTGTAGTTGTAGAAGTGGCTGTGGTGCTTTCAGCTGTAACTGTTGTAGACTCAGTTGTAGCTGTGGACGTGCTGGTAGTGGTCACAGGAGTTGTGGTGGCTGTAGTGTTAGTGGTCTCAGAAGTAGTTGTGGAAGTGGCTGTGTTGCTTTCAGTTGTAGCTGTTGTGGACTCAGTTGTATCTGTGGATGTGCTGGTAGTGGTCTCAGGAGTAGTTGCAGAAGTAGCTGTGGTGCTTTCAGTTGTAGTAGTTGTGGACTCAGTTGTAGCTGTGGATGTGCTGGTAGTGGTCTCAGGAGTAGTGGTGGCTGTGGTGGTAGTGGTCTTGGGGGTAGTTGTAGAAGTGCCTGTGCTGCTTTCAGTTGTAGCTGTAGTGGACTCAGTTGTAGCTGTGAATGTGCTGGTAGTGGTCTCAGGAGTAGTGGTGGGTGGTGGTAGTGGTCTCAGGGGTAGTGGTGGAAGTGGCTGTTGCTTTCAGTTGTATCTGTTGTGGACTCAGTTGTAGCTGTGAATGTGCTGGTGGTGGTCTCAGGAGTAGTGGTGGATGCTGGTAGTGGTCTCAGGAGTAGTTGTAGAAGTGGCTGTGGTGCTTTCAGTTGTAGCTGTTGGGGACTCAGTTGTAGCTGTGGATGAGCTGGTAGTGGTCTCAGGAGTAGTTGTAGAAGTGGCTGTGGTGCTTTCAGTTGTAGCTGTTGTGGACTCAGTTGTAGCTGTGGATGTGCTGGTAGTGGTCTCAGGAGTAGTGGTGGCTGTGGTGGTAGTGGTCTCAGGGGTAGTTGTAGAAGTGGCTGTGGTGCTTCAGTTGTAGCTGATGTGGACTCAGTTGTAGCTGTGAATGTGCTGGTGGTGGTCTCAGGAGTAGTGGTGGCTGTGGTGGTAGTGGTCTCAGGAGTAGTCATGGAAGTGGTTGTGGTGCTTTCAGTTGTAGCTGTAGTGGACTCAGTTGTAGCTGTGGATGTGCTGGTAGTGGTCTCAGGAGTAGTTGCAGAAGTGGCTGTGGTGCTTTCAGTTGTAGTTGTTGTGGACTCAGTTGTAGCTGTGGATGTGCTGGTAGTGGTCTCAGGAGTAGTGGTGGCTGTGGTGGTAGTGGTCTGAGGGGTAATTGTAGAAGTGGCTGTGGTGCTTTCAGTTGTAGTTGTTATGGACTCAGTTGTAGCTGTGGATGTGCTGGTAGTGGTCTCAGGTGTAGTTGTAGAAGTGGCTGTGGTGCTTTCAGTTGTAGTTGTTGCAGACTCAGTTGTCACTGTGGATGTGCTGGTAGTGGTCTCAGGAGTAGTGGTGGCTGTAGTGGTAGTGGTCTCAGGGGTAGTTGTAGAAGTGGCTGTGGTGCTTTCAGTTGTAGTTGTTGTGGACTCAGTTGTAGCTGTGGATGTGCTGGTAGTGGTCTCAGGAGTAGTGGTGGCTGTGGTGGTAGTGGTCTCAGGAGTAGTGGTGGAAGTGGCTGTGTTGCTTTCAGTTGTATCTGTTGTGGACTCAGTTGTAGCTGTGAATGTGCTGGTGGTGGTCTCAGGAGTAGTTGTAGAAGCGGCTGTGGTGCTTTCAGTTGTAGCTGTTATGGACTCAGTTGTAGTAGTGGATGTGCTGGTAGTGGTCTCAGGTGTAGTTGTAGAAGTGGCTGTGGTGCTTTCAGCTGTAACTGTTGTAGACTCAGTTGTAGCTGTGGACGTGCTGGTAGTGGTCACAGGAGTTGTGGTGGCTGTAGTGTTAGTGGTCTCAGAAGTAGTTGTGGAAGTGGCTGTGTTGCTTTCAGTTGTAGCTGTTGTGGACTCAGTTGTATCTGTGGATGTGCTGGTAGTGGTCTCAGGAGTAGTTGCAGAAGTAGCTGTGGTGCTTTCAGTTGTAGTTGTTGTGGACTCAGTTGTAGCTGTGGATGTGCTGGTAGTGGTCTCAGGAGTAGTGGTGGCTGTGGTGGTAGTGGTCTTGGGGGTAGTTGTAGAAGTGGCTGTGGTGCTTTCAGTTGTAGCTGTAGTGGACTCAGTTGTAGCTGTGGATGTGCTGGTAGTGGTCTCAGGAGTAGTGGTGGCTGTGGTGGTAGTGGTCTCAGGGGTAGTTGTAGAAGTGGCTGTGGTACTTTCAGTTGTAGTTGTTATGGACTCAGTTGTAGCTGTGGATGTGCTGGTAGTGGTCTCAGGGGTAGTTGTAGAAGTGGCTGTGGTGCTTTCAGTTGTAGTTGTTGTGGACTCAGTTGTAGCTGTGGATCTGCTGGTAGTGGTCTCAGGTATAGTTGTATAAGTGGCTGTGGTGCTTTCAGTTGTAGCTATTGTGGACTCAGTTGTAGCTTTGAATGTGCTGGTAGTGGTCTCAGGAGTAGTGGTGGCTGTGGTGGTAGTGGTCTCAGGAGTAGTGGTGGAAGTGGCTGTGTTGCTTTCAGTTGTATCTGTTGTGGACTCAGTTGTAGCTGTGGATGAGCTGGTGCTGGTCTCAGGAGTAGTTGTAGAAGTGGCTGTGGTGCTTTCAGTTGTAGCTGTTGTGGACTCAGTTGTAGCTGTGGATGTACTGGTAGTGGTCTCAGGTGTAGTTATAGAAGTGGCTGTGATGCTTTCAGTTGTAGCTGTTGTGGACTCAGTTGTAGCTGTGGATGTGCTGGTAGAGGTCTCAGGAGTAGTGGTGGCTGTGGTGGTAGTGGTCTCAGAAGTAGTGGTGGCTGTGGTGGTAGTGGTCTCAGGGGTAGTTGTAGAAGTGGCTGTGGTGCTTTCAGTTGTAGCTGTTGTGGACTCAATTGTAGCTGTGGATATGCTGGTAGTAGTCTCATGAGTAGTTGTGTCTGTGGTGGTAGTGTTCTCAGAAGTAGTTGTAGTGGTGACTCTGCTGCTTTCAGTTGTAGCTGTGGTAGCTGTTGTGGACTTAGTGGTAGCTGTTGTTGTGCCTGTTGTTGAGATTTTTGTGGTGCTTTCTGGGAACTGAGTAATAACCTCAGGATTTGTATTCTTCACCAGACTCAATATCAGCACTCCTATTGTTGTTGTTATTATGCAGGCCAAAAGACATGCCAAAAATATTTTCAATAGTGACCAACAATTTTCTTTTCCCTGAAAGGAATGTAAATATCTTTATTAGCTTATGATCTTCATTCTTTCCTTGGCGGTAACTTCCTTGGTCCTGTGCTATATGACTGTTTTAAATAAATGATTTGTATTAATCACATGGCATATTTGTCAAATTGACAGAAGATGAAACAGAGGGGGACAGCTAATGCATTAGATGATATGGTTGGGATTTAACAACACTCCTGCCAGTCATTCCTACCTTTAAGATTAAATACTACCCCTTTGGTCATGCTAAATGCCTCCCACAGTGTTCCTCCAACATACCTATGCAGCCATATTTCACAGTGGTCCCCTTTAAATATCCTTTGTTTCTGTCAAAATGACCTCCTACATATTTCCCCCAAATCAACACGTTACCTTCCACCTCCATGTGTTTTTACTGGCTTTCTCAGGTTCCATATCTTTGCTGAACCCCAATCCCTAACCTCAATTCATTCCTGGGATATTTTGTCTGTATTTCTCTTTTGCTACTACTGCTTCTACTCCTACTCCTACTCCTACTCCTGTTGCTGCTGCCAGTAATGATGATGATGATGATGATGATGATGATGACAGTAACAGCAGTAATAGTAACATTTTTATATTGTTTTGAGGTGTGCAAAGGCCTTCACATACATTGTATTATTTGGTTCTTGCAACAACACTGTGAGTTAGGTTCTATTATTATTTCCATTTTATAGATAGGGAAGCTGAACTTTAGAGAGGTCAGATGACTTGCCCAGGGTCACTTGGCTTATAAGTGTCCAAGGCAGGCAATTTCCATCTCATTCCACTTTTAAAATAATAACAGTATATTCTAACTCTGTGAAAGTCTTTCCTTGCTGCTTGATTGTAAGCTTTTTGAGGGCAGGCAATGTGACTTTTTCAACTTTGTATCTCAAGTACCTAGCACAGTGCCTTACATAGAGTAGATTCTTAATATTGAAAAGAATTGAATATTGACAGGCTAGAATTCTGGGATAAATCAAAGAAAAATAAATGTAACTGAGAATGTAAAAACCTAACAGGTTCAAAAAATCAACTATACAAGTATAGCATAAGAAAGGTATGCCTAGACAAGTTCTTTGGAGAAAAGGTCCAGAATTTTTTAGTTGACTATAAATGCAATAAGAATCAATAGTGTGCTAAGAGAGCTAAAGAAGATAACACCTTCTTAGGTGGTGGGCATCTGGGTGGTGCAATGTGTAAAGCATAGTAATACAAAGCAATTTTAAGAGGGAGAAAATGCTTAAAAACACAAACAAACCAACCTAGGGCCAATCGAAAAAGGAAATTTTGGAAGTCAAATCTGACATAACTTTAAAGAAAGTTAGGAAGTCTGTGCGGCAGTAGGGAGGAAGGGAAGGCATTCCTGACAAGGGATGGCACTTATACAAACATGTAGAAGCAAGAGATGTAGTGTTGTGAAGAGAGAACATTAAGCAAGCTAGTGTGATAGGAACTGAGCGAAGGGGAATGATAGGCAATAGTGACCAGGAAGGGATATGGCAGCCAGGCTGTGGGACAATTGAAATGCCCTGATGGAAAGACTGGATTTGGTCCTTAGAGACATGTAAAGGAACCATGGAGTGCCGAAACCGGGATGAAGAGAGATGGAAGAACTCTTGGCCCCTTTTCAAATATTTTCTAAGTATGATAGCAAGTTAGACTTCCCAAAAGCTTATTAGGTAAGGATTCAGGAAAGGAGGCAGAAGTGTTCCAATAAATGTTTAACAACTGGCTGTCTGGAAAAGAAAAAAGAAGCCAAAACCACTTTAAGTTAAATCTGTATTATTAACATTGTCTCCATCACTTTCTTAAGTTTAGGACCTAGGCAATCAATAAAACAATAAATCAGACACTGATTTGTAGGGTTTACCAAGTTCTGAGGTGTAAAGGCTCACAATGATAATGGAACAATCGACTCTCAAGGCAGTTCTAGCACATCTCTGAAAGGAGGCATCAGGCCTAGAAATCCACTTTAAAAAGAGGTAGGATCGATTTCCACCCACAGCTACTAAATCTTAGTGCAAATTTGCACATGCTTTCACATCTTGTGTCAAGATGAGATAGGTGCAGCCTCAAGATACTCTAATCAAGAACATTTGGGCAATTAAGGGAAACATGCCAAGTACCTGAGGAAACAGTGTTGCCCAAGTTTACCTGATGGCACAGAAAATCTGTAGTTGAGGATGCCGAATACTCAAGAACTCCTGGATTGGTACAGACAACTGACAGTCTGGGGTCTACATCACTATGGCCATGATGTAGTGAGTAAAACCCACAATCTGTGTGGCAAGCTGTAGGGCCACTGGCATTTGGAAAGGACTGCAAAGAGAGAACACAACAATATTAGGTTCATAGAAATCCAGTAATCCTGGATACATTTGTCATGTAGTGTATAGAGTTGTAGTGTAGTGTATAGAGTTGTAGGTGTAGTGGATAGAGTTGAGGGCATCTAGGTCGTACAGTGGATAAAGTGCCAGGCCTGTAATCAGGAAGACCTGAGTCCAAATCTAGTTCTCAGACACTTATTAGCTGGGTGACTCTGGGCAAGTCACCCAACTCTGTTTTGCCTCAGTTCCTCATCTGTAAAACGAGCTGGAGAAGGAAATGGCAAACTACTTCAGTATCTTTGCTGAGAAAATTAGGTCACAGAGAGTCAGACACACAAAAACGTGGCTTACTTACTGTAAGATTTATCCCATCACCACCCCTAGAAAAAAGGAAGATGTATTATGAACAATGGAAAAGAACCAGAAAATACTCAGCAAAATAGAAGCATGCTAGCATTCATGTTTTTGTTATTTTTGAAGTCCATGATGACCAGAAAAGCTTTTTATCCTAGTCCAGATCCCTCACTTCACAAAACATGTTGTATTAGAAGTTGTATTCCTCAACTGTGGTTGCACAAGCAGTAAATAGCATTTTGAGGATTTGGAGCCAGGTGCTCTCCTTGCTCTGTTATTAAACAGCCCAAGGTCTTGATCCAGCCATTATCCTTAGCAGACACTCTTGGCTGACCTCCCTAAAGTGTTGATTTCACTACTAATCCTCAATTCCTTTTAATCTGCCTAAGGATGACAGAACTTGAAAAAACAGCTACACATCTATAAAAACTCAAACTCACTTGTCAGACTGGCTTTCTAAAGCCTGCCTGCTCTGTTGGATACTGGGTCTTTCTAAGGAAGCAAATCATAGATTCCCAGAGCCAGAAAGAGGCTGGAAGCAATCCATAAACCCACTGGGGAAACCTCATGGTACAGTCTATTTTCTTTTTATATCAACTCTCTTAGAATCTTTTTGCGATGCAGCCTGTTCCCCAAGGTGACTTTCCTTCTTTTTCATCTCTCCTCTGTGACAAGTGTTGAAATTGCAGTGATGGATCTAAACTGTTGCTCCCTAAGTGGGAAATGTTCTCCAAAGATATTTATTTAATTTGTCATTTAACTAGTAGTTCTCTTTGCATGGATGAATACATCCTTATGACTGTAATCAAGCACTATTTGTTCAGATATTCTTGGTTATGTAGCCATGATGAGAATGAGGACTGCATCTGCGATTTCAGTGCTATAGGAAACTTCCAGATGAGGAAATTTCTTCTACTAATGCAGGACATCATCTTTTCTGCAACTTAGAATCTTACAGAGCTGCCTGGAGCACTGACAAGGTAAAGTGATGGGTCCAGGGTTGCATAAGCAGTGCACGGCAGAAGCAGGGCCAGAACTGAGGCTTTCCTGGCTCTCTATCTGCTCCACCATTCTGGCTCTTATCTAAGCCCATGTAGCCATGGCATCCAAAGATGTCATATGTGTGGAAATATCTTTTACCAGAGTCTCAAACAATAAATAACTTAAATGAACTCTCTCTAAATGATCCCACTGTTCAAAAGATTGCCTGCTTCTTGGACCTATAAAAAACATACATGGGACTTGCCAATCAATGAAGCACAGTCTTGACAAACCATTTGGTTGCTCCACTCAGAAATAATATATCTTTTGTCTTTTATGAACCATAAAATTCTAGAATTGTACAGGATCTTAAAGGTCATTGAGCCCTAACTCACTCATTTTAGAGATAAGCCCACGTGAAGCTAAGTGACTTGACCCTACACATGGTTGGTGGTAGAACTCTGGACTAGAACCCAGGCCTTCTAATGCTCAGTTCGGTATTCTTCTCATCACACTATACAAATAATTATAACAAAGATAAAGTTTGCATTCAGAATATAAGATTTTGCATAAAGTTGAAATTTCAGTTATCAGGTATTACAAAACATGGAATCATTGCTGCTTCTACTCACTGGCTGGGTTTCTGGTTGTTCAATGTCTGCAGGACGTTTCCTGTATTTTCCTTCCATTTTGTGGCCATCAATGTAACAAATCTGGACCCAGGAATATTTGCTACTTAGCAAATATTCCTTTTATACCTTCCTGAAGATTGGGAAGAATTAGATATAATTAATGTTAAGTTCACTATAATACATCTGTCCAGGAGTGGATTAAGTTGAATAATAATTATTTCCCATTGTAGGCTACACCTTCAGAATGGGACATCCAGAGTAAATTAATTATGCAAAATTAAAACTCAGAGTAATCCATAATTGAATAGGAAATGTGGCAATTTTCAAAGCCTGCTGTAAAATGAAATACTAAAAACGATAATAAAATAGACATTTACATAGTGCTCCAGTCTTTGCAAAGCACTTTAATCTCATTCAATCTCTATAAGAACATCGTAAAATATATGTTTTCACTTTACAGCCCTGTGAGAAATCCCCATTTTACAGATGAGGAAACTGAGATGGAGAGATTTAGTGACTTGTTTGGGGTTATTAAGCTAATGAGTCTATACAATGGGACACAAACCCAAGTTTTCCTCCCTATAAGTCTAGCACTTTCTTTCCTTTAAGGACTATGAGAACTTCCTGGCTTCTCCTTCATTAAAACAGATTTGCTTATTCTAAAGCTTTCCTTACAGTAAGCCTATGAGAGAGGAAGAACTATATTAGTCTGTCTCTCCCAGTGAATTAGAAAATTCTCAAGATCAGGAGCCATGTTTAGGTGAAGCCATGGTATTCCATAACTATTTAATACTTATCCATTTATAATATTTCCTACTATATAACATACATGTGTTATCTAAGCAAGTGTAAGCATCTAATATCTGAAATATTTTAAGTGGTAATTTCTGCATAGCAACATAATTAGTGATGGATGTGCCAACCAGCTGACTAAACTCTGCTAAGAAAGGGTGGGGGTGTTTTGATAACCAAGTTCAGTTCAACCCAAAATTTATTAATGACCTGTTTGTTATGTGCAAAGAAGTGGGCTAAGTGCTAGAGATACAAACCTGGACTAAGATTCTGCCCTCAATGAACTTATCCTCTAGCAAAGAATATACATTCTCAAATGACTCTAATGCAAGATAGAATATGACCATTGAGAAGAATTTTTTTTAATTGCTTAGAAAAATTTGATGAGGGAGATCTCACTACCAACTGGGGATTCAAGGAAGACTTCATGCAAGAGGTGGCATCAGAATTGGAGCTGGGGGGGCGGAGCCAAGATGGCAGAATAGAAACAGCTCATCCAAGCCACTCTGCCCCCAGATCCCCCCCAAACTATGTAAAAGGGGACTCTGAACAACTTCTGCAGCCCCAGCACCCACAGAACGACACAGAGAAGCTGACCTCCCGCTGAGAACAGCCCAGCAGCCCGGCAGGAAGGACCAGCGCAGCGGTCTGGGACCTGGGAGCACGCAGCGCGCAGAGTGCAGGGAGCCGAGCTGAGCCCAGGTCAGCGTGAGCCGAGGTTTTAGCCCCAGGGCAGCAGGGCCAGCAGCCAGCTGGAGGAACCCCAGAACACCAGGAGCTGTGGTGACTCCAGAATTATCAATATAGACATGCCTAGGACAAAGTAAGAGGTTAGTGTCCTATGGACTTTGGGACCTGTATTTGGAGGAATGCGTCGGCTCCCTCCCCTGGGGGCTAGAAGCCACTGAGGACAAACGCCATTTTGTAGTTTTTAGAGGCAGCTCTGGCTCCCAGCCTGCAAATTGTAGGGAGATACAGTGATCAGTCTTGGGGGAGGTGGGTAATCGCTCTTGCTTTAACCTCCCTGGATCTGGATTGTGATCTAGGGTGGAAGTTGTGGGTGGCTTTACAGCTTGCCAGAAACGGAAGTTGCCCCCCACACATGCGGGACGAAAATTCCTCTATCTGGCCTTAAAGCCATAGTGTGGCAACAAGCCCAAAAGTCAAGTAATTAAGTGGCAACATGCCAAGGCAGAGGAAACAGAAAAATGCAACCCTAGACTCCTATTTTGGGGGCATAGAGCGGGAAAAGGACTGTGAGGTCAGAAGTCCTGCTCCAAAAGCCCCAGGGGAAAACATGAGTGGGTTGCAGGCCATAGAGGACCTTAAGAAGGACTTTAAAAATCAAATAAGAGAAGTGGAGGAAAAATTGGAAAGAGAAATGAGAAGGATGCAGGAAAAGTATGAAATGAGGGTCAACAGCCTGACTGAGGAAAACAACACCTTAAAAAATAGACTAACTCAAATGGCAAAGGAGGCCCAAAAGGGCAATGAGGAGAAGAATGCCTTAAAAAGTCGAATTTGCCAGATGGAAAAAGAATATCAAAAGTTCACTGAGGAGATTCATTTCTTCAGAGTTAGACTGGAGCAAATGGAAGCTAATGACTTTATGAGAAATCAAGATGCTGTTAAGCAGATCAAAACAAATGAAAGATTAGAAGGCAATGTGAAATATCTCATGGGAAAAACCACTGACCTGGAAAACAGATGCAGGAGAGACAATTTAAAAATTATTGGACTACCCGAAAGCCATGATCAAAGAAAGAACCTAGAAATCACCCTTCAAAAAATTCTCATGGAAAATTGCCCAGATGTTTTAGATCCAGAGGGCAAAATAGAGGTTGAAAGAATCCAGAGATCACCTCCTGAAAAAGATCCCAAAAGGACAACTCCTAGGAATATTATAGCCAGGTTCCAGAATCCCCAGATCAGGGAGAAAATACTACAAGCAGCCAGGAAGAAACAATTTCAATATTGTGGAAACACAATCAGAATAGCCCAGGACCTGGCAGCTTCTACACTGAGGGATTGAAGGGCATGGAATATGATATTCCAGAGGGCAAAAGAACTGGGAATGAACCCAAGGGTCACCTACCCAGCAAAACTGAGTATTTTGTTTCAGGGGAAAATATGGTCATTCAGTGGAATAGAGGACTTTCAAGCATTCTTGAGGAAAAAACCAGAATTGAATAGAAAATTTGACATCCAGACACAAGAAGCAAGAGATGCCTGAGAAGGTGATCAGTGAAAAGAAATCAAAAGGAACTTATCAAAGTTGAACTATTTACATTCCTATATGGAAAAGCTATAACTGTGACTGATGATATCTTTCTCACTATGAAAATAATGGAAGAAGGGTGTGTGGTCATATGAATACATATGTGAATGTGTGTGTGTATGGTTACAGTTATACATGGATAGAGGGCATAGGTTGAATTTGTTGGGAAGGGAGAATACTCGAGGGACGAAATTATGAGGTGAGAGAGGAAAGTGGCAAGAGGAGATGGGGAGAGACAGGGTAGGGTAAACTATCCCATGTAGAAGAAGCAAGGGGAAGTGGTTGCAAGGGAGGGGGAGAATAGAAAGGCTAAAAAGGCAAAACCACATTCACATTGAATTTGGTTCAGGGAGAGAATGACATACATACTAAATGGGATATCTTAACCTGCAGCAGGATAGGGGGAAGGAGGATGAGAGGAGGGATGATGGATGGGAGGGCATCCTTGGGGGGAGGGGAGGTTGGAAGTACCCACTATAGAAGAGGGACAGGATCATGTAGGGAATGGACCAGGTCGGGGGTGGGATGAGTGGGAGGGAATTATAAGCAGCCTTGTACAATATATCTACTATGATAATGTTTTGCATAGCTAGACATGTACAACATATACTGAATTACTTATCTCCCAAGAGGGAATGGGTGACAAGGGAGGAAGGAAATGGATCTGAAATTCAAGGTCTTAACATTAAATGTTTCAAATATATATAAATACTATTATTAATACTCTTTTGCTTGTAATAGCAAGATAAGATGTGCAGGCATTGGGACACAAAGATTCACCTTCCTCTAATGGAAAAGTCGAAGGGGGTATGGGAGAAGGTATGGGAGAGAGCAGACTGGAGGAAGCGATATCTTGTGGGACTGCTATTCTGGGAGGTTGGGTAGGGGAATAACAGGAGGAAAATGATTGTAACTCAAAATCTGGTGGAAATGAATGATGTAAAACAGAAGTTAATAAAGCATTTGTTAAAAAAAAAAAAAAGAATTGGAGCTGGAAGGGAAAGACCATGGGAATAAAAGAGTCAAGCTTAGGTTAAACTATTAATCTCAGAAAACATCTATTTGCCTTTTTTTGGATATTTACCATAGATCATTAATACAGAGCACAGGCTCCTGAGTGACCATTGGGTTTGCTTAATCCTGCCATCTCAAAGATCTCAGGTAAGCTTTTATTTTTTTAATTTATTTTATTCTGAACTTAAAGAAATAAAATGAGCATTTCTTAACATAGTAAAACAGAAAAAAAAAAAAGATGATTGTACCTGAAGCTGCTAATCTGTTATATACAGCTTGCTATTCCTTTCAAATATATAATAAAGTTGCAATGGCTTTTTTCTTTCCTCCCCCCAGGCTACCATTAGACACTAATATGTATATACATGTAAAACCATTCTATGCATACTTCTATTTATCAGTTCTTTCTCTGGGTACAGATAGCATCTTCATATGTTCTTTGTAGTTAATTTGGGCATTTATAGTAGTCAAAATGACTTAGTCACTCAAAAATGTTTTTAAAGCAATTGGGCTTTTTTGTTATTGTATACAAAACAACATTCTCTTGGTTCTGCTTCATTTCACTCTTCATTGTTTCGTGCAAGTCTATCCATGTTTTTCTAAGATCACCCAGCTCATCACTTTTTATAGCACAGATCATATACCACAACTTGTTCAGACATTCCCCAATTGACAGGTATCATCAAAGATTCCAGTTCTTTGCCACCACAAAGAGATTATGTCTTTTTAATAGTATTTTTTCAAGTTACATGTAAAGATAGTTTTCAGCATTCACTTTTATAAGATTTTTGAGTTCCAGTTTTTTTTCTCCTTCCCTCATCTCCCGCATCTCCAAGACAGCAAATAATCTGATATAGGCTATACATATACAATCATATTAAATTAGTCACGTTGTGGAAGAAAAATCAGAACAAAAGGGAAAAGCCATGAGAAAGAAAACAAAAAACAAAAGAGAGAGAAAGAGAGAGAGAGAGAGAGAGAGAGAGAGAGAGAGAGAGAGAGAGAGAAATAGCAAGCTTCCATCTGCATTCAGACTCCATAGTTCTTTCTCTGGATATGGATAACATTTTCCATCATAAGTCTTTTGGAGTTGCCTTGGGTTGTTGTTACTGAGAAGAGCTTAGTCTATCAAAGTTGATCATTGTACAACGTTGCTGCTATCGTATATAATGCTCAAGGAGATTATTTCTAAAACAACCTTCCGTGCCAAGTCCCACTGAAAAAGCCTACAAACAACTGTCCTGTATCCATCTGTAGCAGCAAGCACCCCAATATCCCTAGGGTGACTGCCAACACAGGTTCTTAGATCTGCTTTTCAAAAGGAAAGCAACTCAAAATGGGTTAACAAGCTTACTTTAATCAAACAAACATACATTACCTAGTTCAGGGGAAAAAGGTCAGCACCCGAACTTCAGAGTTACAGAACTTACAGATCAAACAGACAGGCTTCCAAACTGTCCAAACATTATATCAATACCAAATCACAGTTACCAGAGAGGGAAGCATCAACATCTGGGTTTTCAAAGCCGGGGGGCTCTCAACAACGGCTTCCCAGAGTCTCATCTGGTCAAATCACACAACACTTCTCAAAGTGAGCCCCAAAGCATAGCCTCTCCTCAGGGCTTATATAGACTTCTCTGGGCTCAGAGAATGTAACCACCCTTTTGATCCACTGCCCAATCACAAAGTATCAAGGTGTGGGCTTTCCTGAAAAACAAGCCTCCCACCACAGGCTCCAGGTGCACTTAAGCTAGGGGCAGGGAAGATCTTTAAATTTGCATTTCCATTACACCATCCTACTGCAATAAGTCTTTCATCTAAGAAGATACTGCTTAAACACTGATCTTTTTCATAAACTCATACATTAATTGGAAGGGCATTAAAGTTTACTTAGTCCCCTTCCTTCATCTTAAAGATGCGGCTCAAATTAGTTAAGTTACTTACACATGGTTGCTGGTGCTAGAAGCGGACCTAGAAGCCAGGTTGCCTAACATCAGGACAGTGTTCTTCCAACAACCACAACTATTTATTGTTAAGTGCCTGATCTGTGCCATGCATGGTGTTAGATGCTGGTGATGCAAAGAAAGACAAAAATGAAACAGCCCCTGCTACCCATAAGGAGCTTGTTGTTTTTGTTTCTGTCAAGTCGTGCCTGACTCCTCATGACTCCAGTTGGGGTTTTCTTGGCAAAGATACTAGAGTGGTTTACCATTTCCTTTTCCAGGTCATTTTACAGATGAGTAAACTAAGGCAAAAAGGGTTAAGTGAGTTGGCTCAAGGTCATACAGCTAGTAAATGTCTGAGGCTGGATTCGAAAGATACTGACTTCAGGCTTGGCACCTCTATCCACTATGACACCTAGCATCCCTTAAGGAGTTCACACTTAACTTGCATAAATTTTCAGGACTTTATATTGTTTGGTAAACTTAATAAAGAGAGCTATCCTGAAAGACAGAAAGTCCTGGCTTCAAGTCCTTTCTCTGACATATACTGGCTATATGATTTGGTCAAATCACTTAAATGCTCAGTTTTCTGAGCAATTCTCTAACTCTATAAATGGTGGAAAAGAAATTGACCTGCATTGGTAGAGTTTTCTTATCTGGGAACTCCCTACATCAATGAAATTACAGGTCTAGTCTCTGATCTTATTGATAATTCATTTTAACAAAGATCACATTAAGAGTTGATAATAATGCAAGTTTACGTAGTACCTTATTTTTACAAAACACTGTACTCAAGGCAAGTCTATAAAATGTAAATATATGGTTAGCTCCTTCACTAGAGTGCAAAAACTTGTAGGGTAGAAACCATTTTCTTTTTTTTTTAAATGCTTTATTAATTTCTGGTTTACATCATTCATTTCCGCCAGATTTCGAGTTACAAAATTTCTCCCCATTTTTCCCCTACCCACAGCCCCAAAATAGTGGTCCCATAGGATATCCCCTCCTCCAATCTGCTCTCTCCCATATCTTCTCTCATACCCCCTTCAGTTTTTCCAGTAGAGCATGGTGGATCTCTATGCCCCAGTGCCTGTATATCTTATTTCCCAGTTACATATAAAATAGTATTAATAAGAGTATGTATATATACATACATATATATAGTATACCTATGTATATATGTATATAGTATACATATGTATATATATGTATATATATTTTTTAAAGATTTGATTTTAAAACTTTGAATTCCAGATTCATTCCCTTCTTCCCTTGTCACCCACCCTTACTGGGAAGATAAGCAATTCAGTATATGTTGTACATGTATAGCTATGCAAAACATCACCATAGTAGATATATTGTAAAAGACTGACTATATTTCCCTCCCTCTTATCCCACCTCCCACTTGTTCTATTCTCTACTTTGGTCCTGTCCCTTTTCAAAAGTGGGTGCTTCCAACTTCCTTCCCCCCCAGCCTGCCCTCCCTTCCATCATCCCCCCTCTCATCCCCTTCCCCCCTACTCTCCTGTAGGGTGAGATACCCTCTTTAGTGTGTATGTCATTCCCTCCCTAAGCCATATTCAATGAGAATAAGGTTGACCCATTCCATTTTGCCTTCCTGTTCTTCCCCTCCATTGTAATCATTTTCCCTTGCCTCTTCTATATGAGATAATTTACCCCATTCTGTCTCTCCCCATCTCCTCTCATTATATTCCTCTCTCACCTCTTAATTTCATTTTTTAAGTACCATCCCTTCTTATTAAATTGGTTCTGTGCCCTCTCTCTATGTATACCTGTAAACATGTAAACATATATACACACTCACATATATATTCATACACCCATACACCCTCCTATATAAACATATATGTGTATACATTTATATTCCCTTCAACTATTCTCATACTGAGAAAAGTTTCATAAGTTACAATTATCATTTTTCCATGTAGGAATGTAAATAGTTCAACTTTGATAAGTTCCTTATGATTTCTTTTCCCTGTCTACCTTCTCATGCTTCTCTTGCTTCTTGTATCTGAATGTCAAATTTTCCATTCAACTATGGTTAGAAAACATTTTCAAGAGAAGCCACATATGGCTTTTCAATCCCAATTACAAATCTGTTTTTCTATTATACGAAACTGTATGCACTAAATTAATTTGTATTATTCCAAGTATTAATATGTCACACATTTAAAGTGGCAATTTCTGTATAACACTATAATTAGTGATGAATGTGTTTACTGACTGGCCCACAAAGTTTTAATGAAGAGAAGAGTTTGGATAACTTTAATCTCTGAAAATGATTTTGTTTAGGTCTATTAACTGGAGAATGCAAAAAAATAATTTTATGGCCAACTGTAAGAGAATATAACTTCATTGTAAGAAACTTAAGTATGAAGAAGTAAAGAACAGATAAAATTAAAGGATTATTATGAATTGTTGCAGAGTAGAGAGAAGCAGGAAAACTATATACATATTGGTAACAATGCTGTAAACATAAGTAACAACCACAAAACTAAATTAAATCCCAAGTAATCATAATGACCTAGCTCAGTCATAGTTGAAAAAAAATGCACCTCCCTACCTTCTTTGCACAGGACGGGGACTGAGGATGAGAAACCTTGCTTCTATTGTCAGTCATAACAAGAGAATATTGCTTTGTTTTACTTGCTGGCTTTTTTTCTTTTTCTTTTAAATTTTTGCTACAAGACATAACTTACTAGGTAAGGAAGTAAGATAATATATTTGGAACTAAAGTTGATGTACAAACCAAAGCTATCAATAAAAATAAGACAAAACATAGCTTCTTAGAGTTAGGAAGACATAACTTCATAAAGAGAGTAAGGAATGGGGGATCTATAGGATCGTTGAAATAGACCTAGAAGAGACCCCACATATCATCTAATCCCAGCATTTCATTTAACAGATTAGGAAACTGAGGCCCAGAGAGGTTGTGATTTATCATAGGTCACACAGGTAGTAAGTGACAGAGGTGGGATTTTTTTCTTCTGACTCCCAGGCCTTCACTCTTTTCTCTACACAACATTATCTACACAACTGAGTGGATTCTCAGGGTCTCTGTTTCAGAGATTTGGCCAGCATGGGTCATATACAGTCCAATATCTAGCCCATATCTATCCAGTCAACATGTTTCCTCACACTGCTAACATCCAGGGTGTATTTCTCCCAGAAGGGACAAGCTTCGTCCTCAAAGTTCACTGCCATCCTATCCCTATTCCCTCAAAAAAGCAAAATATCTTCAGCCACTCCCCTCCAGGTGTTTCTTCTAGGACCTGCCTGCATCTTCCCTATCCCCTTTTGGGAAGTAGACTGGAGTTTGTGAATGAGGGGCAGTCCCTTCTCTTGGCATGGCTACATCTGCAGGGTGTACTGTACTGTCATCTGTACTGTCTCTCACCTCCATCTGAAGTCGTCCCAAGTAAAATTATTCCTAGTTATGACTCTGCTCAGTTTTCCCATTGGTAAAAGGATAGTAGCTGATCTCTTAGGTCCCTTCCAGATCTAATAGTCTGTCATTCTGAGCAACATTGGCATAAAACGACATCTCTTCTGCACATGAAATCTGGCGCCATAACTAGGCCCATCCAAGGTGCAGACTCAAGATGGGGAAGCTGTGAATCCAAGCTCTGACTTTGTCCCTGATCTCATGTAAACTTTACAATATCATAAAGCCTCTTGGTTCCTCCTCATAAATAAAATAAAAGAAACGAGAAACAATAATGTCCTTAGCCCCCTTTCCCCATTCTTCAATACTTCTCAAGGAGTTGTCTTTCCCTCCCATCAAATAAATCTCCTAACTCCTGGATAAGGCTAATCGTTCACCCTTGACACAATTCCTTCTTGAGACATTCACCTCTGTCTGTTTGATCTGTCACCAACATGTTCTAGTCTCTCCCTTATTCTTAAATAAGTAAAACCAAAAAAAAAAACCAAACCAAAAACCAAAAACCAAAAACCGCAACCTTTCCTTGACCCTCCTGTGTCATTCTTCTACTGTCCTCTCCCTCTCCCCTCCCGTTTCTTGCTGAACTTCTTGAGAGCTGTCTGTACCTAATGCCTCATGCTGTCTATACACCCACTATATACTGTCTCCTCAACCCTTTGTGATCTGGTTTTTAACCCCCTTTCTCTACTGAAACTTCTCTTGCAAACCTGTTCTCACTTACACTTGGCATGCAGCAGAAACACTTTTAGATTTAGAGTGAGAACCTGAGTTCGAATTTAGTTCTACCACTTACTGCATTTGTGACTTTGATAAGGTCACCTCTCTGAGCTCAATTTCCTTATCTGAAAAATGGAGTCTGAGTTAGATCAGTGATATCAAACTCAGATAGAAACACGGGCCACTAAACTGTCCATAAGGAAACTAGGAGGCTGCATATTGACCTAGAAACACATACTAACACACTATTCACGTAATGTATGTTGGGGTTTTTTTGTTAAATATTTCCCAATTACATTTTAATCTGGTTCTACTGCATTCACGAGTGTTGTGGAAGTTTGCCACCTTGAATTAAGTGACCTCTAAATTCTCTTTCAGATCTAAGTCTGTGATCTTCTGACTTCATAATTACCAAATTAAATGGTGCTTTTTCAGTCCTCCTCCTTCTGAATCTCTCTCTGGCTTTTCACACTGCTGACAACTTCCTTCTACTGTATACTCTCAGCTTCTTTGTATTACAGAAACAACACATTTCTCATCCCCTTACTATCTTTATTTTATTTTATTTTATTCCATTCTTTCCTATAACAAGTTACTCTTAGCACAGGGGCAATAAAAATGAATAATACATAAGAAGAAAATAAAATAAAACTACCAAGTTACTATAAGCCTATATGTTCAACCAGATCCACCTGTCCCTGGATATAGGATTAGCCCAAACCCAGGAGTTCTAGGAAATGTAGCTTGAGTTTCTTTAAGTGCTCCATGGGCATTTTCCAATGAACAAGCAAAGGGATGCTCATTACACTGCTTTATTGACTCATTATCATTCTAGTAGGACCATTCAGATCAAGAAACAGAAAATACACAAACAAGATCATGGCTCAGCCTGAGATGTGGAACTCAGGATCTGGTACAAACTGAAACTCATGAGAGTCAGTGTTTTTCTCAATTTGGGTGCAGTGGATAGAATGTTGGACTTGGAGTCCAGAAGACCTGAATTCAAATTCTGCTTCAAAGACTATGTGGATCTGGGCAAGTCCACTTTTCTCAGTCTTAGTTTCTTCATCCGTAAAATAAGGCTAACAGACCTATCAACGTCATTGTGAGGACCCCATCACATAACACAGGGTGCTTTGCAAACCTTAAGAACTAAAATGGTTATTGTTGTTGCTGCTGTTGTTGTTAAATGTCCTTGACCAAATTTTCTGGTCACAACTAACTCATCAGTCATGGAGCAGGATGCACAGGTCCAATGGCATACTTCAGCCATGGGAAGACTGCCTCTGACAGGCTACCCTGATGGCCCTCTCTTTTACTGTAGTGCCTCCCTCTGAGTTTTCTGTGTCACAATACTACCTTCTGCCATCAATTCCTCCCTCATGCTCTAGTGTGAAGCTCTGCTCATAGGACTAGAGGAATTTTTTTTTTTTTTTTTTTTTTGCAGGGGGACAGATGTCTTTATTAGAAAAATAAAAGCCAGTGGGCAGGAGGGGAGCTGGGGCCAGCCTCAGCGGATGCCCTGGTGGATGAGGCTACTCTTGGCTGCACTGACCTTCTCACACTCCCCCTGCTGCGCAGGGTCCAGCTCGAAGCAGCGCCACAGGCGAAGGGTTTCAGCAGCAGCAGCTGAGGCGACAGTGCAGCCATCAGGGCTCACGGTCAGGCTCAGGACCCGGTCTGTGTGACCTCTGAGCTCAGCCACCTTGGCCGTGCTTGGTACTTCCAAATGACCAGCTGGTTCTGAGCAAAGCCATGGCCAGAGATGAGTTCTTTATAGTGTGGGGACCAAAGGATGGTGCACACCTGGGACTGGGCATCCACAGCACTGAGACATGCTCCTGAGCAAACATTCCAGATCCGGATGTGTCGGTCACTGGTGCCACCTCCAGTGGCCAGCACGTTAGACTGCCATGGACACCACACCACAGCTTTGACTGCACCCACATGCTGAGTGAAGGTCTACAAGGGACCCCAGCCCCCGTCACTCGGGGCACTGGGCCACACATTCACTAAGTTGTCATTGCCACCACTCGCCAGGTATCGGCCATCAGGGGCCCAGCATAGGCCACACACTTCCTGGCTGTGTCCCCTCAGTGTAGCCACATGGTGCTCAGCCACTCGGACATCATGGTGATGGACATGGCCAGACCGAGACCCACTGGAAAGGATGTAGTTGTTCCAGGCCAGGGCACCCACACGTGCTGTGTGGCTGCTCATGTTTCGGAGCCTCTTCTGCTGCTGGACATCCCACAGCTAAACCTCTGCACTGCTGGTGCCCACGGCCAGGTAGTTTCCCTCCTTGATCCAGGCCACAGAGGACACGTAGTCCCCTGGCTGCTCTGTCTGCAACAGCTGGAGGATGTCCCCTGAGCCCGCGCTCCACAGGTACACAGATGTGTCCAGAGCCACAGCCAGCACATTGCCACAGCTCCAGTCCATGAGGTTCAGGTAGTCATTTCGAATCTCAGGGGCATCTAGGATGCGGTCAGGGAGGGAGGGGATATAGCGGCAGGTCTTCTTCCTGCTGGACCCTGGGGTAGCCTTCTGACTGTATAGCACCTGAAGGCTGTTCTGATAGCCCTCGGGGGCATTCTGGGGCTTCCCACTGAGCCGGAGGATCTTGGCTTCCTCCACATCGAAACCATTTAGATTCAAGGACCAGGCTTTCTGCTGCTCCTTCCTGGTGGGTGTGTGGTTGGCCAGCTGATTCTCCTTGCTCAGCAGGAAGCTAGCCACCTCTGTCTGAGATGTGCTTCCATGGGGGATGTAGCGATCCCCGCCTGCCTTACTGGGGGTGCTTTGTGTCTTGGAACCAGATTTGCCAGGAGTCTGGCCTGGCATTCTTCCGGAGCTGTGCGATCAGTTGGCTGTGCGCATTGCGGGGGGGGGCAGGGGTTTCCTTGGCTTTTCGCTGCCAACGAGCAGGAGGCGTATTGACAATAGATGTATCCAGCTGAAGCAGGTTATGCAGATCATTCTCAAATACAAACTGTGCCATGATACTGGATCTCTGCCCGGTCTCTCCTCGTCCTGCGCCGCCTTTACCTCCTCCACTGCCCGTGCAGCTAGATCTACTTTTTAAATTTACATTGATACTGAATAGTATTAATATTATATTTATAGATACTGCATATTGTCAAAGAGTTGTGTTCCACCTACCCTGTTCCACCTACCCTTCTAAGCACTTCTCTGTTTCCTCTCTGGATCCTCATCTTCTTATCTCTTTAATGGTCCCCAAGAATCTACCCTTAGTCCTCTTCTCTTCTTTATTCACATTCCCTTTATCTTTTCAACAACTTTTACTAGGTTGTGGAGTCGGAAGACCTCAATTTAAATCCCATCTCTGAAACTTACTATCTATGTAACCTTGGGCAAGTCACTTAACCCTATGAGTCTCAGTTTCCTCATCTGTAAAATTAAATGTGGGCGGGGGAAGTTGAACTAGACAGCCTCTGAGATCTCTTTCAGCTCCACTGCTATTATCCCAAGATAATCCTAGGCAGATGACTTTAAATCTGTTTCTCCAATCTCCTTTTAAAGCTTCAGGTGTGCATCTCTGTTGGGGCCCTTTAAGACTCTACCGGAACTCTGAGAACCCACGGAAAACTCAGGCAAAGGACAGAGCAACTCAAGCAGGGTTGGAGGCACCTGGGCGTTTATTCTCCCCCGTGATTTTGGGGTATTGAGTATGCTGCTAACAGGGGAGCACTCCCCTGCTATGAGAAGCTTGTTACTGCTGAGGCACATGGGAGAAGAGAGTTGGGGGAGGGGAAAGGAGCTAAAAGGAGGGAGGCAAGGTGAAAGTGGGAGGAGAGAGAGATGAGGTGATTGTAAACGATAAAGAGATTAAATGGCAAGACATTACATCTTGGTGTCAGGACTCCTTTGTCTGTTCTTGGAGGAGCAGGCTCCCCCGAGGGGTTCGTGGGGGCGAACCCAGGTCGTAGGGGCAACCAGAGTGACTAGAGCAGTGGTGGCAGCTGGACAGAGGGTTGTAGAAGCAGCCCAGGTCATTGGGGCGACCAGAGTGAACAGACTGCAGGGACAGCTGGAGAAGGGCTTGTGGAGGCAAGCCAGGTCATAGGGGCGACAGGAATTGCGGAAGGCGATTGGAGTGCCGTAGAGGCAGCAGGAGAGGTGAGTTTGAAGTCAGCCTTGTTAGGCGGGCCCTAACACATCTCCAAGATAATTCTGCATCTGGAGACTTCCTCCTGGAGGAGCTTCCACAGGTCACATTCAATGTGTCCAAAACTTAGCACATTATATTTTTGAGCAAAACCAGCTCCTCCTTTGATTTTCCAATAATTGCAGTTCAATAATTGAGCACATCCTACCAAATTCATCTTGGCCACAATTCTCCAATTCATTCTCTTCTCCATCCCTTCTCTCACCAGCACTACCTGACTGACTTGCAATAGCGTCCTAAGAGGTCTTGTCTTCCCTCTCTTTCCGCACTCTAGCTTATGGCCATCATTCATATCACAATCAGAACAGTCCTTCGGATATGATCACCTCTCCTTTGCTCAAAAAGTTTTGGTGGTCATCAATGGGGGAATAGTTGAACAGGTCGTTACATATGATTGTTTTGGAATATTATTTTGCCATAAGAAATGACAAGCAGGATGCTGCTCCCAGAAAAAAGCAAAAAAGACTTACATGAGCTGATGCAGAGTGAAATGAGAATGTTGTACAAAGTAACAGCAACATTGTATGATGATCAATTGTGAATGACTTAACTATTCTCAACAATACAATGATCCAATACACTTCTGAAGGATTTATGATGAAAAATTCTATCCATCTCGAAAGAAAGAACTAATGGAATCTGAATGTAGATCAAACCATACTTTTTCTTTACTTAATTTTCCCGGAGGGGAGGGTTGTCTGTGTTTTCTTTCACAACATGACAACCATAGAAATATATTTTGCATGATTACACATGTATATCTTATGTAAAATTTCTTGCCTTCTCAATAATGGTGGAGGGGAGGTGAAGGAGGGAGGGAGAGGATTTGAAACTCAAAGAAAAAATATTAAAAAATAGCTTTTACATGTAATTGGGGAAAAATAAAATATTAAATTAAAAATAGTTTTGATGGTTCCATTTTAGCATCTAAGTAAAATTTAGACTGTTTTGCTTAGTACTCAAAACCTACCCCAACTTTCCAGGTTCATTTAACATTACTCCCTTCCATGTACTCTGTTTCAGCTAAAGTATCTTTACTCACTCCTTCTCCTATGACCATGCAATGCATTTTCCTCCCTCCATCCCTTTTTCTCAGGCAAATTCCTAAGGCTTTCCCTTCTTCACTTCAACTTTTGGATTCCCAACCATCCATTAAAGTTCACCTCTCAGTGAAGTTTTTTTCTAAGCCTCCCCATTGGTGATTGTCTTTCATCTCAAGCCTCAGATAACTCTTTTTGTTTTGTTTTGATATGTGCTTATGCACCAATATGATATTGTACTTTAATGGCATTGGTCTCTTGTTCCTTGGATAAATTATAATCCACATGAAGGTATGAACCATGTTTCATTCAGACTTTTCACTCCCTTGTGCCTTACCCAGTGTTCTATACTTAGTAGATTTGTTCTTATAGTATGGAGTCAAGGATTCTGGATTTGAACTCTTTTTTAAAAAAATTATTCATTTATTTTTAATTTTCAACATTCATTTCCACAAGATTTTGAGTTCCAAATTTTCTCCCCACCTCTCCCCTACCACCAACCTGAAGATGGCAAACATACTAACCCCAGTCTGCTCTCTCTTCTGTCCTCCCATTCTCCTCCTTACCCCCTTCTCCCTTACTTTCTTGTAGGGCAAGATGGATTTCTATATCCCATTGCCAGTATATCTTATTTCCCAGTTGCATGTAAAAACAATTTTTTAACTTTGTTTTCAAAACTTTGAGTTCCAGATTCTCTCCTTTCCCCTCTCCTCAACCCCCCCTTTGAGAAGACAAGCAATGCAATATAGGTTATATGTATGTAGTCATTCAATTATCCTAATACTGAGAAAAGTCTTATGAGTTACAAATATCATCTTTCCATGTAGGAATGTAAACAGTTCAACTTTAATACGTTGCTTATGATTTCTCTTTCCTGTTAACCTTTTCATGCTTCCCTTGATTCTTGTATTTGAAAGTCAAATTTTCTGTTCAGCTCAGGTCTTTTCATCAAGAATGCGTGAAAGTCCTATATTTCATTAAATATCCATTTTCCCCAAAAGTATTATACTCAGTTTTGCTGGGTAGGTGATTCCTGGTTTTAATTCTAGCTCCTTTGACTTCCAGATTATCGTATTCCAAGTCCTTCAATTCCTTAATGCAGAAGCTGCTAGATTTTGTGTTGTCCTGATTGGGTTTCCACAATACTCAAATTATTTCTTCCTGACTGCTTGTAATATTTTCTCCTTGACCTGAGAACTCTGAAATTTGGTTATAGCATTCCTAGATGTTTTATTTTGGGGATCTTTTTTCAAGAGGCGATCAGTAGAATATTTCTATTTCTATTTGAAAAATAGAAATAGAAATGGTTCTAGAATATCAGGGCAATTTTCCTTGAGAATTTCTTGAAGGATAATTTCTAGGCTCTTTTTTTATCATGGCTTTCAGGCAGTCCAATAATTTTTAAATTATCTCTCCTGGATCTATTTTCCAGGTTAGTTGTTTTTCCTATGAGGTATTTCACATTGTCTTCTATTTTTTCATTCTCTTCAGTCTCTTTTTTAATATCTTGATTTCTCATAAAGTCATTAGTTTCTACTTGCCCCATTCTAATTTTGAAGGAATTATTCTCTTCAGTGAGTTTTTGGACCTCCTTTACCATTTGGTCAATTCTGTATTTTAAGGCATTCTTCTCCTCACTGGTTTTTTGGACCTCTTTTGCCATTTGAGTTAGTCTATTTTTAAGGTATTATTTTCTTCAGTATTTTTGGGTCTCCTTTTAGCAAGCTGTTGACTTGTTTTTCATTATTTTCTTGCATCACTCCCATTTCTCTTCTCAATTTTTCCTCTACTTCTCTTACTTGATTTTCTAAGTCCTTTTTGAGCTCCACTATGGCCTGCAACCAATTCATACTTTTCTTTTCTTTTTTTTAAATTAGTTTTGGCCCAGTTTATTAAAGTATACTTTTATATAGTTTACTTTTCACTGGTATGTTCTGGCATGCTTCTTTTTTATTATTATTTGTCTACTTTTAGTTTACAAGATTTAATTCCATAGTTCCTTGAATTTCAAATTTCCCTTCCCTCCCTTCTCCCACCCACCATGACAGCATGTAGTCCAGTATAGGATCTGCAAATACTTTCACCTTAGACATTAGTCAGGTTACAAAGGCGGATTGTTCTAGATGGGATGAAAAATGGTAAAGAGGAAATAAAAACAAACAATGAAAAGAAAAAGATCAAGCAGTTTGCTTCCATCAGGATTCAAACTCAGTTCTTTCTAGTTCTTTCTCTGGATGTAGGCATCTCTCTCCTTCATGAGTCTTTTGGGATTGACTTATATCACTGCATTGCTGAGAAGAGTCCAGTCTGTCATAGTTGGTCATCACACATATGATATGGCTATGATTGTATACAAATTTCTCCTGGTTCTACTCTTCTCACTCAGAATCAGTTTGTATAAGCCTCTCCTGGTCAGTATGAAATCTGTCTCCTCTTCGTTTCTTATAACACAATAGTATTCCATTACATGCATATACGACATCTGGCATGCTTCTAATGATATCAGAATCACCTGGATCAATGATAGCCAGTGTACATACTCTGTAGTATTTCCCACATGATGTACCCAATTCAATGTTATTGCCACTGTAGTGATGTATACCAGTTTTAGCCAACATAGCATAATATTCGATCTCTGATTTCCTCAAGGCTGGGAAGTTGTTGGCTAAGATGACCAATTTGGCTTTACCTTGTCTGATCATTTTCAGGATCTGTTTGCAGCCTTGCACATATTTGCCACTTTTCATGACTGGCTGAAGTCTCAAGCTGATGGACTCCAGTGACTTTTTCCTCTTCTTTGAGGCTACCATCTTCCTGCCTGTGGTGTGGGAGGACCTTCATCCAGAGACCTGCCACCAAGATGGCCGGGAAGCAAGAAAGGGCAATTCATACTTTTCTTGGAGGCTTTTGATGCAGAAGTTTTGACTTTGTTGCCTTCTTCTGGTTCTATGATTTGTTCTTCTTTGTTGCCAAAGAAAGATTCTATAGTCTGATTTTTTTCCTCCGTTTGCTCATTTTCCCAGCCAATTACTTGATTTTTTACTTCTTTGCCAAAGTAGGACTCTGCTTCCAGAGTGGAGAGTGCTGTGTGCCAAATTTCTCAGGTTTTGCACAGCTGTTATCAGAGCTACTTCTAGGCACCTGTAAATTTTCAGTTCTTCTAAGGTGATATGATCAAAGGAAAGGGGTTTACTCTTCTCTTGGTCTACAGTCTGGTCTGTGAGTGACCACAAGCACTCTTTTCTGCCTCAGAAATATGATGAGGACTCCCTCTCCACAGCTGCCACAAGCTTTGCCATACCAGTGTTCCTCCTCACCCCAGGACTACCACGCAAAACTGTGACCCAGATCCAAACAGGGCAAAGTAAGAGAATCCTGCCTCAGCACCAGCAAAGAGATCCCTGCAATTGCCTTCTGATCAGCTGATTGATCCCCCCCACCATCTGTGGTCCTGGAGCACAGGAAGCAATCACTGCTGCTGTTGCTGCTGCCACTGCTGCTGTCACTGCTACCACCTCCACTGCCCCGGGGCTGAGGCTGGACCACACTCTTCTTTCACCCAGGTCCAACAGAGCTTCCCCACTGACCTTTTACTTTGGCATTTTGGGGTTGGGAAGTCTGGAAACTGCCACACTTGCCTGTGATTCAGTCCCCTGAGGCCTGCCTCAGGCCAGTCTGTGCCAACATGGCCCTTGGGGTTGTACTCTGCTCCCTACCCGGTGCTGGAGATGTGTTTAACTCTGTCATTTTGTGAGTTCTGTAGCTCTAAAATTTGTTTAGAGTGATTTTTTTACAGGTATTTGGAGGTGATTGGGAGATGAGCTCAAGCAAGTTCATGCTTTTACTTCGCCATCTTGGCTCTGTCCCTGGATTTAAACTCTTGATCATACTTTCTGAAATGGATTCATTGACTGCTTGCTTTCTGGTGCTTTTTCTGAAATTAACCCTCCCTATTGCTGGCTATACTTAGCAATAAGTAGGGTGATACAGTACAGTTTATACTATGACAATACTGTAAAGACAACTTTGGAAGATCTAAGAGTCATCATCAATACAATGACCATTCATGATTCCTGAGGATGGTGATGAAGCACGCTTTCCACCTCTTGACAGAGAGGTAATGGATTTAAAGTACAGAATGAGACTTTTTTTTTAAATATCCAACAAGGAGATTTATCTTGCTTGATTATGCAAATTTGTTACAGAGGATGTTGCTTATACACTGCCCTGAGTCTACTTTCCTTCTTAAAATCTGAGTATAGTTTAAAGATACATTAACTCCCAATGGTAACATTCTCCCTAATGTAGTCAGCACCAAAAAAGCATAAGTAGCATAGAATTATGGAGACAAAGTGGACAGTATTTTGAGTTACAAACACTTCAGGGTTTTTGTTTTTGTTTTGTTTTTTTGTCTTTTTTTGGAGGGGGAAGGTGGGGAAATTGGGGTTAAATGACTTGCCCAAGGTTACACAGCTAGTGTTAAGTGTCTGAGGTCAGATTTTAACTAGGGCCTCTTGACTCTAGGGCTGGTGCTCTATTCACTGTGCCACCTAGCTGCCCCACACTTAAGGAGTTGTTTGGTTTTTTTTCTTCCTATTGAGGGTCTCTCTAAAAGTTCCCAAGGATGAAGAAGGTATTTTTAAATAAGCTTTAATTCCCCAAAAGGGCTAGGTTCTGGTAAACATCACAAACAACAGGGAAGGTAAAACATTCAGCCAAAAACAGTCAGTAATTGTGGCAGATCAAAACTGAGTCACAGGCCACCCATTTTCTGAACTGCCATATGTTACAACCACCATTTAATTGTTTCAACCTCCTGCAAAAGTGTTGGGTCTTGGACTTGATCCAATAGAACTAATGAAAAACTCCCGGAGAAGCTTGATAGGGCCTAGATGCCATAATTCAGGAAGCTTGACTCTACTTGGAGCAGAAATACGAAACCAGAAATGGAGAAGGGACAAAGGAAACACCCAAAGAACTCAGTGGGTGCTTGTCACAAGTAGCATAGAGAATATATCATGGTGTCAAATATTTTATAGCAAAGAGATAACAGAACTTAGATCTAAAAGGGACTTTGGAAACCATCTCATCCAAACCCCTTATTTTACAGTGAAGATACTGATTACACAGAGATTAAGTGGCTTGTCCAAGGTTGTAAAACTATTAAGTGACAGGGTCACTTTTTATTCTTCACCCAGTGTTTTTTCCATGGCAACAAAAGTCTTTTAAAAACAAGCCTTTTTTTTTAAATGCTTTTGTTTCTTTTTAAGGTTTTAGTTTTTAATAAAGAGAAATCTATTTTCTTTCCCTTCCCTTCCACCAGCACCCCAATGAAAAAGTAAAAATAAATTCCCTTTAAAACAAAACAAATATAGTCAAGCAAAGCAAATTCCCTTATTGGCCATGTTAGATATATATTTCATTTTTAAAATATATTTTATATACTTATGTGTGTATACATACACATACACACAGATATTTCTTTACCCTGACCCTTTACCTCTCTGTCAGGAGATGAAGGACATGCTACATCAATGGTACTCAGGAATTATGGTCATTGTATTGATCATTGTTCTTAGAGCTTTCAAAATTAGTTGTTTTATGGCATTATTATTATATAAATTGTTCTCTTGGTTCTGCTTATTTCATTTTTCATCAGTTCATAAAAATCTTTAAAATTATATATTTTCATGATATTGATATTAGAATATACACTGTTCTAGTTTGACTTTCATCGCTCTGCATCAGTTCATATAAGTCTTTCCATATCACTTTGAAATCATATATTTCCTTATTTCTTACAGGGAAATAGTATCTCATCATATACATTTGTACATAAACCTATATAGATAGATAGATAGATAGATAGATAGATAGATAGATATAGATAGATAGATATGTGTGCTTGTGTGTGTGTGTATTCAGCCATTCCTCAACTGCTGGACATTCTCTTATTTTCCAGTTGTGTTGGTTTATTTTTTTGGTATTTATAAATTTGTTTGTTTACTTTTAGTTTACAAGATTCAATTCCAAAATTCCTTGAGTTTCAAATTTTCTTTCCCTCAATCCCCTCCCCGTCCATGATGGCATACAATCAAGTATAGTGTCTGCAAATACTTCCACATTAGACATTAGTCAGGTTACAAAGGCAGATTGTACCAGATGGAATGAAAAATGGTAAAGAGGAAATAAAAACAAACAAGAAAAAGAAAGAGATCAAGTAGTTTGCTTCAATCTGGATTCAAACTCAGTTCTTTTTAGTTCTTTCTCTGGATGTAGACATCTCTCTCCATAATGAGTCTTTTGGGATTGACTTATATCACTGCATTGATGAGAAGAGTCCAGTCTGTAATAGTTGGTCATCACACATATGTTGTGTGTGATTGTGTAAAAATTTCTCTGGTTCTACTCCTCTCACTCAGCATCAGTTCATATAAGCCTCTCCAGATAAATACCACAGGCATATACCACAACTTGTTCAGTCATTCCCCAATTGATGGGCACCCCCTCAATTTCCAACTCTTTGCCACCACAAAAAGAGCTGCTATAAAGATTTTTGTACATATGGGTCTTCCTCCCACTTCTATGATCTCTTTGGGATATAACCCTAGAAGTGGTATTGCTGGGTCAAAGGGTATGAAATTATTTATAGCCTTTTGGCCATAATTCCAGATTGCTCTCCAGAATGGTTGGATCAGTTCACAACCTCTGCAGCATTTGTCATTTTCCTGTTTTGTCATCTTAGCCAATCTGACTGGTGAGAAGTGGTACCTCAGAGTTGTTTTGATTTGCATTTCTCTAATCAAAAGTGATTTATAGCATTTTTTCATATGCTTATAGATATATTTAATTTCTTTCTCTGAAAACTGCCTGTTCATATCCTTTGACCATTTCTCAATTGGGGAATGACTTGTATTCTTACAGAGTTGACTCAATTCTCTGTATATTTTAGAAATGAGTCCTTTATCAGAGACATAGGTTGTAAAAATTCTTTCCCAATTTCCCACCTCTCTCTTGATCTTGGTTACATTGGCTTTGTTTGTACAGAAGCTTTTCAATTTAATGTAATCAAAATTATCCATTTTGCATTTTATAATGTTCTCTAATTCTTGTTTGGTCATAAAGTCTCTTCCTCTCTACAAATCTGACAAGTAAATTATTCCTTGCTTTTCCAGATTGCTTACAGTAAGTAACATCCTTTATACCTAGATCATGCACCCATTTAGACTTGATTTTGGTATATGGTGTTAAATAATGGTCTATGCCCAGTTTCTGCCATAATATTTTCCAGTTTCCCCAGCAGTTTTTTTTCAAATAGTGAGTTCTTATACCCAAAACTTGGTCTTTGGGTTTATGAAACAATAGATTACTATAGTCATTGATTGCTGAGTCTCATGTGCCCAATCTATTCCATTGATCCACTACTCTGTTCCTCAGCCAGTACCAAGTAGTTTTGATGACCACTGCTGTATAATACAGATTAAAAGCTGGTATAGCTACTCCACCTTCCCTCGCATATCTTTTCAATAATTCCCTTGATATTCTGGACCGTTTGTTCTTCCAAATAAATTTTGTTACTATTTTTTCTAGCTCTATATAGTAGTGTTTTGGTAAATTGATTGGTAGGTTGTTTTTTTTTTTTTTTTTTGCCACCACAAAGAGAACTGCTACAAATTTCTTTGTCCATATGTGACTTTTCCCTCTTTCTTTAATCTCTTTTGGATGTAGGCCTAGCAATGTTATTCCTGGGTAAAAGGGAATGCACTGGGGGGTGGAGCCAAGATGGCAGAGTAGAAACAGCAATTCCACTGCACTCCAGCCATCCACTTCAAAATCATGTAAAAGGGGACTCTGAACAACCTCTGGAGCTCCAGAACTCACAGAAAGACACAAAGAAGCTAAGCTCCTGCTGAGGAAAGCCTGACAGCCCGGCAGGGAACGGCCAGCGCAGTGCTCTGGGAGCTGAGCTCAGGACCAAGTGAGTCAGAGGGTTTAGCCCCAGGGCAGCCAGACGAGCATCCAGTTGGAGGGACCCCAGAACACCAGCTGCTGTGGCTCCAGAATTACCAACACATAGATGCCTGGGACAAAGTGAGAGGTTAGTGCCCTATGGACTCTGGGACCAGTATTTGGGAGTGTGTGAGCTTCTTCCCCTAGGGGTGAGAAGCATCTGAAGGAGTCGCAGCAAAGCCGCCATTTTGCAGCTTCAGTTGCAGCTTCAGCTCCTGCCTTGCAAACTGTAGGGGGATCTGGTGATCAGTCTGGGGGATAATTTCTCTTGCTTTAACCTCCCTGGATCTGGATTGAAGTCTGGGGTGGAGGTCTTGGGGTGTGTGTCCAACTTGCCAGAGTGTGTGGGGGCTTCAGGGAGGGTACCCAACTAATACCTCTGGCAGTTGAGAAGACCGCTACATTTGGGATGGAAGCTCCCCTGTCTGGTGGCAGAGTCCTACTGTGGAAACAAGCCCAAAAGTCAAGTAATTAAGTGGCAACATGCCTAGGCAAAGGAAACAAAATAAACAGAAAAGGTCAACATTAGACTCCTATTTTGGGGGCAAAGAGGATCAAAGCATGGAACAGGAGGAAGACTGTGAGGTCAGAACTCCTGCACCAAAAGCCCCAAATGAAAATAGGAGCTGGTTACAGGCCATAGAGGACCTTAAGAAGAATTTTAAAAACCAAATTAGAGAAGTGGAGGAAAAATTGGGAAGAGAAATGAGGATGCAGGAAAAGTATGAAATGAGATTCAACAGCCTGACTGAGGAAAATAACACCTTAAAAAATAGACTAACTCAAATGGCAAAAGAGGCTCAAAAAGGCAATGAGGAGAAGAATGCCTTAAAAAGCCGAATTTTCCAGATGGAAAAGGAATCTCAAAAGTTCACTGAGGAGACTCATTCCTTTGGAGTTAGACTGGAGCAAATGGAAGCTAGTGACTTTATGAGAAATCAAGATGCTGTTAAGCAGATCCAAACAAATGAAAGAAGAGAAAGCAATGTGAAATATCTCATGGGAAAAACCACTGACCTGGAAAATAGATCCAGGAGAGATAATTTAAAAATTATTGGACTACCTGAAAGCCATGATCAAAGAAAGAACCTAGAAATCACCCTTCAAGAAATTTTCAAGGAAAATTGCCCTGATGTTTTAGACCCAGAGGGGGAAATAGAGGTTGAAAGAATCCACAGATCACCTCCTGGAAAAGATCCCAAAAAGAAAACGCCTAGGAATATTATAACCAGGTTCCAGAATTCCCAGATCAAGGAGAGAATATTACAAGCAGCCAGGAAGAACAATTTCAATATTGTGGAAACACAATCAGAATAGCACGGGACCTGGCAGCTTCTACACTGAGTGATTGAAGGGCATGTAATATGATATTCCACAGGTCAAAGGACCTGGGATTAGAACCAAGAATCACCTATCCAGCAAAACTGAGTATCTTATTTCAGGAGAAAATATGGCCATTCAGTGGAATAGAGGACTTTCAAGCATTCTTGAGGAAAAAACCAGAGTTGAACAGAAAATTTAACATTCAGACACAAGAAGCAAGAGATGCTTGATAAGGTAAACAGGGAAAAGAAATCACTATGAACTTATCAAAGTTGAACTATTTATATTCCTACATGGAAAAAAAATAACTGTTGACTGATGAAACCTTTCTCAGTATGAAAATAATTGAAGAAGGGTATATGGGCATATGAATATAGATGTGAATGTGTGTATATATATATATATACAGGTATACATGGATAGAGGGCACAGGTCGAATTTGGTGGGAAAGGATGATACTTAGTGGTGAAGTTAAGAGGTGAGAGAGGAATGTGGCAAGAGGAGATGGGGAGAGACAGGGTAGGATAAACTATCTCATGTAGAAGAGGCAAGGGGAAATGGTTGCAGGGGAGGGGAAGAACAGGAAGGCAAAAAGGCAAAACCATATTCTCACTGAATTTGACTCAGGGAGAGAATGACATACATACTAAATGGGATATCTCACCCTGCAGGTGAGTAGGGGGGAGGGGGCTGAGAGGGGAGCTGATGGAGGGGAGGGCATGCTGGAGGGAGGGGAGGTTGGAGGCCCCCCCTTTTGAAGAGGGACAGGATCAAAATAGGGAATGGACCAGGTGGGGGGTGGGATGGGTGGGAGGGAAATATAGCCAGTCTTTTACAATGTATCTACTATGGCAATGTTTTGTATAGCTATCCACAAACGACATATACTGAATTGCTTATCTTCCCAGTGGGAGTGGGTAACAAGGGAGGAAGGGAATGGATCTAGAATTCAAAGTTTTAAAATTCAATGTTTCAAATATAAATAAAAATAATTGTGCCATTGGGTGGCTAGTTGGTACAGTGAATAGAGCACCGGCTTGGAGTTAGGAGAACCTGAGTTCAAATCTGGCCTCAGACACTTAACACAAAAACTAGCCATATGACTGTGGGCAAGTCACTTAACCCCAACTGCCCTCCAACAAGCGAATGAATGAATGAATGAATAAATATTGGGCCATTATGCCATTTTCTTCACACAAAAAAGAGAATGCACTGTTTAGAAACATTTTTATATATAATTCCAAATTACTTTCCAGTATGCCCATACTATTCCTTAAGCATTTCACCTACTTACAAAATTGTGTGTTAGAGACTTTAGACAACCTTGATTTTAGAGGTGTCTGTTTCTTTGGAGGGAAATGAGAGCTATCTGAACATATTTCCAGGTTTTAAAATAACTGGAAACATGCTGTGACCTTATGCAGTCTGTGGAGCCCTCTCCTTCAGTCCTCCAAAGTAGGAAACTACTCAAGCCTCTTATGAAGTAGAAATGCTTGTTCTCCAAACTACTGCACTCTGCATTCATCGCCCAGTTGTTGGAACTTGAACATCAAGCACTGAATACAGATTCTGAGGCCCCGGGTTCCAATCTCTGCTCTGTTACTCACCTTCTCAAGGAGTTTATACTGGGAGATATAGATAAAAAGATAAGTAAATGAATGATAATTTAGGGAAAAAGAGGGCACCAAACAGAAAGATCAGGAAATATATCTCAAATATCCACTTTATACTCAATATACTCAAATATCCACTTTAACCGTTCTTGAGACATCCAGAGCATCCTGCCAGCCCACATCTCACAGCAAATTCACACTCTTGTAACTACTGCACCACCAGCCCTTGTTCTCCCTTCCAGAGCCCATCTTTTCCTTACTAGCTTCTCCTGGCAGCTCCCAGCTTCTCATTATACCTCCAAAGACCTTCCCTAGGACTTCCATCCTCTAAAGGGCATGTGCAGAATTTCTTTTTTTTTTTTAAAGCAATTGGGGTTAAGTAACTTGCCCAAGGTTACACGGCTAGGTTTTTGTTTGTGTGGATTAAGTGTCTGAGGCCGGCTCCGAACTCAGGTCCTTCTGACTCCAGGGCTGGCGCTCTATTCACTGCGCCACCTAGCCGCCCCCATGTGCAGAATTTCTACAGTAAGGGTACCCTTCAGCTGCCTCCACCCCTGATAGTGTAAGACCCTGGTGGGTACTGGCATAGGATACTCTCTCCCACTAAGACCTTCCAACCTAAGAGGAATCCCAGCACCTCTAGGGCTTGGGATGTTTTTTGTTGTTGTTTGCCCAGAGAGCCATCATCTCTGCAGGTGACTTCTTGCTCATGCCTACTCATTCACCTCAGACCTCCAGCTAATTTTTTTTTTTTGCTTTTTTGGAGGGCAATCGGGGTTAAGTAACTTGCCCAAGGTCACACGGCTAGGTTTTTTGTTTGTGTGTGCGTTTAGTGTCTGAGGCCGGATACGAACTCAGGTCCTTCTGATTCCAGAGCCAGCACTCTACTCACTGCGCCACCTAGCCACCCCTCCAGCTAATTTAATCCTCTGGTCACTTTAACACCACATTAATAATTTAGTAGCACATAATTATATGTAAGGTATTCCATTTCTTGATATTATCTATTCTAATACCTTTATTTTAGAAATGAGGAAATAGCCCAGAGAGGTCATGATTAGTACAAAGTCACAAAGACACTTAAGGACCCTGCTCTTCTCATTCCAAATCCAGTAGTCTGCACTAATCACTCTACCTGTCATTTAGATATAGTCATTCACAAAGCAACACATATCCTTAACAGTTTATCTCTGGAAAGCTGACTAGGACTATATGTGGTTAACTATTAACCCGAGTACCAATATCTAGAGAAGTCTTTATCAAAAAAGTACAATTTATATAACTGCTGACCTCCACCATAGCCATTCTCTGAGCCTCACTGGGGCATGACAATGACCCCGGGTTCATCAAAGACTTTACTTGCAAAGTATAAGCTCTGAAAAGCTTTTAGGTATAGGCCTGGAGGTGGCCTATGTATATTGCTAAACAACATCTAGCAAACTATAGAGATGCTTATGACCAGATTGGTTGCAGGGCCATGAACTGTCCAGATGTAGCAACTCTCAAAGATCATCTGACTCAGTTATAGAAGGCTTGGGGTCTATATCTCTGTACAAAATACTCACATCAGTGAAATTTAACATCATTGAACCCATTCAGCACATCATTAATACAGCATTTTGTTGGGAAAAAATGAATTTTATTTAGAATTGTATACATGCATGCATGTAAAGTACTTTGTAGTGTATGTAAAGAGGGTTATAAATATTAAAGCCCTTTTGTAAACATACAAATGTTAGCTGTTACTGTATCCAAATGCTGTCATAAAAGAAGGGATAATTACAAATATAGCTTTATTTACACTCTCAGAAACTCCTACAAGGAATTCAGAAACTCTCACCTTCTTTTTGCACAATAGCTTCCAAAAACACTGATTTTTTATGGTCTACAAATGTGTCTAATATTAATTTTTATAACCGAAAGAATAAATAAAATGAAACATACAAGTGTATATGATTTCATTAATGTGAATGTTTCCTTTCAGGATTCAGATCTGACTATCCTATGTAACAATTACAAACCATGTTTGCAGCAGGGATTGTCTATCCAATATACTGAGGAGCCTTTCTCAGATTTCTCCTAACATAAAGAGAATACCAATGGAACGAAAGGCAATTCATTTTTTATCCTTCATTCATGCCTTGTGAAAAACCTGTCTCATACTGTGGTGGTACTGGCTATTGTGGTATGTGGTCACCATAGCTATGGTGACGGCATTGGTGCTGGTGGCTGTAGTGGTCCCCAGTACAGTTGTGGGTTTGTTGTGATTGTTGCTATTGCTGTTGATGTTTGCTCATGGGAGTGACATGATCAAAACTGTTTTTTATTTAATTTTTCCAATTATCAAACATCCTCCCTCCATCTGGAAGGAAGGGAGGGATGGAGGGAGGACCCTTGATTTACATAAGCACAGTGGGCCAAAACAAATCCCTGCGACATTGGTCATGTTGTGTCCCTACCATAACAAGTATATTATTGGTGATGCTGTCCTTATAGTTGCAGCAGGGATAGTGGTCGTGGTTGTAAGAGTCTCACTTTGTTTCATGGTGGTAGAGGCTACATTGGTTTTCGGAGGAAGCCATGGTGGTGGCTAGTGGAGTTTCTGCTACACTTGTAGGAGCAGGGGATTTTATGGTGTCTGATTCACCTGGGGTGGTAACTACAGGGGTTGAAGCTGTAGCTATAGGGGTGCCTATAGAAGTAACAAGAGCTTGGAGTGGTGCTTGGAGTGACCTCAGTTGAAGCTATGGTGGCACCCATTGTGGTCCCAGTATTAGATGTGGTTGAGGGGAAAGGAAATGAAAATAGGCATTTATAAAGCCCCTATTATGTGCCAGGCGCTGTGCTAAGCATTTTACAAATATTATCGCATATATTTTGGATCCTCCCAACATCCCTGAGCGTGCCGTTATTATCTCCATTTTATAGTTGAGAAAATTTAAGCAGACAGAGGTTAAATGACTTGTTCACACTCATACAGCTAGTAAGTGTACAAGGCTAGATTTGAATTCAGGTCTTTCTGATTCTAGGTTCAATGCTCTATCCAAGGTCAGCACTAGCTGTGGGGCCAGAAGCAGTTTAGTCACTGAAGCTGAAGTAGTCCCAGGTATTGTTAACAGAGGTGTCTGCTATACTTTTTTATGGCCATGGTTGTTACTTTATTCTGTTACATCATTACATCATTGTTACATTCAGCAGAAATGCTGTAACCTATAGTCTTGTCGGTTACGCTTTTACATCTGTAGGGCTTGATGTCACAGGGATAGTTCTGGAATTAATATTACTCTCCACTAGACTCAGTATCAGCACTCCTATTGTTGTTGTAATCACACAGGCCAAAAGACAGGCCAAAAATATTGTCCACAGTGACCATTCTTTGCCCTGCAAAGAAAGAAATTAAATTGGTTAGTTATGAGTCTTCTCCCTTATAAGGGAGTCTCTAGTGGAATTTTTAGGTCCTCTGCTCTTTAACATCTTATCAGCACTTTAAGCACAAATTGCACATTCATCATATTTGCAGAAGAAACAAAAATGGAAGGGAGAGCTAGGCCGTTAAGTAACAAAAGTCAGGATTAAAAGAAAAGTCTTTGGTTACTCTGAATTCTCAGCCAGGCATTTAGGGTCTTCCACAATGTGACTCAATGTAGCCTCATTTCCCACTGATGGTTTTTATATACTGCATGCTGCAGCCAAAGTATTGCCTATTTTTCCAAATCAACATATTCTCTCCATCATCCATGAATTTACACAGGCTGTCTCCCATACCTGGAAGGCACTCCTTCCTCATTTCTGCCATTCAGAATCCTTTTGTTTCTTCTAGGTTCAGTTCAGTTCTTACCAACTAGGTGAAGTCCTCCCTCAAACTCTCGACATCCGTTCCAGCTGAAAGTGCTCCCTCCTCAAGTTTTTGTAGAGTATTTTGTCTGGATTTCTCCATTGCTCCCAACATACTCTACATTACATTAAACTATTAGCGTATTATCATTTTATGGTTTATATGATAACAAGAGATTGTCTGTGCTTACATCATCAATTCCTTTAGTGTAGTAACTGTCATTTTTTTCTATCTTCAGCACCCAGAATACTGCCTTCCACATACTAGGCCTTTGATGAATTTTTGTTGAAATGAAAAGAATTTGAGGAGGATACAATGAGGGCCTGAATCTAAGAGCTCAGCTCCTGTGGCTATAAGTTTGTGCCTCTTCTCACTGAGCCACAATGGACTAGAATCTCTTTCTGCTCCAGGACTGTGTGGTTCTCCTCATCACAGGGGTAGTGGGATCATCTGAGATGTCACTTTAGAATAAATGTGCACAAGCTCCGCCTCACTGACTGGATGGGATCCTCATACTACCAGGTAGATCTGTTGATGGGCTGGTGGGAGAACTCTTGAAGACTAGGGATGGCCAGGAAGATGATAGGGGTGGGGCAAAGGTGCCAGGAGTCCAATGACTGCTCCTGAACCCTTCTGGTGTGAAAATTCTCCGGTGATCTTAATCTAAGGCATTCAGGAATTAATAAGGGGAAAATATTATATCACTTACATGGGAAACATGCTTGGAATTCTGTGCTATTGCATCTAAAGAAGAGGCTATATTCTTTTTATCACAGAGAGAGTTAAGATCTATTCCTCTTTTACTAGTAGCATATGTTGGATACAGAAAAAAAAATCATAAGGAGCTGTGGAGTTTGAACCATACTGATGAAAGGAAAACTTAGGAGGACTTCAAAGTCATCACAAAGATGGTGTAACTCAAGAGGTCATAGTTTGATTCATTCAAAAACATTCAACAGCTTAAATATTTAAAAGGCACCTACTATGTGCCTAGGCCCTGTGAACAGTAATATGTATACAAAGACAAAAATAAATCAACCCTTGCACTCAAAAAGCTTATATATGAAGCATGGCAGGTAAATAAATACCAATGATATATAATTATATGCAGGATAATCTTAAGAAAGAGAAAGTGCTCATCTTTGGGAGGATCAGGGAAAGCTTTGTGCATGAGGTGGTCCTGATGTGGTCTTTGGAGGAAGTGATGGAGTATATGGAGCAGCAGTGAGAGGCATATATTCCAGTCATGGGGGAACATAAGAGAAGGTACAGAGAGGCAGGAAATGTCATGTTATAACTAGGGAATAGGCAGCAAGCTAGTTTGATAGAAGCAGAGAGTGAGAGAAGGGGAATAATGCTAAACAAGATGTCTGACTGAAGAAATTGTACTTTATTCTAGAGGCATGGAAGGAAACCATGGCATAGACCTAGGTGTAGCACAGGTAACAGAACTCCTGCATTCTTCTCTCTTCATTCAGCATCTTCTTTCATTTAGTGATGGGCAAACTAGGTGGGCAGGCAATTTAGACTGTCTGCCCACAACATTCAGTGTTAGGAAAGGAGGAGTCAGGAAAGGAGGTTCCAGGCCTGGGAATCCTGCTCACACTACAAAGAGGAGAGGTGACCCACCCTTAGCTACCAAATCCTTGTATAAATTCACATGTCTTTACATCTTATGTCAAGATGAGGTAGGTGTGGCCTTTAATGAATCAAAAGCATGTGGACAGTTGGGGATACATTCCAACCACCTAAGGAAGAAGCATTGTCCAAGACTTTACCTGATGGCATGCTGTAAGAACTCCTGGGTTGGTACAGACAACATATGGTCTGGAATCCATGTCACTGTGACCATGATGTTGTGAGTGACATACTGCTTGTGATTGAAAAGGTGCTTGTCCACTGGGATTCTGTAAGGGCTACAAAGAGGAAACACAACAATGAGCAGACTCCCAGAAATCCAATAATCTTGTAGACATATTTGACACAGTGTCGTTCCGTGGTGTCAATCACAAGTAGAAATGTCTGGGCCCATTGCAGGCCAGATTTTGACACCTCTGACACAATGGATAGGTTGAGAGTCAGAAAGACCTATGTTCAGATGCTGTTTCAAAAGCCTAGTAGCTTCTGACCCTGGCTAATTCACTTAACCTTTTCTCAGCCTCAGTTTCCTAATCTGCATATTGGGGATCATTATAAATACAGTACTTACCTTAAATGTTTTATGTGAAGATTAAAGCAGAATATAAAGTAATTTGAAAATGTTTAAGTGTGACATATTTGTTATTTTTCATTAACAATAATAATGCTGCTGATTTAATAACCAGTATAATAATAATTGAACTTATATCTAAGATTTTAAGGTAGCTAGGTGGTCCAGTGGATGAAGTACTAGGCTTGGAATCAGAAAGACTCATCTTCCTGAGTTCAAATCCAACCTCAAACTTTTACTAGCTGTGCGACCCTGGGCAAGTAACTGAACCCTGTTTGCCTCAGTTGTTCATCTGTAAAATGAACTGGAGAAGGAAATGGCAAACTACTCCAGTGTATTTATCAAGAAAATACAAAATGGGGTCACAGAGTATTAGACATGACTCAACAAGAACAAAACAAGAATCTAAGATTTTGGCATTACTACTGTTAAAAAAAAATTAAAGCAAACTATGGTTTGGACTACAGTAAGGACATATCTATCCCTGGATAGAGGTGATGACTACTCTGGAGGGAAAGCTAAAAGGGAAGAATTATTGTATATCTGAGAAGGTAGAGTCCAAGGCACAGCAGGTGTTCTAGAAAGTCTCCCCACTACACTCAGAAAATCTGAAAACCTGCCTAGGGGAGTAGTAGTTTTATCTGCCACAGTTACCAATGCCATCTTAGAATATAGCTCTTGTCTAGTCCCTCACTGAGATACTACTTACTATGTTCTGATCCATGAACAAAGGCCTGTTACTCACTCCTGCCAGATAGCTTAGTTTCCTAGATGGGGAAAAAGGACTATATGGGAAAAAAACCAAAAACAAAACAAAACAAACAAAAACAATGTGTTCAATCCACATCCATAGAATGATAGTATGTCCAGTTTTCAAAAATTGCCTAGTACTATTTTAAACATCTACTAAGCCATTAGTTATGATGTTTTCTTTAAAAATACAGGAAAAAAGTCACAAACAATCAGAAAAATAAAAGCAGGAGAACACAAAAAATAGAACTGGTAACTTTCCTGATTTTTATCCAAAGTGAACTCAATACATCAAAGTCATACAAACCCTAAAGTTGCCCACAATTACACACATAGTAGTACAGTGAGGACTGAATGCTGGATCCTTATTCTACCCAGTTACTGAATAACTCAACCTACCCAATCAATCTCCTTAGCAGTCACTCTTGCTGACCTCCTGGACATGTTCATGTATGTAATGTATGTGTGTATGCATGCATGCATGCATGTGTGTGTATGTATATATGTTACTAAGCTTTAGTTGCTTTCAACTTGTCAGAGGCTGGTGAATTTGAAAAACCAGATACATCCTGGCGAGATATGGAAGAATTCAGATATTCAAAGGCTACTAAACCTCCTTGATCTGTTGGACACTAAGACATCCTAAAAAAGCCAAAGCACAGACACTTAAATCCAGAAAGAGTATGGAAGCCACCTGCTGAGGAAATTCTAAAGTACAATAATCTGTTTTCCTTTCATACTGATTCTTCCCAATGGTGAATTTCCCTTCTTGGGAAAATGAAAAATAAAAATAAATTTAATTTAATTTTTAAAAATAAAGAGATCATTGTAGTTTGTAAATGCATTGCTAAATATAACTTTGATTCTGCAGTCTGATGCTATTATATGGCATCATAGGGTTGCAGATCTAAAGTTTAAAAGCAACTCAGAGGCTGTCTCTAGCCTCCTCATTTTACAGATGAGGCAGTTGAAGCCTAGAAAAGTTAAGGGAATTGTCCAACATCATGCTGGTGATAGGCAGGATTGGAAGCCAAGTCCTCTGATGGCAAAAATGTCTGCTTTACATTCTCAGTTCCATGCCTATGATGTCATAATAAAGTATACAGGCTATGATTTCTGGGTCAAAATTACTTTTTCCTGGAGACTAAAACAATAAATAATTCAAATTAACTATTAAAAAACAAAAATAGATAAAGATTTTTCAGTCTGGATATATTAAATTGTACTCTATGTTAGCCATCCAAGGATACACAGAAACAACAAGCCATTTATAATCTCCCCTCTGAAATTATGCATCTTTCTCTAATAGTTAAGAGACTACAAATGTTAAGAGGTAGAAGAGTTCTTAGAGATACTCTTTCCAACTCACAAAACAAATGCAGAATAAATCATTATAACAGATACAGATTTCCCATTCAGAATGTTAGTTTTACATGAAGATTGAAAATAGGCATCAGACATTGCAGACCATTTGTTGCTACTACTCACTGGCTGGATTTCAGGTATTTCAGCAGGCAAAGGATGTTTCCTGTATTTCCCTTCCATTCTGGAACCATTAATATCACAAACCTGGGCTCACAATATCTGTCATTTTGTCCAATGCCTTTTATAGCTGTGCATAGACATGTAAATGGTTATAATTAATGTTGTTAGCTATGATGCATAAATCCAGGAGTGGATTAAGCTGAATGATATTCATTTTCCTTTGTGGACTACACCTTCAGAATGGGATGTCCAAAGTAAATTACTTACACAATGTTAAATTCCAAATAAATTTAACATCTCATGGAAAATATGACTGACCTCATCTATGTAAACACAAATTATTAAAAAATGATAATAATAATAGCTGACATTTATGTATGTACATATATGTATATATACATATGGTTTTTAAAATTATTTATATTTGCATTTTCAATAAACCCTGTGAGGTAGGTGCTATTACTATTCCCACTTTACAGATGAAAAAACTGAGGCAACGATGTTAATTAATAACAGGATCCAAAACTCTATCTTTCTGACTCCAAGTCTAATACTGTCTAAACTATGAACACTGTTTGACCTTATATGGTATTAGGCACTGGACCAGACTCAGTTGGGTTCCCTAATACTCTAGGTTAAAAAATGGAACAAAAGAGAACTTGTAATCCATATAACAATTAACCAAATTTGGTTCACTTAGCCATAGCAGGCAAAGGGCATTAAGAGCCAGGAAGGGATTGTTGTCCAGGATAAATAATTGATCCATTTGAGCAGAGTTTCCTAGGCCATGGCTCAAGATGCTGGTTGTGGTTACATGCCAAGACAGGAGCTTCATTTCTTGTGTTCTGGCTGTTTTATATTTAGATGACCTGGAAGTCAAATCCATGGCCTAAGCCTTTGTCCACAGAAACAATTATATCAGGAGGATATTATTTACTTTATAAGATATCTTTTAAGAAGAACTAGCCTTGGGGCGGCTAGGTGGCTCAGTGAGTAAGAGCACCGGCCTCGGAGTTGGGATGACCTGAGATCGAAACCGGCCTCAGAAAATGAGCATCCACACATAAATAATGACTAGCCGTGTAACCCTGAGCAAGTTACTTAACCCCAATTGCTTAAAAAAAAAAAAAGAACTAGCCTAACCAGTAGGGGGAAGGGTGGGAGTTGTTTAGGGTACTACTCCTACCACCATCCACCCCTTAATGGTAAGTTCTTAAAGGAGTAATGCCTAATAGAAATGGGGCTACCAGACCTTATATAAGGAACCCTGCTGGCTACATACTGACTTAGAAAAACACATAGTCTATGTTCTATTGTGTTTTATTTATTTTATCAAATACTTCCCAATTACATTGAATTTGATGTCTCAATTCTAAATAAAATATATTTATTAATTAATTATTTTTTATCAGACTGTTCTGACCACAACATGCAAGAAGCCTGATATAGGCAGCATTAAAGGGGGAAAGCAAAAACTAAAAAACAAAAAGAAAAAACCCTAGAAAAGAAAACAAAAGAATATAATCTCCCCTTGAGAGATACACTGAATGTAGGAGAATGGAGATTAGAAATCCCAGGCATTGCCTCTTCCCTTCAGAAGGACTAAACCCAGAATCTAAATAGTCAGGTCCACATGGTAGATGATGTCAAATCTTTGCAGGTCATAGTGTATCTCTTCAAGTAGAGCAGTGACCATGAGCGATCATGGCACCAGGAACATCTTCCATGTCATTAGATAACCTCAAGGTCATCTGTAGTAAAAAAAAAAAAATATATATATATATATATATATACATATATATATATATATATATCCGTTTTTTATCATTTAGAGAAAAAGACCATTACCTTCCTACAGGTAGCCTGTTTAGTGCTAAGGACAATACTGAGAATTGTCCTATAGGGCCTATACCATTACCCACTTAGAGTTTCATGACCTGCCAACTTCCCCCCCCAGCCCCCCCCCCCGCCCGAGACATTGCTGTGAAGGGTATACAGTATGGCTGGGGAGTATGTTCAGTACCAAATCTTTGCCTGCTAGAGGCCTCTGACTTCTCTGCTTATATGGAGGTTGGTTGCACACTTGTTTCATCCTGATCACTAAAAAGCAAGTCACCTGCCAACAATAATACTGCTTGGTTCTCCAATCCCTCCCCAGGGAAAAATTGTCTAGATACCACTGGGTGCTACAATGGTAGCTGTACAGGGGGGACAATCAGTTCTAGATTACAGTAAGCAAGGAGCTACACTGGTCCTGCTTTTGTCATTTTCTATGCTAACCCTCCTTTTGCTTGACACCCTGTGCTGCTCCCCTCTACCCCTGCTCCTGGGTTCCTGAGAGCCATGCACTCCACTGCCTGCTGCTGCTGGGTCCTGCCGTCTTATTCTCCACTCCTCTGAAATATGTAGCAGGTATTAGCACCCCTCCCAAGACTCCACTCCCCCCACCCCCAGTCCCGTGCCAGAGCAGAGTACTGACATTATTGGGCTTTGACTCTGTCTCCCTTAGGCTGGAGCCTCATTCTTCTACCCCACTATGATAGGACTTCATGCTGCCATCCGATGTCAGGCTGCAGGTCTGAGTACTGCCCCACTGCTATTGCTGGGGCTGGACTCTGCCTCACTATGCCTGGCCAAGTGTTTCTATGCCATTAAAAAAGATACATTAATTCTAACACTTTCTGCACAGTATCCTTGTGAGATTATAGCTAGAATTTACATGCTGCCTCTATATGTCATGCACTGTGCTAATGCGCTTTGCAAATATCTCATTGACCCAACCCTGGGAGGTAGGTTTTATTATTATCCCCATTTTACAGTTGAGGAAATTGAGGCAGAGGTTAAGTGACTTGTGCAGGATCACATAGCTAGTACATTTCCAAGGCCAACCATCCCCTCCATTGTGCCACCTCCATGTGTAGGTAGATTTATATCAATCTCCCCCATTGAATTATAATATCATCAAAGATTAGCTAAATATAATATTTTAAGAACTATTTATCAGTATAAATCTATGATATTTCTTCCTGCCATCTTTAATAAGGCAGAGTGTCCCAAAAGTCATAGTGTAATTTTAAATAATTTCAAACTACACTAAGACTTTTGGGACACCCCATATGTCATATGAATCAGTCTAAATAAATCACTCTAAATAAACACTTAGCAACTCAAATACTTTGAGAAGCAATTTTTGTATAGCAACATAATTAGTTCTGATTGTGCTGACTTACTGAATAACAACATTACTAAGGAAGGGTGTTTAAAAGGATAGGGACTGTACCTGAGATTTCGCTGGTTTAGGGAACACCCAGGTAAGTACACTCCCTCCATCAATGTAGTTCCTCATCTTTTCCACAACACTTAATCTTAGAAAGTTCCCAAGAGGGTCACACATCAAGGATGAATCAGAGGTTAGACTGGAACCCACATTTTCCGGGTTTCAACTCTCTAGCCCACTATATCACGTTGCCTTTCTGCACCTATAGAGAATACACACAGATTTGTGATTTTTGTCCAACAAGAGACACTTTCTTAACATGTAGTTTTTGCTCCCCATTGCCCCCTTTAGGCCCCTCCTTCAGCTTTCACCTTTCTTGCAGGATCACTCCAGTCTGTCTAGATTCTAGTGACTATCATCAATGAACCTTCAAATTAGTCTACTCTCTATCAGTTCAGTCCTTAGAAATCCCAGGCATTGCCTCTTCCCTTCAGAAGGAAGGGAATCCAGAATCTAAATAATCAGGTCCACATGGTAGCTGATGTCAAATCTTTGCAGGCCACAGTGTGTCTCTTCAAGTGAAGAAGTGACCATGAAAATCATGGCACCAGGAACATCTTCCAGGTCATTATAATACCTCAAGGTCATCTGTAGTAAAAAAAAAAAAAATCCATTTTTTTATCATTTAGAGAAAAAGACTATTACCTGCTTACAGGTAGCCTGTTTAGTGCTAAGATCAATGCTGAGAATTGCCCTATAAATCCTATACTTTCTAGGTAGTGAAGCAGAAAAGAGTTCTAGACTTAGAGGTAAGAAGACCTGAATTTGAATCCTGCTGCTGACACTTAGTAGCCATGTCGTCTTTACCTCTCTTTGCCTCAATTTTCTCTTAATAGCCTCTAAGGCTCCTTTCAGTTCTAAATTTGTGATCCTATGAAATCCTCTCCTTTCCTTGAAGAGCTGAAGGCCACAACTAGAATATTTCTTTTTTTTTTTTTTTTGCTTTTTGGAGGGCAATTGGGGTTGTGTCTTGCCCAAGGTCACATGGATAGTTGTGTGTGTGTGTGTGTGTGTGTGTGTGTGTGTGTGTGTGTGTGTGTGTGTTAAGTGTCTGAGACCAGATTTGAACTTAGGTCCTCCTGACTCCAGGTGGTGCTCTATTCACTGTGCCACATAGCTGCCCCATGACTAGACTATTTCATGTACTATATATCAGAATCAATTGGCATGTTAGTTGTTTTTTTTCTCTTTTTAAATCCTTGTAATAAGATACTGTTGTAAAAACAAATGTGAAAAATAAGATAAAAAGAAAATGATGTGTTTAAAATTGTAACTAAGACTAATTGACTTTATAAAGAATATAAGCAAGGGGCGGCTAGGTGGCGCAGTGAGTAGAGCACTGGCCTGGAGTCAGAAGGACCTGAGTTCAGATCCGGCCTCAGGCACAACGCACACACAAACAAAAACCTAGCCGTGTGACCTTGGGCAAATTACTTAACCCCAATTGCCCTCCAAAAAAAAAAAAAAGAATATAAGCAATAGGAAAGTGATTTGGAGCTATACCCCCAACTATACATACCCTTTGACCCATGATGCCACTGCTAGGTCTGTACTCCAAAGAGATCAAAGAAAGAGGACAAACACTTCTACAGACCAAAACGTTTATAGAAGCTCTTTCTGGGAGACAACTGGCAGGTAAAGGGGTGCCTATAAGTTCAGGAAGCTGAACAGATTATGGCATATAAAGGTAATAAGATGTTATTGTGCTATAAAAATTACTAAAGCATGCAAACAAACTTATGAAGACTTATATGAACTAATAGAAAGTACAGTGAACAGAACCACAGGAACAATTTATATAATAAAAACATTGTAAAGGTGAAGAATTGAGAAAGACTCAAGAACTCTGATCATTACAATGACCAACCAGGGTTCTAGAATACAGATGATGAAACTTGCATTTCTCAATCTCACCAAGAGGTCATGAACTCAAGGTGCTGAATGAGGCTGGTATCTTCAAATCCCCAGTATGGGTTTTTTTGGCTTTTTTGCTTAATCCTATATATTTGATAAATGGGTTTTAATTTTCTTTCTCTCAGTTCTGGGAAGAGGAAGATTTAAGGTTACTAAAATGAAAGACAATAGTCAAGCACCAATAAGTAGCCTGAGGCCACAGGGTCTGAAGACCTTAGCCAATTCTTTTCTTTTTACTTGTTGCATGGTTTGTCCTGGGTTGGCTGCTCTGGGCTGAAAGAATTCTGAAAGAATCTAGAAATCATCCTTCAAGAAATTCTCAAGGAAAATTGCCCTGATGTTTTAGAACCAGAAGGCAAAATAGAGGTTGAAAGAATCCACTGATCGCCTCCTGAAAAAGATCCCCCAAAGAAAACTCCTAGGAATATTATAGCCAAATTCTGGAATTCCCAGATCAAGGAGAGAATATTACAAGCAGCCAGGAAGAAACAATTTCAATATTGTGGAAACAAAATCAGGATAGCACAGGACCTAGCAGCTTCTACTTTGAGGGATCGAAGGGCATGGAATATGATATTCTAGTGGGCAAAGAAGCTGGGATTAAAACCAAGAATCACCTACCCAGCAAAACTGAGTATCATGTTTCAGGGGAAAATATGGTAATGTTTTGCATAGCTACACAGGTACAACATATACTGAATTGCTTATCTTCCCAGTAAGAATGGGTGACAAGAGAGGAAGGGAATGAATCTGGAATTCAAAGTTTTAAAATCAAATGTTTTAAAAATATATAAATACTATTATTAATACTATAGGCATTGGGGCATAGAGATTGACCTTGCCTACTGGAAAAGTCGAAGGGGGTATGGGAGGATATATGGGAGAGAGCAGATTGGATAAGGGGATATCCTGTGGGACTGCTTTTCTGGGGTGGTGGGTAGAGGAAAATCAGGGAAAAAATTGTAACTCAAAATCTTATGGAAATAAATGATATAAACCAGAAGTTAATAAAGCATTTGGAAAAAAAATAGAGAATGGCTTCTGTCCTTTACAACTAAATAAAACAGGCATTCATAGCTAAAGAGTGGGTTAGAAAATATTAAAAAGACAAAATAGACAATTAAAATTATGAATTTAAAATTATAAATCCAGATAGAATAAAGAGAAAAGATGGACAACTAACATCTACAGGAGAGGGATGCATGTACAAGACGGAGTCAGTTTCAGCAGGGACTGTAGAATTAATAATTAATTGTTAAGGTTAATGCTGCTTGATTCATTGACCAGATAAGCAGTCACACAGAACCTCAGATAAGAGTGAGAAGAGAACTCCAGTTCCATCAGGGCCAAACCATAATGGAGGAAGAGTCTCCTCCGTTGTTTACTTGACAAAAGGAGAGCAAGTTTTTCCTAACCGACTTCCAGTGGCCCCTCACCCTCCCAAGGCCATGCTGCTGCTCCCCCACTAGGCTGAGGGCCAGGCCTGGACTGCTGCAAGTTGAGGTCTGAGAAGCCATATGGAGTGGGGTCATATGGGGCTGCACCCGTGGGTCTCACTACCGTCTACAGCGGAGACAGGTGCCAGTGAAGGAGAGAGGGGGAAGTGTGAGGGCAAGGGCCCCGGAAAGTGTCCAGGCTGCTGTGTTCCACTGTCATGTGGTCTCCCGGCTCTGCCTTGTTGCTTCCAGTCACGGGCACATGTTGTCCCAACCAGAGCTGGAGGAGGCGAGACCTGCCGCCGACAGTGGAAGCAGGGCTCTGTGAAGAGAAGAGTGGAAAGAAGGGTGTATCGGGAGAAACACAATGGGGCCGTGTACCTCATGGCAGAAAGGAGAGGTTGGGCACCTAAAGGCAAAGACAGGTTCACAATGAGCAGTGTGTATGCGGACATTAAATGCTGGAAAATCAGTCCAGATGGTAAAGGTAAAATCCAGCTTCAGCTGGAGACACAACCAACTTCCATTTTTCCAATGAAAGCACAGTCTTGAAGGAGTGAGATGCTGTGAAAGACCTTCACTCCTGCTACCCAAATTCAAGAGGAAAGCCAGTAAAGAACTGGAAGAGAAAAACAGAATGCTGCAAGAAGATCCTTTTTTGTCTCAGCTTTATGAAGACCTGGCCAGCAGTCGAGGGCTGAGGAATTCTGGGCCCATCATTTAAGCAGGAGTACTGCAGACAGCCCCGAAGCATCACAAGCAGCACGTGGGCATTTCTGCAGCATTTCTGGCTGATCCATTCCCAAACCCATGGCTGCAATGGCCCAAAATATAACTTAACTTCTGATGTCATTGAGTTCATATTTAGGACCTACACAGCAGTAAAAATTAAATATGCAGAAAATGGTCCACATAACAGAAAAAAAGTTTTGGATACTACTTTTGAAATCCCATTATTTTCATTGGGATCAGCTTAACACAGGATCAAAAGATCTCTTTGCAAAATGTTCCAGGATGGATGAAAAGGGTTTAAAATCAATGGTATTGTTAGGAGTGGAAAAACCCACTACTAGGTTTGACAGCTTTGGAGGATAAATCATTAGATGAGGGCTATGGAGTTTCTACTTCCAACACTTCAAAATCCATAAAGGAGAATAGCAATGCCACAATCATCAAGAGATTTTACCATCATAGTGCTATGATCCTGGCAGCAGTTCTCAGGAAAAATGAAACACAAAATGATCATAACACTGAAAACAGCAGCACAGGGAACTCTGGTATTCCACTCGGCAAAAGGGTGAAGTTACAGGAATCCATTGAATATGAAAACTTGAGAGAAAATAATAACATGAAAACAATTGAACTAAGCCTGAAGAAGTCAGGTATTATCATGGTCCAATTCCAATTCAGTCCCTCCAATATGCAACGTCAGTATATTATCCATTCATTTCAGAGTATTAAGGAAGAGATGGAAACTTACACACTTAAACTAACTCAGATTCTTTCAAGTGTTACTACAAGTAGTACCATCACAGCCCTGTCTCCAGGAGGAGCACTTATGCAGGGAAGATCACAGCAAGCCATAAACTAGATGGTGCCAAATGACATTCAGTCAGAGCTCACACACACATATGTGACCATGAAGGAGATGCTGAGACATTTGGGGTCCTATTTTCCAGTTAACACACCATTTGTAGAAGAAAAAGTAGTGAGGATGAAAAGCAATTTGGAACAATTCTAAGCCACTAAGCTCTACCCATTCCAAGAAAAAATTCAGAGCTGGTATTTGAACACAAATTTGTTAAGTCACATAAAAGAGATGCTGCAGACAGACTACAATAAACTCCACACATGGAGGTTCTGGTCCCTTCTGAAGAAGATGTGAAGGAAAACTGGGAATTAGAGGCTTTGGTCCCTGGGGTACTCTCTGCAGCAGTTGTGGGGTTTTACCCTGAGCTGCATGGTCAGATGATGCTGCAGGGATGTCTGCAGCCACTGGACTTGGGAGCTGAAACTATTGAACTTGCACAGGAACTGTTGTTAAACTTGAAAACCGGGAGGCAAATTGAGGCAGAACCAAAACAAACTGAATTGCATACACACACACACACACACACACACACACATATATATATATACATATATATAAACATACATGCATGCATATACATATGTACATACACACAGAAGTGGGCAAGATGATTGGGGTCAAGTGACTTACCCAAGGTCATACAGCTAATAAATGTCAAGCATCAGAGGCCAGATTTGAACTCTGGTCTTCAGATTTGGAGCTCTA